>OZ018319.1:104665009-105265009 GCA_963969495.1 Ceratothoa steindachneri
CTCATCAAGGAAATATTACTGCCAGTTAAATAGCAGAATTTCGCTAACTTTAGCAAGGATGTCATGTTTATAAGAAAACCTAATTGAAGATGCCTCGCATCCATGTAATATGTACATACATAATATAGCTCTGATGTGCACGCAGTACTATTCCATTAGGTGAAGTTATTTCGTAATACGGAGGTCTCTACCGTATCAGGCAGAGATCCAATTCTTGATACTTTTCTTACCCATAGCCTGGAATTTATGGAATGAATCCAATACTTTTGTTATAGAAATATTTGGAGGGAGGAAGCGCCTATTTTGCGTCTTCCTTTCTGCTGCCTTCCGATTTCACCCATTTTCTCTGAATCGATGAAAATAGTCGTTTTATCGGGTCCTCTACCGGTCGTCCATTTGCGTGTCAATAAATCCTTTTTCTTTTCCTCTATATATTCTATTTCATCGACATTCGGTGCAACATTAGTTGGTTACGCTTGGACATCTCCCAAAAGGAGTTCTAATTCATAACCATGGATGCCTAAAATTCGTGTAACGAACTTATTCTTTGAGGTTTCTAATACAACGTAGCTTACTATTGCAGTTCTTTATCTTTAATCTCTTTCATTATTTCTTATTCGACGAAGATTTCTTCTTCTCAAACTCTCTGACTCCTATTCTTTGGAATAAATGCTATCATTGATTATTTCACTTTATTACATTCTCCTGATATATCACCACATCTAAAACGAACACTTCTTTTAATTCTTTTTCAATGAACAAGTTCATTTCCTGGTTCAAAGCTCATTTTACTTCTGGGCATCCTCCGCTCCACTTGCAGAACCCATCTTTGGTGCTCTTTTTCTAAGTTTTGCTCGGCTACTTTTCACTCCATCCTTCTTTTCCTCATCTTCTTCCTGCCATATTGCGTGTGTGTATGCGAAATACACATAGGTGGAGAGTTGCTGTTTAACCGAATATTATTTCTTATTTGAATAGATGCGAACCCCTCAACCCCGCCGCAAAGTCCCAAATACCCATACCCGCTTTCGCACCACCACCGGGACAGTTATTCCAGAGTGGTTCAGTTTTAAGACAATAGGTTCTTAGAGGCATTTAGAGAAACTGTATGTGAGTTAGATATAAAGAGGTTATAACTAAGAGTTAAACATTAGGGCGTATGTGTTTGATTTTAAAAATCATTTGGAATACTGAACACTTCCTTTATCGGTAGATTGCTCAAATGCTTTTCTTTACTGATCCTTATAAATTTTTGGTAATGATGTGCTCCACAAGATTCCTTCATCGATTACCTGCCTCTTTCCTTTGAGCTAAATTGTCTTCATAAAGCTCATCAAAATGAAGTTCAACATATCCTTACTTTCTATGCTCGAGCTTATCCCTGTAGGTTTATAATGTGATTTCCAGGCATAGTATTTAAACTTAATCACCTATGATCAACCTCTATACCTGCTTCCCCTTCATTCAATTTTCTTCTACGAATTCTATAACCTTGATTGAAATATGTGTGCAAGCGCATCATTGTGCACATCTGCCTATATATCTCTCTTTATCTAGATTTGTGTCCCTATTAAAATATATTTTATCATCCCCTTCACTTACTACTGTTCCATTGCCAAATTTAATGATGAATTAGTACCTTTTTCTCTCCTTTGTCCGCCAAACAAATGGGATATGGGCTGCTGGCTTTGTTCCCGAAAGCGCGATACACAATGCTTGTTGTTGATAGGTCTCTATCACACTTTATGGGAAAACGGTTGATGATAATAACTTAATATTTGATAGGATAGGGTTTAAGATAGTTGTTTGCTCTCCCATGTTCTAGCACCGCGAGTTATTTACTAGGTTATGTACTATCTATACATCTACCTCTAAATTACTACTACCTGTGTTCTAAGCTTCACTGAGATACCCTTTTTAGTTTTTTTGCTTAATTTATCTTATATTTGTCGGTAGCCATGCTCACATCATTGAACGAAATGGCTGCAGTTCCGTCTCTGACAAGCTCATTTCCACTCCTGTTTAGACCCTGCGTCCTGAAGAACAGCTCTCTCAGCAGCGGCTGAATAGGCTTTGAAGCAATTCTTTTCTCATACATAACAAAGCGGTAACTGAAGGTGATCAAACCATGTCAGCTTGCCACGAGACAACCATTCTGGTGCTCTAACCTAAGCCACCGTGCGCAACCACTTTCTCGATTCCACCTCCCCCAATCTCTTTCTCCGTATCGGCATACCACAATTAAATAGAGATTTGTACCGTGTTATTAATCGATTTTATTGACTTTTAGCAAACGGGTTTTCGCCCTTCGTGTTAAAAATAGATGCATAACACTAAGTAACAATGATTTTGGCTATAGGTATTTTTTCATGGTTTTATATGTAGTTTTTAACGCTGAGTTCAAATATTACCTGAGTTTTGGTATATCCTCTGTATTCTTTAGATATTTTCTTAGTCTAACATTTGTTCTCTATATAATCATTCTTCTCCTAGGGCTATATGTCTAGTTTAAGCTATTACGATTTTGTAAGGATATTTAGGAACGGTAAAGAAAATAAGAGCAAAGAATAATGAAAAATATTTACATTAGAAATGCTTAGAAGAGGATGCTTTCTATTGTGAACGCATTTATCTTTTCTGACTAGAGACAATAAAAAGTCTCCCATCATGGCAGTAGCCCATCTTCATTAGTATTTTTTCCCATTTTTGCGATACATTAATGAAAACTTTCACCATGCTCCCCACTGACACCACCCAAGTTTTCACGAAAGAAAACTAGATGTGAATTAAAGAATACACCTTAAAGGACATACGGCAACCTAAGTCCTTGAAGAGCTCAATAAGATTTGCTACCAGCTGCTTGTAGTTTGAATCTTTGAAATTTCCTAAGATCTATGGAATAGACTATGAAATGCATACCATGCTTCTCTTTCAACTTAGGTCATCTTCTTTCAAGTTTCTCAGACTTCAACACTGCGTTTACTTGTGTTCCGAAAAAATACATCACTCTTGATCTTAGACTCAAAAAGCTCTGGTAACATGAGGCTGTTCATTCACAGGATTTTAATCAATCCCAATTTTATATAAAGTGGGGGCAATAAAACTATGGCAGGGTCTACAAGAGGCTGTCTCGTAACATTAACTTCCCTTGCTGTAATTAATGTCACGGTTACCTAACATTAGTTATCCCAAAAGCAAACCGAACACGGATATTTTGTGTATCCACCTTAACGATAAGCAAGAAAAAAAGCATCTTGAACTCCTCACAAACATCCCACTTAAATTCAGCATAGTTGATTCTGTCAAAAGGTTCTTTAACATTATCGTAGTATTGTTTCTTCTATACAGAAGTTGGATATTGGTGTCCATTGTGTACTAACACTGCTTTGAAACTTCGCGTTGAGCTGTCTATGAAAAATAGTCATTCCACAGGATCTTGCTTGAATCCAACAACCGTAAAAAAATCACATCTTTTAAGAAAAAACCCCCACATTAATATCAAAGTAAATTTCAAATTCTTCAGATTTCCGGTATACAGATGTCTTACAGTATTTCCCAAGTAAATCCCATTCATTAAACCTTGATGTTAAAAGTTTAGCTCCTTACTTAGGGAAACCTAAGTCCCAGATATTTTTTTTTTTAGAGCCCATCTGGCGACTGCCCACTTGGGCATAAGTCACCGGAAACACGACAGCCTAGAACTAGGCTACTTTAAAACAAGAATATGAAAAGATAACAATGATAAAAATGGGAAAAACTTAACAATTAAGAAGCAATCTCCGGCGTCGGGGAAGGTCCCCCTCACCCCAGTGCCGGGGCGTGCAACCTACAAAGAAAACAATAACAAAAAAAATAGAACCTACTTAAATAAAGGGGAGAAGCCCCGCCTCCCTCCCCAAAGTCAACAAGTCCACAAATCAATGTGCACGAACTCGTCCCAAGCACAAGGGACAGGTGGAAGCGACCCCGCTCATCCCGGTACCGGGACAAGTAACGTGCCGGGAGAAAACCCAGATGGGACATTCAACAAGAATGGTCCGAACAGTCTGAGGGACGACGCAGTCGTCACAATAGGGCGCAGGCGAGCGCTCCATCAAATAGTGATGCGTCACACGAGTGTGTCCAATTCGGGCAGTCCGAAGAGCTGCCCGTATTCCTGCCATGTAGTTGGTGTGAGGAAGAGCGAAACGCTGGTCCGGTCGCAGAATCCTCGCGGAGTCTTTAGCACCCTCATCGAGTCGCTCATTCCCCGCAACTTCTACATGTTCAGGAACCAAGCAGAAGATAATCTTGACATCCGACGGCTCGCCAAAACCGTGGCGTCACGGATATCGCAAACCAGAGAATGCGGAGATACCAATGCCCCGAGAGCACTCAGGGCGCTTTGTGAGTCGCTATAGATTACAATTCGGTCTCCAAACCAGGCACGTCGCGTAATTTCCCGTACCGAGTGGTGTATTGCCACCAGCTCGGCCGTGAAGACAGACGCAGCGACTGACAGAGCCCTGCTGATTTCAAACAGAGGGGACACGGCCTGGAAGCAGACCCCCTCTTGGGACTTGGAACCATCTGTATACACTGGCACGGTTCCAGCGTGACACGCGATGTGCTCCAAAAGGTCGAACGTAATACTCCCTGCGCCGTACAAGCTTTTGGAGCAGAGGCGTGACAACAAATAGCCAAATGTGGTACCCTCCAGGGTAGCGTCCTGGACAGAACCAAGGGCACAACCGGTCCGAGAGATATATCTATCTCTCGATGGAGTTTCCTGGCCCTAAACCCAAACGGCTTAGGGTATGACTGGCGTCTCTCGGCGGCATAGGCACCGTCGAGATCAGCTGCGGATGCAGTGAGAGCTGTTGGCGAGTGAGGGAGGCGCTGGGCTCGCGCGTACAGGCGAGTGGTGCACTGCACGCAGCGCAGAGCGAGTGGCATCTCCCCAGCATCGACCAACAGGCTCTCAATGGGGGAAGTGCGGAAGGCACCGGTCGCAAGGCATAGGCCAGTGTGGTGAATCGAATCCACCTTCTGCAATGAACGTTTGGCTGCAGATGGATAAAATTCGCATCCGTAGTCGAGTTTCCAACGAACAAAGGATCGATAAAAAAGTAAGGCAGTAGCCCTATCAGCGCCGTAAGCGCTGAACGTCACGGAACGGAGAATATCCATGGCGCGGGTACAAGAGACCCTAAGGCTGCGAATATGAGCTTCCCAGGTGAGGCGTCGGTCAAATACAAGACGAAGGAAACTGTGCGATTCAACGTCAACGACATGGACGGTGACATGGTTGCCAAAATTTCCAAATTTGCCGACGATTCCAAGCTTGGTATGAACGTCGCAAAGGATGGAAATACCTCCCGCCTGTAGTAAGATCTTCGGAAGATTGGGGAGTGGTCGGACACGTCGCAAATGCCTTTTAACGTGGGGAAATGCAAAGTAATACATATCGGCCACAGAAACCCCCAATCTTAGTATATCCTTAAGGGCACTGCTCTTAAATCGAGTGACACTGAGAAGGACTTGGGTGTAACTATCACTAGCGACCTCAAGTTCTAGAAACAGTGCATCGAGGCAGAGAAGAAAGCCCAAAGGATGTTAGGCTACATAAAGTGCCAGTTTGGATACCATAACAGGGAGATAGTACTTTGCCTGTACAACTCCCTCGTTCGGCCGCACCTGGAGTATGCCTTACAATTTTGGAGTCCTTCGTTTCGAAAGGATATCGCAAGGTTGGAACGCGTACAAGCCAGGGCAACCAAGCTGATTCCCTCTATCCGACATAAAAGTTATGAGGATAGACTAAGGAAATTAAATCTGTTCTCGTTGGAAACCCGTAGACTGCGTGGTCAGCTCATCGAAGTCTTCAAAAAACTTCGAGGGTTCGACAATGTTGACTACCGGGATATTTTTACACTGAGTGAAAACAGAACGCGCAATCACGGCTTCAAACTTGAACTGAAGCGTTACAACCGCAATCTGTGTGGAAATTTTTTCACTCACAGTATCTGCGGTAAGTGGAACGCACTTCCAGTGGAAGTTGTCAACAGTGAATCTGTTGACCAGTTCAAGTCAAGACTAGACAAAGTCTTGAAAAGTGGCCGTTTATGGACGCAAAACAATTGAGCAGTCATGTGCCTGCTCGATTGATAGTCCAAAGGTACCCTCTTTGAATGGACCGTAAGGTCTCCTAGGGTACTTCCTTTCCTTGTTACTCCCCCCCTCTTGCTTCCCCTCCCTCTCTCCACCCCTGCCTCTCTTTCCCCCTCCCTCTCTCTCCCCTCCCTCTCTCTTCCTCCATCTCTCTCCCCCTCCCTCTCATTCATCCCTCTCCCCCCTCCCTCCCCCCTCTCTCTCCCCCTTCCTCCCTCCCCTTCCTCTCTCCCCTCTCTCTAGCCCCCTCCCTCCCCTCCCTCTTGTTATCTCCCCCTATCCCCCCCTCTATCTCCCTTCCCCCTATCTCTCTCTCTCTCCCTCTCTTCCCCTCCCTCTCTCCCCCTCTCCCTCTCTCCCCCTCTCCCTCTCTCCCCCTCCTCTCTTCCCCTCCCTCTCTTCTTCTCTTTCTCCCCCTCTCCGCTTCCTCTCTCCCCTTCCCTCTCACCCTCCCTCTCTCTCCCCTCCCTCTCTATCCCCTCCCTCTCCCTCTCTCCTTCCCTCCCCCTCCCCCACACTGCCACACAGGAAATTAATGTCCAAAGTTAGAGCCCTAGGTATACGAGGCAAAATAGCGCATTGGATTGAAAACTGGCTTAGTAATCGTATGCAGAGGGTGGTGATCAATGGAGAAGAGTCCGAGTGGATAACTGTAAATAGCGGCGTTCCTCAGGGATCAGTCTTGGGCCCTTTGCTTTTTATTATATATGTAAATGATATAGACGTGGGATTAATCTCTAATATCTCCAAATTCGCTGACGACTGCAAACTGGGTAAAAGCATAGTTACCGAGCAAGATATAATAGATTTTCAAAAGGACAGTGACCACATATCTGAATGGTCTGAAAGATGGAATCTCCCACTAAATCTTGACAAATGCAAATTAATGCACGTTGGCGACAAAAAATCCAAAGGAAGAATTCAAACTCAATAACAAAATGATAGCAGAAACAGATATCCAAAAGGACCTCGGTGTTTGTATATCTAATGACCTAAAATTCACGCTGCACTGTGTTGATGTAGAAAAGAAAGCGCGAAAGATACTTGGATACATTAAGAGACAGATCAGCTATAAAAGCAAGACGGTATTAATTAACTTATACAATGATCTAGTAAGACCACAATTAGAATACTGTGCACAGGTATGGTCACCCTACCTCAGAAAGGACATAGTAAGATTGGGGAGAGTTCAAGCCACGGCTACGAAGATGATTCCATCATTAAGAAAATACAATTACGAAACAAGACTAGAAAAGTTAAATCTATACAAACTAGAAACTAGACGTATGCGATATCAGCTAATTGAAGTATTTAAAATCCTAAAAGGAATTGAAAATGTAGACTACACTACCTGGTTCAAATTCAATAAAAATATCACACGAAATAACAGCATGAAGCTAGTTCCGAAAAAGTAGTCTTAATTTATGTGGAAATATTTCTCTTACAAAATTGTAAATGCATGGAACCAGTTATCGGAAGAGATTGTCTCGAGTCCTACCGTTAATACTTTCAAAAAGAGATTAGATAAAATTATAAGGACGATTACTTTTTAAGATAATTTTTTTTTGTTTGTTTTAAATAATTGATTCTTAACTAAATAATACAATAAAGAGATAGGCTCCGCTTTACTATAAAAATTCGTGACTGTACACTTTCTTTCGGACAGCAGGTGTCTTTTCATACTTTCTATGCCCGATTGATTCGGTTGGAAGAGGTGGGAGGGGAGAGCCTTGAACTGTACTATACTTTCTCTAAAGCAATTTGTTAGGAAAAACAAAGGTTCCCCCTCGGTATGGACAAACTAGTCTTTTGAGGTACTAATATTCCTTGTAACTCCTTGTAACTCTCTCTCTCTTTATATATATATATATATATATATATATATATATATATATATATATATATATATATATATATATATATATATATATATATATATATATTCTGCCGTTCTTACAAGTAAGAAACAGGCACAAGATTAGTCCCGTCCCCTAAATGGTAAGAATCATTATAACCCTTTCATTTATTTACAGTTAATCTGCTTCAACTTACGTTATTTTACATTCCCTTTCCATATTTCCCCAAGCAATCTATAGATAACAGATTAAAATCGTACTTAACTTCATTCATTCAAATGTTTTTCTTTTAATATACCATACCTTCAATTTGTATTCCTTTGTTAAGAACAAAGCCGAAATCTATGCACATTTTATATCTAATTTTAGGTCCGTAAAAATGGTTACAACCCGAAACGTCGGTACCTATTAAATAAGCAACCAGGATAAAAAATCACCAGAGCAGCCATATTGCTCGCCCATAAATTTCATATACGCCTGGAAACGCGCAATCCCCCCTATCTGTTACGTCACAAATATGGCAATCACACTATTTCCTTCTATAGAAGATATGACTTAACACTGCAAACGTGAAAAAAGCCCGCTTAGACCTTGAATTCCTCCAAATCTGTCGCATTACCGAAACATTTTCCAATTTTCCATACTTTAAATTTTATAGAAAGTTTCTTCTCTACCCCTTCCATTATTGCCAAGAATCTCTCATATATATATTTTGGCTAACGAAATTAACTTTAAATCGAAGCAAAATGAACGTCACCAGGAATCGCTTCCACAGTTTGCTTCCCACCCGAAAATACAAATTTTTTTAATCGATCATATAACCCTCCTTACCTTAGCCCATCGTAAGGTAGAAGCCTATTTAGCAAAGGTTAAGCGGACCCACACACGCAAACTCGAATGATTGAATCTATCTCCCTTAACCCTTCCCGACACCTAAAAGGTTTTTTTAACCCATACGACGACTAGTTAACTTTACGAGAGCAAATTTACTAGGATTTGGGCTTGCATTTTGTCTACCTCCTATGTCCCGGAACAAAATGATTTTCCTTTCAACGAATTCAAACCCTTCCTACCAAAGGCCTATTTAAAACCACACAACTGAAGATCTCTAACATAGCGCACGATTTTTTCTCCACCATGTGAGGGACGCAAAGAGGGGGAGAATGCAAAGTCATGATTTATGTGGTCATGCTCAGAAAGCGTACGCTAAGCATTAGGGCACCTAGGAAATACATTGAGTATGCATTCTTTTCCCTCTGCGTTCATTCCTTCTTCGAGAGTTTAAGTTCAGTAAATATAAAACCAAAATATATCCAATCTGAAAACATTGAATCCGAAAGAAGGAAAATTTAGATTTAATGTGATTTATTATTTTTTACAAATGTTATCTTTTAAATAAATATTTCCTTCCTCTCAAAAGCTTAGCTTAGCATCAGAATCAGAAACAGAGTGAGAGAGGATCAATATTGGGAATGGTGGAATTTATCTCTGTGGAGTTTTGCATCCTCGCTTCGTCGCGCAATTCGTGATGATCCGAAAACTGTCGCGTCTTTCTAAGGATAGGCTTTTTTCATTCGATTAAATCTTTGTCGGGTCTTTTTCGCGCCCCATCTTTACTGTTCTCCCTGTAATTTGCCTTTTTTTCTAAGTAGTTTTCAGTTGTTTATAAGGCGACTAAACTCGGATATTGGCCGGATATAAGCCACCCTATATAAAGTTTTGTTTAAGCAACGCTATATCGGGTGGCAGTAATGGGTAAGGGTGTCACGGTTTCCGCTCACTCATGCCGGTAGTTGCATTGATGTACGCCAACCACACCTTATGAGAATGTGGTTCATGAGGTTTATTTAGCTTTAGGTTTCCTTTTATCAAAATGACTTACCGCCAAACATTCGATAATCTGATTGATGGCGATTGGCACATTAAGACGGAGTCCCTTCTCGGAATCTGGAAGTCAACTGTGTTTGTGTCAATTAGAAATCAAATCCCGACACAGATAAATTTGGATAAATTAATTTTTGTTAGGATGGATAAAAATAAAAATAAATTCTATAATAATCTACCTGCTGGAATTCAAAATAATTTTGAAACCTATTGATAGGAGAAAAAATATTACATATTTTTTAATTCGTTAGCCGGGTTAGTGTCCAAGGAGTGACAGTTCAATGGAGTAACAGCTACGATGAGTGACAAGAAAGGAACGAAAATTGGACCTAGAATTGCCGAATATTGTCGTGATTTTACAAATGTCCCACAAAAAGGTATAGCCAAATTTAGACTTTTATATATCTTCCAAAAATTAATATATTTTAAATCAGTTTGTTTAATTTAATATAAAAATAATTCTTTGTTAACGTGTAAATTTAATAATGTTTAAACGATTTACTTTTGAGTCTTTTACTTTTAACTGAAGTGACAAAAATATATTGCACGGAATTAGTCAATCAAACTACTCTGTGTGTGCGTAATCTATGTAATGAAAGGAGAGATTCATAATATATACCTTTACCTAACTTTAATAAGATTCAAAGCAAAATTTTCGTTGTTCATTATTGCAAAAGCTATTCCTTAGATTCTTTCAGCATCACCACCATTCTTATAAACACAAATCTGGGCTCGAGTTCTTATCCGTCTACTCACTCATTTGATAATATCGTGCAAATGGTAGAGAGCAGAACGTGACCCGTTTCTCGGACAGGAGTCTTCTGGCCGCCGAGGCGGCCAAGATAAGTGCTCTTCGGACACTTCATGGCACCCCGGTGAGTGTGATGCCGCACTCTACCATGAACTTTGTGAAAGGAGTAGTTTATGCGAGGGAACTCGTTGACTACTCCATAGAGGACATCACCTTAGAGCTGGCCGACCATGGGGCGGTCAAGATCGAACGTGTGATGAGAAAACAGGGAGGGGCCTCGAGACCCACCCCTACACTCTTCGTCACGTTCGACTGTGACAAGCTACCTGAGTCGGTGCGTGCCGGTTGGTACCGCTACCGCGTGAAGGCATTCGTGCCATTGCCGCGGCGGTGCTATTACTGTCACCACTTCGGCCATACGAATCGATCTTGTAGACGTACAAAGTCGGGTTGACCCGAAGTCTGTGTAAATTGATCCCTGGCCGCACACGATAAGTCTAAATGGTGTGTGGCCAAGTGTGTCAATTTCGGAGAGCAGCACCACGCTTCTTCGAAGCAATGTGGTGCATATCTCCTTGAGAAAGAAATCCTGGCCTTTCAGGCCCAAGATCGACTCTCATTCCGCGAGGCTAAGGACTTGGTCCTGGCGCGCCAGGCTCTGCCTGGGACGTCTTATGCCTCAATAGTTAGAAAGGCACCCTCTGCTCCTGGCCCATCCAGGCCAACGAGCACGCTTGTTTGCGTGCCCATTCGGAGCCCTTCTGCGGGCTCTACTCAACCCGGGCGCTCTCCTGGTAAAGCTGGAGGCAAAAGGGGTTCATACGCAGCCCCGGCTAAAACCAGGGCTCCCCCTCCTTCCCAGAGTGATCGTTACCCGTAAGGCGAAACGGCCACACGCCTCCACCGAGTCGTTAGACTCACAGGAGGCAACACCCCTGAAATTGTTCGCCAGGCCATCTTCCGTGGTTCCTAAAGCTGTTCGCCGAAAGGAGGACAGCAACAAAGGAGCTTCGGCTCCTTCGCTCACGCATAGTGGTGGGCTGAGTGGCTCGGAGATGGTGGTTCCTCGAAAAAAGGGCCCCCCCGCCTCCGAAGCCACAACGTCCGCCTAAGATTTCGAGGCGGAGGGAGGAAAATACTCGCATGGCGAGTCCAACTTCCCTCTTCGAAGGCGACAGCGCCTTCAACGCCTTGTCCGGCCAAAAGCCCCTGGGGTTCTGCCTCCCGTGAGGGTCTTCTGTTCAAGAGGGCCCCCGCGTCTCCTCCGAGCTAGGCCTAGAGGGCATATTCCTTCAATGGAATTGCCGTGGACTCCGGGCCAACTGGGAGGAGCTGCGGAGGCTCGTCTCTTCCCGTTCCCTGCGCCCCCTACCCGCCCTCCCGGGGAATAAGGATCTTGTGACCCCACCACCGCGGTATGGCCGGGCTGGGGGATGCGTGGTTTACAACCTGCATGATGTCTCCGTTCTTCATTTCAGTTTAGATACCTCCTTTCAGGCAGTGGCTGTGCAGCTACACCTGGATAGGAGGTATACTATCATTTCTGCGTACATTCCACCGTCAGCTGACTTCGACGCGGGGAACTTTCGCCGCGTCGTGGCACGGTTGCCGAGGCCCTATCTCTTGCTTGAAAATCTGAACGGCAGGCATCCTCTCTGGGGAGATTACTCAATAAATCCCAGGGGACAAGTCCTTGCCGATCTGATCGAAGAGCTTGAGATGGGTGTCCTAAACATGGATGAGTTTACGCATCACTGTCTGAGAACCGCTTCATTTTCTTGACTTGACCTATCTTTGTGCTCTTCGGATGCACACCCTGATTTTGATTGGAGGGTGCTCAATGACCTCCATGGTAGTGATCACTTTCCCATTCAAATATCATTTGCAAGGCAACTGCCGTCTGAGAGCCCACCCCGGTGGTGCTTGGCGCGGGCACGGTGGCCTGCATTTCAGGAAATGACTGAATTCTCTATCTCAGTCGAGGAGTTTAGATCGGTAGATGAGGCTGTTGAGATCTTCTCCGGCAACCTCATCGCTGCGGGACTGACTACTATTCCTAGAACATCTGGCCGTTTTGCACGCCGACCACTCTCATGGTAGTCGGCCGAGTGTGAGACGGCCCTCAAACAGAAGCGTTATGCCTACATGCGCTATAAGCGCTGCCCGAATGATTTCACTGCCACTGAATTTCGTCGGACTAGGGCTAGGTTCCGGTATATTTCGAAGCACGCCCGACGCTCTTCTTGGCGGGAATACGTGTCTTCACTAAACGGGAAGACCCCTCTAACAGAGGTGTGGAAGCGAGTCAAAAGGATTCGGGGCAAGTTCTCGCAGGCCCCCCTTCCCGTTGTCCAGCAGAATGGGACCGCAATCTCTGACCCACGTCCGTGGCGGAATCCTTCACGACCGCTTTTTCCGCATTCTTTAGCCGGGATGCTGCTCCGCCAGCATTCAATGCACGTCGTGATGTCGCGGAAGTCAGCCGGCTGGACTATACCTCCAGAGGTGGAGAACCCTTCAATGACAGGCTTACTGTGATTGAGTTGCGCTCCGCCCTTGCTTCGTGCGCGGACACCGCCCATGGTTCGGACGATTTTCCGTACGCCATGCTTCGACACCTGAGTGAGCGAAACATGGCCTTTCTGGTAGATTTGTTCAACAGGATCTGGGTGGAGGGTCTTCTCCCGGACTACGGGCGAATCGCTATTGTGCTCGCCTTTCGCAAACCGGGGAGAGATCACTCTACTCCGACCGGTTTCCTTTCAATCTCTTTAACCTCTTGCGTGTGCAAGTTGATAGAGAAATTGGTAAATGTTAGATTAGCCTTTTTCCTCGACAGCGGAGGCCATCTGTCTTCTGCACAGTGTGGCTTTCGCAAGTTACAATTCACATCAGATGCTCTTCTCCGACTGGAAAATGCCGTCTGCAAGGCTTTCCTTCGTAGAAAGCACTACGCCACGGTGTTTTTCGATCTGGAGAAGGCCTATGATACAGCATAGCGATACGGTATCATGGAGACTCTCCACACGATTAAAGCATTCAGATGCAGAAAATGCTAACCTCCTCAACGACTACTTCTCTTCAGTGTTTACTGAAGAGTGTGGTCTCATTCCCCAGCCCACGGATTCCTACTCGGGGGAAAAGCTGGAGGCAATGGACTTCACCGAAGGAGAAATAAAGAAAAAGATCGCTGACCTAAAGACGAATAAGTCCCCTGGACCGGACGGGTTTCTACCTAAAGTGTTGAAGGAAGTGTGCGATGAAGTATCACGACATCTGTGCGCTATCTTTAACATGTCAATCCGGACCGGATGCGTTCCTAGAGACTGGCGTGAGGCGGAGGTGACTCCTATCTTGAAGAAAGGAGACCGTAACCAACCGTCGAACTACCGACCTATCAGTCTGACTTCGATAGTCGGTAAACTCATGGAAAGCATCATGGTGGACAAAGTGACGTCGTATTTAGAGTCAAACCTGCTACTGAGGAGTTCCCAGCACGGCTTCCAAAGGCAACGGTCATGCCTGACGAACCTTGTGGAATTCTTCCACTTCGTTTTCAGTGAGCACGATCGGGACAAGGCGGTGGATGTGGTCTACCTAGACTTTCAGAAAGCCTTTGATAAGGTACCACACCGCCGCCTTCTCCGGAAAGTGCGAGCGCTTGGCATAGACGGAAAGGTAGCCGGCTGGATCGAGAACTGGCTAAGTGGCAGACGGCAACGGGTGGTGGTAAATGGACAGTCTTCTGAGTGGGTGCCCGTTACTAGCGGGGTGCCTCAAGGTTCTGTCCTGGGACCACTACTATTCATCATCTACGTCAACGACATGGACGGTGACATGGTTGCCAAGATTTCCAAATTTGCCGATGATACCAAGCTTGGTATTAACGTTGCAAAGGATGGAAATACTGCCCGCCTGCAGGAAGATCTTGGGAAGATTGGGGAGTGGTCGGACACGTGGCAAATTGCCTTTTAACGTGGGCAAATGCAAAGTGATGCATATCGGCCACAGAAACCCCCAATCTCAGTATATCCTTAAGGGCACTGCTCTTGAATCGAGTGACACTGAGAAGGACTTGGGTGTAACAATCACTAGTGACCTCAAGTTCTCGAAACAGTGCATCGAGGCGGAGAAAAAGGCCCAAAGGATGCTAGGCTATATTAAGCGCCAGTTTGGTTATCGGAACCAGGAGATTGTACTGTGCCTGTACAACTCACTTGTCCGACCGCACCTGGAGTATGCCGTACAATTTTGGAGTCCTTCATTGCGAAAGGACATCGCGAGATTGCAACGCGTACAAGCCAGGGCAACCAAGCTGATTCCCTCTATCCGACATAAAAGTTATGAGGATAGACTAAGGGAATTAGATCTGTTCTCGCTGGAAACCCGTAGACTGCGTGGTCAGCTCATCGAAGTTTTCAAAATACTTCGAGGGTTCGACAATGTTGACTACCGGGATATTTTCACACTGAGTGAGAACAGAACGCGCAATCACGGCTTCAAACCTGAACTGAAGCGTTACAACCGCAATCTGTGTGGAAATTTTTTCACCTACAGTATCTGCGGTAAGTGGAACGCACTTCCAGTGGAAGTTGTCAACAGTGAATCTGTTGACCAGTTCAAGTCAAGACTAGACAAGGTCTTGAAAAGTGGCCGTTTAGGGACGCAAAACAATTGAGCAGCCTTGTGCCCGCTCGATTGCAAGTGCAATGGTACCCTCTTTGAATGGACCGTAAGGTCTCCTAGGGTACCTTTTTTCCTTGTTGTTACACTCTCTCTCTCTCTCTCTCTCTCTCTCTCTCTCTCTCTCTCTCGCTCTCTCTCTCTCTCGCTCTCTCTCTCTCTCTCTCGGCCACAGAAATCCCCAAGCCGTCTACAGCCTCAAAAACTCGGCGCTCGAGAGCACAGACATGGAAAAAGACTTGGGAGTCGTGATCACCAGCGACCTCAAGTTTTCCAAGCAGTGCATCGAGGCGGAGAAGAAAGCCCAGAGAATCTTGGGGTATATCAAGCGACAGTTTGGGTATCGGAACAGGGAAATCGTTCTCACTCTCTTTAATTCCCTGGTCCGACCTCACCTGGAGTACGCAGTCCAGTTTTGGAGTCCATCCCTTCGGAAGGACATCGCCCGACTGGAGCGAGTACAAGCCAGGGCGACCAAACTGATCCCCTCGATCAGGCACAAAAGTTACGAAGCCCGCCTAGAAGAACTAAACCTCTTCTCACTGGAAACCCGAAGACGGCGCGGTCAATTAATCGAGGTCTTCAAAATCCTCCGAGGTATTGACCACGTAGGCAACGGGGACATGTTCCAACTAAGCGAGGGCGTAACGAGAAACCACGGCTACAAAATTGAGCTGCCGCGTTATCACCGGGACAGATGCGGGAACTTCTTCAGTTACAGTATCTGCAACGAGTGGAACGCGCTTCCGCCAGAAGTCGTGAACAGCGACTCTGTGGAGCAGTTCAAAAGGCGCCTGGATAAAGTCCTGGTTCGCTGACAGGCTCACGAGTCCCTGACTCGTAACAAGTACCCTCTCGTATGGACCGTAAGGTCTTCTAGGGTACTTCTTTTCCTTGTGACTCCTTGTGACTCTCTCTCTCTCTCTCTCTCTCGCTCTCTCTCGCTCTCTCTCGCTCTCTCTCGCTCTCTCTCGCTCTCTCTCGCTCTCTCTCTCTCTCTCTAGCTCTCTCTCTCTCTCTCGGGATGCTCCCGAGGAGAGGTCCAACACGGACCGCTCACTCGATGAATGTGTCTCTAAACCGGCGCCTGGCAGATTTGTGTACGGCAGAGGGGGTCTTTTTTGTGGACCCGTACCGCACCTTTTATGGTAGAAATGATCTCTACCAAAGGGATGGGGTACATCTTTCCTTTAAAGGAAAGGCCTTTCTGTCGAACATGATCCAGAATGTCGTAGAGAGGACCGAAAGGAGTATCCGGCCCAGAGTGAGGGCGGACGTACGCCAGTACGCCCGTGTCACTCCAGGAACGACCTTCTCAGAGGTCGCAAAAAGGGGTGCCTCGCCAACAAAGAAGCCGGGAAACGGAAGAGCATAGGGAGTCCTACAGTCGGGAACTCCCTGAAAGTTCTTCTGTTCAATGCGAGGTCAATCAGGAACAAGTTTCCTGAGCTCCGTGGCCTCGTAGCGACGGAAGAACCCGAAATGGTAGCCATAACAGAATCGTGGATAAAAACGTCAAACCGAGACTTTGAAGGCGAATTCACGGTTCCTGGCTACCAACTCTTCCACAAAAATAGGCCAGACAGAGAGGGTGGCGGTGTAATGTTGTATGTCAAGGATACAATCAAATCTACGAACTCCAACATTATATCCGATCACGAGCTCCTAGGCGTTGACCTAGAGATAGGTCCTGTCAGATACAGGACCCTGGTGCTTTACAGACCCCCTTCCCAACCCGTTGAGAAGGACAGGGAACTGTACCAGCTGCTGGGTGAGCTTGTTCAAGGCAGAGTGTGCATCGTTATGGGCGACTTCAACAGACAAGTTGACTGGGAAACCAGAGCAGCCTGTGGCGATAGCGCGCTACTCCTGGAGTTCGCCAACAACGAGTTCCTCACTCAATGGGTCAGAGAACCGACGAGAGGAGACAATATCCTCGACTTGGTCTTCACCTCTGAGGATGATATCGTTGAGGATGTCTCTGTAGGCGAAGAGCTCGGTGGCAGTGATCACCAGCTAGTTAGATTTACCGTCAAGATCCCGAAGGTAAGGTCTGCTGCCAGTCAATCAAGGAAACTTGACTTGAGAAGAGCAGACTTTGCACGCCTTCGTGCTGGGCTGACTGATGTAAGGCTAGCGGTATGCGAAGAGGTTGAGGATTCGTGGAACAATTTCAAAAATAAATTCATGAGTCTTCAATCAAGTTGCATCCCTCTGAAATGCCTCCGTCGGTCTTCTGTTCAACCAAAGTGGTTTAATCGAAAAATCGGCCAACTGCTTAGGGAGAAGAGAAATGCGTACCGGCGATCGAAGATCTCGGGTGCCTTTGACGAGTACCGGAGGCTAGCCAGGAGAGTGAAGTCCAGCATAAGGGCGGCTAAGCGTACTGAGGAACTCCGAGTGGCGAGACTCTGCAAGGAGAATCCCAAGGAGTTCTTCGGCTATGTAAATAGCCGTAAACCAATCCATCGTAGGATTGGGCCCCTAGTGGACGAGGAGGGTGCATTAACTCAGTCAGATGCAGAAAATGCTAACCTTCTCAATGACTACTTCTCCTCAGTGTTTACTAAAGAGTGTGGTCCCATCCCCCAGCCCACGGATTCCTACTCGGGGGAAAAGCTGGAGGCAATGGACTTCACCGAAGGAGAAATAAAGAAAAAGATCGCTGACCTAAAGACGAATAAGTCCCCTGGACCGGACGGGTTTCTACCCAAGGTGTTGAAGGAAGTGTGCGATGAAGTATCACGACATCTGTGCGCTATCTTTAACATGTCAATCCGGACCGGATGCGTTCCTAGAGACTGGCGTGAGGCGGAGGTGACTCCTATCTTCAAGAAAGGATCCTCCAGCCATCCGTCAAACTACCGACCTATCAGTCTAACTTCGATAGTCGGTAAACTCATGGAAAGCATGATGGTGAAGAAAATAACGTCGTATTTAGAGTCAAACCTGCTACTGAGGAGTTCCCAGCACGGCTTCCGAAGGCAACGGTCATGCCTGACGAACCTTGTGGAATTCTTCCACTTCGTGTTCAGTGAGCACGATCGGGACAAGGCGGTGGATGTGGTTTACTTAGACTTTCAGAAAGCCTTTTAAAGGTACCACACCGCCGCCTTCTCCGGAAAGTGCGAGCGCTGGGCATAGACGGAAAAGTAGCCGGCTGGATCTAGAACTGGCTAAGTGGCAGACGGCAACGGGTGGTGGTGAATGGACAGGCTTCTGAGTGGGTGCCCGTTACTAGCGGAGTGCCTCAAGGTTCTGTCCTGGGACCACTACTATTCATCATCTACGTCAACGACATGGACGGTGACATGGTTGCGAAGATTTCCAAATTTGCCGACGATACCAAGCTTGGTATGAACGTTGCAAAGGATGGAAATACTGCCCGCCTGCAGGAAGACCTTGGGAAGATTGGGGAGTGGTCGGACACGTGGCAAATGCCGTTCAACGTGAACAAGTGCAAAGTAATGCATATCGGCCACAGAAATCCCCAATCTCATTATATCCTTAAGGGCACTGCTCTCGAATCGAGTGACACTGAGAAGGACTTGGGTGTTACTGTCACTAGCGACCTCAAGTTCTCGAAACAGTGCATTGAGGCAGAGAAGAAAGCCCAAAGGATGTTAGGCTACATAAAGCGCCAGTTTGGATACCGTAACAGGGAGATAGTACTTTGTCTGTACAACTCCCTAGTTCGGCCGCACCTGGAGTATGCCGTACAATTTTGGAGTCCTTCGTTTCGAAAGGACATCGCAAGGTTGGAACGCGTACAAGCCAGGGCAACCAAACTGATTCCCTCTATCCGACATAAAAGTTATGAGGATAGACTAAGGGAATTAGATCTGTTCTCGTTGGAAACCCGTAGACTGCGTGGTCAGCTCATCGAAGTCTTCAAAATACTTCGAGGGTTCGACAATGTTGACTACCGGGATATTTTCACACTGAGTGAGAACAGAACGCGCAATCACGGCTTCAAACTTGAACTGAAGCGTTACAACCACAATCTGTGTGGAAACCTTTTCACCTACAGTATCTGCGGTAAGTGGAACGCACTTCCAGTGGAAGTTGTCAACAGTGAATCTGTTGACCAGTTCAAGTCAAGACTAGACAAAGTCTTGAAAAGTGGCCGTTTAGGGACGCAAAACAATTGAGCAGCCATGTGCCCGCTCGATTGCTAGTCCCAAGGTACCCTCTTTGAATGGACCGTAAGGTCTCCTAGGGTACCTTCTTTCCTTGTAACTCCTTGTAACTCTCTCTCTTTCTCTTTCTCTTTCTCTTTCTCTTTCTCTTTCTCTTTCTCTTTCTCTCTTTCTCTCTTTCTCTCTTTCTCTCTCTCTCTCTCTCTCTCTCTCTCTCTCTCTCTCTCTCTCTCTCTCTGTCGTGGAGCGCACCCAAAGGAGTATCCGGCCCATTGAGAAGGCGGACGTACGCCAGTACGTCCGAGTAACTCCCCAAACAACCTTCTCGGAGGTTGTCAAAAATGGTGCCACCACGACAAACAAGAAGCCGGGAAACGGAAGAGTATAGGGGGTCCTACATTAGGGGACTCCCTGAAAGTTCTTCTGTTCAATGCGAGGTCAATCAGGAACAAGTTTCCTGAGCTCCGTGGCCTCGTAGCGACGGAAGAACCCGAAATGGTAGCCATAACAGAATCGTGGATAAAAACGTCAAACCGAGACTTTGAAGGCGAATTCACGGTTCCTGGCTACCAACTCTTCCACAAAGATAGGCCAGACAGAGAGGGTGGCGGTGTAATGTTGTATGTCAAGGATACAATCAAATCTACGAACTCCAACGTTATATCCGACCACGAGCTCCTAGGCGTTGACCTAGAGATTGGTCCTGCCAAATACAGGACCCTGCTGCTTTACAGACCCCCTTCCCAACCTGTTGAGAAGGACGGGGAACTGTACCAGCTGCTGGGTGAGCTGGTTCAAGGCAGAGTGTGCATCGTTATGGGCGATTTCAACAGCCAAGTTGACTGGGAAACCAGAGCAGCCTGTGGCGAGAGCGCGCTACTCCTGGAGTTCGCCAACAACGAGTTCCTCACTCAATGGGTCAGAGAACCGACGAGAGGAGACAATATCCTCGACTTGGTCTTCACCTCTGAGGATGATATCGTTGAGAATATCTCTGTAGGCGAAGAGCTCGGTGGCAGTGATCACCAGCTAGTTAGATTTAGCGTCAAGATCCCGAAGGTAAGGTCTGTTGCCAGTCAATTAAAGAAACTTGACTTAAGAAGAGCAGAATTTGCAAGCCTTCGAGCTGGACTGACTGACGTGAGGCTAGAAGTGTGCGATGCCGTTGAAGACTGGTGGAATAGTTTCAAAACCACATTCATGAGTCTTCAATCGCGTTTCATCCCCCTGAAATGCCCCCGTCTGTCTTCTGTTCAACCAAAGTGGTTTAATCGAGAAATCGGCCAACTGCTTAGGGAGAAGAGAAATGTGTACCGGCAATCGAAGATCTCGGGTGACTTTGACGAATACCGGAGGCTAGCCAGGAGAGTGAAGTCCAGCATAAGGGCGGCTAAGCGGTCTGAGGAACTCCGAGTGGCGAGACTCTGTAAAGAGAATCCCAAGGAGTTTTTTGGATATGTGAACAGCCGTAAACCAATCCGTCGAACGATTGGCCCTTTGAGGAATGAGGAGGGGACATTAAAGCATTCAGATGCAGAAAATGCTAACCTCCTCAACGACTACTTCTCTTCAGTGTTTACTGAAGAGTGTGGTCCCATTCCCCAGCCCACGGATTCCTACTCGGGGGAAAAGCTGGAGGCAATGGACTTCACCGAAGGAGAAATAAAGAAAAAGATCGCTGACCTAAAGACGAATAAGTCCCCTGGACCGGACGGGTTTCTACCTAAAGTGTTGAAGGAAGTGTGCGATGAAGTATCACGACATCTGTGCGCTATCTTTAACATGTCAATCCGGACCGGATGCGTTCCTAGAGACTGGCGTGAGGCGGAGGTGACTCCTATCTTGAAGAAAGGAGACCGTAACCAACCGTCGAACTACCGACCTATCAGTCTGACTTCGATAGTCGGTAAACTCATGGAAAGCATCATGGTGGACAAAGTGACGTCGTATTTAGAGTCAAACCTGCTACTGAGGAGTTCCCAGCACGGCTTCCGAAGGCAACGGTCATGCCGGACGAACCTTATGGAATTCTTCCACTTCGTTTTCAGTGAGCACGATCGGGACAAGGCGGTGGATGTGGTCTACCTAGACTTTCAGAAAGCCTTTGATAAGGTACCACACCGCCGCCTTCTCTGGAAAGTGCGAGCGCTTGGCATAGACGGAAAGGTAGCCGGCTGGATCGAGAACTGGCTAAGTGGCAGACGGCAACGGGTGGTGGTAAATGGACAGTCTTCTGAGTGGGTGCCCGTTACTAGCGGGGTGCCTCAAGGTTCTGTCCTGGGACCACTACTATTTATCATCTACGTCAACGACATGGACGGTGACATGGTTGCCAAGATTTCCAAATTTGCCGACGATACCAAGCTTGGTATGAACGTTGCAAAGGATGGAAATACTGCCCGCCTGCAGGAAGATCTTGGGAAGATTGGGGAGTGGTCGGACACGTGGCAAATGCCTTTTAACGTGGGCAAATGCAAAGTGATGCATATCGGCCACAGAAACCCCCAATCTCAGTATATCCTTAAGGGCACTGCTATTGAATCCACCGACACTGAGAAGGACTTGGGTGTAACAATCACTAGTGACCTCAAGTTCTCGAAACAGTGCATTGAGGCGGAGAAAAAGGCCCAAAGGATGCTAGGCTATATTAAGCGCCAGTTTGGTTATCGGAACCAGGAGATTGTACTGTGCCTGTACAACTCACTTGTCCGACCGCACCTGGAGTATGCCGTACAATTTTGGAGTCCTTCATTGCGAAAGGACATCGCGAGATTGGAACGCGTACAAGCCAGGGCAACCAAGCTGATTCCCTCTATCCGACATAAAAGTTATGAGGATAGACTAAGGGAGTTAGATCTGTTCTCACTGGAAACCCGTAGACTGCGTGGTCAGCTCATCGAAGTCTTCAAAATACTTCGAGGGTTCGACAATGTTGACTACCGGGATATTTTCACACTGAGTGAGAACAGAACGCGCAATCACGGCTTCAAACTTGAACTGAAGCGTTACAACCGCAATCTGTGTGGAAACTTTTTCACCTACAGTATCTGCGGTAAGTGGAACGCACTTCCAGTGGAAGTTGTCAACAGTGAATCTGTTGACCAGTTCAAGTCAAGACTAGACAAAGTCTTGAAAAGTGGCCGTTTATGGACGCAAAACAATTGAGCAGCCATGTGCCCGCTCAATTGCTAGTCCAAAGGTACCCTCTTTGAATGGACCGTAAGGTCTCCTAGGGTACTTACTTTCCTTGTTACTCCTTGTTACTCCTTGTTACTCTCTCTCTCTCTCTCTCTCTCTCTCTCTCTCTCTCTCTCTCTCTCTCTCTTTGTCTCTCTCTCTCTCTCTCTCTCTCTCTCTCTCTCTCTCTCTCTCTCTCTCCGACTCGAAGATAAAGTCAATAGGCTTTCTCTCTTCTTCAAACAAACGCGATTGACCTACAAACAGCTTCACGCCACTGGCTCGACCTATGGTCAACTATTTCGTCTCACTGAAATCCATAGAGGGCCCTTTTTCTCTTTTGCGCGCCATAATGAGAGGAAAGATCCCCATAAACCTAATGGACTTCTGCGACCTATATTAGCAACCTATAGCCCCCCTTATTATATAATAGACAAACTCATTGCCATCCTAATTAGCCACCTCGCCACAAAACTATACACTGTTAAAAAAACGTACACCTTAAATAAGAACTTAAATCACTACATCCTAAATTATACATGACCAGTTTTGACGTAACCTCACTCTACACTAATGTACCACTTATAGAAACTGTCAATACTTTTCTTTATCGTGTCTTCCCATCCCCCACCTCCTTATTTCATGGCTTTAATCGAAAACAAATAAAACAAATATTCCTTACTCTTTCACAAGACGACACTTCTCCTTTAATGGTAAACTATTTCACCAAATAGTTTGGTGAAACTATTAGAGTAGAAGCCCTAGATAACTCTTTCCATTTCGTTCAATATTCTACATGATATATGTACGTAGACGACACGACAGCCTTTTTCCGCTCCGAAAAAATCTTTCAATAAATTAGTACAGTCCATTAACCAACTGCAAACAAATATAAAATTCACCCAAGAAAAATTAGACAATAAAGTCATCCTCTTCCAAGACCTACAAATAACTCGCACACATGACGGTTTTTCCACATTCATTTTCCGTAAACCCACATATACAGGTTCCGGAATACCTTTTCTCAGTTACTGGGACACCAAATTGAAACTAAATTCCATTGACTGCTGTTTTCCCACATATAACCTCGCCTTCTCTTACATCTGCTTTCACAACAAAGTTAGCTTATTCTCTAATTACTTCGCCCATAACGGATATCTCTTATACTCGTACCTATTCCACCGAACTCTTCGAACATTTCTTAATGCAAAGTTCAACCCTAATGTCCCTTCTTACAACGTCCCTAAAAATAAGATATTCATGACTCTACCTTATATAGGGACCTCTTAACTCCCTTATCTGGTCTAAACTCTCACCTATTCTAAAACACACTTTTGCCGCTACCAAATTACGAAGCATCTTTAACAACAAAGACAAAATGCCAACGCTGTTTCCATCCTAAATTATTTACGAATATAAGTGCTCGCAATCTAAATCCGAAGTTTATTTAGTTTCGACGCAGCGAACTTTACATGCTCATATTTGCGCAC
This sequence comes from Ceratothoa steindachneri, assembly GCA_963969495.1. Lineage (NCBI taxonomy): Eukaryota > Metazoa > Arthropoda > Malacostraca > Isopoda > Cymothoidae > Ceratothoa > Ceratothoa steindachneri. Next base: position 104,689,140 of record OZ018319.1, read on the forward strand.
ATCTCAGGTTTAGTCATAGAAATGAAGCCCACATTACCAATCTAGAAAATTTCCCTATCATATTACATTAGAAAACCAAACACCCAGGACATACACCTTCATTTGGTGAATTTTCTATCGAAGAAACAGTCAACACACAAATCCAATTAAGAAGAATTAAATCCCCCTATATTAAATTTAAAAACCAAACTATAAACTCCAATACCACCTCCTTTCATTTACAATTGATACATATATGAATAACAACAGTCTTTCACCGCAAAGCTTCTTTCTCCCACCAAAACAAGTCATGAAACTCACCAGCGTTCATTCCCTGCCATTCTCTACAAAGAAAAAACGGATCAAGTAAAGATAGTCCCTCCTAAGAAAAAAGGAGGGATTAAATTTACTTGGTTAATTGGGGGAGGGATGTCCTTTTAATTGGTAAAATGGGAGGAATACGAGGTCATTTTAAAGCTACTGGAATAAGCATAAACTAAGAATTAAACGCATGCGAGGATGTAAGAGAGAAATGCTAAACTCTTATCTACAGGAATTTATGTATTTTGAAAGACATAAATACCATGTTTTCAATGGTTTTTGCGATACGATTGCCAGCCAATACCTTATTAAACTTCATCATCATCATCATCACTAACTCTATAATTTAAGAAGGGGATTTTTTTGAGTATTTCAATAATAATTTCATCTTAGTTTGGTTATGACTTATGTTTTTTTATCAAAGTTATTTCTAATAATTCTTTTATAATATCAAAAAACAAAATGGTGAAGTTCAGAAATATAAGTATCGAAATTTTGTGAATTTTTTAAAACCCAAAGAATTACAAATGGTGTAGTTCAGAACATATATTTTTATAACTTTATTTTGAAAGGGGAGAAATTTAGTTTAGAGTTCTTTTTTACAATTATTATAATTGGCGAAGTTCAGAAAATTTTAATCTTAGTAGCGAAGCCATTGCCTGGTTGTTTTAAAATAAACTTTCTAACAAATATGTTCCTAAATAAATTTTTTAACATTTCTTTTTTTTATCCTTAGGGGGGATTAGCTTTACTAGTGTAACTTTGGGAGGGATGATCTTTACTTGGTAAAATGAGGGGGACTATCTTTACTTGATCCGAAAAAACAAGCAAAACGCTAGTCCTCGAAATGGTAAGAATCATTATAACCTTTCCATTTATTTTCAATTAAGCCGCTTCAACTTACGTTATTTTACATTCACCTTTCATATTTTCCCCAAAGTCTATTGAATGTTAAAAGTAACCTTAAAAATCATACTCAACTTCATTAATTGAAATGTTCTTCTCATGTCCCATAATTTCAATTTGTATCCTTAATAATTACTAGGATAAGGTCAAAGCCAAAATCTTATGCAAGTTTTGTAACAAGTTCTGTTACACTAGTTTTTTTTATCTTTCCAGAAGTTTACGTGTGTTAGAAAAAGGTCCGTCAAACAAACTTAAAGTTCTACTTTTCCAGCACATGTCATTAAAACATCTTTTCCATGGTGTGTCGAAATGGAAGTGAAAAGAATCGAGATCTTTGCTCTCCTGCGCGCGGACCACAATAAGTCCGACAATGCCTAGCGGCTCAACGTCATCCTGATAATCGTCCACAGAGTCGCGGAGAGGCTCAATAAAAGGGAAGACCTCAAGATCGACCTCATTTAGATAAACTTCGAGTTATCAACCGTTTGGCTGTGAGAAAGGCCTTTGAAAGTGCCCCGAAGCTCAAAATTACTGCACTCGCGAAGAAGAAGATCTCGATGGCCTTCAACAAGCTACAAGGAGCTACAAGGAAAATAAGTACCCTAGAAGACCTCACGGTCCATACAAGGAGGGTACTTTTGGCCCAATCTTCGAAGGTGTACGTTGGCAACCTCGAAGATCACTCGGGAGGATCTTAACGGCGATTTCGCAAGACTTTATCTAGTATTAACTTGAACTGGTCAACAGATTTACTGTTGACAACTTCCGTTGGAAGTGCGTTCTAACTACCGCAGATACTGTAAGTGAAGAATTTCCCACACAGATCACGGTGGTATCGCTTCAGTTCAAGTTTAAAGCTGTGATTTTTTGTTCTCCCCTCGCTGAGCTGGAAAATATCCCCGTAGTCCAGTCTGTCGAAGCCTCGAAGTATTTTGAATACTTCGATGAGCTGACCACGTAGTCTCCGAGTCTCCAGCGAGAACATATTTAAATTCCCTTAATCTATCTTCATAACTTTTATGTCTGATAGAGGGAATCAGTTTGGTTGCCCTGGCTTGCACGCGTTCCAATCTCGCGATGTCTTTTCGGAATGAAGGACTCCAAAATTGTATGGCATACTCCAGGTGCGGCCGAACGAGGGAGTTGTACAGACAAAGTACTATCTTCCTGTTACGGTATCCAAACTGGCGCTTTATGTAGCCTAACATCCTTTGGGCTTTCTTCTCCACCTCAATACACTGTTTCGAGAACTTGAGGTCACTAGTGATAGTTACACCCAAGTCCTTCTCAGTGTCGGTGGATTCAAGAGCAGTGCCCTTAAGGATATAATGAGATTGGGGATTTCTGTGGCCGATATGCATTACTTTGCACTTGTTCACGTTGAACGGCATTTGCCACGTGTCCGACCACTCCCCAATCTTCCCAAGGTCTTCCTGCAGGCGGGCAGTATTTCCATCCTTTGCAACGTTCATACCAAGCTTGGTATCGTCGGCAAATTTGGAAATCTTCGCAACCATGTCACCGTCCATGTCGTTGACGTAGATGATGAATAGTAGTGGTCCCAGGACAGAACCTTGAGGCACTCCGCTAGTAACGGGCACCCACTCAGAAGCCTGTCCATTCACCACCACCCGTTGCCGTCTGCCACTTAGCCAGTTCTAGATCCAGCCGGCTACTTTTCCGTCTATGCCCAGCGCTCGCACTTTCCGGAGAAGGCGGCGGTGTGGTACCTTTAAAAGGCTTTCTGAAAGTCTAAGTAAACCACATCCACCGCCTTGTCCCGATCGTGCTCACTGAACACGAAGTGGAAGAATTCCACAAGGTTCGTCAGGCATGACCGTTGCCTTCGGAAGCCGTGCTGGGAACTCCTCAGTAGCAGGTTTGACTCTAAATACAACGTTATTTTCTTCACCATCATGCTTTCCATGAGTTTACCGACTATCGAAGGGGGGTTGCGAGAGCTTGAGGTGCGTGTTAAGGCCTCTGCTGACTGATCCTATGCGATAACAACGTCGAGAGCGCTGTAGTCGCCTTCTCAAAGACTTAGAGAGAGTCATGACAATCGAATTCTAATTTTCTTCTGATTAAAATACCTTCATGGTTGATCCGGTGATCAAAGCGCAGAACGACCGCGTGGTAAGCTTCGGACAGGATGTTTCCGAGGTCCCTTATGTGTTTATGACCAAGCACCTGGGCTCCGTGATGATGCTCGGCGTTGTGGCTTCGAGTGGGGAGAAAATCCGTCAATCGTGTGTGGGCCAGGATTAAGAAGGACTTCGTCCGCAACGTGTGCACGGCCTTCCTGTCTCGCCTGGAGCGCGTGCTCCAGCCGAGGAGTACATTAAATAATAATACAATTTAAATACATTTTTATCTGTTAAAACAATAAAAACGTGTTAAAGTACATCAAAAATATCATTGTATCTTTTGTTGAGAGCGTCATAATGAGTGTTACATAAGTTTTGCAATAACCTGTGCCACTCTATCCCCTTCTCTTTGCATCTCTATATGCCTATCTTTCTATTAGTTTCTCTTTTTTTCTCTCTCTCATAAGCTCTTTGGCCCTCTCTATTTCTGCCTAACTCTCTGTGCTCCTCCTGCCTGTGCATATCACTATCTATGTACTTGTTTCTCTCTTTCTTTCACTCTCTCTATCTTTTACTCTTTCTCTATCTGCTTCTCACTCTTTTCTCTATCTCTGCTTCTCCTTTCTCTCTCTATTTGCATCTCTTTCTCTACCCTCACTCTCTCCCTTTCTCCCTCTTTCTTCCCTTTCTCTGAATCTCACTCTCTGCATCTGTTTCGCTCTATTTGCATATATATTTCCTTACTCAAACTCCCTCTTTACATCTCTTACTCTCTCTCTCTCTCTCTCTCTCTCTCTCTCTCTCTCTCTCTCTCTCTCTCTCTTCATCTCTCTATGTCCCTCTCAAAACCTATCTATCTCTCCGTCTGCCTCTCGCTCTGCCTCATTCGCTCTCTTTACCTCCCTCACTCTATGTAGCTCTTGCTACCTGCTTATTTCTCTATCATTGTAACTCTCTCTCTCTCTCTGCTGTTTACTTACTAAGAAAAATGCCCACGAAAAATTTTAACAAACGAATAATGAGGATGAACGAAAGAATTTCATAAGTCTTCGGCGCAATGCCAAAAAATTAATCGAGAAAAGTAAAAAGGACATGGAGATAGATAGACGTGATGAATCAAATTAAAACAAACCCTAGACAATTCTATGCCAATATCAGAAGGAAAAAAGTAGTATTATCAACTATTGGATTATTAGTGGATGAGAACGAGGATTTTATAAACGATGAAGAAGACATGAGTAACACACTTAATACATACTTTGTATCATTAGTCACAACAGAAGACCAAAGTAGTATACTTTCCTCAAACCAAAGAGATGATTCAGGCGCTCTACATCATATTTTCGTATGCGAAAACGATATGCTAAAAATTTGGGGAGAGCTTAAGAGTTCTAAATGAAGCTAGGAATAAGCTTGCCAACCACTTGCACTGCTTTTTAATAAATCCTTTCAGATGGGCACTATGACAGACAAGTGGAAGGTTGCTAATGTAACACCAGTATTTAAAAACGGTAGCAAATTATATATTTAACAATTATCGTCCAATTAGCTTAACTTCAGTTGTGTTCAAAATTCTTGAAACGCTCACATGGAACAGAATCATGAACTATTTGTAGGCAAACCGCATTCTTAAAGACATCCACAGCATGGCTTCCGTAACAAACGTTCTTGCCTCTCAAACCCTTTAGACTTCTTCCACGATATTCTTAATCTAAACGATAAGTGTAAAACCGTTGATATCCTATACTTTCTCTTTCAGAAGGCCTTCGACAACGTTATTCACAAACGGCTAATGATAAAATTACAATCGCACCTGAATACAGGGCGACATTTTAATATACTCGGAGATTGAGAATTAGCTCAGCAAAAGAAGGCAGAGAGTAAGTCTAAATGGCAAGGCATCTAAATTGCTCATTGTGATTCTTGGGGTCCACAAGGCTCAATTTTAAGGCTTGTTCTCTTTCTAATCTACAATCACGACGTTGGTGAAGGTCTAACATGCACACTCTCAAGTACGTTGGGCCCAAAGTTGACAAATGTGCTTCAATGCGGATAAGTGTCAAGTGCTCCACGTAGGAAATAAAAATGAAAAGGCATCTTACTCAATGAATGCAACACGATTGAAAAGCGTAAATAAGGAAACAGATTTAGGAGTAACCTAAAACCTAGTCAACAAAGCACAGAAGTTACCAAGAAGGCGAACAAAATAATTAGTTTTATAGAAAAGTCATTTGAGTATAAGTCCAAAGGAGTAATACTGTACAAATATTAGTCCAGCCATTTGGGGAGCACTGTGTTCAAGCCTAGGGCCATTATTACCAAAAATATATAAACACGCTAAAACGGATTAAACGTGGAGTTACCAAAGTAATACCTAGTCTAAAAAACAAGCCATACGAGGAGTGTCTTAAGGAATTAAATCGCTTCCCATTAACCCAGCGTAGACTAAAGGGTGGCTTAATTAAATATTTTAAATCGTCAAAGTACATTATAATCCACCAATCTAATTACACAAATGGAAACGGTTGCAAATTGAAGGTGAACCGTTTAGCTCGCAAGAGTCAAAATTTATTTTCCTCAAATAAATAGTCAATTAAATTGAGTGGTCTACCTAGTCACATCATTGACTCTACTATAGTTGATTTTTTATTAATGAACTTTTTTTTGCCCTCCATTAGAAAAGCGAACATCATCAATGATCAAGGTGGCGAAGTTTAGCAAACTTCGCTTAGTTGTCTCTGCATACTTGGTAAAGATCCAATGGTCTGTTGTTGCCTGCCTTTTCCTCTCTAAATTCCTCTGTATATTTTTAGGCTCTCTCTCTCTCTCTCTCTCTCGTTGGCTCACCCTCTTCTCTATCTCTGCCTCTCACTCTCTCTTTCTGATCTCTTTTTTCTGCCCCCTATATCTTTCCCTCTCACTCTCTTTATGCTGCCACCCTCCTTCTATGCCCCCCCACACACACTCTCTCTCTCTGCATTTCACTCTTTTCCTCTTTATCTGAATCTCGTTCTCCCAATCTTACTCACTCCGACTCTAGCTGCTTCTCTCTACGTCTATCTGCTTCTCTTTCTTTTTCTGAGCTTATCTCTCTTTGTCTTTCTCATGCTTTATATTTTTTCTATGTATCTCTCTTCTTCTCTTTCTCTATATCTATTTCTTGCTGCATTCTTCTGCCTCTTTCTCTCTGTTTATCACTCTCTGCATCTCTTCCTAGATACATTTCTCTCAATTGCCTCTTCCTCCCCTATCTACCTCTCTTTATCTCTGGCTTTGTCTCGTTCTCTTGCTCTCTACTTCTCTCTTTCTTTTTCTCACCTCGCCTTTCTCTCTGCATCTATTTCTATTTATCTGTTATTCTCTCCCTGTATCTGACTTGCTCTTTGCATTTCTCTCCTTTTGTCTTTATCACTGAGGCTATCTATCTCTCTACATCTCTCACCCTTTAACCTTAAATCTCTCCCTGCATCTCTCATTCCATCTGCCTTTCTCTGTCTTTCTTGAGAAGAGCAGACTTTGCAAGCCTTCGTGCTGAAGTGACTGATGTAAGGCTAGCGGTATGCGAAGATGTTGAGGATTCGTGGAACAATTTAAAAAATAAGTTCATGAGTCTTCAATCAAGCTGCATCCCTCTGAAATGCCTCCGTCGGTCTTCTGTTCAACCAAAGTGGTTTAATCGAGATCGGCTAACTGCTTAGGGAGAAGAGAAATGCGTACCGGCGATCAAAGATCTCGGGCGCCTTTGACGAGTACCGGAGGCTAGCCAGAAGAGTGAAGCCCAGCATAAGGGCGGCTAAGCGTACTGAGGAACTCCGAAGGGCGAGAATCTGCAAGGAAAATCCCAAAGAGTTCTTCGGCTATGTAAATAGCCGTAAACCAATCCATCGTAAGATTGGGCCCTTAGTGGACGAGGAGGGTGCATTAACTCAGTCAGATGCAGAAAATGCTAACCTGCTCAATGAGTACTTCTCTTCAGTGTTTACTGGAGAGTGTGGACCCATCCCCCAGCCCACGGATTCCTACTCGGGAAAAAAGCTGGAGGCAATGGACTTCATCGAAGGAGAAATAAAGAAAAAGATCGCTGACCTAAAGACCATTAAGTCCCCTGGACCGGACGGGTTTCTATACAAGGTGTTGAAGGAAGTGTGCGATGAAGTATCACGACATCTGTGCGCTATCTTTAACATGTCAATCCGGACTGGATGCGTTCCTAGAGACTGGCGTGAGGCGGGGGTGACTCCGAACTTCAAGAAAGGAGACCCCAGCGATCCGTCAAACTCCCGACCCATCAGTTTTACTTTGATAGTTGGTAAACTCATGGAAAGCATGATAGTGGACAAAATAATGTCTTATTTAGAGTCAAACCTGCTACTAAAGAGTTCCCAGCACGGCTTCCAAAGGCAACGGTCAAGCCTGACGAATCTTGTGGAATTCTTCCACTTCGTGTTCAGTGAGCATGATCGGGATAAAGCAGTGGATGTTGTGTACCTTAACTTTCAAAAGGCATTTGGCAAGGTACCACACCGCCGCCTTCATCGGAAAGTGCGTGCGTACGGGCATATATGGCAAGATAGCAGGTTGGATAGAGAGCTGGCTAAGTGACAGACGGAAACGAGTAGTGGTGAATGGACAGGCCACTGAATGGGCGCCCGTATCTAGTAGTGTCCCTCAAGGTTCCGTCCTGGGAGCACTACTGTTTATTATCTATGTCAACGACATGGACGGTGACATGTTTGCCAAAATCTCTAAATTTGCCGACGACACCAAGCATGGTTTCAATGTGGCAAAGGAAGGGAACACTGCCCGCCTCCAAAAGGCCCTTCAAAGGATTGGAAAGTGGTCGGACACGTGGCAAATGCCTTTCAACGTGAACAAATGCAAAGTAATGCACATCAGCCACCGAAACCCCCAATCTCAGTACTTTCTTAAGGGAACTGCCCTTGAATCACGTGACACTGAGAAGTACTTGGGTGTTACTATCACTAGCGACCTCAAGTTCTCGAAACAGTGCATCGAGGCAGAGAAAAAAGCACAAAGGATGTTAGGCTACATAAAGCGCCAATTTGGATACCGTAACAAGGAGATAGTACTTTGTCTGTACAACTCCTTCGTCCGGCCACACCTGGAGTCTGCCGTACAATTTTGGAGTCCTTTATTCCAAAAAGACATCGCGAGATTGGATCGCGTGCAAGCCAGGGCAACCAAACTGATTCCCTCTATCAGACATAAAAGGTATGAAGATAGATTAAGGGAATAGATATGTTCTCGCTGGATACCCGGAGACTACGTGGTCAGCTTATCGAAGTATATAAAATACCTAGAGGCCTTGACAGACTGGACTAGGGGGATATTTTCCAGCTCAGCGAGGGGAGAACAAGAAATCACGCTTTTAAACTTGAACTGAAGCGATACCACCGTGACCTGTGTGGAAAATTCTTCACTTACAGTATCTGCGGTAGTTGGAACGCACTTCCGACGGAAGTTGTCAACAGTGAATCTGTTGACCAGTTCAAGTCGAGACTAGATAAAGTCTTGCGAAATCGCCGTTATGATCCTCGCGAGTGATCTTCGAGATTGCCAACGGACACCTTCAAAGATTGCGCCAAAAGTACCCTCCTTGTATGGACCGTAAAGTCTTCTAGGGTACTTATTTTCCTTGTAGCTCCTTTTAGCTCTCTCTTCGCCTCTCTCTCTCTCTAACACTCTATAGACCTCCTTTCCTCAGCCACTTTCTCTCGTTGTGCCTCTCACTTTGCTTTTGTCTGTGCCTCATCCGCTCTGCTAACCTTTTTATTTATCACTCTCTCTTTCTCTGCTTCACGTTTTAAGCCTGTTTCTCTCTCGGTGTGCCTTTCCTTCGTCGTCTATATCTCCTTCTGCCTCTCTCACTCACTCTCTTCCTCCATGTTTGTGATTATATATTTCTCTCACTTTCTCTCTCTACCTCTCTTTCTCTCCGTCTCTCTTTTTCACTTTCCCTCTGCTTTTCTCTGTCACTCAGTATCTCTAGGTTTTGACCTAGAGATAGGTCCTGCCTAATACAGGACCCTAGTGCTATATATACCTCCTGCCCAACTCGTTGAAAAGGACAGAGATCTGTACCAGCTACTAGGAGAACTTGTCGAAGAGAGAGTGTGTATCGTCATGGGGGATTTCAACACACAAGTTGACTGGGAAACCAGAGAACCCTGTGGCGAGAACACACTACTCCTGGAGTTCGCGAACAACGAGTTCCTGACTCAATGAGTGAGATAGCCAACGAGAGGAGACAATATCTTTGACTTGGTTTTAACCTCTGAGGATGACATCATTGACGACTTCTCTTTCGGCGAAGAGCTCGGTGGCAGTGACCACCGACTAATTAGATTTGTAGTCAAAGTCCCCAAGGCAGGGCCTGCAACTAGTATATTTAGGAAACCCGATTTAAGAAGAAAAGACTTTGCAGGTTTTCGTGCTGGACTGACTGACGCGAGGCTAAAAGTGTGCGATGCTGTTGAAGACTCGTTGAACAGTTTCAAAACCACTTTCATGAGTCTTCAATCGCGTTTCATCCCTCTGAAATGCCCCCGTCGGTCTTCTGTTCAACCAAAAGGGTTTAATCGATGAATCGGCCAACTGCTTAGGAAAAAGAGAAATGTGTACCGGCAATCGAAGATCTCGGGTGACTTTGACGAATACTAGAGGCTAGCCAGGAGAGCGAAGTCCAGCATAAGGGCCGCTAAGTGGTCTGAGGAACTCGAAGCGTCGAGACTCTGTAAAGAGAATACCAAGGAGTTCTTTTGATATGTAAACAGCCGTAAACCAATCCGTTGAACGATTGGCACTTTGATGAATGAGGACGGGACATTAAAGCATTCAGATGCAGAAAATTCTAACCTCCTCAACAACTACTTCTCTTCAGTGTTTACTGAAGAATGTGGTCCTATTCCTCAGCCGACGGATTCCTACTCGGGGGAAAAGCTGGAGGATTTGGACTTCACCGAAGGAGAAATAAAAAAGATCAGTGACCTAATGACGAATAGGTCTCCTGGCCCGGATGGGTTTCTACCTAAAGTGTTGAAAGAAGTGCGCGATCAAGTGTCACGACACCTGAGCGCAATCTTCAACATGTCAATCCGGACCGAATGCGTTCCTAGGGACTGGCGTGAAGCGGAGGTGACTACTATCTTCAAGAATGGAGACCGTAGCCAACCATCGAACTACTGACCTATCAGTATGACTTCGATAGTCCGTAAACTCATGGAAAGCATGATGGTGGACAAAATGAATTCGCATTTAGAGTCATAGCTGCTACTGAGGAGTTCCCAGCACGGCTTCCAAAGGCAACGGTCATGCCTGACGAACCTTGTGGAATTCTTCCACTTCGTCTTTAGTGAGCACGATCGGGAGAAAGCGGTGGATGAAGTCTACTTAGACTTTCAGAAAGCCTTTGATAAGGTACCACACCGCCGCCTTCTCCGGAAAGTGCGAGCGCTTGGCATAGACGGAAAGGTAGCCGGCTGGATCGAAAACTGGCTAAGTGGCAGATGGCAACGAGTTGTGGTGAATGGGTAGGCTTCTGAGTGGGTGCCCGTTACTAGCGGGGTGCCTCAAGGTTCCGTCCTGGGACCACTACTATTTATCATCTACGTCAAAGATATGGACGGTGACATGGTTGCCAAGATTTCCAAATTTGCCGACGATACCAAGCTTGGTATGAACGTTGCAAAGGATGGAAATACTGCTCGCCTGCAGGAAGATCTTCGAAAGATTGGGGAGTTGTCGGACACGTGGCAAATGCCTTTTAATGTGAGCAAATGCAAAGTGATGCGTATCGGTCATCGAAACCCCCAATCTCAGTATATCTTTAAGGGCACTGCTTTTGAATCCACCGACACTGAGAAGGACTTGGGTGTAACAATCACTAGTGACCTCAAGTTCTCGAAACAGTGCATTGAGGCGGAGAAAAAGGCCCAAAGGATGTTAGGGTATATAAAGCGCCAGTTTGGATATCGGAACAAGGAGGTTGTACTGTGTTTGTACAACTCACTTGTCCGACCGCACCTGGAGTATGTCGTACAATTTTGGAGTCCTTCATTTCGAAAGGACATCGCTAGATTGCAACGCGTGCAAGCCAGGGCAACCAAACTGATTCCCTCTATCAGACATAAAATGTATGAAGATAGATTAAGGAAATTAATATGTTCTCGCTGGTTACCCGGAGACTACGTGGTCAGCTTATCGAAGTGTTTAAAATACTTCGAGGCTTCGACAGACTGGACTATGGGGATATTTTCCAGCTCAGCGAGGGGAGAACAAGAAATTACAACTTTAAACTTGAACTGAAGCGATACCACCGTTATCTGTGTGGGAAACTCTACACTTACAGTATCTGCGGTAGTTGGAACTCACTTCCGACGGAAGTTGTCAACAGTGAATCTGTTGACCAGTTCAAGTCAAGACTAGATAAAGTCTTGCTAAATCACCGTTAAGATCTTCGCGAGTGATCTTCGAGATTGCCAACGGACACCTTCGAAGATTGCGCCAAAAGTACCCTCCTTGCATGGACCGTAAGGTCTTCTAGGGTACTTATTTTTCTTGTAGCTTCCTTGCAGCTTCCTTTCTATATCTGCCGCTTTCTCTTTCTCTTTCTCTTTCTTTTTCGTTATTTATTTATATATATATATATATATATATATATATATATATATATATATATATATATATATATATATATATATATGCTTCTTTCTCTATCTGCCCCTCTCTTTGTGTCTCTCCCTCTGCTTATCTTTCGGCTTCTCCGTTTCTCTTTTTATCTCTCCCTCCCTCTCTGCATCACATTCTCTTCGTCTTTCTCTCCACCTTTCTCTTTATCTCTCTTTTATGCTCACTTTTTTCTCTTTTGGTAGTATATGGATGGCTTCGAAGATGAAAAATTGACGGTAGTCTCAGCCGATATAGAAAATTGTCTTCCATTATTTTTTTATTATAATACTAAACGGACCTGAAGCTTTATTATGAAAAACTACCCTAGCCCTAAACCTGAACCTAATCAACAGACCCATCTTGTATATGAGTAGGCATGCAACTTAGGAGACTGCGAAGTCCATCTCCAATCATATATTGGAATGATCAAGTCACCTCTAGACAAGGATGACATACTACCTAAGCAAATGAACCCATAAAACTCACAGAAACGATAGAAACTGTCTTGACTTTAAAATGATGGACGACAACATAAGAATTTTAGACTTTGCTCCAGACCACAACCAATTACTCTTCCTCGAACCATCCATACATTGCAAAAATAGCTAAAGTTGAACATATACTTTAATTCGAACATAATACGGCTGAGTTCAAGAACATGGAGCAAACCGACGAGAGACGGTCTGTAACCATGGAGCTTACGCTTTCCCAGCTTCCCAGACTGATGTTGTTAAGAAGCTATTCTACCCCCACACACCCTTTCTGACATGTTGTCTTACTCTTACATGTTTGTTAGTACATACTTCAACTATTATTATTATATGCACAACTTTCTTCTCCTGCTTTGTTTGTTAATACACTTGTAACCATTACTTATTGTAATATATAAACCTTGTTTCTAGATATATCTTCAATTTGTCTCTGAAGATGATACGAGTTGTATCGAAACTTTTCTGTTAACTAAAGTCTTGTGCTAAAGATACTTTAGTCTTTTGATTCCCTTCCAAAGAAAAATTTAATTTTCAATGAATTTCAGTAAACTTACCAATACGAAATTAGCCATCACATATATATATATATCTATATATATATATATATATATATATATATATATATATATATATATATATATATATATATATATAAAAATAAATATATATATATATATATATATATATATATATATATATATATATATATAAAAATAAATATATATATATATATATATATATATATATATATATATATATATATATATATAAATGAAAAGAAACTCACAACTTGCACGTGAGTCAAAATTAGGATAAATACCACCCACAAGAAAAATGAAAAAACGATTCCGAGCACTTTCATCTTTATTCTAAAAGACCTCTTTATGGACCTCTTTATTCCATGAAGAGGTCTTTTAGAATAAAGACAAAAGCCCTCGGAATCATTTTTCCATTTTCCTTGTGGGTGTTATTTATTATATATATATATATATATATATATATATATATATATATATATATATATATATATATATATATATATTATAGTGACCCATGTGCAAGATAAACTCTCCATTTAGTATGCTACCCCGTGCCCTTTTAGCTTTATTTGTTTATTATATTGAACTGTGTATAAAGCCTTTTCTAAGTCTCGATAAACTATATTTCCAGCTCTACCGTGAGATTCTTTCGTGAAACTCGAGCAGATTCGTTAAGCAATATCATCCGCGTCAAACCGTATTCAGAATCATTTATTAAATTATTTCCCTCCTTTCACTTCACGGTCTTAACTTTAAGAACAGATTGCAGGTTTAAAATCGACTTAATTAACGGAAATGAGCCGAAAGTTTTCTTGCTAAGTCTTTATGCTTTTTGGAAAATTGGAGTCAACTTTGCCCCTTTGAACTCATCAACAACTATTCCATCGCTAATAACAAAGGGTTGGGTTTTAGCAGCTCACTTCCTAATTCTTTTAGATTCATTGAATAGATTTTATCGGGACCCCCTGCTTTGGGATTTGCATTATCTTAACATACGAATTAATAAAAAAATTAATGGCAATATTTAAAAGTGTAATATTTTCCTAAAAAATATTACTTCTTTTATTGTAGAAAAATTATTTTGTAATTTTGACGATGGAAACATTTTTAGAATATTCATTGAATGTTTTACCACGTCATCTGAATCGTCAGTAAAGATACACTTTCCATCCTGATGGTGTCTCGATACAAAATTTGCTTATCAATAAAATCGATTGGGCTTGTTTTTAACAACAATCCCAGTTCTTTTTTGCTCTTATAATTTTAAGTTCGATAAGGTGACGTTAATATTAGTATCAGATTCGATTCTTGAGTGTATTTCTGGTTTTCGAAATTTTATATACATTCACCTCCGTTCCCATACTACCTTTTAAGCTCTATTTATCCATTCCACCTGATTTTAGGAATGTAAAGCTATAGGGTTATAGCGCATTATTTCGTTTTTTTTTTGTGAAAAATTAATACTGAAAATCATGATACCTTCACTGGTCGTTTTCTATGTTTAAAATATCACATCAAATTAAAAGTTCAAAGTTGGCACGAAAAGAATCAAATTTACAAGATTTAAAGTGTGGAAGAAATTGAGAGCTCTAGAAATATTATGGCAAAATTTAGATTGAAACGATGTTTACAAATGTTTTGCCACTATGTATACTTTCTACTAACTTCTTTTAATTAGCCAAAATTAAGTCTAAGATATTCTGTTGACGTGTTGATTCGTCTACATTTTGAAGTAAGAAGTTATCTTTTATAAATACCAAAATTCGATTTCCTCCACTGTGTTCGTTTCATTCACAAAATCTGCATTCAAAAAATGGAAGTGAGTGTAAATCACCTTTATCATTTTCTAAAAGAGCTGGAATCTTTTAGAAAAATAACATCTTACACTTTCGTTGATTTTGCGGCCTATAAAATATGACAAATTGCATTTATTACTTTTAATAGCAAAATTATCAGATGTAATGCTTATATTGATCTTTCATTATATCAACCATGTTTTCATGTATTAAATAGCACCTCAACTTATTCCTTTAGACCAGAATATCTTAAACCTTTTTTGTCTCACACTCCCTTTCAAAGGTTTGTAACTGTGGGGGAATTCCACGGGGAATTTCTTTTCCAGCACGGAAGTGAAGTCCTTGCGCTGGAGAAGATTCTAGAAGTTGGTTAGGCTTAAATAGGTAAGCCTCCCACCCCCGTCTACAGGCGGTAGCCTCGAACCACGTCCACCACGGACCACCTTTACGCGGATTAGAATCGCTTAGGCGTGAAGATTCGAGGCCATTCGAGACTAGCGCTGTTTTCCCCACCCTCGCCGGGGGAGCCTCGGATATTTATAGGGCTCGTCTTCCATGTGGAAGACACAGAGTTGAGGAGTCTCGCCCGGACCCAAGAAGATTCCCCTAGTTCCAAGTCAGGTGCTAACGACAAAGCAAAGTGAAGGCTGAACTATTTGTGTGTTGGTTATCCCCAGCCAGTGAGGTAATTCCATTTAACCATCGCTACCGAGTTATTTTTCCGACTCCACTCATCAACTCCTGTCGAAGCCCTCCTCGTTCGCCCTTCGTTTTCGGGTGGCCGACATCTCTCCCCTGGATCGGACGTTACCGCCCCCCCCCCTTTTGGGTGAACCGTCTCCACGTTAACTTCCCGCTCAGAAGCTCCGAGTGCCCTCGCCTCACGTTTATTCCCTGCAGAAGACATCCGTGAAACCTTACCCTGACGTCTCACCCGGAATACCTCCGTAAGCCAACCCATCTTCCCCTTCAGGAACCTAATTGAGTTAATCCTCCCCATTTGAATAGTCTTTCCCTGTAATACATTAATTTTTAACTTCATAGTCTGATGCATAACTCTGCAATCCCCCCCCTCCCCGTCGTTTACCGATGTAATTTTGCCCATTAATTTTCTTATTTTTATGTAAATAAAATTATATTTTTGTACATACCTCTTTAAATAACCCTGAGCTTTGCCATTGCCCAAATTTTACCTGACCTCGTTGCACTCTTATCTCGTTGTTCCGCGCGTCGAAACTCGTGACGTTCCGTTCCTTATCGATTCACCTTAAAGTTATTGGTCCCTTCCCATAGATATAATATGGTATTGATATAATGTAATGTCATATCACGACAGTAACACTTGACGCTCCGTTCTCATTTTTACACTTGTTAATGACCTAATTATAGAACTATAATCTGTTATTAGGTAAAATAAATTACTATCAAGGTATATGAACTGATAGTTAATAAAAAATAATATTTCTAAAAATTATTTTTTACATAAAATAGATGAAATCATACCTTATTTACTAAGTTAATGACTTCCCGAGGCTGATTTGATCCCGCTAATTTTTCAACATCAAGATCATTGCTTGACAAACAAAGTCTCAAGTCACGATTTTGGTTTATTTGTACTCCCTACTGCTTAGTTTGCAATTGTAACACTACCCTGAATCCTTTCTCAACCAGATATGAAAAAGTCAAAGCAATGAGTAGGAATTTTATTTTAAGTCAAAGCTGAGGATACTTGTGTTATATGTTTGGCCAGAATGGTTCATACACGCACTTTTAAAAATGTACTTGAGCTTCGAGACCCTTTTATAAGTCAATACATTCCTCACGAAAATTTGGATAAACAGTAGGGATATCATAAAAAATGTGGTATGATCCACTCGAGTATTATATATTCACTAAGTTTTTAAATCTGGCCATGAAGCTTTTAGTGTTTGCAGATGAGAACAATAACAATCCAGATATGTATCTAATAATGAATCACTATAATTTTTCATTGTCCTTTGCCATTTCGTCAATTCTTGTTACTAGAGAACATTGCTGAGAGGACTGACGAAGTTATAACACTTTTACTGGGGTCGATCCAAAAATTTATTTATAGCAGGTAAGATGATAGTTTCACCAATAGTATGTGGTTGTGTGGACTTTGCAATTGGGAAATTTTGTAGGAGACCATATAACCTTCTCTAGATTGTTACATTGTTTTTTTAACTAAGCTTTTAAGGCCAGAACAATTCTCAAAATAATTTTCATTTGGCGAAAGTAGTCCATATATTTTTTGCTTTATAGTTTATCTAGATGCTTTGTTTTCAAATATTTAATAATTCTTGTAGACTTGATTCATTTGGTTGAGCAATTTTGTTTATATATTAATTGCATTGGAAATTGCTCATTATTTATGGTTCGAAAAACTCCATTTTTCAAATATTCATTCGAATATTGACGACACTTTCTTTTTTCAGTGATTTGAAAGAGCTACAGTACTACATAATAGATATCATTTAAATGCACTACACAATACGAGTATCACGAGAATCATGAGGAAGGTTAAATTCTATATGTAAAGGGGTGACAACTCAGTCTGGCCGTAATGTAGCAATGAATTATGAAGAATATATTAACATTATTATATTACGGTAGGATAGAATATTTATAGTGTAATGCTTACCGCCCAAGTTAAGACTAGACCTACTAAACATTTTATAGCGTGGTAGGATAAATCTATTGCTCTGTCCGACAAGAACGAGTCCGACAAGAACGAGTCCGCCCAGGTGATTTGGCCGTTGAAAATAAACCAGTTGTTTTAAAGTTCGTCATTAGTCTGAAAACCGAAACTCTTTGGGTGCTGAATTTCCGCCCAATATGGTACGAAGTGTTCAAACTTTTTGCGTCGCACTTTCTCCGTTTTGGTAAAATGTTCTCACGAAGAGTTGTAAACTGTACCATGACGCACCACACACAAGTATTCTCAAAAACAAACAAAACACTATTAATCGGAGTGAAGCGAGATAAAAAAGCATGCCTCCAAACTTCAAACACAATAGTGACACCCAATTCAAATTCGGCGCTCTTTATGGAACACCCTATAGGAAACAGAATGACATCAACAAGGGAGAGAAGCTTTAGCAGATTTCGAATGAATCAGAATAAGTTCAAATTTACGATTGCCGTTGTAGTATTGTGGCTAAGTCATACAAAGGTTCCTAAAATGTCCTTGGCACTTTCCCCGTTTAAGAGCTTACCCATCTTGCATTAAATTCATGTACGAGTACAACACTCAGATCTATGTACGAGATTCCGATATTGTCTTCACCAACACTATATAAAATCAGTAAGGTTGTTCCAACCAATCATAAATCCTTAATTAGCCAATCAGAGTCAACCTTCATTTGGCCTTGCATCTCCTCTAAATATATGTAAATCCATTCGCTCTCAAACAAATATTTTTATCATGAGCCGTCCATATTTAAGATTTACTCTTCTTGAAACAATGTCACTTTCCCGGTATCCTTAGAAAATCGTTTAGGAGATATCGGAAACATTAAGCGGTAGTATGAAGAGATATTCATTCTATCTATTCTTTGTCAACTGCTTTATTGAGTATACGCATTTCTTTTCCTTTTCTTCGGAAACTTCCAAACTTATTAATTTTTCTATTCAAATTTTACCTCCATAACAGTGGATAAAGTTTTTGCCACACACTTCCCCACACACAACAACATGGACAACACAATGATGATCACGCTAGCTACACAACACACAATCGGCTACCACCACATCTGCAACTTGGCGTCAACAATTAGAAATCCATCTGTTTTCGATCAGGAAGTGAAAGAAAACATTTTTAAGGGGTATTTATTCCGCTTTGGTTAAACATAACGTTAGAGAAAATAAATAGGCCACTCCTGTGAGTGGAATTTTAAAATAGTTTTAATGTGCGATTCCTGCTTGTCGCTTGACTGTTGATGGCCCGCTTATCTTCATTTATTACTATTTCTTCTAAGATGTTCAGCCTCGCTGTATTAATCTCTTATCTTTTAATAATGGTGTTATCAACAAGCATATCTCTCGTTAGGTTAATATTATGGACACTTTTCATATGATTCTTCGGCCCTCCGCTTTGCAGATGCATAATTAAACGTCTGGAAAGTGTAGTGGTTGTCATGCTAATATATTATCGGGGCAGATGAACTCGTAAACTATGTTGGTTGACTTGAGATTCAAGGAGTTTAGGCAGATGTTATTTTTCATCAGGAGAGTGCTGGCTTTTGTTGTTTTATAATAGATGATGATTTAGATTATATCCGTTTGATTTTTAACCTTGATATTACGGGTAATAATCTGGTGTCCTGAACGGCACCTCTAATGTAATCTATACACGCAAGTATATGGAGTGGCTATGGGGTCACCCTTAGGGCCTACCTTCGCCAACCATTACATGGGTCAACTTGAAGAGAGATTATTGCACATCATGGAAAATAAGCCACACACATATTGCCGATAGGTAGATGACATCTACATCAACTTCCAAAACGAAGAATATCTGGTTAACATCAAGCAACATTTTGAGGAGAACTCCGTGCTCAAATTCACGTATGAATTGAGCACGGACAATAAACTCCCTTTCTTGGACGTGAAGGTTCATAACATCAATGGCAGCTACATCACTAAAGTACATAGGAAAAGTAAGGATATGGAAAGATGCCTCAATGTGAAAAGTGAATGCCCTGAAAGGTATAAAATAAGCATAATCGGTTCATACATCCGCCGAACTTATAAATGCTGCTCTATGTGGGAACTTTTCCACCAAGAGATTGCACGAGTAAAACAAATACCCGTGAATAATAGCTTCTCAAACAGCAAGATTGACAAACAACTCCAATCATTTTTAAATAACAATTACAAACATGCGCATAAAACTGAAAGTAATCATGGAGAAGTCAACAACATCAAAGTGTATTATAGAAACCAAATGTCCACGGCATACGAAATAGGTAAAAAAAACATCAGGGAGATTATTAACCGTGATATCAAGGTTCAAAATCAAACGAATAAAATCCAACTCATCATTTATTATAAAACAACAAAGGCCAGCAATCTCCTGATGAAAAACAACACCTGCCTAAATTCCTCGAATCTCAAGTCAACCAACATAGTTTACGAGTTTACCTGCCCCAATAAAGACTGTAAGCTTTATAATAACTTAAAATGTATTGGCATGACAACCACTACACTTTCGAAACGTTTAACTATGGAGAGTGTCCATAATATTAACTTAACGAGAGATATGCTCGTTTATAACAAAATTCTTAAAGGAAAAGAAGTTAATACAGCGAGGCTGAACATCTTAGAAGAAATAGTAATAAATGAAGATAAGCGGGCCATCAACAGTCAAGCGACAAGCAGGAATCGCACATTAAAACTATTTTTAAATTCCACTCACAGGAGTGGCCCATTTCCTCGAACAGTATGTTTAACCAAAGTGGAATAAATACCCCATAAAAATCGTTTCTTCCACTCTGTCAGATCCTCACTCCACTCATTACATCGGTAAAGGAAGCACGAACATTTCAAAACGCTCTAAAGATGATCGAATAAGATCGAAAGCTTAGCAATTTAGATTTGTTTTTACCAAACACATTTATTTAAAAAAGAGATGAATACTGGACAAGTGATCCACCATCTACAAGATGCAATAAAAAAGATAGTTAGAAGAAGAGAAAGTTGCCAAAGGAAATTAATTAAGGCAAAATACACAATGGTCTTAAACAAAATTTGAATTCAAGAAAGACTGGTACCCAACTACACTAATATATATATATATATATATATATATATATATATATATATATATATATATATATATATATATTTCTCCCATATGTATATAAATGCTCATAACCCATAAATAAATACATTAATTAAATATTCCCTTTTTATTCCATATTCATAGAAAAATTTATCCGGTCTTCATATCAAACACATCAATTCCTTTGTCGCTCTCTCGATTTATTTTCGTATTGTTTCCCTTTTAACTAAAGTCGTTTTTCGGTGAACGCAGTCCCTCCAACTCCAATAAATCATCTAAATTTAACGCAGGTTAAGGAATCAGGGTTATCTAGGTAAACATACTTATTAACATGCGTTACCGTTAACAAATGTAAATGGAAAGTTATGCACTTAGGCTGCAGAAAGCGCAAGAAAGTTAACTTCGAATTGGAGTAGAAACTGTTCTGAAAACTAAAATATTAGCCTTTATAAAACGGTGTAGAAAATTTCCTCAGTGGTATTACGCCCACCCCGGTTCCCGGTTAACAGCTAGAAATTTCCTAATTAAATCTGATTCATTAGGGTTTGCACACCGCTTGTTCTTCGTGAGGGTAGACCCAGAACAACATACATACATACAAATCCCCTGTGAACCGTGAATTCAGATGGACTTTATTGTAAACACAGCTACATCCACGAGTTAAAAACTCTCAGTGTGGAATGATCGCGATTTAAGTATTTATTAAGACACTCAATTACTCCTAAAGTTTGAGAGCAACTTAATAATGGTGGAGTCCTCTCTCGCTATAGGACTGTTACAAATAAAGTTCTTAGCATATTTCAAGCAAGAAAATCTATTAAAGGCTTCTCTGGTCCGCTTTGCTTTGCTGATTTCAAATAGTATCAACAAATACCTCTCGAATACCTCATCTAGTGGCTAGACCATCAGATGATAGTAATGACCATAAGTACTATCCCTACTCTAAATAAAATATGGTCTACTCACCAAAGTGGCGTGCTCTCCCTTATTCTGATTTATGACCTTCAAAACCTTCAATAATTAACGAACTTACCTTGGAAGGACCTTGACAATTATATCATTCGAAAGAGAATGTAAAACAACATAAGGGTTTTAAGTTTTGTCAGAATCGGAGAATAGTTATGATGGTATTGCCAAATAATTACCCGGATAACCTAGGGAAGACTTTGGTAATCGTATCATTCGAAAGAAAATGTAAAACAACATAAGGGTTTCAAATTTCGTTAGAATCGATCTTATACATATGATGTTATTGCTAAGACAAAATAATTCCCGGGCTAACCTTCGGAAATTTTTGGCAATTATACCATTCGAAGGAGAATGTAAAACAACATAAGGTTTTCAAATTTCGTTAAAATCAGTAGAATAGTTACAATGTTATTACCAAAGCAAAACGGAGGGCCCACAGGCGGACGGACTCACCGACCGATCGATCGACATAGTGAGATATAGAGTCTCACGCGACTAAAAATGGGTTCCTAAGAAAACCTAAAAGAGTCATGGCTAGACAAATGTTGGTTATGAAAGGTAACTAATGCCTTAAACCTAAATCACCAAATTAAAATAACCTGAAATCGAAGGATGACTCAAATAATAATCAAGCTCCCATACTAAGTATTATAAAAAAAAACTTCGTAGTAAACTAGTGAATGATTTCCTCTCATAAGATCAAGACTCAGATGATAAGATTGTCAGAAAGAGAAGGATAACCCTACATAGGATGCCCTGGAACGGCCGTGAGCCCCAATTGTACATACAGCGCCTTGGAAATGGTGCACTTCTGGCGCAGATAACGAGAGCGTTTGAAGCAGGGCGAGCTCAAAACAGATTGGAAACTCCGCGCCACCGTGAAAACCCACGCAGAACGCGCCTAGTCTGATAAGACTCGCTCCCTTCCTGCGCCTCGGGCGATGCGCTTCCGCTGAGGCCACATAAATACTCAGACAAGGGCCACCATAAATCAGTACAGTTGCGGATAGCAGTACCATGCAAACCCCGTGCGTAGCACCCACCATCCCTTGACCGCCAGCCCTGTGACGTGACGAGCCGCCCTTGACTCTGTCTCGCTCGCAGCGCAGCCGAAGACAAAGTTTCTCGCCAGATAAACGCTATTCAACAGACAAACCTCTATCAACCTCGGGGCAGCTCCGTGCTCGCCTGGTGTACTCCCTCGTTCATCTTCAGCGAGGTTAAACAAAGTGTGTTGAGATCATACATTGCAAACCCCTGTCGTAACCAGGCCCCAAACCATCCGATTTACGTGAGTCTACCTCAGAACCCAGCCTACCCGTTTTCCCTCAAGAGTTCGTTTGTACGTCCAGTGAGCGAGCCTCATCGAGTCCCATTACACCCCGAGTCTCCGTGACCTTGATTTTGTATTCCACCCTTAATTTCGTGTTGTTTATCCAATGTAAAATTACTTATATTCCTTTTTTTTTGTATATAAAAGTTGTTTAACTTAGGTCAATTATCACACTCAGTTTGTTCTTGTTTTCCTACGCGCTCAGGGACCCCGATTGTCCCCAATATTCTGACCCCTCCCCCGCCCCCCCTGTTCCGTCTGAGGAGAGTCTACAAGATCACTCAACGACCTTGACTCTACGACAAAGATAATGCTTCCAAGAGTAATTCAACAGTAATGAAAATTAAATATAAAAACTACCTCAATAATTGTTGATTAAAAACCAGGCCTCGTATTTAAAAAAGTGTGAAACTGAGAGTAGGTTAGGAATGAATAAATACTCCCAAAACCTTAATCCCTTTAATTAAACAACTAAATCTTTAATTAAAAGAGTTCCTCACTCAGGGCAAAGCTGCACTAAAATGCCAAACCAGTTATAACAAAGTTACACTTGCCAATTCACGTGCCCCGTCTTCGCCACTTTGCAAAAAGTATAGATTAAATCTAAATCTGCAAAATTAAAGAAAAATGGGGCAAAGGGATTTTAATATCTGATTGAAGTCAACCTAGCATGTAAAGGATTTCACGAAGATTAAACAAACCCTTAGAATTTTAAATCTTTAACCCAAAGTACCTCACAGACACCAGAAATGAATAAATTAATGACGCTCTCGTCACTTAATGGTTTCATGGAAATCAATTATGCGAAAAGTTAAACCCCTACCCCCAAAATTAAAGCCTGACTAAAGGTCTACAACAAACAAACGTACCTATTTAAGAGTGCAAACCTTTTTTATTTACCCCAAAAAGTACAAATCGGAATCTACCACCCAAACTTGAACACTTAATTGAATCAAATAAAATGTAGGATTAATCAGTTGCTAAATGCTTGATAGATTATGGAGTGCTTGTGCTTAATGTTGACTTATACACACCCTGGCAGGTAGTTTTATTGCTTCGAAATATAGAAACTATTTTCTATTCTTCATATTGTCTTTCATGAACTATTTAATTTACTCGGTTATTATGTATTTTACCAAAATAACTTTTTAAAATACATTTCATTAATTCTTTCCAGAGCATTTTTTTTTTCGTTTTGTTCAAATCTGTTCTTCCATTTTGGTGGTTGGAAGGCAAAATGTGGCAAAATAGAATTTGATTTCGATTCAGTTTGAATCGGAGTAAACTTTCCATTTTGTCTCATTTCGCCTTACGATTGCCAAGAATGAAAAAATTTTGATAAACTAAAATATTCCAAGAAAAATAACCTGACTCAACCTAACCTAACCTAACCTAGGAGTGAAAAAATCTTTAAAAGGTATGTTATTAATGAAAACATACCTTAACAAGAAGGTGTAGGATAGAGTTGAGCCACAGCGGAGAAGAAAAAGTGCAATCGCGTAGCAACATCTGGCTGTGTAGTCATGGTTGTGTAGTATTCTCCGAACGCAGACTCCATTCTTTTATATCCCGCCGCAAACGTTCGATCGTTTGAGTATGAGATGACTAATTTGAAGGATTCTAAATTTTTTTTAGATGAATTCGAAGTTTTACGGGTGTAATTTTCGGGTAACTAACAAATTGTGGCGTATGATTTCCACATGTCGGATATCACGGTTGTGCCTGACTTGATATATTATTGATTAATGGAATTAAAGTTTCGGGCGAACGATTATGCACGTACACAATAAATCTCCGTTTAGAGTTTCGCTCTTTTACGTCAAACCACACACTGACTGCAATGCATACACAGTGTATTTCCATTTTCCGAATTTCGCCTTTTCTATTTCTACGATGCGCGTTTGACCAAAAATAAAATCCTGTTTAGCGAGCCAATGGACCACAGCTCGCAACAAACACTTCCAATCCACAAATGTTTTTGAAGAAATTCGTAGGATTGAAATGGACAAATAAAGGAAAGAAAAGAGCCAAATAACTAGTAAAATTGTCATGGATCCCAGGAATTGCATTAGGGAATCACACACCCCTGAGTAGGGGTAGAGAGGAAATATTAGCTTATGCAGAAAGTTATGTACCGCTTTGCAAAAATTAAAAAAATACAACTCCTGATTGAATTCTTGGCTAAGAAAAACAGTTGAGGAATCGCAAATTTTTTTCTGTTGATAAATGTCCTGATTCAAGACACGACGTTCTTGCAAGTTTAAGGGGAGTAAACCACAACCCGCGGCACTTTTTACTACGACAGATGAAAGAGTTGAGAATTACATCGTGTCCCCCCCCCTCCCAAATTCCAAAGCATGATTGGGGCCACTGTTAACCCCTTTTACTAGCTCTTCAAAATACATTTCACACCCACCACAAGTCATAACGCAAAGCTGTCCAATCCAAAGCAGAGACAAATGGGAAAAAATGTGACGAAGTAAGCTCGGCCGAAAATATATAGACTATACTAATATTTTAAAAATACTTCTCTAATGTAATGGATATAAATCCAAAATGTTATTATTATAATAGTAACATCGACGGCTCAATAAAATCTAGATAGATAAATTTTCAAAAATATGCACTATAAGAGTGATTAAATTTGTTTTTAAGCGATTAAGGTTGTAGAAATTTGATCCCTTTCCTGCTCCCGATAATCTTCATTTTGATAATTCGCTTTTAATAATCATTTATATTTTGCTATTTGCTTATTTTTCCGCGTAAACAAACAAACAAACACACATACACACATATATATATTTTTTTGGGCTGCTCCTGTAGAACTTCAATTTAATTTGCAGGGTAAACGAAAGGACCCTGGTACTTTGGGCCCTGTCTTCGCTGATATCTTCATGGCCTGGTTTGAGGAACAATTATTCAACCAAGAACTGGGAAGCATTAGACCTATACTCTAACTTTAGTGGTCAATGCCCAAACCTTTTCAGTTTTTGCGATTTTTCGTATAAAATCAGTGCCATAAAAACACGAATGTTCGTACACTGGATTTAATAAAGAAGTTGAATTTATGTGTGAATACTTCAAAAGAAAGGGTTTGCTGTGTCTCTGGTGGAAAAAGTTACGGCAAATGTTTGAACAACATTTATCATCTCAAATTGTAATTCCCAAATGTTTGTAAAGATATTCGTTAAGTAGTCTTTCAGGATATAGTTTTTTAAACCAAAAATTTTAAAAAGAAATTACAACTCCATTAAAGAAATCCCTTTTCCATAGCAATTTTAAGATAGTTTTTAGAAATAAACACCACTTAGGACAATACTTCAATTGTAAAGACAGAATACGGAATCCTGGAAGAAGTGAAGTGCTCCATCATATATATATATATATATATATATATATATATATATATATATATATATATATATGAGTTTCTTGCCCCGGATGTAATCTTTGGCAATATATTAGCAGTACGGCGCGCTCGTTGAAGGCAACATTCTGTTCCGATATAGTAATTAGCTACAGGACTGGGGAAGTTTTTTCAAAGAAAGAATTGTCGCCTGTTCGGCTACATTCCATCAATTGTAAAACCAATGTCACCTTAGACGATTTTAACATTTTTCAAATCTTCCCTGATCCTGTATCATTAAGAATTCAAGAATCAATGTCTAAAAAATATTTGTTCTCCTCTAAATTCCGATTTCTCTTCCCATCTTCTACTCTCGCTTTAAAATATAAACCAACCTCCTAATTTTCTCCGTCTTCTAACGCTCCTCGCGCTTTCCCGCCAGTCTCCCTTTCACAGCAGATTGTACAAGGTTATTGTTTTCTCGAAGTGCATCTAGTGTTTTCTCATTTATCTAGCAAAATTTTATTCATTAAATTCCTTTCATAAAAAGTTCTGTATTTCTCCCCATATTAACGATCTAAATCTTCCATTACCTACATAATTTGAATGTTTAAATTATAATTTAAAATTGGTATTTTCCAGTACCAGAAGATGGGTGAAATTAACACCCGAAACGTTGTTTGTTAACAATGAAGAATTTCCCCCCTCCTCGTCCTTTCGTTAATCCTACAAATTATATATATATATATATATATATATATATATATATATATATATTAATTGAAAATCTCATGACACCGTGATATATAATAGATGTATTTAAAGGCCCAAAGAAATTGAAACTGGGTAGACAACCCGGAAAAACTTAAGGAAATTAATTAAGCGGTCCATTAAAGGTTAAGAAAGAAAATGAGAGAATTATAGAAATGGACAATAAGGAAACTATTTTAACCGTTATATGAAAATGAATAAGAAGTTGGATTTGTACCTGTGTCACCAAGCGCTCTTCGCTAAAATGACCACGACGCTCATCGCCAGAGCTCTGGCGATGAGCGTCGTGGTCATTAAGGTCGTCGAATGACTCCTAAATTTCCTCGAGAATTGCCTCATCCAAAGTGGCAGGATGATACATGTAGTTCTTAAGGAGGTGTGTGTACCGTGTTCAGTCTGCGGTTTTGTATTTTTTTCTTACTACGACTAGGACTTGTATATGGTTCCCATTGATGGTGAATAGGATCTCTATATGATTAATACATTGTAATTGGACTGGTTCCATGTAGTAGCTAAACGGCAGCTGACGATTAGCTATATATCTGTTTGGCTTCGTGGCACCCCTTCCTGTAACATAGGTGGTGAAGTTGGTGCCGATTCGTTGGACAATTTTTCTACTCAGCAAAGTATCAAGGCTCTTACCGACCCCATTGAAGGTTCTGTAGCCAGACTCGTGACACATGGCGTTCAGGTCCACCATTAGGATTCTGAGGCTTCGTTTGCCAAATAAGCCAGTAGGAGACTGTAAAAGTAAAAAGTCTCTCTTTGGCGGCTGGTACCCGGTGGCTATGACTATCTTTCCTATGTCGAGTTGACCCCTCGATCGCAAGATAGAATTCTTCGAGATTCCTGACTTGCTTGAAAATGATCATTCGAGACCATTTGCGCCAACATAAGCGCTACCAAAGGAAATAATCACAGTCACGGAATATTAAAGTGATAATGATGTTAGATTGTTCTGCGCCAACAAAGCGCTACAAAAGTCGAATTAGTGTTATCTGGTATTAGCGGTATTATGCTGGTTAGCTGGTATTAGAGGATCCAACTATGTATTAAAATAATTAAAAACATATAAATATACATATATACTGAATTAATTTACACAAAGTCTAATTACATTATATGGCCAAGGATGTTTATGTATCTCTAAAGTAAATTAGGAATTCAAAAACTAGTACAGTAATGGGCGAAAGTTTTGAGACTACTATAATTTTAAATTAAATAAAAATAATATATAATCAAATGTTTCATTTTGTTTTAGTATGTTTGTATCATGATTTGAAGGTGAAATATACAAAATTTAGAGCTCAAACCTATTTTATTTATAAATATAGACAATTGATTCGCGGATTCATTATTTACAATAATGTTCCTTGTTCTTCAGGACTGCTTCAATTCGGTTTGACAGAGAAAAATTTTTAGATTTTGACTGATATTGCAAAACTTTTGTTCAATATGAATCTGCAACTGCTCACAATTGGGTGGTTTCTTTTTATCAACCGAAAGTTAAATTATTGCCCGCAAATTCTCTATTGGGTTCAAAATTAGTTGTTTTTTTTCTTCAGCCAGAACTTTGTTTATTGCTTCGTGACAAGATGCGCCATCATGCTGAAAAATACAGTTATATTCACCAAATGGATTCTGCACCGTATGGAAAAGGTGATGAGGTAGCACGTTTTGGTACTATTTTGAGTTCATTGCAGTATACCTGGGCAAAATTGTTAGTGCTCCTGTACCTATTTATACGAAGTAGTCGCAAAAATGGAGAGTGCCCTGATGCTTCACTTTGGGCAAGAGATCTTCCCGTAAGGGGCGCGGTGATTTGCCAACCTGGCCGCCGTGCTGACGGGACTCAGCACCCCGTCCGACCCCAGCTTAGCCTCTTCTCCCTCCTTCAAAACACTTGTTTCCTTGCTTTTCATACAACAGATCCCACAACTTTCTATGGTCAGCCTCTAATCTAACAGGGTAGATGCTGACCTTCTTCTCAGCCAACCGTCCTGGATCGAGGCTGAGGGGGGAGGGGACAATGTTCCCTAACCCCTGAGCTCCGGTCTGGGGTAGGCTGGTTTTTAACAACCTGCTTCATCCCCACCCATACCTTCCTTACATCCCTTTTCCTTTCCTCTTCACACTCAGTTTTACGCCGTGTTCAAGGTGGAGCCGCCACGCTGATGGACTGCCAGGCCACCAGGCCGGAGGGGTGGACCCAAATAGCAGCGCCTGGCTCTGCCAGGCCTGTAAGCACCTATTGCAGTGCGTGCAACTGCGAGAGGTGATGAGCTATTGCATCCCGTGGCACAAATAGGGTCACCATGCCCATGGATGAGCCTTCAAACAACCAAACCCCTTTAACTCCCCTTGAAACAACGACGGAGCCGCTCTCGGGCAGCTCCACCGAAAAAATAGAGGTCCCCGTCCCCTGTGCTTGGGCAGGGGACCCTCCATATTTCTCTAACCGGAGAGGAGGCTTACTCCTCTTCTTCTCCTACGGGTGCAGGGGGCTCCCCCTCACCCCCTTCTCTGGAGGTGCTTTGGGGCACCTCCCTTTTTCGAGCGGCAGTCCCCCCTTTTCTTTCCAAGGGGACTGCCAAGAAAGGCAGCAGGCAGCCCTTAGCTAGCCGCTCCCCATTAAAGCGGCTCGGTAGGGCAAACAACCCCCTTAGGGGGGAGAGGGAAGCCAGGCCCCTTCGGTCGCTTCCCTCAAAAGACCTGCTGGCAAGAATCTTAAACCTTGCTGGGGTCAAGGCCTGTGCCTCCCCATACAGGACTGGTGACGCTGCCAAGAAGACCTGCGATGTCCTGGGATGGGATGGCCAACTGGAGGCCCCTACTGTGATAGACATGGTCTTTAAGGAAACCCAGCCTCAGACGGTAGGGCCTTACATGGGAGGGAATCCGGGCTCGGCGCCAAGCACCTAACCCGAATCCGCCCCTATGCAAGGTCCTCCTCAAATGGCTGGGGCCTCCAAGGCAGTACAAGGAGGGGAGGGTTCTCCTCTGACCGGTGCCCCTGCGACCACCAGGACCTTTTCCATTTCGGAGAAGGACCTGGCTGAGGCCTGTCCATCTGGCTTAGGGGCTTCTGCCGGCGGAAATGCGAAGCGGCTTCATTCCCGGCCTTCCTCTCCTAAATAAAAGAAAAAGACAAGAAAGACTAAATAGACTCGGGGCTCCTCTCCATCCGCAGGGGCTACGGGGACGGATGGGTCTGCTGCCACTTTGGCAAGTGACCAAGCCAAGATAGGCACAACCGGCCCCTCTGCGTCCCCGGGTGCGGAGCCCCTGACTATGACAAAGACGGAAAGGGCACAGGGCGGAGCCTCGATGACATCGGGGCCCCTAATTCAGAGGTTACCTGGCGTTGTCGAGCCCGCTGGCTTCAAACGCTTCCTCGTTATTCGCTTCACTGATGGCACCATGTTGGCCAAGGGCAACATGATCCATCAGAGGAGAGGATTAGCTAGTACAATTGGTAGAGAGCCGAAGGTGACTCGTTTCTCGGACGGAAGCCTTCTGGCGAATGCGGCGAATCCCTCCAAGACGGGCAAGATAAGTGCTCTTTGGTTACTTCATGCCACCCCGGTGAGTGTGACGCCGCACTATACCATGAACTTTGTGTAAGGAGTAGTTTATGCGAGGGAACTCGTTGACTCCTCCATTGAGGACATCACCTTAGAGCTGGCCGACCATGGGGCGGTCAAGGTCGAAGGTGTGATGAGGAACCAGGGAGGGGCCTCAAGACCCACCCCTACACTCTTCGACACGTTCGACTGTGACAAGCTCCTTGAGTCGGTGCGTGCCGGTTGGTACCGCTACCGCGTGAAGGCATTCGTGCCACTGTCGCGTCGGTGCTATTACTGTCACCGCTTCGGCCATACGAATTGATCTTGTAGACGTGCAAAGTCGGGGTGAACCAAAGTCTGTGTAAATTGCTCCAAGGCCGCACACGATAAGTCTAAGTCATGTGTGGCCAAGTGTGTCAATTTCGGAGAGCCGCACCCCGCTTCTTCGAAGCAATGTGGTGCATATCTCCTTGAGAAAGAAATTGTGGCCGTTCAGGCTCAGGATCGAATGTCATTCCGCGAGGCTAAGGACTTGGTCCTGGCGCTCCCGGCTCTGCCTGGGACGTCATATGCCTCAATAGTTAAAAAGGCACCCTCTGCTCCTGGCCCATCCAGGCCAATGAGCACGGTTGTTTCCGCGTCCATTCGAAGCCCTTCTGCGGGATCTACTCAACCCGGGTGCTCCCCTGGTAAAGCTAGCGGGGAAAAGGGTTCATACCCAGCCCCGGATAAAACCAGGGCTTCCCCCTCTTCCCCCAGCGTGACCGTTTCCAGTAAGGCGAAACGGCCAAGCGCCTCCACCGAGTCGTTAGACTCAGAGGGAGCAACACCACTGAAGTTGGTTGCCAGGCCATCTTCCGTGGTTCCTAAAGCTGTCTCTCGAAAGGAGGACAGCAACAAAGGAGCTTCGGCTCCTTCGCCCACGCCTAGTGGTGTAGCGAGTAGCTCGGAGATGGTGGTTCCTCAAAAAGAGGGCCCCCCGCCTCCGAAGCCACAACGCCCGCCTAAGGTTTTGAGGCGGAGGGAGGAAAAAAGTCGCATGGTGAGCCCAACCTCCCCCAATAAGTCCTCGAAGGCGACAGTGCATTCAGCGCTTTGTCTGGCCAACAGCGCCCGGGGTTCTGCCTCCGGGAAGCGTACGGTTTTACCCGTGAGGGTTTTCTGATCGAGGGGGGGCACCGCGTCTCCTCCGAGCTAGGCCTGGAGGGCATATTCCTTCAATGGAATTGCCGTGGACTCCGGGCCAACTGGGATGAGCTGCGGAGGCTCGTCTCGTCCTGTTCCCCGTTAGCTATCTTTTTGCAGGAGACCATGCTAGGCGCGTTCCCACTGCCTGCTCTCCCGGGTATAAGAGTCTTACAACCCCACCACCACGGGATGGCCAGGCTGAGGATGCGCGGTTTACAGCCGTCATGATGTCTCCGTTCTTCCTTTCTCTTTAGATACCTCCTTTCAGGCAGTGGCTGTGCAGCTGCACCTAGATAGGAGGTATACTATCATTTCTGCGTACATTCCACCGTCAGCTTACTTCGACGCGGGGGACTTCTGCCGCGTCGTGGCACGGTTACCGAAGCCCTTTGTTTTGCTGGGAAATCTGAACGGCAGGAATCCTCTCTGGGGAGATTACTCAATAGATCCCAGGGGACAAGTCCTTGCCGATCTGATCGAAGAGCTTAAGATAGGTGTCCTAAACGTGGATGAGTTTACGCATCACTGTCCGAGAACCGCTTAATTTTCTTGCCTTTACCTATCTTTGTGCTCTTCGGATGCACAGCCTGATTTTGATTGGGGGGGAGGGTGCTCAATGACCTACATGGTAGCGATCAATTTCCAATTCAAATATCATTTTTAGGGTAACTGTCGTCTGAGAGCCCACTTCGGTGGTGCTTGGCTTGCGCGGGCACGGTGGCTTGCATTTCAGGAGATGACTGAATTCTCCATCTCAGTCGAGGAGTTTAGGTCGGTAGATGAGGCCGTTGAGTTCTTCTCCGGCAACCTAATCGATGTGGGCCTGACTACTTTTCCTAGAACGCCTGGCCGTTTTGACGACGACCACTCCCATCGGGGTCGGCCGATTGTTAAACGGCCCTTAATCTCGGACCCCTCGTCCGTGGCGGAATCCTTCGCGACCGCTTTTTCCGCATTCTCCAGCAGGGATGCTGCTCCTCCAGCAGTCAATGCACGTTGTCATGTTTCGGAAGTCCGCCGGCTGGACTTTACCTCCAGAGAGAGGTGAAAGCGAGTCAAAAGGATTCGGGGCAAGTTTTCGCAAACTCCCCCTCCCTTTCTCCAGGAGAATGGGACCGCAATCTCGGACCCCTCGTCCGTGGCGGAATCCTTCGCGACCGCTTTTTCCGCATTCTCCAGCAGGAAAGCTGCTCCGCCAGCAGTCAATGCACGTCATCATGTTTCGGAAGTCCGCCGGTTGGACTTTACCTCCAGAGGCGGAGAATCCTTCAACGAACAGTTTACTGTGAGTGAGTTGCGCTCCGCTCTCGCTTCGTGCGCGGACACGGCCTATGGTCCGGACGATGTCCCGTACGCCATGCTTTGACACCTGGGTGAGCGAGGCATGGCCTTTCTGTTAGATTTGTTAAAAAGGAACTTGGTGGAAGGTCTTCTATCAGATTCCTGGCGAATCGCTACTGTGCTCGACTTTCGCAAGCTGGGGAGAGATCACTCTACTCCCACCGGTTTCCTCCCAATCTCTCTAACCTCTTGCGTGTGCAAGTTGATGGAGAATTCGGTAAATTCTAGACTAGCCTTTTTCCTCGACAGTGAAGGCCATCTGTCTTCTGCAAAGTGCGGCTTCCGCAAGTTCCACTCCACTTCGGATTCTCTGCTCTAACTGGAAAATGCCGTCTGCAAGGCTTTCCTTCGTAGACAGCACTACGCCACGGTGTTTTTCGATCTGGAGTAGGCCTATGATACCGCATGGCGATACCGTATAATGGAGGCACTCCACACGATGGGGGCGAGGGGACGCCTGAAAGTCTTTATATCTGAATTTTTGCGGGATCGTCGTTTCCCGGTACGGGTGGGGGGAGCTCTCTCCGGACAAAAGGAGCAGGAAGAGAGTGTCCCGCCAGGCACTGCGTCTTCTTCACGGCCGAGCTGTTGGCAATACTCTATTCGGTACGGGAGATTACGTGACGTGCCCGGTTCAGAGACCGGATTGTGATCTATAGCGACTCACAAAGCGCCCTGAGTGCTCTCGGGGCATTGGAATCTCCGCATCCCCTGGTTCGCGATATCCGTGACGCCACGGTTTTGGTGAGCCGGGCAGATGTCGAGATTATCTTCTGCTGGGTTCCCGGACATGTGGGAATTGCGGGGAATGAGCACGCCGATTAGAACACCAAATAGTCCGCGAGGACTCTGTGACCGGACCAGCTTTTCGCTCTTCCACACACTGACTACATAGCAGGAATACGGACAGCTCTTCGGACTGCTTGGCAAAGAAGATGGGAGACGGTCGAAGGAACTTAAAGTTGCGTACCATTGCGCCGCGACTGTTCCCATGGACCTATCTCCCAATTCCTCGACGGCTTCAGGTCGTTTTCTGTCGTCTCCGAATCGGACACACTCGTGTGACGCATCGCTATTTGATGGAGCGCTCGCCTGCGCCCTATTGTGACGACTGCGTCGTCCCCCAGACTGTTCGGCACATTCTTGTCGAATGTCCCAGTCTGGGTGATCTTTGCGCACGTTACCTGTCCCGGTACCGGGATGGGCGGGGTCGCTACCGCCTGTCCCTTGTACTCGGGACAAGTGCGTGCACATTGACTGCTGGACTTGTTGACTTTTGGGGGGAGGCCGGCCTTCTCCCTTTTATTTAGTTAGGTTTAATTGTTGTTTTTGATATTGTTTTTTTATTGTTATTGCTTCCTAATTGAGGCACAAACACCGTCCTCGATCTGGTAGACAACCCTCATGGAATCCGTCAAATGTACCTCAAAAGATAAATTTCAATAGATCCCTTTATGTTTTTTCTAGTTTACCGTCGCAGAAAACTGAAAAGTTAATTAAACATTTCAGCGTTATCATTGTTAAATACATTTTAAAGACGAAAAAATACCAAGACAAATTGTCTACCATATCGAGGACGAGCGTTGTCCTTCCTCTGGACCTCCTGAATCACTCTTCGAATGTTACGAAGCACTAACCGTGTCCCTATTTGTCTTTGATTTTTTCGATATATATATATATATATATATATATATATATATATATATATATATATATATAATTAGGGTAGTTGGGTAGCAGTCTTTCCTGAATGCAAGTTTTGTTGAAGACCATTGTGTATTTTGCCTTTATTAATTTCCTTTGGCAACTTTTTCTTCTTCTAACTATCTTTTTTATTCCGTCTTGTAGATGGTGGATCACTTGTCCAGTATTCATCTGTTTTAAATGAATGTGTTTGGTAAAAAACAAACTAAACTGCTAATCTTTCGATCTTATTCGATCATCTTCGGAGCGTTTTGAATTGTTCTTGGCGGCGGAAGGCTATAGTTATAGGTTCATTTTTCGCTGCTAGGTCATGGGTTTTAATATTAGTGTATTTGGATAACAATCTTTCCTGAATGCAAATTTTGTTGAAGACCATCTTATAGAAAGGAAAATAGAACTTTTAAAGAAAACAATCCCCAAACTTGAAATTGATGTTGAGGAAACGTTATCACAACTTGAAGAGTTCGAAATTCCATAAAAGCTCTCTCCAACAGCGCGTTACAAACGGAAAATTCCGAAAAAAGCATTAAGACCAAAAAGCTTAATAAACTGTACTAAGGATGTATAGCACTGCCAGAAGCAACAACATCATTCATCAATCTCTCCCGTCATACGCTCTTCACTAGTGTAATAGAAGCCCTTAACCTCGGTTTGAACTGCCACCTTCCAGCCAAATTCGATCCAATTTAAAAAAAGTCGAACTAGAATCCCTGTTCCAATATATGTTGAAGCTACAAGATCAAGCCATCATTGAAATTAATTCCAACCTAAAAGACCAACTACGCGCAGAAGCCACCAAACTAAGATACTTTACTGGCAGAAAACTTATAACACCAGAGATACGTAAGGCCATCAGCTCTCTAAAAAACAACAAAGAAATAGTCATAAGAAAAGCTAACAAATCCAACATATACGTCATTCTAAACAAAGCAGAATATAACAAAAAATTGAATACCATCTTAAATGACACCACTAAATTTAAACGCATGAAAATAGATCCAACAAAAAACTTAGAAAAGAAAAATAAATAGACAAATAACTAAAGCTAATGGACTCATCGGGGGACTTCACTTTCAAAAGATCGTCGGTGATTACACACCAGGATATCTGTATGGCAATGTAAAGATTCATAAGCTGCACAACCCATTGAGGTCCATCATCCCTCAAGTCACGAATCCTACGTACTGTTTAGCTAAAATCCTAAATGCATTAATAAAACCGTAGATCCCTCCTTCGAAATATAGCATAAAATCCACGGAGGAATTCATCGACATACTCCACGCTAAAAGACCGGCAGACTAATATCGTCCCTTGACGTAGAAGGCCTGTTTACGAACGTTCCTATCGCTCAGACTATCGAGATCATTATAAAAAACGTGTACCACCATCTTACAATGTCTCCTCCAAATCTTGACCAAAACATATTAAGGAGTATGTTACGTTCATGCACATCAGAGACGCCGTTCAGGACACCAGACGGTAATCTATACACGCAAGTGGATGGAGTGGCTATGGGGTCACCCTTAGGGCCGACCTTCGCCAACTATTACATGGGTCAACTTGAGGAGAGATTATTGCACATCATGGAAAATAAGCCACACACATATTGCTAATACGTAGATGACATCTACATCAACGTCCAAAACGAAGAACATCTGATAAACATCAAGCAGCATTTTGAGGAGAACTCCGTGCTCAAATTCACTTATGAATTGAGCACGGGCAATAAACTCCCTTTCTTGGACGTTTAGGTTCAAACATCAATGGCAACTACATCACTAAAGTACATGGGAAAAGTACGGACATGGGAAGATGCCCCAATGAAATAAAATAAGCGTAATCGGCTCATACATCCGCCGAACTTATAAATGCTGCTCTATGTGGGAACTTTTCCACCAAGAGATTGCACGAGTAAAACAAATACCCGTGAATAATAGCTTCTCAAACAGCAAGATTGACAAACAACTCCAATCATTTTTAAATAACAATTACAAACATGCGCATAAAACTGAAAGTAATCATGGAGAAGTCAACAACATCAAAGTGTATTATAGAAACCAAATGTCCACGGCATACGAAATAGGTAAAAAAAACATCAGGGAGATTATTAACCGTGATATCAAGGTTTAAAATCAAACGAATAAAATCCAACTCATCATTTATTATAAAACAACAAAGGCCAGCAATCTCCTGATTAAAAACAACACCTGCCTAAATTCCTCGAATCTCAAGTCAACCAATATAGTTTACGAGTTCATCTGCCCCGATAAAGACTGTAAGCTTTATAATAACTCAAAATATATTGGCATGACAACGAATACACTTTGGAGACATTTAACCATGCATCTACAAAACGGAGAGCCTAAGAATCATATGGAGAGTGCCCATAATATTAACCTAACGAGAGATATGCTCGTTGATAACAACATTATTAAAAGAAAAAGAGGTCAATAAAGCGAGGCTAAACATCTTGGAAGCATATTAATAAATGAAGATAAGCCGGCCATCAACAGTCAAGCGACAATCTGGAATCGCACATTAAAACTATTTTTAGTATTCGACTCACAGGAGTGGCCCATTTCCTCTAACGTTATGTTTAACCAAGGCGGAATAAATCCCCTTTAAAAATCGTTTTCTTTCATTGGACAGCAGGCGGACAAAATTTGGATTATTTTTTTACAAAGGAGAGTTCATTTTTCATTAAAGTTAACGTTAACTTCAAGAAAGAAGAAATATATGCACCTTCTGGACTGATTGGAGATTCCTCCTGTTTCCAGTGGGCGGGGTGCTTACTCTAAAGGGGTAATTCATCCTTAATTCCATCTTATTCCACGCTTTGACTTCCACTTACTTCACCGACTAAAAGCAACATAACATGACCACCGCTGCGCCTAGAGCCACTTAAAGTAGGGTATAGTGAACCCCGGAAGGAAACCCCAATTGGGGGCGCGAAGAAAGGGGGGTCCTTAAGACCACGAGCCCGAAATTCTGTGGAGGCGCTTCTTAGGTTAGGTCTATTTAGGTAGGGTGGTCGTGAAGTGCTAAAATAAGTAGGTAAATAGTAAACCATATGCTGCTAGGTGATAGGGAACGTTTTCACTGTCCTTTTTTATAGATTTCGAGAGGAAGGAAGAAAACAAACATAGGCTTCGGAGGAAGTAACGAAGAAAAGAGCGCCTATGCGCTCGGCTAGTAAAAGGATGGGGGATCATCCCCCTATAGAGAAAGGAGGCAGTCTTGAATGCCTAAGAGTACCTCTACGGACAATTGACCAGGAGATCAAACTGGACAAAGGAAAACTCTGCGAGACATTATTTGGACATATAAAAGTAGCCCTCGTCAAAATTATCGACATCCCAAATGACTACGTGGTAATTGCAAGTAAGGAACAAGAGGTAGAAAAATTAGTGTCCCAGGAAGGAATAGAGACACTAAAGAGAATAGGACTAACGCTCAAAATCCCGCCCCAGATAACTGCAAACAGAAGCATCATTTTTAGGAAAGTCGACGTCTGGGTGGGTTCCTATGACAAAGAGGAACTGAAAGAAGAAATAGAAAAAAATCATGAAGGCATAAAAATAAATTAAATAATACAATTTGGCTATCACACACAAGTCTTTAAAAGTGTGTGTGCAACAACAGATATGGCAGCAAAGATATTTAAAGGAGGACTGCTCATGTTTAACATGAGAATTCCACCAGAGAACATGTAGCGCGAGAAACATATTAATATTCAAATGTGCTTCCGCTGCAATAAGATGGAGGACCACTTGACGCGTGACTGCACTGAGAAGGATACCGTATGTTGTAAGTGTGGACAGAAGAACCACGAATGGAGACAGTGCAAGGAAAGTACTAAAAGATGCATGAACTGTCATGGGCCACATAAGACTATGACAATGGTATGCCCCCAAAGAAAGGAGATAATAGAACAAAAGGAAAGAGAAGCGAGAAACGAGGAAGAAACTAGAAGAAATGCAACCCGCAAGAGTGGTTAAAGCAACTGTGAAGCAAATAGCAAATGCAGGAAGAACATACCCATATAATTGTGCCACAAGGGGCATTAACAGAAGTGCTCACATGCATACTTTATGCCCATGTGATGAATATTGAGAAACCGGGCACCTTCGCTACGACACTCAATACAATGCTAGAAAAAAATGGAATGAAGATATGGTTCCCTGACAACCCTCTTCCCCCTCATCTGAAATCCTTAAAATCAAGGTCGCCTCAGCGTCAGCACCAACGAGCAATGAGGAACACAGTACTAAAGAGAACGCAATTTCAAACATGTCAGT
This sequence comes from Ceratothoa steindachneri, assembly GCA_963969495.1. Taxonomy (NCBI): domain Eukaryota; kingdom Metazoa; phylum Arthropoda; class Malacostraca; order Isopoda; family Cymothoidae; genus Ceratothoa; species Ceratothoa steindachneri. The sequence continues at coordinate 104,728,266 of OZ018319.1, forward strand.
GCAAAGTAACAAAGGATACAAAATAGTAAACATGGAAGCACAGGAATTGAAACTTAAAGTCTACAGCGATGAATGCTCCCCTCTCCCGAGAGGCAAGAAACAGGACGACATCATTAAGGCAATTAAAGAAAGAACGTGCAAATGGGCATTCAAAGGAAAGACAGGAGAAGAAGACGAGGAAGAAGTACAAAAACTCTTAATTGAGGATAAAATTCGAATCTACCCTGGCGACTGCGTTACTCTCTGCCATTCTACATTTCAAAGTATGAAGAATGGTAGGTTTAAAGGCAACGAAGCAGAACCCAACAAAAGATTGACCCGCCAGAAGTCCAGAGATCTCTAGACGACCCAACTTAATAAGCAATGGAACCAGAAAGGAGAAGAAAGCTCAGCATTTTGCAAATCAACACTCAAGGATGGATCGGTAAAATATCGACATTGGGAAATAACTTCAGAGAGATCGATCCAGACATAATATTAATATCAGAACTTGGAGTGAATCCAGAAGAAAAAACAATGAAATTGTTCGATTACACCGTCATAAACGCGAACCCTTCAGGCGGCTATAGCAATAAGAAGAGGGCTGAAGTTTAAAGAAGTAAATAATTTGGATGAAGCATACTTGGCCGTAAAAATTAAAACGGAATTAACGCCAATAATAGTAGCCACGGGATACCAAGCACCCCCTAAAAATTACCTTCCACTGCACAACCTATTTAAAATCTTTGGCACAGGTTTGCCAACCATCTTTATGGGAGACATCAATGCTAGGTGCAGTGCAAATGGATACCGCTCCAGAAACAACAGAGGAGCTAACTTATAAATTATGTTAGAAAGAAACATTTTCAAGAGAATAGGGCCAGACTTTCCAAATATTTCACATGCAATGCAGCTACAAAACCAGGCGTCGTGCTAAGTAGCTTCAATACGCCATACAACATCCACATGCAATCAGTTACCTTTGCATGTAGCGACCATGTTAGAACACATTTGCTCATGAATCAAATACCCGATACAGGTACCGGTACCAGCGAGGAAGGACTACAAGAAATCAAACTGGGCAGGTTACACAAAAGACCTTAGTAACTTCGTCCCAAAGGATCTCACTGACGCCAACCTGGAAGATATTCATGAGGAGAACTCAAGATTAACAAGAACGATCATTGAGGCGGACGAAAGATATATACCAAAGACAAGATACCGTACTCTTCCACATCCTCGATGGACAGAGGAAATGAAGAGAAAGAGTAGGCCAAATAATTCTCCATGGACCAAATAGAGAGCGATACGAAGAAATCAGAAGACGGAGAGATGAACTGAGGCATATAATAGAAGAACAGCAAAGCCAAATATGGGATAGTCTAATAGAGAAAATAGACGAAGAAAGGAGACCAAAAGAGAACTGGAGACTAATAAATATACTTAAAGGCAGACCCCCGAGAGAAAAATAACAATTAAGAATGAACGGGGAGAAAAGATTCAGGAAGAGAGGACGACAGAAGAACTTTTTCGTAATCACTGGAAATCAGTGTTCTCCATAACACCAGAGGAGGACGAAGACTTCAATCCAGAGATAGACGAAATGGTCCACACAGTCTTGCGAGAAAACATAAACAGGATCATACCAGCACCAAGTGTAGAGCGAGAAAGACAGGAAATTATGGGTAAAGGGTCCTACATAACAACGGAAGAGATCAAAGGCGTAATATAATAATTCAAACAGAAAGCGCCAGGCCCCTAAAGAATAACCAGAATTAATCTTACCAAGGCACCTAACATAATCATCAGAGCATTAAAGAATATTTTTAACGCGTGCTTAAATACCAGTTACTTCCCCAATAGCTATAAACTAGCGGAAATGATATTCGTCCCAAAGCCAGGAAAACCACCAAACTACCTCAGGAGTTACCGGCCAATATCTCTATTGAACTTCATGGGCAAAGTCTTCGAGAAAATCCTTAACAGAAGACTAAAAGAATATCTTGAAGAAAATGACCTTTATAATGATTATCAGTTCGGATTCAGAAGAGACAGAGACACCACAATGGCACTTGGCCTAATAACAGAGAAAATAGCAAAGGCCAAAGCAGAGAATAACTACATTGATCTGGTCCTGAGAAATGCAGAAAAAGCATTCGACAAAGTCTGGGTCAGAAGAATGCAATATATGATCTTAAATCTCCAGATGAATCACAATCTGAAGAGAATTCTCTGCGATTATGTCAGAGAGAGAAGAGCATATGTGAAGATAAATGGTTATTCAGGACCAGAATTCGAATTGGAAGGTGGACTACCGCAGGGGGGCTGTCTTAGCCCCAGGCTGTATACATTATACACAGCAGACCTTCTACCACTAATAATGCCTGGTTGCCTAAAGATACAGTTTGCGGATGACATAAGTCAACTCGTCGTCACTCCGTACAGGAACGTACGCTTTCAGGCAAAGACAACAGTTTTAGAACTCAGCAACATAACAACTACGAAAGAGATTGGTAGATAACGGCAAACAGGAGGAAATTTACAATAATCCCAATCCCAGGAACAAAACGGCTAAAATTGTAGTTGAAGATCAGAACTACAGATATCATAGTGAGGACAAAGGGCTAGGACTCGAAATAACAAAAAGAGGCTACAAACAACATATAACGGAGAGGAAGAACAAGGGGATTCCGATGCTTAACCTACTGTACAATCTAAGAAGGTTAAGCATGAATAATAAAAGAAAAATCTATCTTGCACTAGGAAGAGAGGTACTACTATACCCGCCAACCCCTATCAACGGTGAAACAAGGACCAAAAAATTGGAACTCCAGAAAATACAAAATAAAGCTCTCTACCTAATCACCAACACACGTAGGAGAGAAAGGAGAAGACTACAGGATCTACTCCTAGAAATAGGATAAAAAACGCTCAATATCAACATCAGGAACAGAGTGGAGAAAATATGGAGGAAGATAGACGATCTATCTCCGATATTTGAGGAGCACAAGAACACCAGAGCTGGAGTCCCCTTTAACACTCGATTTTCCAGCGGCAAACAACAGCTGAGAATCGAAGAGGTCCCGATGTTTACTTAAGTAGAAATTCAAAAAGAGAGAAGGAATAAGCATAACAATAAAGATATTTACCCGACTATATACAAACACAACCAACGAAATAACCAACCAAGACACCAGATTGATACCCTAATAAGACAACCGAATTTAAACAACCTAAATAGGAAGAAACAACCGACTAAGAAGACAACACAGATCAAAAGTGTAAACAGAAATAATTCAAACAAAATCAACTAAAAGTGTAATAAGTGAACTATATTAAAAAGTTCAACAAAAATGATAGTGAAGTGAAAGTTAAGAGTAAAACAGAAATAAAAAGAACATAGTAAACTAAAAGTGTAATAAGTGAACTATAGTATTAAAAAGTTTAACAAAAATGATAGTGAAGTGGAAGTTAATAGTAAAACAAGTAGACAAAGTGAAACAAAAGTGAAAAAGTGATAACAAGAGAAAGTAAACAAAGTAAGGAAAGTAAAAACAAGTAACATAACAATACATAAAACAGCTCAGAGCTAAGATAACTCAAAATGGCATGAATGCTACAATAAACACATGAATGAAAGATGAAGAGAATAAGGGAACAGAGATTAGGAGGTCCTTCCGCTTCTGTATGAGGAATATAGGTGCTAAAGTGTGAATAAGGAAGTAAGCATTATGAATGATGAGTAAATGCATGACGGTGGTTCGGAATACACGTTAATCAGCAGGTCCCTCGGGCAAGGGTATTCCACCCTTTCCACCTTTGACTACCGAGGTTGCTCAATCTGCCTCCTCACCACTATAAAGCCTCTACTAAAGCTTGTTCCGGACTTCCCATTAAGCACTTCACTATTTGTTCACTTGAACTGAGAGTCAGAAGTGTGGGGAGTTTCTCCAGGAGCAAGTCGGCGGCCACGGGCCTCCTTCTATTGTGTGCCTCCCCGATCGTGGGAGGAGTACAGAGTGGAGGAGTAACCGCGAGCCGTACCTTTTCTCCCCTTAAAAAAAAACCTCCTGGCATCTATCTTCGAATTTGATAGAGAAGGAAAATTTCTGGTAAAACCTTTTTTTTCACAATACTCCTCCGAGAAGTTGAGGTGCTCGGACGCACGGATATTGAGCACTCGAAAGACAACTTACGCTACTTTCGCTTTCCAACGCCTGATCTTTTTGAGAAGAAAGAAGATCAGAGTATTAAAAGAGAAGTTCCCACATAGGCCTTTACAGAAGAAACCTTCCTCTCCAACGCCATTTTTCCCTTACCGGGGACTTAAAAAAGAGATTTACTACCAGGTAGTCATAATTAACTCTATGGCTACCGAAACTCATCACCCCCTCCGCTCTCGCCTTCTAAGGCGTAGCCGTGTGTACTGCCATTCATAAACTGGTTTGAACTATGCCAATCGTTAGTCAAGGCATAATTCGAGGCAGTTGGGAAAGCAGGTTTGTGGACTAGCCCGCTAGCGATGCTGCAACCGTTGGGCAAGAGTTTTATCTATCCCTGATGGCCTGGCAGTGATTATAGAGGGACAAAAAACTGTTTCTATGTGAGCTGGAATCAGTTTCGATACCCAAACCCCCGAAGAGACGGCACCCCGGTTGGTGGTAGTTGATTCAATCACCACCAATCATAAGGTCCGCCATGAGTCATCCTTCAGGAGGGCCTCCCCGTGTCCATCATATCATTCATCCATCAATGCTAAAGATTGTGGGGGTAAGGGGATCATTCTCATTTTTTATTTCAAACTTTAACATATTTTTATCTCAGGCAAATTAATAGGTACAAAGAAGAGAAGAAGAAAAAAACACAAAGAAGGAGGCTTTAACAAGCCCAAAATGGACGACCGTGAAGGAGCGAAGAGGGTCTCCCTTCGCATCTTTCCTGGCCGGGAGAAACCAACTCGCGAATTGGCACTAAGGACTATCTACGCTGATATTGGGGTCATACTCCTTAGACTAAAAGACCAGCACAAGGGTTATGTGGTACTATGCGACACAGAAAAGGACCTAGATCTCCTCTTGACCAAAAACGCATCCAAAAAGCTCATAAAGGTCGGGCTCGCACCTCAAACCCCTCCAGACGTACAAACGAAAAGATAAGTGATCTGCAGACGACTCGACCGCTGAGTCGGTGAGCACACTCCAAATGAAATCAAGGAAGAGCTAGAAAAACGTCAGTGTGATAGAACGGTTTGAGGCCGCTTAATTTCAACCGTTATCACATGTTGTTTAGAAACACGATGCTACCCACGTGCATCTTCGCCTTGAAGCCGGGCGTGATTATCACGCCACCTGAGTCAATATTTAACCAAGGAGGTTTATTCCTCCCCCGTTCGCCCCATGCGCCGATCACGCCAGATTGAGTTAGGCTTATGGGCAGATAAGGTATTGTTCTCAGGCGCGGCTGTGCATTCCCTCGAAGCCCCCACTCCATTGTCCCCTACGCCAAGGGGATGGCTCGACTATTTATATGAAAACTTTACCACTAAGAGCAGATTCGAGATCCAGATTTTCTTCGCGAGACATCACTACGATCCAGTCTCACCTTTTGCACCAAGGGCCCTTCTACCTCGAGATCCACCATCATTGTCCAGAAGAAGGACAATATCCCTTGAGTGCCCATGTTCGAGCCTTCAAGACGCCGAGTCCACAAGGCTTTCCCTGTTGTTCAGAAAGAGAACAACGTTAGAACAGCCATTGTTCTTTGTGCCCGTTGACAAGAAACGGTTCTCACCCTTCCCCCCCTGTTGTTCAGAAAGAGAACAACATTAGAACAGCCATTGTTCTTTCAGCCCGTTGACAAGAAACGGTTCTCACCCTTCACCCCTGTTGTTCAGAAAGAGAACAACATTAGAACAGCCATTTTTCTTTGAGCCCGTAGACAAGAGACGGTTCTCACCCCCTGTTGTTCAGAAGAGAACAACGTAGAACAGCCATTGTTCTGTAGGCCCGTTCGCCAAGAAACGGTTCTCATTCCCAAGATGCCACGTCAGGATCATTTAATTCCCCCCCCCCCCATCCTCCTTCGGCTGAACTCGCTAGCGGACCGAAGCTTCCTTCACGTCGCCTTCCTCTGCACAACACGTGTAATTACGTAAGCTGAACGTTACCTTTGAGTATTTAACCCTTTTGTCAACCCTATTCTGTGCTTTAAATGGTTTAGCGAACCATCCCATCCCTTTAATTTTATTTGTTTTACCTTTTTAAATCTCTTCCAAATCTTAATCCTTGGATTAGCTAGATTTCCCACGACCCTTTCCATTCTCTGTTTATGTCAATATTTTCCGTTTTGTGTGTTGTTGATAGTTTTTATTAATAAAACTCTATTTTATTAATGATAGCCATATTATTATCCTTGAGCTCAGTTCCACTTCTTAAGCATATTGAAGATAAATAAACTCGGTCAACCCAGACACCACGCACTCTAAATATAAATGAATATTTCCCTCAACGAATAGTCATATATAGTATATCGTCGAGAGTTCATTCTACGACAGTCAGGATTGGGCAAAAGTCGAGGAAATAATCAAATTTAAAAACCAAAATGGAGAAGAGCATAACCACGTCTTCAAAGTGGTATTTAGATCGACAGAAATGTCCAAAAAAGCCTCGGAACATAAACTGCTTGCCTTCTACACTAAGATCTCACCCGATCAAATCGAGGGGGAGATATTTGTCTCCGTGCAAGTATGCTTCACATGCTATACCATCGAAAAACATCCCACCAAAGACTGCACTTACAAAGGAGATGCATGCTTCGAATGTGCAAGCCAAGACCAAAGGTGGGACCAATGTAGGACCATGGTAATGCCCACAGAACACTGGCTATGTCTTGCCCAATAAAGAAGCAGCTCATACAGAATAAAAAATTGGAAATAAGCGCATAACAAGAAAGAAGAAAAACTACCGCCTATGCTGCAGCAACTGCAAATGGAAAACCCGGACACCACCAACAAAAACCACAACGGGGAATATAGTGGGAAGCATGAGGCCAGACTTAATTATCTGCATAATGCACGCAAACTTCGTAAACATGGCGAAACCAGGCTTATATGCAAACGAATTAAACACCATGCTGGAAAAGAACGGGCTTAAAAAAATGTGGTTCCGGGAGAACCCTGCTTCGAGCGAGCTATATAGAATTAACATGACCCAAGAAGAGACTCCGAAAAATACGAGCCCGGAAGAAGACGAAGCCGGTATGGATGCCGATTCTGAAGAAGATTCCACTGACGATGAAACCTCAAAAACGACCCCAGAAAGCTTAAAACCAAAACCAAAACTCAATACCCAAGATTTGAACATTAAAATTTACGGTTCCCACGCATACCCGTTACCTAAACAAATGAAACAAAAAGAAATCGTGGACGGACTACCAAAGCCGGGCAAACCAAAACATCAAGTCGGAAGATACCGCCCGATCTCGCTCTTGGAATTTCTGGGTAAAGTCCTAGTAAAACTCCTAAACGACAGGTTAATTAAACACCTTACGGATAATAACTTGTACAACCCACACCAACACGAGTTCAGTAGCAAGTGAGGAACGGACACCGCGCTGGCGATAATAACCGAAAAAATGTCACAGAAACAGCGCGAGGCAACATAGTAGAGCTAGTACTCCGTGACGTTGATACAGCCTTCGACAAGGTGTGGTTGCCTGGCTTAAAAGCTAAGATCTGCAGCCTTAACCTGCAAATAAATGTTTCCAAAACATTATGCAACTACCTGGATGGAAGGAAAGCTGTACTTCAAATAAACGGCCAAACAGGCGACCATATTGACCTCAAAATGGGAGTCCCCCAAGGAGGATGCCTCTCTCCAACGCTGTATACTGTTTACACCAGAGACCTTTCACAACCAACTCACGAATGTGCGATGTACATCCAACTGGCGGATGACATCACACAAATAATCACCAGAGACGGGAAGAACCCCCGAGACGTAGCTCAAAGAACAGCGAGGGAGATAAAAAAACATCAATGACTACGAAAGAAGAAACAAAATAAAAACAAACAAAGATAAATTCAAAATAATACCCGTAAACAGATGTAAAATAGCTGCAGTAAGAGTCGATGGAGAAGCATATCCATACTCCACGGAAGGACGCGTCCTCGGTCTAAAGTTAACAAAGACAGGGTACAGCGCCCACATAACACAGAAAATTAACGAAACGAAAATTACCATGTCGGCGCTGTACAGATTCAAAAACCTAAGTAATAATTACAAAAGAAAATTATACATGGCCCTAGTTCATCCCAAGCTCCTTTACCCAATAGTACCGATGAATACAGTAAATAATACACAATTAAAAAGGTCCAACGCATTCAGAATCAAGCCACAAGGTTCATCACAAACACAAAAAGACAGGACGGCATAAAATCTGAGGAACTCCATCGAAGATCTGCACTGGAACCGTTAAATTTAACCCTACAAAAACGTACAACGAAACTGTGGGATAATATAAAAAACATAATTCCCCAAAACGAAATCAATCAAATAGTAGTACCGGAAAACGAAATCCGGCAAATACACTACAAAAATCGTTTTTACGGCAGCGTAAAAAAAAACTTAAAAAACGTCAACCCGATATATAGGTAAAAAAACAAGATTACCCAAGAAGACAACTGGCCATGCAAACAATATGTGAAACGAATAAGTCAACCGATTATGAGAAACCCGATCAGTCAAAATATTACCGAGATTAACAAAGAAGATTACACCGAAAAATATAATAAATAAATATATATATATATATATATATATATATATATATATATATATATATATATATATATATATATCGATGAGGATTGCTTCTAGAGAGCCTAAATTTAATGTTTAACAGAAATCCCAGGGCGAGGAAAATAGCTGGTATCATCCTTTTTATTTACCGGCGACGTTTGGACCACAATATGGTCATCTTCTTAGGCCTAAAATACAAAAAACGAAACGAAATATTTTGCACTGTTAAGAGAGCACACTGCTAAATGTACATCTAGAAGTTTACTAGTATTAGCTTTGATTGGCAAATTTAGAGTTTAAGGAAATATTTCGAAATGGGGCTCAAATTTACAATAGAGACTAGGGGAGGATTTAAAATATTTAAATTAGTTAGCGAGTGTATAATTGCTAAAATCTATTAAGGGAGGGGAGATTTGATTTAGGAATCTAATGATTATATAAAACTGTTTTAAAATTAATTTTAAACGAATAATTGAAGGAAAAATTGGCGAAACCTAATATACAAAATCACAAACCTTGCCAATGAGCGTGTTACGTGCTCCGGCCGACCAAAAGTACCAAAACTGCGCCCCGCAACCCACATCCAAACGAATTCAGCTAAGAGGATAGCTGGCAGAAATTTACATAACAGTTTAGGCGGAAAAATGTCCTTTGGGGAGCCCGATTTCTTAGAACGCTAGAGCAGGGCCGTAAGCTCTAGCGCGGTCACAGCGGGGAAAACGATAAGCGGCTGAGGTGAAAAGTCAGGGAAAATGGCAGGAGCCGGGACAGAAGGCTGAGGGAGGGAGGCACGGAGGTTAGTGAGCTTATCTGCGAGGAAATTCGAGAGAGTAGCAGGGCTAATGGGTGGGGAGACCTGGGCTGGGGAAGTAAGACGGGAGAGCAGGTGGAAGACGGTACGGGGATCATTCCTATTATCAGTTAGCAGATTACGTGAGTAGGCTTCACGAGCAGATTTTATTTTCGCCAGTAGGAAGCTGTCGCAAGTCGGAACGCCAGCGAGAGAGGGGTCATGTCTTGCCCACGGGTGCGAGCCTTTCTAAGGACTCTTTCATGGGCACGCATGGACTGCCTAGCACGAAGGAGTTCCATAGAGTAGCAAGGGGAACGGTGACAACGGGAGTTCGAAGGGGTGACAAGAGGAGAGTGGGTATCAAGACAAGTGAGAAGGGGTTGCTCCAAAGAAGAAAGAATCTGTTCAGGAGAGGCAGAAGCATCAATGGGAGTAAGTTTGGAGGCTACATCATTAGATAGGGAGGGAATATCAATGGAGGCAAGTCGACGGAAAAGCTTAGGATTATGAGACAGCTGGGGAGGTATATGGAATGAGATAGATAAGTTGAAGTTGATAAAGAAGTGATCAGATATAGCATTGGACAAATTTGTAGTCGTCAGGTTGGAAATAAGACAGTCAGAGATTACAAGGTCTAAAATGTTACCGTGAGAGTGGGTAGGGCAAGAAACGTGTTGGGTGAGGGAGAAGAGATCAAGGATTTTAGAAAGGCTTTGAAATTAGGATTGTGGCCAGGAAGGTTGAAATCACCGAGGACTAGCAGAGAACCAGTGGGGGAGAGGCCAGCGAGGAGGTTACTAAATTCATCAAGAAAAAGCTTGAGGGAGGAGCTGGGGGGGCGGTAGGGGACTAAGATAGTTAGAGAGGGGGTGGAATCAAAGACATTGATGAGCGCCTCCAAAAAAAGAAGAGAGGGAGAGGGCAAATTATTCAGAGGGAAGGAGGCACTGTGAATGAGAGCAAGCCAAGTTTCCGTGAGTCCAAGTAGAGAGACTCGAGTGTTAACGAGCAGGCCATGAATGTAGTCAGCCTTCTTCGAGAGGCTTCTGACATTGAGGAGAAACGCTGAAAGAATGGGTGAAGGGGCAGGTGAAGAAGAATCAGGGGTAAATGGGGGGGGGGGTTGATTCAAGTAAAAAAGTTTTCTAAGAGCAGGAGCTAAACGGAAACCATATTTAGTGTGGCGGCGGGAACGAGAAATTCCAATGCATTAATGTGAGTAAGGGTGTTTTGAGAAACACTGGTAGCAGTTCCATCGAGGGCAAGAATCGTTAACCTATCAATCATAGTGGCTAAGCGACTCAATAATGGGAGAAAAGCAAATTAACTATATAAGTAGAGTGGCTTAAGCGACACAATAACGGGAGAAACAACAATCGAGACAAAATAAAGAGTAATCGAATAGTTTGAACAAATAAAATTACGATAGAAACAAGAAACGAGGGGAAAAAAATAGTGACGAATCAGAATTAGCGGTCGGTGAGGGGGGGGGCGGGCGTAGGCGGGAAGACAGAGCGGAGGTAACAACGAGGCAGCTTGAAAAAAACACGTGGGTGCGTGAAGACAGAGCGGAGGTAACAACGAGGTGGCTTGAAAAAAGCAACACAGCAAATGGTGAAAGCACAGGCAATAACACTGCAAAAAACAAAATTAAAACACAGCACAAAAGATAACTTGAACTGTAGAAAGAGCCACAGATAAGCGCATCTATCCACTCTCCAAGAAGGTTAGCAACTCAGTTTGGTTTTTACAAAACATTCATTTAAAAAAAAAAGATGAATACTGGACAAATAATCCACCATCTACAAAATGGAATAAAAAAGATAGTTAGAAGAAGAGAAAGTTGCCAAAGGAAATTAATTAAGGCAAAATACACAATGGCCTTCAACAAAATTTGCACATCATATATATATATATATATATATATATATATAAGGGAAGATGATCCGTCTCAGAAGGTTTTGAAATGCGCCATACAATTCCAGCTTGTATTCAGGGTTGTCGATATTTGCTTTAGCTTGCTTTCTTACCTTCAGTTCCTTTTTTATCATCACTGTCTGCTTTATTTGTCTATTTATTTCCTCGGCTTATCGGCTTATTACACTACATCTAAATCTTCTACACTGCTGAACATGCAAAATTAGGTGATTTAAATTTAATGAAAATGAGCTGATTTCATACTTTATTTTTCATACATTTTTTTGAGTTTTTCATTTCGTTTTTCTTTCATTTAACTGTTCTTCATTTGGCTTCGGTCTTTATCTCAATGTGACGATGTGCCCTTAAAGAGAGATATTTCCAGGTAGCCCCAATTTTTACGGCGGTTAATTCGATATGAAGCCCCCAACGTCATGGAATAAATTTAATGTATTAAAATCCGACCTAAATCGAGAAAATTAAACTGAAAACAGATAATTAGTAAGATGAAGCGGCAAAAAACGAGTATCTAATATTTGCGCGGCAATTTTCATTAATTCAGTAAATTAATGTTCTTAATATACTTCACTTAATTGGTATGTGTATTGTACCCTCTAAAATACATAGAGTTTGACTTTGCATTATTATGTGGCTTGAACTTTTCTCTTCCGATGGGTAAGAAAAATTAATCGGTCTGGAAAGTGATGCAATCATTATAAAATTTTATATTCCTGAATTTAACTCCAGTTTCTCATCTTCTAGGTAATGGAACTCTGGTCATCATCTTCATCCTCAATCGAAATCTCAGAAGCATTCCCAACACTTATATATTGTCTTTGGCTCTGGGAGACCTTTGTGTGTTGTGTCTCAGTATGCCATTCGTGAGCGCAATCTATGTCCTCGATTCCTGGCCTTTTGGTCTCTTCATGTGCCGCTTCAGTGAATTCTTCAGGAACGTTTCTGTCGCAGTGACTGTTTTTACGTTGACTGCCCTCAGCGCGGACCGCTACCTGGCCAGTGTATATCCCTTCAGGAGCGTAAGTATCTTCCTCTTAAAACCACTTTAATGTTTTTCCTCCGTTCACTTTTACATTCTTTTTTGCTATGGAATCTGGACAAACTTACTAAAACTTTGCTCTTGTTGATTTTCTCAATTTTTCTAAAGAGATAGAAAACTTTTCTTATATTGCCATCAGTTTTTACGTTTCCTATATTCACTTGTGATTTAATTCATACAAAGAAAATGCAGTAGATTCGATATTTAGGAATCATAAAAAAGATCTTTAAAATTTTGCCTATCTGTCTCTTTGGAGGGGATGGAGAAGTCATTAAATGGGCATTAAAAAAGGTTGCTTCATTATTTTTATCGAATTATGTTCATCCTTACTATAAAAATGAAAGATGAGTATGAGTTTTCAAACAAAAAATATATTCTGATACGACTACCCATTCTTCTAAGGATCATGGGTCGCATTCTTTGCAAGAAGCGATCCATGCAAACGCATTAGCGAGTGAAAAACGAAAAGTCCTCGCTAGCGCTTGAGACCAATTCACACACTCAGAGAAAAATGCATCTTAACTCCTCTCTCAACATTGAATCTATGAGTTAATCGCATCTAAGACATATTCATAGCTACCTTTGTTACTATCTCCTATCCTATCAAACGTGATCAGATCAGCGCACTTATTCCAGTATCTTATCTGCTCTTCGCTGCATACCTATAACATACAATTCATCACTGGGAATTTCTCTTCATTTTCGATCTTTCAATTAAGCCACCCGCAGCTGATTCAATCTGAGCCAGGTAATGTGATAGACGATCACCTGCCTACTTTCGCTGTCGTTCCTTGGCATCCCACAGACTATAATGAAAACAGCGTTCCATTCAGTATAGTTTATTCATACTCCATATGGTCTTATGACTAATAAATATGCCATGTGATAAGAAAGGTCAGTGGGTAGTCACCATTAACGGGCCACCTCGATTAACTGGCACTTGAAGCAAGGTGTCTCCATTTAACTGAATGCTTCACTGCTGCGGTTCGTATGGCTACTCAGACTTAAACGTAACAACAATTCTTTGAACCTAAAAGGTTCCAATCTCTAGCCCACGATTAGCTGAATGTATGCCAATATCAATCAGCTACGCCCTCCTAACTTCTACGTGGTTTCGGCTCCCAAGAGAAAGTTCTCTTCGCCTTATACCTCTTAAGTGTGGCCATCACTGTTCTCAGTTTAAACTATTAGGTTGAGGAAAAAGTTCTTGCGTCTTTTTTATGTTGTGTTGATTTAAGTTTTGTTGACGTGATTTGTGCACATATTAAGAAACAATAATAAATAATAAGAGCAAAATTTGCAAAGGTTAGGCTACGTCTCTTAACAGCATAGACTATTAGGCTTTTGCTTAGGCTACGTCTTGAAGTTGAGTAATAAGTCATTGCGGTTTATTTAAAAGTTGTGTTAATTTAATTTTTGTTCTTTACCCTCAAAATGGAATGTCAAGTTGAAAGGCACATTTTCGACACTTGTTATTCATTTTTGATCGAGACGGGAACAATGCAAACGCAGCCAAAGCTCGTCGCGATATTTGTGCTGTGTACGGAAAAAATATTTTATCAGAAAGGACAGATCAATGGTGGTTTTCACGTTTCAAAAACGGTCATTTCACTTTTAATGACGAAGTTGGATGAAGATCGATTAAACGACCTTCTTCAAGAAAATCCTTGTCAATCGACTAGAGAATTGGCTGTACAATTGGCGTGTGATAAGAAAACTGTAGTGAATCACGTTCATTCGATGGGGAAAGTTCAAAAACTCGGTGCATGGGTTCTGCACGCTTTGAGCGAAAGCAACAAACTTCAACGCTCTACGATTGCCGCAGGTTTGCTTGCTCGCCACAAGGCTACTCGTGGATAGAAGGACATATTTCTTCACGGCATCATCACTGGCGACGAAAGGTGGTGTGTTTATGTCAACATGAACCATCGAAAACAATGGCTTAGCCCCAATAAAAAAACACTTCCGCGATTAAAGCAAGGACTTCATCCACTAAAGACGATGCTGTGTGTGTGGTGGGATTGTGAAGGCATCATTCTTTATGAACTCCTTGCGAACAACAAGATTTTCAATGCAGAACTCTACGTTCAACAAATGTATCGACTCGCCGAAGCTATTCGTGAAACGCGACCTCATTGAAGTTATGGAGTCCTTCTGCAACACGACAATGCTCGTCTTCACATTGCCAATATCACAAAAGACGCCATCCAAACGCTTAATGGGAAATCCTGCCGCATCCACCATATTCGCCAGACTTGGCTTCATCGGATTTCCATGTGTTCCGATCGCTCTCCAACAATTTGCGCGGCGGTTCGTTCAATACTGATATAGAATTAAGAACCTGGTTAGACGAATTCTTCGAGTCAAAATCCAGAGAATTTATTGCAGAGGCATCGAAAAACTAGTTGAACGTTGGGAAGAAGTAAATAACAACGGAGAATACATTATTGATTAAATTGTATATTGTTATCAATTAAAAATGAAGTTTTTCTCAAATTGTTAATGGTAATGAATAAATTTGATAAAACCGCAAGAACTTATTCCTCAACCCAATACACAGACCGCTGTTTTACTTTCTAAATATTTTATATTTGATCTAATTTCTTTAAATTATATCTTTAGAAATCTATTGGGAACCTACGAATATTTAAATAGAAACAGATTAAGTAACCAGGGGAAACTAATGTACAGTATATATATATATATATATATATATATATATATATATATATATATATATATATATATATATGCACTGTTGAAGTCCACAGCAGCAATGGCCATCGTTATTGATTTTAATTTGTATTCTCCTTATTTTTCTTAAAAGGTTTTTGTATGGGTCTTGTAGGCGAGAAAGAACATTCGAAAAGACCTATTTCATTCCGAGACGTCTTTGGACCGTGGTCGGTCATCTTCAGGAAATGAACAGAAATGGAATGACTTTATATTTATCTTTTATCTTTATTATTAGAAAGTTGAAAGCTTAGGAACACCCCCACTCCCAAGGTATACACTTGCCCAGAGGTCGGACTAGTCAACTCTTTACAAAAATTACAATTAAATTTTGATAAATATTAAAGTGATTATTGTATATTATTTTTGTTCTGTTGATTATTAATTAATGTTTTTCAACGATAATTTGCGTTAAGTTATCATTATCTTTCTATAAAACTCAGTTTCTACATAATTGTCACAGGCGCTACAGAATAATTGACTTTTTCAGACGTAAGCGCTGAAAAAAGTTAATTATTCTGTAGCACCTATGTTTTAAATGTTAGTTTGGCCTTAAAATTTTCCTAAATTGTGATTGGTCAATTTTGTATCCCTTATGTTTAAGTACAAAAGTATATATAGTGTAGCATTCTGTAAGTCATTCCATTGGTCAGTGTGAGAACCTTTGAACGAAGGGCACCAGGCTGGACGGGCATCACCAAAAACAACTTGGTAAATGCCCCACAGCAGATCATTCAGGGAATCACAAATGTTTACAACGCTTACCTGATCATTGGTTACTTCCCTGATGGTTTTAAGATTGCTAAAATAATCTTCATACTTAAGGGAGGTAAACCCCCTGATCAACAGGTCAATTACAGGCCAATCGCCCTGCTGGAGTTCGTTGCGAAAGTCTATGAGAAGCTCTTGGCTGACAGGCTTCAAGAACAACTAGCAGAGCTAGGTGCTCTCACTCCTCGCCCTCCTAACGGAAAACCCCGCATGCAGTAAAGCTGAGAGAAAATACGTAGACGCGGTGCTGCGGGATGTAAAGAAGGCCTTCGATAAGGTCTGGCTGAGAGAGGCTACAATTCAGGATCCTCAACCTCCAGCTAAACTCAAACCTGGAAAGGGTCCTTTGTGACTATGTCATGGAGAGGAGAGCACAAATCGCGATCGAGGGCTACAAAGGACCTGAATTCGAACTCAAGGCGGGAGTTCCACAAGGCAGCTGTCTGAGTCCGTTGCTGTACCTAGTGTACACAATAGACTTCCCTGCTCCAGTGAGGGACGATTCGATTTATCTGCAATACGCAGATGACATCACACAAATCGTTCCAAGTCCAATCAGGAACGCTGGAGTTCAAGCAAGGGCGACAGCTCCTGAGATTGATAACAACAAGCGTTACGAAAAAAGGTGGAAAATAAAGACTAACCGCCGAAAATTAGAAGACATCCTCGTTGAGGATGAAATTTATCCGTATTCTAACGAAGAAAAGGTCCTGGGCTTACGTCTTTACAAATCAGGATACAAAGCCCACGTAAACAACAGAGTCTTCCTAGCCAAAAGAGAGCTGAAGAAACTGTACCGTTTCCGAAGCCTCAACGTGCTAAATAAGAGAAAATTCTACACGGCCTTGGTACGCTCCTTCCTTGTGTATTCGGCCGTGATCATGCAGATGGCAAGTTGTACCTCTCATAGGGCGATGAAGAGGGTACAGAATCAAGCCACACTTCTTATAACTGACACGAAAAGGATTGACCATATTCGACAATCGGTTCTACACGAAAGAACCGGACTCAAACTGATCAATATCGAGATCCAGAGGCTATGGAGAATGACATGGGACAAAGTAGAACAAGAAATACTCCCAACAATCAACAACAATCTAGAAATACCGCAATTCAGACAATGCACCTTAGAAAGGACATCACTATTCCCCAACGGAAGAAACTGTGCAAGAGAAAATATAAGACCCATCTACTCCTCACAATAAATAAAACGTAATAAACTTTAATAAAAAGAGGCAAAGTGCTCAAATTAAAATTTAACTAAAACAAAAAGAAGAGAAAGAACAATAAAAGTATAAAGAAAAAGAGGCAAAGTGCCCAAGCTAAAATCAAATTAAAATAAAAAGATGAGAAGAAGAATAAATAATCAACAAAATTAACCAAAATAATAATAAGAAAAGGAAGATAGTCTAACAGCAATAACAAAAACGTATAAACAAAAAGAGACGAAGCGCTTAAACTAAGATTCGGATTAAAAATAAGAAACAAATAGTTAAATAACAAAGTAAACGAAAATAAAAAAGTTAAGATAAATGAACTGCAATCACAACAAGAATAGCTAAAATTTAAGTAGAAAGAAAATAAAGAATTAATAAATAATAAAGTACAAATAAAAGAGGCAAAAATGCCCATATGAAACTAGAGAATAGTTAGGCAAAAAACTAATTGAAAGGCTTGAAAGCCACGACGGAGGAACTTACTAAAGGAATAAACAAAAAATTATAACACAATGGAAGAACCTGACCGTCATCGACGGTCAGCAATATTATTGACGGAGGAAAAATAATTTTTTAAACAAACAAGAAGAAGAAAGTATGCTAGTGATGCCCTCAATACCAGGGCAAACTAGTAAACAATTTCACACCTATTAAAACCTACCACACATTTCATCACTTTCATGAACTGGAACTTGAACTTGAGTCATTTCATTGACTGCTCTGGTTGCCTCAGCACGTCAAATTACTATTTTCTTTTGTGAAGATCGTGTTTGTGCCTTAATTTTTATCGCCTGAGATTTGTAGGTTAGTACCGCGCCTTCAGTGAATCATTTTGGATTTGCTTTTGGCAGTGTTCTAAATAAATTCTTTCACGAATTTTGCCTTTAAAATTAGTGGAATTTTCATTCGCTTTCGTGCGCCCATGGCGAGGAGTGAACTTGTTTCTCCCTTTCTCCTCCTTCCCGCTCTTCATCGCGTCTCTTTGGTCGAACAACTACCCGTTGGACATTCGATAAGCGCCCTACACGGAAGGTAAGGTGCCTTGTGAAAGACTATATATATTTTTTTAAGGTGGGGGTCAGGACTGGGACACCTTTCTTGAAAACCCCTATTCTATTAAACCTGTTGATAGTTTTTTTCTTTAAACTACACACACGCACACTTACAAACACACTCACTCCGTTGGGTATTTTCTTATGAAATTTATCTTTTCCAGTCTCATATGAGGAAATGGAAGGGTGAATGAGGGAGACTTAGCGGATTCCGCTGAAGACACTCTCCGATGGCCCCAAACCTGATCGGGAAAGGGTCTTCGCTAAAATTTATGGGGAATTGGGAATTGCACTGGTAAGACTTATTGATACACACAACGGATACGCGGTTATTTGTCAAAGGAAAGTGACTGTGAAACACTGACCTCACACCAAGCAGCAGAATGCCTAAAAACGCTAAATCTAAAACCGCACACACCACCACAAATTAAGACACACTGCATTGTTATCCTTCGCCGCCTCGATCCATGGGTTGGGGGAACTCGGTGGAAGAAATTCCTTCGGAAGTGGAAAAAAACACACCTGGGCGAAGATTTCAGACGTTATTAAATTCAAGGACTATACGCACGTATTTAAAATAGTCTTTTGCGACACGTCAATGGCAGTAAATGCCAAGGAGGGAGGTATGCTTCTCCTTGGCATTCGTGTCTACCCTGAGCAGATCAAACGAGAGGAGTTTATCTACCTCCCGATGTGCTTCAAGTGCTACAAATACGAGGAGCACACCACGGCAAACTGCCCCAGGGAGAAAGTGATTCTGTGTTCCGATGGCCCCAAGCCTGATCGGGGAAGGGTCTTCGCTAAAATTTATGGGGAATTGGGAATTGCACTAGTAAGACTTATTGATACACACAACGGATACGCGGCTATTTGCTCAAAGGAAAGTGACTGTGAAACACTGAACTCACACCAAGCAGCAGAATGCCTAAAAACGCTAAATCTAAAACCGCACACACCACCACAAATTAAGACACACCGAATTGTATCCTTCGCCGCCTCGATCCATGGGTTGGGGGGAACTCGGTGGAAGAAATTCCTTCGGAATTGGAAAAAAAAACACATCTGGGCGAAGATTTCAGACGTTATTAAATTCAAGGACTATACGCACGTATTTAAAATAGTCTTTTGCGACACGTCAATGGCAGTAAATGCCAAGGAGGGAGGTATGCTTCTCCTTGGCATTCGTGTCTACCCTGAGCAGATCAAACGAGAGGAGTTTATCTAGCTCCCGATGTGCTTCAAGTGCTACAAATACGAGGAGCACACCACGGCAAACTGCCCCAGGGGGGAAGTGATTCTGTGTTCCATCTACTCTTCAGACTCACATTCGTGGAGAGGTTGTAACCATACCTCCATGAAGTGCCTGAACTGCGCAGGAGCGCACAAGACATTGTCAATGGCCTGTCCAATAAAATTAGATTCAATAAACAAAAAATTGGATCAAAACAAACAGGCTGAGGAAGAAAGGGCAAGTAATACCTACGCCAAGGCTGCTTAAGCTGCCATGGCGGAAGCTTGGGAAACAAAAACATATCTGCCTCTCGAAAATGAAAATTCGACCAAAATTAGGTGTTGCATTTATTATGCTCATTTTGCAAATCTTTCCTCCCCGGGATGCTTTTCATAAGAGCTTAATAGAATGCTGACTAATAACGGGATGCAGAAAATGTGGTTTCCCCAGAATCCACGGTCCGAGGAAATTCTTAAGATTAGCCTCAAACCCCAGTGCGAGACTAGTTGCCAGAAGCTCCCCACCCGCAGCAACACCCCAGCTATCTCCAGGGATCCTGGGATCCAGGCTCAGGCAGCAAAGGATATAAAACACGCGATGAGAATAAAAACAAACGACAAAATACTGAACAAGAAAACTCACTCCCACTCAGACACACAGAAGGATAGTGAGGTTACGGTGACTGAGACTGGGAGACTCGAGGGGAGAGGGTACACTCGCCCCGCTCACGGAAAACCTCACAGCCTCAAAGACGTCCGAAATCATCCTTTTCTTGTAAGAGGGAATCTAGGCACGCTTACCATTCAAGGAAAATTAACTTCAATGTATTCACTGTCAAAAGGTCCCCTTTCCCTAAGGAGATAGATTTTGTCCTGGTATAGGAAGCACCCAACACCTTGACACCAAAATATTTATGTCGTTCGTATAGAAAAGACCGAGTGATGCAAGGATGTTCGTACGTATGGATTGTTTACGTACTACTCCTTGATTAAAGGTTATATCTCTCTAAGAGTGATATATATGATTTTGATTATTATTATCTAGGTGTATTGGCTTCTTTAAACTTTAAAGGTTCCCTGTGCCAACGTAACGATTCGAGGAGAGAAATTTTTTTTGTTAAAACAAACTAAAACTTTAATTACAACACAAAAAAAAAACAAAATAAACATGAACCACAGAAATATTACGAATTTAAGTACACAATAATGACTTCAATAAGTTTTTAAGTAAGGCTTTTTAACTTGACCTTCTTGACATTATAGTGATGGTTAACCCACCACTTACTTCAATATAAAAATATACTAACTGTCTCTACTGGAGTTTAAATACCTTGGTCCCTCCAGCGACGGGTTTGAGTCTGACCTTGAACTCAATGAGCCTAGACACCTCAGGAATCCGGTGGGTTCTTAGACGCGTGCCTCGACCAGAGGTTGGCGGCGGACGGGATAGCTTGACAGTCACAAGGGACTTTGGCGAGTGTGGCAGATGGGGGTCTACACGGTATTCGGGCGGGGGGGATCTTCTTTAAGTGCTATAACTATCACGGTGCTTTAGGATGCACTAGGATAGGCGGGGTCTCTCTGACGAGAGTAAGTTGAACTTGGTTCTTAAACTAAGTTAACTTAGAGTTCGGTGTGACCGGGTAATGGGCTCGAGGAGGAGCGATGAGTGTACTCGGGAGGGGGGTATTCTCCAAGGGCGAGGACTGTACTCGAAGGTGGGGGTTCTTCTTCAAGCGCGAGGATAGTAAGGGGGGAGGGGGTTCTCTGACGAGAATAAGTTGAACTTGAACGAGTTAACTTAAAGTTCAGTTTAATAACCAGGGACTACATAGCTCGAGGATGAGCTGCTTCTTAGTCCCCTTGGTATCCCGGCCTCTCTTGCAGGGGATTTCGTAGCCTGGCCGACTCACGGATTCTACCACATTTTTCCCAAGTGTTTGGTATTTATACCTCGTCACCCCACTGGTGAGGGGTATTAGGAGGGGGAAGGCTTGTGGACGGGCCGCAGGAGGGCTCTTATTCCAACGGTTTTTCTCAGCAAGTCTTACCTCTGGTCCAGCTAGCCCTTCGAGCGTGAGAGAAACGCGTCTCCAATTTCGTACTTGAGATGAAATTGAATACACACTCATAGGGGAGATCTTGCAGTTTAAACCGTTCTGCTTTTCATAGGGACGAGGGGCTGTGGTTACGATATTGGCCCAAGATGCCTGGCCCGGATGTTTTGCGGTCAACGTACCGTTTCTCAACTGGGAGAGAAGGGAGAGGATCGATTCCCCTACAAACCTCCCTTCGAAGAACTTAATGGGGGGGATGGGGACTCCAGGGAACTCAAAACAACTAACTCAATCTAGTCGAGTACAGCAAAGTTGCATGTCTTTGAGCCTTCTCTTACTTTCAGTTTCTTTAAACTTGAGCGCACACGCACGCGCGTACACAGGCATGGGGTCGAAATAGACCTCGCGAGCCTACTGTGTGGGTATGTTACCCAGCCCAATTTAACATACTCACAACACAATTTAACCTTCAAACAAAACTAAAACCTAATTCATCGATTACACGCAACACGAACACAAAAAAAACCGAAAACAAGCTACTTCCTCACATTTCTAAATTTTTAAACTCTTAACTCCTAACGATAACTACTTACACGAAAAACGAATGAAAACATGGTTTCACGCTTACTAGGTGCTGAAATAAACCTCAATGGTATTTTGACTCAGCTTATAGAGCCGCTGTACTTTATCGGCCCCTTTGATATAGCTAATATTAAAGTGGTGCTCTATGACCATTACCTTACCGCGCCTGAGTCGGCCGTTTGACTTATGGGGTCTACCCAAGTAAGTTACAAAATGGCAGTGGTACTCCAACTTATGCAAACTACCCGTATTATGGTACTTGGATAATTTCAAATTAACCCTCATGGCTAGAGCGGCCTGTTGCAGTGGGGCATAATTAATGGGAGCGTGGGTCTCATAGTCCTCCTTTAACAAGGAACCTTGGGAGATCGAGTCTGTGTTCGATCTAATTGGTTCGGAAACAATTTTCCTTACCGGATCGTCAATTGGCGTGGAGCTGACTACGACTTGGAGTTCTAGTGGTAACTCCGTAGATGCTTCGTTCTGGGGGAAGACTACTGGGGTTAGGGGATACTCCTTATCTTCGTCTAACATCTGAATCGGTTTACCTGGGTGTACTACATTGACACCTCCCTATTGCTCCATCGTCACCCCATTTGACTGGGTTCTCCTCGTAGATTCTTCTTTAAGGTATTCCTACTGGTACCTCACCCCTAAAAACTAATTCCTCCATTGTTACCCCATTTGGCTAGGTTTTCATTAATGGTACTTTCCTAGGTCTAGGCCGGGCTAAAACGGCCTCGACCTTCATAAGATGCTCGATAGATGCCCTTACATGTGCGAGCAATCTTTCTTTTTCTTCTCTCTCTTCTCGTTTAGCTTGGGCAACTTCTCTTTCCCTCTGTATTCTTCTTTCTTCTACCTCACTTTTTATCTTTACTCTTCTTCCGTCTACTTCTCTTTTTATCTTTATTTTTCTTTCTTCTGACTGTCTTTTTATCTTTATTTTTCTTACTTCTGACTCTGTTTCCCTCTTTATTCTTTTTTCCTCGGTTTCTCTTTCCTCTTTCGCTAGTTCTCTTTCCCGCTGTATTCTTATTTCTTTTGCTTGTCTTTTCAACTGTCTTAGTCTTTCGTTTGTTTTACTTCCTCTCGTTATTCTTTTTTCTTCTTCTTCTTCTTCTTCTATTTTCCGCTGTATTCTTCTTTCTTCCCTTTTTATAGCTAACTGTATTCTAGCCTCTTCGTCTTCTATTATACACTCTCTTCTTTCTTCTTCGTCTTCTATTTACAGTTCTGCCCGGACGTAGTCAGCCATATCTTTGCCTTCTAGTCCCATAATTTGGCCTTCTTGGAAGAATTTTTCGAACGAATGCGTTTTGTGTATGTTTGTCACACTTTTCACCATTGTATGCCCAGGTACTAATGCAACCACAAACCAGGTAGCGCGCGGCCTAACTTCCCTTAATCCTAATACTTGGCTGATTGAAATACCACTCCCACAACAAATGAATTAATAGCCTTGACAGGCAAATTACGGGAAATTAATCTAACCATCTTGTTATGTTTTAATCGTTACTCGAATGTTGGCATACCTTTACGACAAATTCTAGTGAGTTCTTCCAATACCCATAAAACCGGCCACCAAGTATTTATTTAGAAGTATCGGAAGGACCCCACACCTGAAACTAAATATTTAATGTTGTGGTATAGGAAGCACCTAACACCTTGACACCAAAATATTTATGTCGTTCGTATAGAAAAGACCGAGTGATGGAAGGATGTTCGTACGTATGGGTTGTTTACGCACTACTCCTTGATTAATGGTTATACCTCTCTAAGAGTGTTATAATAATAATAATAATAATAATAAGTCTTTTGTAATGCGCTCTTCAAGGCCTGAGGCCTTCCCAGAGCGCACGTTGTGCTGAGATGAGAATGGAAATTCAAGAGGGGGAGAAGGCAATTCTGAAAAGATGCGATTTCAGGAGACGCTTAAATGTGGTAAGAGAGGGAGAAGACCTGATTTTAGCAGGAAGAGCATTCAACAACTTAGGGGCGCATATTTGGAAGGAGCAGTCTCCCATTGAGCAGAGGGATGAACGAAGAATATTCAAAAGAGGTACATGTGATGACCGAAGGGCCCGAGGGACATGGCGTGGCGAGAGGGCAGAAGAGAGGTAAGACGGGGCCTCCTTGTTGTTTAAGGCCTTAAATGTGAAGAGAAGTATCTTCAAGTGAGTACGGGATCTGACAGGGAGCCAGTGCAGTTCATGCAGCAAGGGTTTTGAGGGAGAGAAGCGAGGGCGACGGAGGAAAGGCCGGGCGGCATAGTTCTGTACAAGTTGAAGGAGGCGGAGAGAGGAGGAGGGCAGATTCACAAGCAGTGAGTTACAGTAGTCAAGGCGTGAGGTGATGAAGGCATGAACAGCAGTCTTAAGACCTTGGCAATCAAAGGGAGAGCGAATGCGAGACAAGTTACGAAGGAAACATAGAGAGGATTTGCTGATATTGCGGATATGAGGCTTAAAGGAGAGATGCTCATCAAAAACAACACCCAGATTCCTAACGCAGTCAGAAAAAAAATGATAGTATTACCGCCCAGAGTAAGCGAGGGAAAGAGAGATTTAGATTCTTTGACAAGAGCAGGGGTGCCGACGAGGAGGAGCTCAGTTTGGGAGTGATTAAGCCTGAGGAAGTTGGTAGAAAGCCAGTCAGAAATGGAGGAGTAGGCAGCCAGGAGGTCAGTGATAGAGTAGGCAAGAGACGTGGGGGATGAGGAAACGAAAATTTGAGTGTTATCAGCATATAGGTGGAAGGATAGACCGAGATTACAGAGAAGGGAACTAAGAGGGAGAAGGTAGATACGAAATAGTAGAGGACCAAGGACAGAGCCTTGTGGCACTCCAAAGCGAATGGGGGTAGAGTCGGATGAAACGTCGTCAATCACAACGGATTGGGTACGGGACGAGAGGTAAGAGCGGAACCAGTCAAACACGCTGCCTGATATGCTAAGGAAAGAGTGGAGACGATCAAGTAGGACGGTATGGTAAATAGTATCTAAGGCAGAGGAGAGGTCGAGTAGAACGAGGATGGAGGCACAACCCCTGTCCGTGGTTCTTCGTAAGCAATCGGACACAATGAGAAGGGCGGATTCTGTGGAGTGACCTGACTTGAAAACAGATTGATAGGTTTTATCATTGTTACAGGCCACCATGTGACTGTTGATGCGTGAAGCAACCACTCTCTCCAGAACCTTAGAGAGGAAAGGAAGTTGCGAAATCGGCGATAATTGGAAGGGTCAGTGGTTTTCAGTTGAGGCTTTTTAAGAATCGGACAGATGTGGGCACGTTTGAAGGAAGAGGGAAAAAGACCAGTTGCAAGTGAAGTGTTGAACAGGTGAAGAAGCGTTGAGAGGATAGCAGGCAGAAATTTACATAACAGTTTAGGCGGAGAAATGTCCTTTGGGGAGCCCTATTTCTTAGAACGCTAGAGCAGGGCTGTAAGCTCCAACGCGGTCACAGCGGGGAAAACGATAAGCGGCTGAGGCGGGAAGTCTAGGGTATTGACTTCTTTAAACTTTAAAGGTTCCCTGTGCCAACGTAGCGATTCGAGGAGAGAAAAAAAATTGTTAAAACAAACAAAAGCTTTAATTAAAACACAAAAACAAAATAAACATGAACCACAGAAATATTACGAATTTAAGTACACAATAATGACTTCAATAAGTTTTTAAGTAGGGCTATTTTTCTTGACCTACTTGACATTATAGTGACGGTTAACCCAGCACTCACTTCAATACAAAAATATACTAACTGTCTCTACTGGAGTTAAAATACCTTGGTCACCCGGCCACAGGTTTGAGTCTGACCGTGAACTCAATGAGTTCTTTGACGCGTGCCTCGACCAGATGGTGGGCGGCGAACGGTTTATTATTTTTAATTTTATACATATCATCTGGCGACTGCCTTCTAGGGCATAAGTCTCCGTACTCAAACTAGCTTAAATCTAGGCTATATTAAATGCTAGTTTAAAAAAAACAAAAAAAAACAAAAATTACAAACAAAGGGCAAAGGAAGAACAAACAAATTGAAAAAATATAGAACGAGCTCCGTCGACGGGGGAAGGCCCTCCCTCCCCCGCCGAAGAAGGCCGCGATCCATAGTTGAATTTTAAATAACAAGGAGAAGGCCGGCCTACTCCAAAAAGTCTAAAAGTCAACAGGTCGGTGTGCACGAATCCGTCACGAGTACAAGGAACAGGTGGAAGTGACTCTGCCCATCCCGGGACCGGCACAGGTATCGTGCGCGAAGATCACCCAGACTGGGACATTCGACAAGAATGTGCCGAACAGTCTGGGAGACGAAACAGTCATCACAATAGGGCGCTGGTGAGCGCTCCATCAGATGTCGATGCGTCAAACGAGTGATTCCGATTCGGAGACGACGGAAAGATACCTGGAACCGTCGCCACATTGGGGGACAGGTCCATGGGAACATCTTTTTTTTAAAGAGCTCATCTGGCGACTGTATACTTGGGCATTAGTCGCCGTATTAAAAACCGGCATAGTACTAGGCTACTTCAAAATATAATTAAAAAAGATAACCCCCCCCTTAAAAAAAATGGGAGAAGGAAGCGAGCAGTAGGCACGCTCCGGCGTCAGGGGGAGGTCCCCCCGGCGCCGGAGCGTGCGACCTATAAGGGGAAAAAAGTTAAATAATAGGGAGAAGGCCGGATGTCCCAATTTTTTTTTTAAGGAGCTATCTAGCGACTGTCCACTTGGGCATAAGTCACCGCAAACAAACAGCCTAGTTTTAGATTACTTTAAAATAAATATTTGAACAGAAAAAACAATAAAAATGAGATAACAATCAGGAAGCAAGCTCCGGCGTCGGACGAGGTGCCCCTAGAAAGAAAAAATAACAATAACAAAAACAACAACAAAACCTAGTTAAATAAAAGGGAGAAGGCCGGCCTCCCCCACAAAAGTCAACAAGTCCATAAGTCAATGTGCACGCACTCGTACCGAGTACAAGGGACAGGCGGTAGCGACCCCACCCATCCCAGTACCGGGACAGGTAACGTGCGCGAAGATCACCCGGACTGGGACATTCGACAAGAATCTGCCGAACAGTCTGGGGGACGACGCAGTCGTCGCAATAGGGCGCAAGCGAGGGCTCCATAAAGTTGCGATGCGTCACACGAGTGTGTCCGATTCGGAGACGACAGAAAGCGACCTGAAGCCATCGCGGAATTGGGGGATAGGTCCATGTGAACAGTTGCGGTGCAATGGCACGCAACTTTAAGTTCCCTTCGACCGTCTTCCATCTTATTTGCCAAGCTACCCGTATTCTTGCCATGTAGTCGGTGTGAGGAAGAGCGAAACGCTGGTCCGGTCTCAGAGTCCTCGCGGACAATTTGGCGCCATCATCGGCGCGCTCATTCCCCGCAATTCTTACATGTCCAGGAACCCAGCAGAAGATAATCTAGACATGCGCCCGGCTCGGAAAAACCGTGGCGTCATGGTTATCGCGAACCAGGGGATGCGGAGATTCCAATGCCCCGAGAGCACTCAGGGCTCTTTATGAGTCGCTATAGATCACAATCCGATCTCCGAACCGGGCATGTCGCGTAATCTCCCGTACTGAGTGGTGTATTGCCACCAGTTCGGCCGTGAAGACGGACGCAGCGCCTGGCAGAGCCCCGCTGACTTCAAACAGAGGGGATACGGCGTGGAAGCAGACCCCTTCTTAGGAATTGGAGCCATCCGTATACATTGCCTTGTTCCAGCGTGACACGATGTGTGCTTCAAAAAGGTCGAACGCAATACTCCCGGCGCCGTACAAGCTTTGGGAGCAGAGGCAGGTCGACAAATAGCCAAATGTGGTACCCTTCAGGGTGGCGTCCTGGGCAGAACCAGTGGTGCCACCGGCCCGAGAACTATATCTAGCTCTCGAAGGAGTTTCCTGGCCCTAAACCCAAAGGGCTTAGGGTATGACTGGCGTCTCTCGGCGGCATAGGCACCGTCCAAATCAACTGCGGATACAGTGAGAGCTATTGGCGACTGAGGAAGGCGCAGGGCTCGCGCGTACAGGCGAGTAATGCACTGCACCCGGCGTAGAGCGAGTGGCATCTCTCCAGCATCGACCAACAGGCTCTCGATGGGGGAAGTGCGGAAGGCACCGGTCGTCGCAAGGTGAAGGCCGGTGTGGTGGATCGAGTCGACCTTCCACAATAAACGCTCAGCTGCGAATGCATAAAACTCGCATCCGTAGTCGGGCTTCAAACGAACAAAGGATCGATAAAAAAGTAAGGCAGTAGCCCTATCAGCAACACAAGCACTGAACGTCACGGAACGGAGAATATCCATGGCGCGGGTACAAGAGACTCTAAGGCGGCGAATATGAGCCTCCCAGTTAAGGCGTCGGTCAAATACAAGACGAAGGAAACGGTGCGATTCAACCATTTCCAGGCGTACCCCATTATGAAACAAGTCTGGGTCGGGGTGGAGCCGTAGATAGAGGCAAAAGTGCACCAACTTAGTCTTGCCCAATTAAAACCGATACCTGTGCGCTTCGGCATAGCGAGAGACGCGGTTCAATGCTTGTTGGGGTCGACGCTCCAGAGTTGGCATCTGGGCCGCGCTAAAAGAGATCGAAAGGTCGTCCACGTAGAGCGTAGCGAAAACATCTTCCGGCAGCACCGAGGTGATGCCGTTGATGATCAGGGCAAAGAGTATGAGACTGAGGACACGCTCCTGCGGGAGACCCTAATCCTGCTCCTTTAGGCCGGAGATGGCTTCCCCAACCCGTACTCGCAATCGACGATCTCGCAAAAATTCAGATATAAACATTGGGAGGCGTTCCCCCACCCTCATCGTGTTGAGAGTCTCCATGATACCGTATCGCCATGCTATATTAAAGGCCTTCTCCAGATCGAAAAACACCGTGGCGTAGTGCTGTCTACGAAGGAAAGCCTCGCAGACGGCATTTTCCAGTCGGATCAGAGCATCTGACGTGAAGTGGAACTTGCGAAAGCCGCACTGTGCAGAAGACAGATGGCCTCCGCTGTCCAGGAAAAAAACTAATCTTACATTTACCAATTCCTCTATCAACTTGAACACGCAAGAGGTTAGAGAGATTGTGCGGAAACCGGTCGGAGTAGAATGATCTCTCCCCTGTTTGCAAAAGAGGAGCACAGTAGCGATTCGGCAACAATCTGGGAGGAGACCCTCCACCCAGATCCTTTTGAACAAATCTAACAGAAAGGCCATGCGTTGCTCACGCAGGTGTCGAAGCATAGCATAGGAAACATCATCCGGACCATGGGCAGTGTCCACGCACGAAGCAAAAGCGGAGCGCAACTCACTCACAGTAAACCTGTCGTTGAAGGGTTCTCCGCCTCTGGATGTAAAGTCCAGCCGGTAGCCTTCCGGATATCACGACGTGCATTAAATGCTGGCGGAGTAGCATCCCGGCTAGAGAAAGCGGTCGCGAAAGATTCCGGCACGGACACGTGGTCAGAGATTGCGGTCCCATTCTCTTGGAGAACGGGATTGAGGTCTTGCGAAAACTTGCCCCGAATCCTTTTGACTCGCTTCCACACCTTTGATAAAGGGGTCTTCCCGTTAAGTGAAGACACGTATGCCCGCCAGAAGAGCGGCGGGCGTTCTTTAAAATATACTGGAATCTAGCCCTAGCCCGACGAAATTCAGCGTAAGTGAAATCGTTCGGGCGGCGCTTATAGCGCATGTAGGCATAACGCTTCTGTTTGAAGGCCATCTCACACTTGGCAAACCACCATGGGAGTGGTCGGCGTGCAAAACGGCCAGACTTTCTAGGAATAGTAGTCAGGCCCGCGGCGATGAGGTTGCCGAAAAAAAAACTCAACGCCCTCATCTACCGAACTAAACTCCTCGACTGAGATAGAGAATTCAGTCATTTCCTGAAATGCAGTCCACCGCGCCCGCGCCAAGCACCACCGAGGTGGGCTCTCAGGCGGCAGTAGCCTTGAAAATTATATTTGAATGGGAAAGTGATCACTACCATGGAGGTCATCGACCTCCCTCCAATCAAAATCAAGCTGTGCATCCGAAGAGCACAAGGATAGG
The DNA here is from genome assembly GCA_963969495.1 of Ceratothoa steindachneri. NCBI lineage: Eukaryota > Metazoa > Arthropoda > Malacostraca > Isopoda > Cymothoidae > Ceratothoa > Ceratothoa steindachneri. The sequence continues at coordinate 104,758,502 of OZ018319.1, forward strand.
TCAAGGCAAGAAAATGAAGCAGTTCTCGGACAGTGATGCGTAAACTCATCCACATTTAGGATACCTATCTCAAGCTCTTTGATCAGATCGGCAAGGACTTGCTCCCTGGGAATTATTAAGTAATCCCCCCAGAGGGGATGCCTTCCGTTCAGATCTCCAATCAAGAGAAAGGGCCTCGGCAACCGTGCCGCGTCGCGGCGGAAGTCCCGCGCGTCGAAGTCAGCTGACGGTGGAATGTACGCAGAAATGATAGTATACCTCCTATCCAGGTGAAGCTGTACAGCCACTGCCTAAAAGGAGGTATCTAAAGTGAAAGGAAGAACGGAGACATCATTCCGGGTGTAAACCGCGCATCTCCCAGCCCGGCCATCTTGCGGTGGTGGGGTCGCAAGTTTCTTATTCCCCGGGAGGGTTGGCAGGGGGCACGCGCCTAGCATGGTCGTACGCTTCCCGGAGGCGCTGTTGGCCGGACAAAGCGCTGAAGGCGCTGTCGCCTTCAAGGACTTATTGGGGGAGGTTGGGCTCGCCATGCAAGTCGTTTCCTCCCTCCGCCTCGAAAACCTTAGGCGGGCGTTGCGGCCTCGAAGGTGGGGGGTCCTCTTTTCTAGGAACCACTGTATCCGAGTCACTCAGCCCACCACTAGGTGTGGGCAAAGGAGCCGAAGCTCCTTTGTTGCTGTCTTCCATTCAGGGGACAGCTTTAGGATCCCCGGAAAATGGCCTGGCGACCAACCTTAGGGGTGTTGCCTCCTGTGAGTCTAACGACTCGGTGGAGGCGCGTGGCCGTTTCGCCTTACAGGAAACGGTCACGCTGGGGGAAGAGGGGGAGCCCTGGTTTTAGCCGGGACTGGGTATGAACCCTTTTTGCCGCCAGCTTTACCAGGAGAGCACCCGGGTTGAGTAGAACCCACAGAAAGGTTCCGAATCGGCGAGGAAACAACCGTACTCGTTGGTCTGGATGGGCCAGGATCATAGGGTGCCTTTCTAACTATTGAGGCATAAGACGTTCCAGGCAGAGCCGGGCGCGTCAGGATTAAGCCTAGCGGAATGAGAGTCGATCCTGGGCTTGAACGGCCAGGATTTCTTTCTCCAGGAGATATGCACCACATTGCTGCGAAAAAGCGGGGTGCGACTCTCCACAATTGACACACTTGGCCACACACGATTTAGACTTATCGTGTGCAGCCTTGGAGCAATTTACACAGACTTCAGGTTACCCCGACTTTGCACCTCTACAAGAACGATTCGTATGGCCAAAGTGTGACAGTAATAGCACCGCCACGGCAGTAGCACGAATGCCTTTACGCGGTAGCGGTACCAACCGGCACGCACCGACTCAGGGAGCTTGCAACAGTTGAACGTGACGAAGAGTGTAGGGGTGGGCCTCGAGGCCCCTTCCTGTTTTCTCATCACACGTTCAACCTTGACTGCCCCATATTCGGCAAGCTCTAAGGGGATGTCCTCTATGGAGTAGTCAACGAGTTCCCTCGCATAAACTACTCCTTTTACAAAGTTCATGGTAGATTGCGGCGTCACACTCACCAGGGTGCCATGAAGTGTCCGAAGAGTACTTATCTTGGCCGCCTCGGAGTGATTCGCCGCATTTGACAGAAGGCTCCGGTTTGAGAAACGGGTCACTTTCGTCTCTCTACCAATTACACTAGCTAATCCTCTCCTCTGATGGATCATGTTACCCTTGGCCAACATAGTGCCATCAGTGGATCGAATAACGAGTAAGCATTTGAAGCCAGCAGGCTCGAAAACGCCAGGTAAACTCTGAATGAGGGGCCCCGATGTTATTGAGGCTCCACCCTGCGCACTTTTATTCCTTGTCATAGTCAGGGGCTCCAACCCCAGGGGCGAGGGCAAGTCCTTGCCGATCTGTTCGAAGAGCTTGAGATAGGTGTCCTAAACGTGGATGAGTTTACGCATCACTGTCTGAGAACCGCTTCATTTTCTTGCCTTGACCTATCTTTGTGCTCTTCGGATGCACAGCCTGATTTTGATTGGAAGGTAGTCGATGACCTCCATGGTAGTGATCACTTTCCCATTCAAATATCATTTCCAGGGCAACTGCCGCCTGAGAGCACACCTCGGTGGTGCTTGGCGTGGGCGCAGTGGACTGCATTTCAGGAAATGACTGAATTCTCTATCTCAGTCGAGGAGTTTAGGTTGGTAGATGAGGCCGTTGAGTTCTTTCTCCGGCAACCTCATCGCCGCGGGCCTGACTACTATTCCTAGAAAGTCTGGCCGTTTTGCACGCTACCACTCCCATGGTGGTTTGCCGAGTGTGAGACGGCCCTCAAACAGAAGCGTTATGCTTACATGTGCTATAAGCGCCGCCCGAACGATTTCACTCTCGCTGAATTTCGTCGGGGTAGGGCTAGGTCCTGGTATATTTCAAAGAACGCCCGCCGTTCTTCTGGCGGGCATACGTGTCTCCACTTAACGGGAAGACCCCTTTAGCAGAGGTGTGGAAGCAAGTCAAAAGGATTCGGGGCAAAATTCGCAGGACCTCCCTCCCGTTCTCCAAGAGAATGGGGCCGCAATCTCTGACCACGCAACTGTGGCGGAATCTTTCGCCACCGCTTTCTCTAGCCGGGATGCTGCTCCTCCAGCATTCAATGCACGTCGTCATGTCGCGCAAGGCCGCCGGCTGTAGTTTACCTCCAGAGCCGTTGAACTTTCTAACGACAGGTTTACTGTGAGTGAGTTGCGCTCCGCTCTTGCTTCGTGCGCGGACACCGCGCACCGGGAAGAGATCACTCTACTCCGACCGGTTTCCGCCTAATCTCTCTAACCTCTTGCGTGTTCAAATTGATGGGAAAATTGGTAAATGTTAGATTAGCCTTTTTCCTGGACACGCAGGCCATCTGTCTTCTGCACAGTGCGGCTTCCACAAGTTCCACTCCACGGCGGATGCTCTGCTCTGAATGGAAAATTCTGTTTGCGAGGCTTTCCTTCGTAGACAGCACTACGCCACGGTGTTTTTTGATCTGGAGAAGGCCTATGATACCGGAGGCGATACGGTATCATGGAGACTCTCCAGGGAACGTTTCCCAATGTTTATATCTGAATTTTTGCGAGATCGTCGATTCCGCGTACGGGTGGAGGGGAGCCCTCTCCAGCCCAAAGGAGCAGGAAGAGGGTCTCCCGCAGGGAAGTGTCATCAGTGTTACACTCTTGGCCATGGGCATCAACGGTATCACCTTCGTGCTGCCATAAGATGTTCTCGTCACACCCTACGTGGACGACCTTTCGATCTCTTTTGGCGCGGCCCAGATGCCAACTCTGGAGCATCGACTCCAACTGGCATTGAACCGCGTCTCTCGCTACGCCGAAGTGCACAGGTTTCGGTTTCCCTTGGCCAAGACTAAGGTGGTGCACTTCTACCGCCACCTACGGCATTACCCCAACCCAGATTTGTTTCTTGATGGGCTGCGCCTGGATGTGGTCGAATCGCACTGTTTCCTTGGTCTTGTATTAGACCGACGCCTCACCTGGAAGGCTCATATTCGCAGCCTCAGGAACTTTTGTACCCACGTAATGGATATTCCCTGTTCCGTGACGTTCAGCGCTTGGGGTGCTGATAAGGCTACTGCCCTACTTTTTATCGATCCTTTGTTCGTTCGAAGCTCGACTACGGATGCGAGTTTTATGCATCCGCAGCCGAGCATTTATTGCGGAAGGTGGATTCGATCCACCCCACCGGCCTACTCCTTGCGACCGGTGCCTTCCGCACCTACCCCAGTGAGAGGCTGTTGGTCGATCCTACGGAGATGCCACTCTCTCTGCGCCACGTGCAGTGCATCACTCGCCTGTACACGCGAGCCCGGCGCCTCCTTCAGTCGCCAACAGCTCTCACTGCATCCGCAGTTGATCTGGACGGTGCCTATGCTTCCGAGAGACGCCAGTCATACCATAAGCCCTTTGAATTTAAGGCCAGGAAACTACTTCGAGAGCTAGATATAGTTCTCGGGCCGGTGGCGCCCCTGGTTCTGCCCAGGACGCCACCCTGGAGGGTACCACATTTGGCTATTTGTCGACACACCTCTGCTCCCAAAGCTTGTACGGCGCAAGGAGTATTGCGTTCGCCCTTTTTGGAGCACACCTCGTGTCACGCTGGAACCGTGCCAGTGTATACACATGGCTCCATGTCTCAAGAGGGGGTCGGCTTCCACGCCGTATTCCCTCTGTTTGAAGTCAGCGGGGCTCTGCCAGGCGCTGCGTCTGTCTTCACGGTTGAGTTGGTGGCAATACACCACTCGGTACGGGAGTTTACGCGACGTGCCTAGTTTGGAGACCGGATTGTGATCTATAGCGACTCACAAAACGGCCTGAGTGCTCTCGGGGCATTGGAATCTCCGCATCCCCTGGTTCGCGATATCCGTGACGCCAAGGTTTTGGCGAGCCCGGCGGATGTCGAGATTATCTTTTGCTGGGTTTCTGGACATGTAGGAATTGCGGGGAATGAGCGCGCCGATGAGGGCGCCAAATAGTCCGCGAGGACTCTGAGACCGGACCAGCGTTTCACTCATTTTCACACCGACTACATGGCAGGAATACGGGCAGCTCTTCGGACTGCTTGGCTGTTTGGCAAAGAAGATGGGGGACGGTCGAAGGGAACTTAAATTTGCGTGCCATTGCGCCGCGACTGTTACCATGGACCTATTTCTCAATGCCGCGACGGCTTCAGTTCGCTTTCTGTCGTCTCCGAATCGGACACACTTGTGTGACGTATCGCTATCTGATGGAGTGCTTACCAGCGCCCTATTGCGACGACTGCGTCGTCCCCCAGACTGTTCGGCAGATTCTTGTCGAATGTCCCAGTCTGGGTGATCTTCGCGCATGATACGTGTCTTGGTGCCGGGATGGGTGGGTTCGCTACCGCCTGTCCCTTGTACTCGGGACGAGTTCGTGCACATTGACTTGTAGACTTGTTGACTTGTGGGGGGAGGCCGGGCTTCTCCCCTTTATTTAAGAAGGTTCTATTTTTTTTTATTGTTTTATTTGTAGGTTGCACGCTCCTGCACCGGGGAGAGGAGGACCTCCCCCCGCTGCCGGAGATTGCTTCCTAATTGTTAAGTGTTTCCAAATTTGTTCATTGTTATGTTTTCATATTTTTATTTTAAAGTAGCCTAGATCTAGGCTGTCGTGTTTCCGGCGACTTATGCCTAAGTGGGCAGTTGCCAGATGGGCTCTATATAAAAAAATAATTACCGAGCCCCTTCACTGGAGAGCGATCGGTTATGAGCTGCCTGCTGGCTTTCTTTGCAGTCCCCTTGGAAAGAAAAGAGGGGACTGCACCTGGAAAAGGGGAGGTGCCCGAAAGCACCTCCAGAAAAGGAGGTGAGGGGGATTCCCCTACACCCGTAAGCTAAGGAGAGGAGTAAGCTTCCTCTTCGGTTAGAGAAGTATGGAGGGTCCCCTGCGCAAGCACCGGGGGGGGGGGGAAACCTACATTTTTTTGTGGAGCTGCCTGAGGGTGGCTCCTTCGATGGAACAGGGTGAGTTGAGGACTGATTTTTTATTTGTTCATCATTAGGCATGGTGACCTTGTATTTTATATGGGTAGCACTAGCTCATCACCCCTCGCAGTAGCCCGCCCTGCAAGGGGTGTGTACAGGCCTGGCAGAGCCAGGTGCCGCCATTCAAGACCACCTCTCCCGCCTGGTTACCTGGCAGTCCCTCGGCTTGTCGGCTCCACCTTGGACACGGCGTAAAATTGATGGATTATGAAGTGAGAAGGAAAGGGGATGTGAGGAAGGTATTGGTGGGGTTGAAGCAGGTTGTTATAAACCAACCACCCAGACCAGAGCTCAGGGGTTAGGGAACATTGTTCTCTCCACCCTCAGCCCGATCCGGGACGGTTGGCTGAGAAGAAGGTCAGCATCTACCCTGTGAATTTAGAGGCTGCTCAGAGAAAGTTGTGGGAGAGGTTGTATGAAAAGCGACGAGGTAGGGGAGAAATACAAGCTATCTGAAGGAAGGAAGAGAGTCTGAACTGGGGCCGGATGGAGCGCTGGATCCCGTCACCACGGCGGCCAGGATGGCAAATCGCCGCGCCCCTTACGGGGTGTATGGAAATAATAGAGATAGGACATCGTGGAAGACCACAGAAGATTATGAGGTCGTAGATACAATAGTTTGGAAAACACTTAAGAGCGGATAAGAGAAGTTGACAGGTCGGTGGATATAAAACGATCCGTGGTTTCATTGTGCATGTGAGTAGAGGTATTGGGCACGGCTGGAGAGGTGAAAGGAGCTAAGTGCGGAAAGCGAGGAACCAATTCATGGAAACGAACTATTGATGTTACCGATACTTTATTTGTGGGTTGGTATTAGCTCCCTAATTTTTCGCGTTATGCGCGTGTAAGCGTATGTGTTGAATGGTGTTAGTTTGTTCTTTTTATGAAGTGTAGCCATTCGTGTGTGCATGGAAGAACAACATGCGCGCTTCAGAGCAGGGTTCTGCTTTATGTCACACGCAGCTGCGAGTGTGATTAGAGAGTATGTAAAGAGTGGTCTAACTTAGTGTTTTATATAAGCATAGTTGTAGCTTACGGCTGGCAGGAGAGAACCTACCTTGCTTCTTGTTAGTGTTTTTGGCCCTTGTTTGAATGATGTTTTGGTGTGTGTGTGGAATCTTAGAAACTTTTAGAATGTTGCTCCTAAGAAGTTGGTGTGAGGTATGTGTCTTGTTGGGTTTGGGAGGTTGGGCTCTGGTTTCTGTGCATAATTGTATGATGTGCATGTAGTGATCGCGTGCGCTGTAGAGTGTCACCTGTTTCTTTTGAAGATTCATAGCTATGAGTGACTTATCCTCAAACTCTAACTTTTCATTTATTATTATTTGTGCATGGTGCACAATCCTGTCTGGTCCTTTGCCGCAGACGAGAATGGTTTCATCATCGGCATGGGAGAGTGTGAAAGTGTTTTTGCGATTTTCAAGTGGGCGTGGGGTGTCATTTGTGTACAATATATATTGTGTAGATGCCATTACGCTAGCCTGCGCGTGGTGTAAATGGATGTGATGTTCTGTTGTTGTATTATATATGGCATTGCCGGTCTGTGAGGAAGTTTGAGAGAAGCCTTTCTGGTGCGAGAGGGAGCTCCGTGTTATTTACTAGTTTGCAACGGAGTCCCCCGTGCCACACCTTAAAAGGCTTTCTCGTGTTTACTGAAGGAGAGTGTCTTCTGTCATGCTTAGCGTGCTTTTTCATTATGTCATAAACGATGGTCACAACCACTTGAGTGGACCGATCCTTCCTAAAGCCATATTAACAGAGTGAGAACAAGTCCCCATCTTCCAGAAAATTGTAAAGAAGGATGTTGACTAAGCATTATAGTACCTTGCCTAGGTGTTTAACATAGCAATAAGCCTGTATTTGTTGGGGTGTTTGGAGCTTTTGTTATTTTTGTGTAGTAGGATGTTATGTGAGATTTTAAATGGTTGTTAGAAATGGCCAGAGGCAAGTGAAGTGTTGTATAGGCTTCTGGGAGATGATGAATTATAGTGGCTGGAAGGCTGGATGGGCCAGGGGCACTTTTTTGTGTTGAATTAATTTATTGTTTCTTTTCCGTGACGGTGATAGTGTTATCGAACACCTTTATTCTTATCAGAGGGTTTGGCACAAGCTCATCGGCGTACAGCGGGCACCATTCCTGGACTTCTAGGGAATGCTCTTGTACGTGTAGTTTGAGTGAATTGTGTGAGTGCACCGTATCTCAGTGGGACCTAAATGAGTTGAGGATGTCATTATTTTCAGTGAGTGTTTGATTGTTAATTTGGAGAGTGATAGATTTTAGTGGGTATGTTCCAAACATCCTCTTTACTTGAAGTCCAAAGAATGAGGGGGCCAATGCAGCGAGCGTCGTCTGCAGTTCGGGCCACCTTACGCCGCTGGCTGTTCCGGTCTAGCTGCATTGTAGGATGCGTGCACGTAGGAGCGTAATGTTGAGGTGTCTTGGGCCTCTATTGTAATGGTTGTTGTATTGTTTAGTTCATCCCACCTCTTCTACCATAAACCGACTACATATTCGTTGATGAGAGGATAGATATCACGAAGTGGGACTGGGGCTGATAGGGGTGTCCCCAAAGACGCCGCCTCCTTGGCCGCGGCATCCGCCCTTTCATTACCTGGGATGCCCACATGGCCAGGCACCCAGCAAAAAGAAATCTTGTGGAAGGAAGAAAGATGAAAAATGCCACCACTGGATCTTGGAAACCAGTGGATGGCTAGAACCAAAATCACCCAGTTTCTCCAGAGAACTGAGGAAGTCAGAGAAAATTGTAAAACAACCAGGTGGCATTGGAGCAATAACAAAGAGTGCAGCAAGAATGGCAACAGGTTCTGCTGTGAAAACAGAAGATGCACTTGGTAGGCGAACCAATGCTGTCTGAGATGGGAGAACAGCAGCAGCTCCAATTTCGTCTGATGACTTGGATCCATCGGTGAACACAAAGTTGCTAGGTCGATGGTGAGAGGAGTGGTGATCAAACATGGTTCTCAAGGTTACAGGCAAGGACTGATTCTTGGGCCTGCCAGTAAGCCTCTTGCATACCACCATGGGGAAATCTTTGGTATTGAAAATGGAATAATAGAGATCTCCCTTAGACGTCCTGTGTGCTCGGCCATGCGCAGAGCAAAGGGGCAAGCTAGAGATGGAAATCTATCATATGAGGCCACTGTTTGCAAATTGAACGTGCACTCATATACTGGTGACCATGGCAATTGTTCAAGTCTAAAAAGATATTTAAGGTTAGACTTGAGTCTGTGAAGAGGAAGAGGAAGAATCCCGTTCTCTGCATAGAGACTCCACACAGGGGAGGACTTGAAGGCTCCAGAAGCCAGGCGCACGCCCTGGTTACGCACAGTATTCAATTTTTCAAGAGTGGACAACAAGGCAGAAGAGTACACCTATGACCCATAGTCCAGCTTTGACTGGATCAATGCTGAATACAAAAGCCACAGAGTACGTCGATCAATTCCTCAAGAGGTGTGTGACAGTAATTTCATTATGTCCATTCTCTTCAGAAAAGACCTTTTCAAGGCGTCCAAGTGAGAGCTCCAAGAAACCCTTGATTCAAATATCACCCCTACAAATCTGAAATTGGGCTCAAAGGTGACAGGGATATCATTGAGTGACAGATGGGGGGGGGGTCCAATGTCGCCAATCTATGATTGTAAAAATAGACAGCCTTGGTCTTTACTGCAGAAAAACGGAAGCTCTTGAAAGAATCATTATCATCTACAGTATTTATAACTTGTTGTAACTTACGGATGACAAATGGAAGTCTAGGCGATTAACAAATAAGTGCTAAATCATCCACATATAGAGTCGAGGAAATCTCAGCTGGAATATTTGTGATAATGCTGTTGATGGCCACAAAGAAGCAGGTGACACTGAGGAAACTTCCCGTGGCACACCCTCAACTTGCTTTACGGGCTCTGATAGGGTATTTACAACTTTTACACGTAGTGTGCGTCGCATAAGGAATTGCTCGAAAAACCTAGGGAGAAAACTCTGCAGGCCCCAATCATGGAATTGCTTAAGGATGCCAACGCCTCCAGGTGGTATCATTTGCTTTCTCAATATCAAAGAAGACAGCAACTGAATTCTGCCTCTTTAGAAAAGCATATCTTATATAAGATTCCATTCTAACAAGCAGGTCGATGGTACTCTGCTTTTTTCTGAACCCTGATTTAGAGGGAAATATGAGGTAGTTTGTCTCCAAAAAACATGCGAGTCTTGTATTGATCATCCTCTCAAATTATTTACATGGACAACTAGTAAGGGCAATGGGGCGGTAATGGGTGGGTTCTGTCCCATCCTTTCCTGGTTTTCGGAAGGGTAAAAACACAGCCTCCCTCCACATAGAAGGAAAGCAGCCCCTAATCCAGATAAAATTATAGATGTCAAGCAAATGTGAGAGGAAGGACGGATGCACATTCCTAATCATATCATAGGAAATGCCATGCGATCCAGATGAAGTCGATCCACAGTGTTTCAGTGCTTTATGGAGCTCATGGAGAGAAAAGAGCCGATTGTAAGGTTCATTATCCATTTTAGGCTCCATAAAGTTGATACAATGCTGCTCTTGTCTGATTCTAGGGAACTGGAATTGGATGGAATAGTTATCTGGGCTTGAAATATTAGCAAACGATCTGGTCAAGACAATGGAAATATGGGGCAAGTCTCCCAACAGTTCTCCGGCTTGAACAATGTTGGGAGCTGTAAAGCCATTGGATTTTCCTAATAGCTTTTTGACCCTCTTCCACATTTTGTCTACAGGGGTTTGCCAGGTTATTGATGCAATGTAACCATTCAACGAGGTCTTTCGATCTCGTCGAAGGGGGCGTCGCTGTGCTGCTTTTATTTACCATCGTGGGGCATCGGTGGTAACGTTGGCAATGCTGTTTACATTCAGTGACAACTCTCGAGCATTCATCAGACCACCAGGACAATTGTGGTCCATGAGCAGTTGAGCCGGAGAGCGGGATGGAAGAATTAGCTGCATGGTTGATGTGGGTTAGAAAATTGTCAATAGCCACGACAATATCTTCATGAGGGAAGGATCCATCATAGCTCGAGAGGTGCCTGAACTGTGGCCAGTTTGCTTTTTTCGTATTCCATCTTTTGCTTCGTGGTAGAGGAGGACTACCTGTACATGGTGTTATTACAATAGGAAAGTGATCGCTGCCTCGCAAGTCAGGATCCACTGCCCAGTAAAAATCAGCTTTACAGCTTGGTGAACAAAGAGACAAGTCCACACAGGTAAAGCTGTTTGTCTGGATGTGGAATGATGTGTGGCTGTCATTGTTAAGAAAGCAGACATCATTACTGCCCAGAAATCTCTCAATCATATTTTCTCTAGCGTTGTTATTATTGTCCCCCAAAGGGGGTGTCAAGCATTAAAATCGCCGATCAATAAAGAGGGAGGGGGGAGTTGGGCAATTAAATTAGCTAACTTTGTAGCTAGAGAAGCTGTATCTCTTTCATCGCCAGGAGGAAGATACAAAGAACAGACTAAATAATGGCGACAAAAAAACAGGCGGACAGCAACTGCTTGCAGGTCTGTATTAAGAGAGTTGGTTGTGGGAAACCCTGTTGTTAACTAAAACAGCAGAACCATGGATTAGTTCTCCGGGGTTCTTATAATATCCCACAAAACCCAAAATGTTGGGTACTCTACGAGTACCTAAACAAGTTCCTGTAAATCAATACAATCGGGATTGTAATCTTTAAGCAGGAGCTTGAGCTCTTCCGATTTGGGGAAGAGACCTTGGAGGTTCCAATGAATAATTGCAGACATTGTTTGCGTTTAAGTATAACGTTAGATTTCTTCCTACCGTTAGGGGTATGAGATTTGGGATTTTAACTACCCTACTAACCCTAGGTTTGGAGTATGACAAAGGAGGCATTGGAAGTTTGAATTTTGGTTTCTCTTTAAGAGGCGGTGTATCAGATTTTGATATGTGACTGTACGAGAGAACTGTCTTCACTGGAAAAGAAGAGATGGAAACAACTCCAGAAGTCAGTTTAGGTGTCGATGGAACATATAACGTTGACACAGTTGGTGGTATTAGTTGGGATGGTAGATGCGATGGTGGTGGCAAGGGTATCGGCGAAGGTTGTGGGTCCGATGCTGGCAGAGAAGGATGTGTACTCAGATTTTGGGGTTCCTCCTGAGAGGAAGGGAAAGCCTCCACAACAGCTGGCTCCTGGGAAGGAGCAAGGGTTGATTCCTTCTCTTTTAGGAGTCGAAGGAGTTGCAAAGCAGTATCAACAAGGGGAGTTGGAGGGATAGTTGGCTTTGGATATGAAGGAGATCTTGATCTTTTAGGAGCAGGGTGGATATCCAAAGGTGGATGGATACTACTTGATGACCAACATGATTTATATCTACATGCTCTGGGGCGGTAGCAAGGTGTTTAGCTGCCCTTGGGGAACCAGGAGTGGATGGAAGGTTCCTCTTCTTGTTGACAGCCTCAGAAAGATTGTTAGATGCTGACAAAGAGATGTACGTTTAGGACGGGGAGGACATTTTACCTGGACAGGCAGAGGAGAGCCAGTAGAATATCTCTGGCTTCTCTCTTTCTTTGGCCTGGTAGAACGTAGAGCATCAGAAAAGCTCACACCAGGTTAAAAGTACGTCTCCCTTACTCTTATTCTGGCCTCTTTAAAACTGACCCTATTCTTGTTTCTAATAGCAATGACTTTCCTCTCATAGAGAAAAAAAGTACATTGCTGTAATGTTGCAGGGTGTTCTTCACCCCAGTTAGGGGAGCATCGCTGTTGAGAACAGGGTGTTCCATGAAAATCTGCTCCATAATTAACACACAACCTTGCCTGTTTGCAAAACTTGCTTACATGGCCAAAGCGTTGGCAATGGAAGCACTTAACTGGGATATTAAGGTAGCCAGCCTTAATGTACTTGGGTGGTTCCAATTTTGTTGAAGGTCAGGATTATTGTGGCGGTATGTAATATAGCGCCATCCACAAACTGGGAAATGCGGTGGGCACTTAAAACCTTCTGACTGGTAAGTTTTGACACCAGCCTGTCGATGTTATAATCTATTAGTTCTCCCGATCGGATAACAGCTTTAGAAGTGTTAAATGTCGGGTGCGAAGCAGAGGACATGTCTACAGAAACTAAAGACTGTAGGTTCTTAATCCGCTGATGCTGTTTGCTTGATTTTGCCTCGACTGTCAATGCGCCATCATTACGTGGCCACATTTGAGCAGGTTCGCCACATTTTTCAATAAAATCCTCGTAGATGTCAAAGATATCAGCCTTACTAAGAAGACTATCGTTTGCTTTTAAAATTAATAATCGGTCATAATCGAGCTTAGGGTCATCTTCCGACCCAAAAGCGTCAAATCTTCTGATATCAGGGTCCAAGGCACGATGACCAGAAACCGGCGGTCTCTGGGAATTATTTTTATTAATTTTACCCATATAAATTATTTTTATTTTGGGCTGCCTCTGGAGCCGAGGGCATGCACCAAATCATCATCGTGAGTCCAAAGAGCGTCCTTACAGCCCAAACGGGGTACCCCCCCCCCCCGAATCTCACTGTCGTTTTAAAAACAGCTGAGCCGCATAACGGAGATTCTCTGGGCTGCGGTGCGAAAACTTCCCAGAAACAAAATGGCGACCCAGGTAACCAAACCTCCTCTATGACACGGTCCTGCCGACGATGCCCCCCAGTGGGCGCATCCGTCGACCCGTACAGAGGCACTCTATAGCTGGAACCAAGTGGGCCAAAAGTGTACTGGAGATCAGGAACACAATTGTCCCACAAGGTGTGGGGTACGCTTGGTCTAGCTCCTCACCCAGGACCTATCCAGTATGGTTGGACCTTTGTAAGAACTTCGTCTTACCCTGGTACAGCTCCTGAGGTCAGAGCTCGCAAGCCCCTCCGTCACGGCAAGGCGGTACCCCCTAGAGGGGGAGGTGGGTGAGAAGGTCTTTGGTTGGGAATGCCCTCCACAAGTGGTTTGTCTTGCGTACTCGTACCTGGTGCCTTCTCAGTAAGGCATCAGGTTGTGTGGTGTAGTGCTGGTGTTCTACTAGGGTGTCCTTGGCGAGAAAATGGATTTTTGTGTCGTTTTGTGACCTAAACACCAATGTTTGGCCTGTGTGAGATGGTGTTATGTTGGTAATAATTGTGTCAATGAGTTTGCTAATTTGAGTATTAATTTTGATCAAATCGTACATGTATTTATATTTTGTGTATTATATGTGAGAATATGAGAGTGGATAAGTAATTATAGGTCACACCTATTTGATTCATATTTATACCTGCGGTGAGCGAAGCGCTAGGTCTGGGTCTCGATTTTTTTTTCAAAAGAAGTAAAGCTCAATTGTACTCATTTTAGCCATGAAATGACCCATATGACCATGGGACATATGGTTATTCACCCTGGAGATTTCAAATCTGTCATCGGATTTGTTGCTGAGTGGCGCCATCTAGTGACAGAAGCCTCATTTAGACATTCAAAGGCACCTACCTATAAGTGATTTGAACCATGGGAAACCATCAATGCAATAACCATTTATCATCTTATCACAAAATGCGGCAGGTCATTGGAAGGACTTTCCCTCTTATTCAAATAGATTTGGGTTTAGACTACTTCTATAATCTATGAATATTATATTAGCTTCCTACTCCATTACGCAGACATATCGGTGCAAAATGGTAAAATAAAATCGGTTATGACAATTACAAACATTTATTTATCGGAAAACACGAAAATCTTTTCCCAGTGCTCCCTAAATATTGCTTCTCATTCATATTCCTTTATTTTTATCACTCCTTCCGTGTTTTCTAATTCTATTTTCTTTCTTGGAGGTGATCCCGTTATTTTGTTTTTATCTTCTTCGAGAATTCTTTGGATAAGGCCTCATTTTCGAGTTCTTCCATTGCCATTTTCAATCTCTGTCATTGTTCGCCGAGAATAGTCTGAATTCAATTCCTGCTTCATTTCCGTTACTTGTTGTCTCAGATTCTGTATCGCTCCTGCTCTGATGAATCCTTTATATCATCTTCTCATTTCCCAGGGGAAATCTCTCATGTCTTTGGTGCATTTATAGATAGAAATTGTTCTGTAGGCGGGTTTAGGGATTGATTCCTCGTCTGCAATATCAATTTTTTGGGGGGGGGAAATGAAAGAAAAGGAAAGATGGGAGGGTAGATACTAAGAATGTTTTGCCGAGCCACCCTTCACCCCGCCTCCGGCCCCCAACCTCCCCACCGCTACACCCAACGCCATTAAGGAAGTAGTATTGTGGAGTATACCCCGAGGCTCCCTGGAGGAGGGGAAGGGAAGGCCACTAGTCCGGTAAGGGGCGGAGGGAGAGTCGGGGTACACAAAGCGTTTAACTACAAATGTTTAAATTTGTCCACAAAATAACTCGTCACATTCTCTTAAACTTGTGGGAAAGAGAATTCTTTCATCCATTTCTCTACGAATATACGCATCGTTCTGGAACCCTAACCATAGACTGTCAAAATAATAAAGATATTTATTGGTAATAAACAAAGTGATCCAATGCGATCCAGGGCGATGACTGTTGTCTAGGTTAATTATGTAAGCAGCTGGTTTTCTTAGAGGATAACATAATTGATCGTCTCTTGCAAAACATCCATATAAATTCGCTTAGTACTTTTATTTCGATACAATATTTCTTCTATTTCTATTGCATTCATTTTTTATTAAGAATAGGCTAGTACGTTTCTAGACTTATCTATCTCAATAACAGTATCAAGCTCTGCATATATAACAAGAAAAACCAGCTTTATTAAAGGGGATCTAAACTGTAATTGTATTGATTGTGCACCTTGTTGTACATATAGTATTGGAGCATTCACCAAGACAAGTAGTACTCTTATCCTGATTAAGATTAACACAGTAAATATTTTTACCTTTTAGAAACTCTTCATACATGAGTCCAATACTTTGCCCACCTCCAATACACCCTATTCCGTTATATAACGAATAAAATGCTCTTGAAGAAACTGGATCTGAATTGTCTGAATAGTCTAATTCAAATGGTCTTTCAGCTTCATTTCCGCCGGGTTCGATACCGTTCCGGATATTATGCATGGAAAGACCGCGAAGCAAGCTTTGAAAGATCAGCTGGGAAGAGCCTAACATGGTATTGCTAAAGATACTAACCAATATATTAGAAGAAAACTAAAATCTCAGACGGTTAATGAAAGGAATTCCGAAAAAATGTGCAAAAAGAAGAGAAAATGGTTAAATAAGAAGGTGAATAAGAGAAAGAAGAAAATCTAGATATAGATGGTAAAGATGTTTTTTTTCTCATAATATAAACAAGCATACTTTTATAGATTTTCTCATAAAGCAACCAAAGGCTGTAAATCATACACGTGTAAAAATGAATGCTCTCCATCCAGCAAGCTCTATCTGTTCGAAGACAGAACCTGATTTGTTTAGCGTTCCACCGACCTAAACTTCCATCGTTGAAAGCAATTATCAGTCTTACTCTCCACTTAGCAATATTTCTTCAGATCTTACCCCAGTTGAATATTATATATCTGGTAACGGACAGTATTATATAGACCCTAGTGAAGTATATCTCTATATTAAAGCCAGAATTGTGAAGGCAGACGGAAGCGAACTTAAAGATGGCGAGAATATTTTCCCAGAAAATAACATTCTTCACACTTTGTTCAGCAATGTCGATATTTATTTAAATGAAACCTCTGTAAGTTCCATTGGAAATAATTATCCTTATCGTGCATATTTAGAGACTTTGTTGAACTATACTGAAGAAGAAAAATCTACATTTATTTCACCTTCAGGATATTACTCTAACAAAGAAAGTATAGAAGAGAAATATAACAGGTCGAAGAAAAAACTAATTGACGCACATGGAAAGCTACACGCCGATTTTTTTTTCGCAACATAAGTTGTTGATAAACGGAGTCTCACTAAAAATAAAGTTGGCCAGATCACCACATTCTTTCACGCTATATAGAAACCATACCGATTTTCCAGCTAAAATAGAATTATTCGAGAGTTTCCTTTACCTATGAAAAGTCCGCCTTTCAGCATCAACCCATTTGGAAATGGAAAATAGGTTGCTTACATCAATTCCCAAGTACCCAATCACTCAAGTTCGTAGGCGGAATTTTACAATTGTGAATGGAATATCAATGAAGAGTGTTGATAATATCTTCATGGGAAGAATACCCACGAGGATGGTAATTGGCATGGTTGACCATAAAGGATTTTCTGGTGACTATGATGCATCACCTTTTGAATTTAAACCTCATAATGTGAATCGCGTAACTATCTATATAAACGGAAATGAAGCTGAAAGACCATTTGAATTAGACTATTCAGACAATTCAGATCCAGTTTCTTCAAAAGCATTTTATTCGTTATATAACGGAATAGGGTGTATTGGAGGTGGGCAAAGTATTGGACTCATGTATGAAGAGTTTCTAAAAAGTAAAAATATTTACTGTGTTAATCTTAATCAGGATAAGAGTACTACTTGTCTTGGTGAATGCTCCAATCCTATACAACAAGGTACACTATCAATATAATTACAGTTTAGATTTCCTTTAATAAAGCCGGTTTCCCTTGTTATATATGCAGAGCTTGAGACTGTTGTAAGAACATAACATAAGAAAAGAAGGAGACTGCAAAAGATCATTCCTGGCCTACACTTGGCAGCTCCTGAGATAGATAAGTCTAGGAACGTACTAGTCTATTCTTAATAAAAAATGAATGCAATAGAAATAGAAGAAATATTGTATCGAAATAAAAGTACTAAGCGAATTTTTTATGGATGTTTTGCAAGAGATGATCAATTATGTTATCTTCTAAGAAAACCAGCTGCTTACATAATTAACCTAGACAACAGTCATCGCCCTGGATCGCATTGGATCGCTTTGTTTATTACCAATAAATATCTTTATTATTTTGACAGTCTATGGTTAGGGTTCCAGAACGATGCTAGAATGGTTCCAGAATGGATTGACAATTATTATTGTCAATCCATTCAGAATTCAGAGCAATTTTACAAACTCATGCGCTTTGTTCTGTATATATTTCATTCATCAGATGGCTATCGGTAATTCATATAAATGTTTTATTGAACAATTTAATATATATATAATGATCTGAGAAACGAAGAGATCGTTGTTAAATAATGCTTGTAGTAGAAGTGTAAGAAAATATATGTCACTGTACTCTCATTAAATGTTAGTTAATGAAAAAATAAAATGTCATTGATTAATCAGTACTCTCAATAATTATTGAAAAGCATGTTATTTATTAATCAGGCTAGTATCAAATAAATGTTTCAATTTAATTCATCTGTAGAAAATGAATGCCCATTTGAATTACAGTGCAAATAAATTATAGCTTCCTTGACTTTTTTATCCAATATACTTCAAGTTATAAAAATAAGAACAAAAAAATACTCACTCTATGGCCGACGTTGTCAATTGCGAAATGATAAAATGTTGAAGAAAATCAGTTATTTCGATGCAAGCAATTCATTGGTCTTCTGTGAGTGATTCCATAATATATAAATATACTTAAAAGTTTCTAAACAAAGAGGAAAACAGTGTCTTCCCAGGAAATAAGCTATCAGCTATATGTTTAAAGTTTTTTGAGTTTCTTTTATATATTTACAGATGGGGGGGTGGACGATGGAGAAATAAGGGGTGGGGAGGGATAGGGGTCTCCCGAGATAATGGTGGCTGTAGAAAGAGGATGGACAGAGGGACATGGTCAATGATGCAAAAAAATTATAAGAGTCTTATAGTCATCAGATAAATATTCCTGTAATAAATCTTAATGGACGACCTTTTTTTCATTAATACTAAATTTTCAGTGGAGCGAGAAAATGTAGAATGGCCATCTGTGTGTGTATGTCAATAAACCGGGGTAGGGGGGAGACTCGGTTGCTCGTCCGGTAAGGGGGGAGGAGAGGCTCAGCCACTCGTTCGGTAAGGGGGGAGGGGGGGCTCGACCGCTCGTCCGATAAGGGGGGGATGAGACTCGGGGTACACCCCACAATACTACTTACGGATTCCAGCATGAGCCTCAAAGAACTCAGGGGACAGAGAGGAAGAGAAAGAGTAGAGATAGCAAAGCTGTAAATGCAGTAGTAGATTTGACAGGCGACCTAGACTATCAGTGAACCCGGGTATCACGCTATCCTTAATTGTTATTTCATGTATTCCTATTATAATTGTGTTGTTTCAAAGCGTTCAAAGCGTTGTGTTAAGTCTTTCTACTGCTGGTTAAGCTTTCTCGACACTCTTTATTCCCTTGTTTATGTGCCAATATCGTGTGTTGTTTATATTTAGGTAATTGGTAAAATTAATTAAATAAACTTATGAATAATGCATTGTCACAATAGTGTAATCCTTGTCAATTCCGTTAGTTTAAAATTTTGTTATTCTAATTTAAATATTCGAATAATTTCCTCCTTTTGGTCTCTCCTTGTTCGTGAAAATCTTATGTGTAGATTTTTCCTCTTCTTGATTGATCTCTCATTTATAGGTTGAGAAAAGAGAGTGTGATCTCTTTTCTTTCCTATGGGTTATCGGTGCCGTGATTTCTTCGCCTAATTTTTCTTGTTTTTTTTATTGATTATTTCGCTCTTTCCTTTTTTATTATGTTGATCGGTTTTAGTTCAACTTTTCTTTAAGTGTCAAGTTTACTTTACCTATCTCCTCTCCTTGTGTTGGTGATAAGTAGTGTCGCTTTTTTATCCTTTTCAGTTTTAGAATGTTTCACTTTGATATGTACATTGGGATAACTGGATACATTAATCGCTGACTGCATAATTTCTTGGTAGACTTTTTTTAGGTTAGGTGATCGCAACTTTAGAGTAGTCTCAGTCTTTCTTTGCCTTTGTTAACTCTTTGCGTTACGTGCTTGTTATATCTCATTTTGGTGATTGTCTATCCTAGCACTTTGGTCTCGTTCGTGAACCTGTATCAATCTTACTCAACCTAGATATCTCCGAGTTCTTCTAAACATTGGAATCCATAATCTTAAAATTTTTCCATCTTGTATTGATTTTCAGTTTCTTTCGTACTTGACAATCCTCAGTAAATCCTCAGCCGTCAATCTTGCCTGCATTTCGCCGTTCCTGTAGGGACATACGACGATTTACCTGACATCATTGGTGGGCTAGGTATCGAGCCATCCTTCAGTGAGGGGTAGTGGGATATCTGAGGTGTACACTGAGTATAACATTGGACTCAAACATCCTCCATGAGGAATGTCAGACTTGAGTTTGAGGTACTGTTCAAGCAGTTTGAAGTAGCAATAAACGCTTCTTTCAATGCCTTCTTCCTACTTCTGTAATCTGCTGGAGGTTTGCACGACCATTTAGCTTCAATCAAGTTGATGCGATGGTAGGCGTCTAGCGGGTGTTCTGTGAAGGCAGATTTCTACGATTTTGAAACCAGCTTGAAGGGATACTCTGGTTGATGGTGCTAATCTTCTTCCCGCTGCAATGAAAAGAAAGCTGATGGGATCTGCGATGAACTTTGTGTATTGTTTCACTTCTCCTGCTGCCGCACGCTCGCCAATGTTGATTGCTTTGCTCCTAGACCTTACTGATGAATGCAACTGGATACCCCAGTTTCTAAAAGGAGTCCTCTATATATTGCTACTCCTGTGTGATAAACGTGTGACTGCCTCATCAGTGCGGGTGGGCTAAGAAATTACTTGGAAAGTGAAGACTTATACAATATACAACATGATTTCCAACGAAATTATTATGCAGAGACTCCACTGGCCTTAGTTACATAGCGTATTGCCATCGCCAAGGTCAGAAACAAGCTACGTCGCCAAGCTACGTACGTCGTACTGTGAGATGTAACGTTTACATTCGACCTGGTAGGACGCTTGTAATAGTAATTAATAAAAAAATATCTACGAATACCTGGAGTATCGACTCTATTCTTCAAGGTTAATGATTTCTAAGGCAAACCCTTCACCATGAAGGCATGAGTGCAAGTGGGGGACTGTCTAACCTTCACCCCCTATGTACGCGTTATACACCGGCGACTCCCTCTGCCTACTAACGAATAATCTCAACCCATGCAATTGGAGGATGACATGACGCAGGTGATCACAAGTGATTACCCTATCCCGGTAGATATTACTAACAGAACAGGAGGAGACATCAAAAACCTAAGTGACCATGAGAGGACAAACAAAATCTCTACTAACGCAAAAAGAAATTCAAGATCATTCCCATAAGACGATGGAGAACGGTGGATCTCTTGGCGCAAGGGAAATTTTTCCCGTCTTCCCAAGAATGCTGAGTACATTGCCTTAAATTTAACTGGTAAAATTATACTTGTCATCTGAAAGAGAAGGTTGCGTAAACCAAAAGAAATTTGCAATATATATACTGTTTTAAAACAATATCACCAGCAAATAAAATAAAACTCTATATAACCTTGGTGAGACCAATATTTCTATACGCCGTCATACCCCTACATGTCAAAACTAAGACGCAACTAAAAAGGCATAAGTGATGCAAAACAAAGCAAGCAGATTTATTGTCCACACGACTCGCAGGAACCGCGTTCCACCAAGAGTCCTGCAACGTTGCCGTTCTCGACATTAAATCTAACGCTACATGAACGAGACAATTGAATTTGGCCTCCAAAATATACGCATATCTCCCAGAGGATGTGCTACAAGAGATTAGACTACCCGATGATCAAATACCGAACGTAAACTTCCAACGCGGATACAAAAGCAGCCAAATGCGAGTGCACAAACCTATATAAATTAAGAATAACCGAACAATGACTTTCTAATTGTGACAAATTTATATATATATATATATATATATATATATATATATATATATATATATATATATATATAGCGAGAGAAGTAGTAGATGGTTGTAGTAAGAGAATGTGTATTAATTGATTTTGGCGGGGGTCACCAGTTCCAAGTTGGAAAAAATATTCCTTCTCTGCAACATGATTCGAGTTCATTCTTTAGGGTGTTCACCAAATAAGTTCGTATTTGGATTTTACAAACAACTTGATGAAAAATAACTATTTTGAACCCTAGATTTAATAAGATGAATGACTTGAGCTTGTGAGTCCTATCCACCGAGTTGGATGGATGACAACGACGAAGTAGAATTGGTTGATCGACTGTTAGGAGGATGCGAATAATGAGAATGTTGAAAGTAATGTGTTTTTGTGAAAAATGTGTGCTCGGTTAATATGTGTAGAGGAGGTGGGCGTGATCAATGGGGCTTCTGAGGAGGAGCTTTGTTTGAAGAAAATGTTTGTTCGAGAGAGAGACAGAGAGACAGACAGACAAAGAGGGAGAGAGAGCTACAAGGAGCTACAAGGATAAGAAGTACCTTAGGAGACCTTTCGGTACCTTTGGACTAGCAGTCGAGCAGGCACAGTTCTGTTCAACGGCTTACGTGCCCAAACGGACACTTTTCAAGACTTTGTCCAGTCTTGACTTGAACTGATCAACAGATTGCTGTTGACAACTTCCAGTGGAAGTGCGTTGCAGCTACCACAGATGCTGTATGTAAAAAATCTCCCACACAGATCGCGGTGGTAGTGCTTCAACTAAGGTTTGTAGCCGTGATTTCTAGTTTTGCCCTCACTAAGTTGGAAAACATCAGTTTAGTCTAGATTGTCGAAGCCTCGAAGTATTTTAAAGATTTCGATAAGCTGACCACGCAGTCTCCGAGTCTCAAACGAGAACAGATCAATTCCCTTAATCTATCGTCGTAACTTTTGTGCCTGATAGAGGGAATCAGTTGGGTTGCCCTGGCTTGCACACGTTCCAATCTTGCGACATCTTTTCGAAACGAAGGACTCCAAAATTATACAGCATACTCCAGGTGCGGTCGGACAAGTGAATCGTACAAACAAAGTACTATTTCCTTGTTTCGATATCCAAACTGGCGCTTTATATAGCCTAACGTATGTTGGGCCTTTCTCTCCGCCTCTATGCACTTTTTCAAGAACTTGAGGTCACTACTGATTGTTACACCCAAGTCCTTTTTGGTATTATGGCGTTCGACAGAAGTCCTCTTAAGGATATACCGTGATTGGGGGTTTCGGTGGTCAATATGCATCACTATGCATTTGTTCACGTTAAAAGGCATTTGCCACGTGTCCGACCACTCCCCAATCTTCCGGTGATCTTTTTGTAGGCGGGCAGTGTTTCCTTCTTTTGCAACGTTCATACCAGGCTTGGTATCGTCGGAAAATTTATAAATCTTCGCAACCATGTCACCATCTAACGGAGAGAGAGAGAGAGAGAGAGAGAGAGAGAGAGAGAGAGCGAGAGAGAGAGAACAGATATTGTGTATCAAATGAGTTTGATAGATAGGTGGTGAAAGAAATGGTTAAATGACAGTTTTGTGGGGACGGAGCTTGATGTGACCCAAAGGCAGATTAACATGACCAAAAAAGTCAAACAAAATAAATCGTCTGTCAAAATAAACCAGAGGGAGAGTTGACGCCCCTTTGTCGCGGGAAGAGAGCTTGTGTGGACCTTTGACTTTTCGAGCTATGTCGGCGGGGGTACCTCTTCTGGGTACCCCTGGCAGGGCTTCCCTTGTCGATTTGGTCGTAAACGAGGTTGCAGACTAAGTGCGTCATCTTTTCTTTTTTCTACTCTATCCTTCTCTTTTTTTTTACTTTTATCTTACTTCCCACTTATACAAAAAGAAAAAAAAAACAAAAAAAGCCTACTCCTATCATGTCACTCTTTCCCTTTTTTCCCTCTATCTACATATAAGGACCTGGCAGCTACCTCACGCGTCAGAAGAGAGGCTTTGGAACCTCTATAAACAACGCCAATCGACGCTCACTGGTTGCGAGAGACTAGGACTAGAGGGGTCCTAGGCGTTGGGGCACGATGAATGGGATGAGGGTAGTGCCCCGTTAACCCCTTCCCTGGCGCGTAATTATTGACCGTTCCCAGTGCCCGTTGACGGGTGCCTCTGGTAGCATCGGTCCGAGGTGACGGCCCTTTGTTCCCAGGTTGGTTGCCAGGCCAATAAAAAGCCTTGGGTCGAGTTCCTTGGTGTGGCGGGATATCCATTGAACGCTACTCCGAGATCCTGGCCGTTGTGAAGGGAACTAGTAGGAGTTTAGTAAGGGGTGTGTTTCGTTGTTGTTCACCTGGTGAGAAATCGATGGCCCCTTCGGGGACCGTCTGTGCTGCTTGGTTGGGAGCCACGGCACGCCGAGGTTTAGGTTGATGACTCGGTCGGACGAACAGCAGCACATGGAGCGTGCCTTCTGGAAGACTCCGAAACGACTCCGATCAATAGGCGGGAGCGACTCACGCGGGGAGAACTCACCAACCCCTTTTTATATATTGATTGGTCACAAGCTTAAGAAATAGAGTGTTCAAAATGGCAGGAAAGAAAGGTCCAGCAGCGCTAAAATTCACGTGTGCCACATGTAAGAAGGACAAGTGGTGCGTTGACTTCCCGGAAGGCTGCTATGCGAAATGCCACCCAGACAGTGTATGCACCACTTGCATTTTAAAGAAGGAAGTGGAGGAAGTAGTCGCCTACTACAGGGAAAGAACTACAGACCTCGAACAGAAAATCGAGAGGCTCAAGGAGGAGCACTCCCACCAGATCCGCAGGCTCGAAGAGAAATTAAACGATCTCTCGAGTCCTGTGGCAAACACCACCTCTGCAGAGAGCCCGTGCCCGAATGTGGCAGCGACACCAAAAGGGAAAAAGAAAAAAAAGACGAAAAAGGGAAAGAAGAAAGAGGAAGAGAGAGAAATAGAAGAAGAAAAGGTAGAAGAAGTTAATGAAAAGGATGACAAGGGGGAAAAGATGATAGAGAAGAAGAAGAAGAATAAGAGGAAGAAGAAAAGCCTGAAAAGACCATGATGGGGAAAAGAGAGGAATCAGAGAGCTTGCCTCAGAAAATAAAGAATCCGAGCTCAGCAGGCAAATGTGCCAGGGTCATCCTTGTGGGCGATTCCCAGGCACGGGACCTGCAGCCCCTGCTAGCGGCCCGCCTTCGCACAAGCGTTAAGGTAAGCTGCCTGCCAAGATGTGGTAACCACCACATCAGAGTAGAGGCTGAGAAATCACAGATTTCTGAGAGCTCAGTCGTTGCTCTGATGGTCAGTGGAAACGACCTCTACCTGAGAGGAGGTAGGGTAGGCCCTACAGATAAAATCCTCCACACGGTCATGGGTGCCGTGGATGACTGTGGACTGAAAACCCGCAAGCGCGTGGTAGTCGGGATGCTCCCGAGGAGAGTTCCAACACGGACCGCTTACTCGATGAATGTGTCTTTAAACTGGCGCCTGGCAGATTTGTGTACGGCAGAGGGGGTCTTTTTTGTGGACCCGTACCGCACCTTTTATGGTAGAAATGATCTCTACCAAAGGGATGGGGTACATCTTTCCTTTAAAGGAAAGGCCTTTCTGTCGAACATGATCCAGGACGTCGTAGAGAGGACCGAAAGGAGTATCCGGCCCAGAGTGAGGGCGGACATACACCAGTATGCCCGTGTCACTCCAGGAACGACCTTCTCAGAGGTCGCAAAAAGGGGTGCCTTACCAACAAACAAGCCGGGAAACGGAAGAGCGTAGGGAGTCCTACAGTCGGGGACTCCCTGAAAGTTCTTCTGTTCAATGCGAGGTCAATCAGGAACAAGTTTCCTGAGCTCCGTGGCCTCGTAGCGACGGAAGAACCCGAAATGGTAGCCATAACAGAATCGTGGATAAAAACCTCAAACCGAGACTTTGAAGGCGAATTCACGATTCCCGGTTACCAGCTCTTCTTGAAAGATAGGCCAGACAGAGAGGGTGGCGGTGTGATGTTGTATGTCAAGGATACTCTCAACTCGACGGATTGCAACATCGTATCCGACCATGAACTACTAGGTGTTGACCTAGAGATAGGTCCTGCCAAATACAGGAGTCTGGTGCTTTATAGACCTCCTGCCCAACTCATTGAAAAGGACAGAGATCTGTACCAGCTACTAGGAGAACTTTTCGAAGACAGAGTGTGTATCGTCATGGGTGATTTCAACACACAAGTTGACTGGGAAACCAGAGAACTCTGTGGCGAGAACGCACTACTCCTGGAGTTCACGAACAACGAGTTCCTCACTCAATGGGTGAGAGAGCCAACGAGAGGAGGCAATATCCTCGACTTGGTTTTTACCTCTGAGGATGACATCGTTGAGGACCTCTCTTTTGGCGAAGAGCTCGGTGGCAGTGACCACCGACTAATTAGATTTGTAGTCAATGTCCCCAAGGCAGAGCCTGCAATTAGTAAATCAAGGAAACTGGATTTAAGAAGAGCAGACTTTGCAGGTCTACACGCGGGACTGACTGACGCGAGGCTAGAAGAGTGCAAAGTTGTTGAAGACTCTTGGAACAGTTTCAAAACCACATTCATGAGTCTTCAATCGCGTTTTATCCCTCTGAAATGCCCCCGTCGGTCTTCTGTTCAACCAAAGTGGTTTAATCGAGAAATCGGGCAACTGCTTAGGAAAAAGAGAAATGTGTACCGGCAATCGAAGATCTCGGGTGACTTTGACGAATACCGGAGGCTAGCCAGGAGAGTGAAGTCCAGCATAAGGGCGGCTAAGCAGTCTGAGGAACTCCGAGTGGCGAGACTCTGTAAAGAGAATCCCAAGGAGTTTTTTGGATATGTGAACAGCCGTAAACCAATCCTTCGAACGATTGGCCCTTTGAGGAATGAGGAGGGGACATTAAAGCATTCAGATGCAGAAAATGCTAACCTCCTCAACGACTACTTCTCTTCAGTGTTTACTGAAGAGTGTGGTCCCATTCCCCAGCCGACGGATTCCTACTCGGGGGAAAAGCTGGAGGCAATGGACTTCACCGAAGGAGAAATAAAGAAAAAGATCCCTGACCTAAAGACGAATAAGTCCCCTGGACCGGACGGGTTTCTACCTAAAGTGTTGAAGGAAGTGTGCGATGAAGTATCACGACATCTGTGCGCTATCTTTAACATGTCAATCCGGACCAAATGCGTTCCTAGAGACTGGCGTGAGGCGGAGGTGACTCCTATCTTCAAGAAAGGAGACCGTAACCAACCGTCGAACTACCGACCTATCAGTCTGACTTCGATAGTCGGTAAACTCATGGAAAGCATCATGGTGGACAAAGTGACGTCGTATTTAGAGTCAAACCTGCTACTGAGGAGTTCCCAGCACGGCTTCCGAAGGCAACGGTCATGCCTGACGAACCTTATAGAATTCTTCCACTTCGTTTTCAGTGAGCACGATCGGGACAAGGCGGTGGATGTGGTCTACCTAGACTTTCAGAAAGCCTTTGATAAGGTACCACACCGCCGCCTTGGCATAGACGGAAAGGTAGCCGGCTGGATCGAAAACTGGCTAAGTGGCAGACGGCAACGGGTGGTGGTAAATGGACAGTCTTCTGAGTGGGTGCCCGTTACTAGCGGGGTGCCTCAAGGTTCTGTCCTGGGACCACTACTATTCATCATCTACGTGAACGATATGGACGGTGACATGGTTGCCAAGATTTCCAAATTTGCCGATGATACCAATCTTGGTATGAACGTTGCAAAAGATGGAAATACTGCCCGCCTGCAGGAAGATCTTGGGAAGATTGGGGAGTGGTCGGACACGTGGCAAATGCCTTTTAACGTGGGGAAATGCAAAGTGATGCATATCGGCCACAGAAACCCCCAATCTCAGTACATCCTTAGGGCACTGCTCTTGAATCCACCGACACTGAGAAGGACTTGGGTGTAACTATCACTAGTGACCTCAAGTTCTCGAAACAGTGCATTGAGGCGGAGAAAAAGGCCCAAAGGATGCTAGGCTATATTAAGCGCCAGTTTGGTTATCGGAACCAGGAGATTGTACTGTGCCTGTACAACTCACTTGTCCGACCGCACCTGGAGTATGCCGTACAATTTTGGAGTCCTTCATTGCGAAAGGACATCGCGAGATTGGAACGCGTACAAGCCAGGGCAACCAAGCTGATTCCCTCTATCCGACATAAAAGTTATGAGGATAGACTAAGGGAATTAGATCTGTTCTCGCTGGAAACCCGTAGACTGCGTGGTCAGCTCTTCGAAGTTTTCAAAATACTTCGAGGGTTCGACAATGTTGACTACCGGGATATTTTCACACTGAGTGAGAACAGAACGCGCAATCACGGCTTCAAACTTGAACTGAAGCGTTACAACCGCAATCTGTGTGGAAATTTTTTCACCTACAGTATCTGAGGTAAGTGGAACGCACTTCCAGTGGAAGTTGTCAACAGTGAATCTTTTGACCAGTTCAAGTCAAGACTAGACAAGGTCTTGAAAAGTGGCCGTTTAGGGACGCAAAACAATTGAGCAGCCTTGTGCCCGCTCGATTGCAAGCAAGTGCAATGGTACCCTCTTTGAATGGACCGTAAGGTCTCCTAGGGTACCTTCTTTCCTTGTTGTTACTCCTTGTTGTTACATGAGTCTGTGCAACTTTTGTATAAATGGATCACCATATATATATATATATATATATATATATATATATATATATGTGTGTGTGTGTGTGTGTGTAAAGAGAGAGAGAGAGATAACGATTTTTTCATGAACAGTTTGAATTATCTGTGAATTATTAACGGTTTTGGAATGAATAAAGTTGAAAAAAGGTTATCTGACATGGAGAAGTGGAAGCAATTAGTTATCTGCATCTTGATGATTCGTGCTGGGTTTCAAAATTTCGACATCATGAGTGCTGCTCAATACTCTGTGAGCCCTATAAAGGCTGTCATGAACGCTATAAAGGCTCTGGCTTAGACAGTTACAACATAGTCTACGAAGCCTTGCCCAGCAGGAACATACATAATAGGCGTTCTTACTGCGTTTTCAAACCGGAATTCATCCAATAACTTCCTTTCATTGTGATGGAAGACGCGAGTGAGGGAATCCAGGCTTTGGCGGGAGAGATGGATATTTGAGTCGCCGCGATGAAGCTAGCCCTGAATGAGGACTTTCGCTACCAGTGGTACAAGAGGTGCAAGGGACAAATTTTGACCGCCCAGGTCAAGTAGTACCACTTGACGAAGGCAAAGAAGTTCTTGAACAAACTGAAGAACCCTGTTGAGCCTGGGATGATCTGGTTCTTCTCAGATGAAAAGAAACTTTCCCAGGACAAGTTAGAAAACACCCAAAAGAACGCGGTGCGTACTTGCAAACCATGCGAAGTTTGATGTATCATAAAGATCAAGTTCAACCAAACTGTGATGGCCTTTAGGTATCTTCCGTGAGGGTGACGTCTTGCTGCCCCGCATCTTTAAGCATGGTTTTAGACTTATTTCAGACGCCTCTTTGGAGCTGCTGGAGATTGTGCTCTAACACTGGTTCGAGAGGGTTGCTGATGTAATGCTATCCTCCTGAAAGAGTCAGAAGTGGTTGTCGAAGACTTTCTACGATTTCACCATCGCCCCTTTCTGGCTTTCTAATTCTCCTGACTGTAATCGCATAGCTGAGAAATAAACCAACTGCTTTGCCTGCAATACCAAGGCCAAGCTGGTGGGCAAGATCAAGGAGGAACTCAAAGATATTCCCAAAGACATGGTGAAGAACGCATATGCCAGGTTCTAGAGCCGTCTTGATGCCGTATTGGAAGTTCAGGGTCGCTTCTTTGACTAAACTGTTATTTTTCACCCATATTCTAGTTGGTAGTCTTTGAATTTAAAAAAATATATTTATTTATGGCTGAAATATTGCGTTTACTTTTTATTTTATGCAAATCGTGTGTTTAACACCTGAATAAGCTTATCAAATCTAGTATCTGGTATTATGGTATCTGTAATGGCTGAGTATTGTTTGCTGTAAGGTAATGAGTGAGAAAAGGATGAAATCTGTAGATATCATAGGTTAGCGACACTCGAGGCTTTCTGGAGGCGTGACTTATTTGTAGCCACGGCTCTCGGTCAAGCAGTAGGAACTCTGTATTGACTGAGGACGTTCCGGCAAATGTATAGGGAGCAAAAAAGGAGTGTTTTTTTAAAATTTAATTATTTCTTTAGCGGAACCTTTTTCGCAAATTTCTACAGCCTTCTTTTTCTTTTTTGTATGTGAGAGTATGCAGGTGAGGGGATAGAAAGGGTGTGTGAATAGATAGCGGAAAGTAGACCAGTGGTGAAAAGAGAAAGAAGTGTGGTAGGGTGCAAAGTGATGCTAGAGCCTGGTGATCAGGCTTATCGCTTTCATTTTTTTTTGATTTGTGGTTCCGTTGTTGTTTTTTGGGTTTGTTTAAACATATATATACATACAGGTATATATATTACATATAATTTGGCGTTCAAGCCATTTGTCTTCATTGCTAATATTTTTTGGTTATGCTGTGCGCGTTAGCTGTTGTTTTTGTAAGTCGTTAATAAAACTTACTGTGTTTGTATTAGTATCTTTGTTTTATGGTACTTTTGTCGTGTGTGTATTTCGTGTATAATGTTTCTTCCTGTTGTCCTGTTTGGTGAGTATCATCTTCTTGAGTGTGTATCCTTCTTCGGTATTTTTTTTCATAGTTGGTTTGGTTTGTCAATATCGGTGAGTTTTGTCGAATTCGGTTGATTTCATAATTGGTATTTCTAGTCTTGTTCTGGAGTAAATTTGACTCATCTAGCGTAGAACGGTACTTCTGCTCCGCCAGCTAAAATCCCAGCGGAGCTTGGAAATCTGGCGCGACATACTGCTTTTCTGTTTTGGTCAATCATTTGAACGATATCCTCGTCCAATAAGCGATTGACCTTTTCCAGCATATTCCTTGCCTGTTCTTCTATGACAATGTTAATGGGGGTTAACCCCGCCTCCTGGTGCAGCTCTTCTTGGGATCTTCTTTCCATTCTGCGTGTACCTGTGATTAGGTACACGCATTTATTCTGCACCACTTGTAGTCTCCTCTTCTGTGTCTTTGAGACACATGAGAGGGCGGAAGCGGGGTATAGCAACGTTGATCTAACTAGTGCAGTATAGATCTTCTTTTTGTTGCTTTGACGAAGATTTCTGAACCTGTACAGAGTCTTGACTGCAGCAGTGGCCTTGGTGATTCGATCTTGGACGTGCTTTGCGTACCCGGTTGAGGTGAACTTCATGCCGAGTACGTTGCATTAATTGGTGTAGGGATATCGTCTATCCCCCACCCTGACGTCATCAAGTAGTCTCCGGCCTATGGGGACTACTTTGAACTCATCCTGGTTGGTACGGATTTTCCACCGGGCCTCGTAGGTGTTCAGGTTTTCGATTTCTGCTGCTGTCATGCGAGCTTGCATAGGCGCATTCCTTCATGGACAAGTGATTATCTGGGTGAAATCATCGGCGAATTGTAAGTTGAGGCAAGTGGGGTTTACAGGGACTGGGACATCCGTGGTGTAAATTAAGTAGAGAGTGGGAGACAGGCACCCCCCTTGCGGGAGGCCCGCATTGAGCGGAAACTTTGGCCCGTCCGTGCACCCTAAACTGATGTACGCCGCTCTCACCATGACATAGTCACAGAGAGTTCTTTCTAAGCTTTCACTTAGTCCCAGTCGTAAGATCTTGTACTGCATTCCCCGTTGCCATACCTTATCGAACGCCTTTGATACATCCCGACAAACAATGTCCACGTAACTCTTTTCCCGTTTTGCTTGGGCTAGCTTTTCCGTAATGACGTTAATCGCCATTTCCGTACTTCGCTTACTCCTAAACCCGAATTGGTGTGGGTTGTAGAGTGAGTTATCTTCCAGGTGAGACACCAGTCTTTGGTTGGGGATCTTCTCAAAGAGCTTCCCACCAAATTCCAGTAGTGAAATTGGTCGGTAGCTCTCCTTCAACTTGGGGTTCTTTCCAGGCTTAGGCAAGAAAATCATTTTCGCCGTTTTGTAAGCGTCTGGAAAGTACCCCGTATTTAGGCAGGCGTTGAATATTCTTCTCATTCCTTCGATGACACAGGCTAGTGCCTTTTCAAAGTTGAGCTTTGTAAGCCCCGATTGTCCTGGGGCTTTTTGTTGGAATGAGCGAAGCGCGCCGAGTAGTTCTTCTTCTGTAATCTCAGCGACTCCGTCGCGCTGCCTATCCACCTGGTGATGAGGATGCGTCTTTTCTATTTCTCCGTTAAGCTCGTCGATGATGTTGCTTTCGAACTCTAGGTCATAGTCTTCGTTTTCTTCTCCAGTTATACTGAAGATCTTTTCCCAATAACTTCAGAATATCTCTTCAACTTTTTCTTCCTCTTCTTCGATGTTTCCATCTTCTTTCTGTAGCTCGATCTTGTGCTTCTTTCCAGTTGATCCTTTAAGTATTCGGATCTTCTTCCAAAATTCTTTGGGAGTTGCTTCGTGATCGATGCTCTCGATCGCGTCTTCCCATCTTCTGTTTTGCTGTTCGAGGATCAACTGGTTCAATTCTTCTTTGATTTCTTTACTTCTTTGCATCGAGTGAACTGATGCATTCACGATGTTGTGTTCATACATTATCTTCAGTTCACGGTATAGTTCCTTTATATATTTGGTCCACTCGTAGGTTGAGATGGTCCTATATGAGGAACGAGGGATACAAGCCCTATCTGCGTCGATGATTTGGTCATTGAGGTCATCGAGTGCCTCGTCAATCTCCTCGAGAATTGCCTTTTCCAGGTTGGGCGGATCGTAGGCCTCGAGAAGATGTGCGTACCGTGCCCAGTCTGCTCGTCTGTAGTTCTTCCTGACTACTGCTGGGACTTGTATAGGGTTCCTATTGATTGTGAGTAGGATCCCTATATGATCACTACATGGCACCTGGACTGGTTCCATGTAGTAATTGAACGGTAGCTGACGATTCACCAGACAGATGTCTGGCTTTGTGGCGCATCGTTCTCTGACATTGGTGGGGAAGTCGGGGCCTATCCGCTGGGCAATATTTCTGTCCAGCAACAGGTCCAGGCTTCTCCCTATTCCGTTGAAGGCCCTGTAACCGGATTCTCGGCATCTGGCGTTTAGGTCCCCCATTAGTATGGTGGGGGCTCTTCTGCCAAATAGGCCAGTGAGAGTGTGAATAGGCAACACATCTCTCCTTAGCGGTTGATATCCGGTTGCAATGACCAACTTTCCTAAGTCGAGCTCGACCTCAATCGCGAGGTAGGATTCTTCTAAGTTTCTTATCTGCTTGTATTTAATCCCTTTCTTTATTGCAATAGCGGCGCCATCGTACCGCTCTTGCGAAAAGTTCGTGATCAACACATCGTAGTTCCAGATTTTCATTTCTGTATTACGCGTGTCGATCCCGTGCTCTGAGATCAGTATGATGTCTGCATCAATTTCTCTGAATACATTTTCGTAAAGAATTCTTTTCGTCGTCCAGCCGTTGGTGTTGATTTCCATTATTTTCAGTCCGTTACGTAGCATGATGAGTTGATTTACCTATGCTTTTTCTTCCCCTTTTTTGGCCTGGGGGCTGGTTGGGCGATTTTGTTCGGCCCAGGGTTTTCTTTTTTCGGGGGGGGGGCTCGGGGTCTTTGACCTGCTTTTGGTTGCTCGCGTGCGAGTGCAGGGGCCCTCTTCGCTGTCAGATGAGGATGATCGATGCTCACTTCCAGCCTTTTCCTCTCCCTCTTCTTCTTCTTCGGTTTCTTCTTCTGATGGTGCTCCAATCATCTCCTCCAAACCGGATTTGGTGCTTTTGTTTTGGATGATTGAGTTCTTGAAGACCTGTGAGCACTCGGGGTCTTCTGGCATGATTACCGCCGGGAGGTTATTCGCTTTCAGGAGCGCATTGAGCACCTGGTTGTAACAACCAGGCTTCACTGCATTTGCAACATTTGCATGTGTTATGCAGATCAATATTTTAGCGCTCAGATCTCCTGATACGCTGAAAGGTGCAGGTCCTGGTGCAGTGTTCGTCACTGTACTTTTTTTTGCGGCGCTCGCATACGTCGTCTCCTTTGCTTTTCTGTCTTCTTCTTCTTTTCTTCTTATGATCTCTCTGCGCTTGGGACAATTAAGGGCCATCGTCCTATGTTCCCCTTTGCAGTTAAGGCACTTCTTCGTGTTGCTCTCGCATTTGTCAAATCGGTGCCCTTCCGTGGCGCACTCACTGCACCACAGTTTGTTCTTGTCTGGGCAGGTGGTGGAAGTATGGTCTTCGAGTTTGTAGCATACAAAGCACATCTGTATGCTACTGAACTTTTCCTGCTGGATATTCTCGCCCGGTATTCTCATATTAAATACGAGAATACCATTTTGGGTAGCCTTTCTCGCCATGTCCGTTGTTGCAAAAGTTATTTTGAAAACGTGGGTATGTTCGCGGAATTTGATGATTTCGCGAACTTGTGCCCATTGGTTGCTCCTCGTGATCTCCTCTTAGAGCTCTTCTGTATTGTGCTCGCCTACCCAACTTTCAACTTTGCGGCAGATGACGCTCCTATTTGCTGCCACCTGTGGGGGGTTTTGGCTTCCAGACCGGTCTCCTTTAATACCCTTGCTCCCTCTTCTGAAAGGGGCAGATCTACATCTCTGGTCTCGGCACACATGGCGATGAAGCCTGACGAAACTTCAATGAGTTTCACCAGTGCCACCTTGAGCTTAATGTAGAGGGTTTCGCAGAGGTTCTTCTTCGTTGGTGCTTGTCTTCCTGCTATGGTCCTTAAGGGGACCCTCTTAGTGAGGGCCTCCATGTTCTTGCTTTTCTTCTTGTTCCTTCTTTCCCTGTAACAAAGTGTAATTAATTTTGTTTTGATGTGTGAAAAATGTTAGGGTGTGGTAAAGGAGGTATAGGATGGTGCGAGTGGGGTTGGTAATGGGTTTAAAGTAACTTGAGAGGAACGCCCCCGTCCATTTCTCCTGTTGCTCTCCCGCTCGTATGCTGCCAGTATGAGGGATGATAGGGTGATGGGGTGGGTCTCGGGTGGGGACCTCAGAGGGTTGAGCTTGGTGGACTTAATGCATAGCGGCCGAATCAACGACCGCTAAGTTTTTGCCACCCCCTCACGGGTACATACGCCATAACTGCATCCAACTACATAGAGACGGGTGTAACTCCCTCTATGATTCTGGCCGGGTCCCCCGGGCGATGAGGATTTCTCCTCCGTCCGGGACTCGCAGTTATGCCCCAGTATCGAGACGATTTCTGACTTATGCTTCTGCTGTGGGCTAAGCCTCAAACCAGTGTTCACATAAGCCCTTAATTATGCCAAACCAAGTGGCTGACATAGTTAAGACGAAATCAATGAATGGCAGACATCCGAGCGGGTTCACACGCAGAGCGATGGACGGGAGCAGTGAGGTGCTTAAGCCCTCATTGAATTATGAAACTTCGACATAAAAAATATGGCTCTCTTTTGAAGGATGAATCTGGGTTCACCTTAAGACTTCCAGAATAGGCTCGTTTCTGTAGCAGCGCTCAAAAGTCAATCAGACACTAAAACAAGTAAAAAGTGCTGTATCCAAAGTTCTTCAGCTGTACGCAGTAAAACGGATTTTCGGCCGTCTACAGCCTTCTTATGGTCCGATTTCAAGAATTTTAAACAGAAGGTGATCAGCATTTGGAGAATTTGATCTAAGCTGCTTTACAACAAATGTTTTAGGTTATATATGCCAATTTCCGGAATAATTAGAGCTAAATTAAATTTCCCATTTTAGTACAAAGGGTGTGTCTTTTCAGTATTACTTCATTTCACATGCGCTAGGAGGGGTATTACACTAGATCTTCCAATTAACACATGAATGCACCTGATTGTTTATATCTAAACTAATCTCTCCTTGAGGGCAAAATAAAGTTGGATAGGATTCGATGATCTGATTTTTAAGAAAGGAGGGAATCTTAGTTACAGGTAATTTCTTAGCGAAGGGTTAGTCCATCACAAGGAATGTGCTTTAAAAGAAGCAGAGGAGGGGGCTTTCAATCTAAGGGGGCTTCTGATTTAACAGGAGGGACAGTACGTGACCGCGAGAAATTCTCAGAAAAAGACGAGTTTTTGCAGTGAAGAGGAGTCAACTTCTACGACTTTCTAGTGGTTGAATTCCTCTTACTTATTAATAAAAGTGAAGTATGCATATATTCTTATACAAATATGCATACTTATACCCACATATACACTTTTATGTATATCATACATTTACCTAAGGACGACCATATAAGTATACAAATACACATTTGTCGAGGAATTATGGGTCCGTACACACATAAATAGGCG
Source organism: Ceratothoa steindachneri (assembly GCA_963969495.1). Lineage (NCBI taxonomy): Eukaryota > Metazoa > Arthropoda > Malacostraca > Isopoda > Cymothoidae > Ceratothoa > Ceratothoa steindachneri. The sequence continues at coordinate 104,794,195 of OZ018319.1, forward strand.
GCAGAAAGCTGAGAGGCCGCTCGTGAATAATGAGTGGGGAGGTAAGCCTCGCTCCAGTTCAATGGGACGCTCAAATAAAAGGGGGCGTAAGCGAGTGCGTGAGGTTGGCCTTAAAGGGTTCATAAAATGCCAGGATTCATTTAAGGTTATTTAAAGAGACTACCCAAAATTAAATGATTTAATTCCCAAAAAAGGTAATCACAAAATATATACACGGTCAGTGTCTCCTTGATGGTCAAAACATCTAGGATGAGTAAAATGGTAATCTATGTCCTCTTCGTAGAAACTAAAATTCCCAACCTTCTTCTCTGTTGTTCTGAATTTCCTGGATTGAATCTAAGATACGCTTTAGACAAGAGCACGATGTTTCTTATGTAGTTTCATGAAGAGCTTTATTGCGTTTCATTGCGTTATACTTGGGCATTTTCTTGATCCTAGACATTTGCCAGAGTAGGATGATACATTCAACTGTTTCACATGCAAAGTCATAAACCTTAGGCCTCCCTGCATTTTTCGGTAATTTCTGAAGATTAAGGAAATACTGGAACACCTGTGCGTTGGTGGGAAGCTGGGAACCAATGATAAAAGCTGAAGGTTATCCAACCATGGCAACTTCAGTGAGAGATCTGGTAGATGGGCCAGTTCACAGCTGCCTGTAGATAGTGTTTGGAGGTTCTGAGAGATCAACTGTGGGCCAAAATACCTTTCTCAGCTCTGAGCTTAATGCCATTGTGAAGTTGTAACTTGTAGATGGTTTTATAGATTCTGATTGAATTTCTGTTATTTTAGTAAAGATAATAGATAATTATTATTATTACTAATTTTTATTAATTATTATTAATTTATTAATAATTGTTATTTATATATTTCAAGTTGTTACTTCGGGCATTTTCAGGTCTAAATTCATGGGGAAATACACAGAAACCTATGAAAATAAAAAAAAGTTTAAACAAGGCTAGTGTTGGCTACATAGTCCACTTGCACTACATTAGTATAAAATGACTTCACGTGTCAACTATAGTCGTTAATGAGGGTAATTTTAAGATTGATAAGGTCAATGATCTCAAAATACCATAGCTTTTCACATGATTCATCTAAACATTGATACATTTGGTTATGGGAATGAATCACTTTTTGGAGGAATTTAGTGTTCTTTTGAACCACAACAATCACTGATTCTACAACATTGGCAATCTTTAAACGTTCTTGCGCGATGGCGTTTACTGACGTTTCAACCCTGGATAAATTGTCTTTCGCGGCGATGTCGAAAAGTCCTTTAAGGAGTTCTCCGCCAAGATTGATCAAACCCCGTTTATTATTTGGTCGGTTAGATCAGTGGTTCTGAACCGTGGGCCACATGGCCCCTAGGGGGCCATGTAACATTACTAGGGGTCGACACACATAAAATAATGAATTGGGGTCTACGGTGATATTTTGGTTGGCCATAGAACAATTCTACTTCAGAACTGTTATTATTATTGACAATAGAGAGAGAGAGAAAAAGAAAGAGAGAGAGAGAGAGAGTGGGGAAGGGGAGGGTGGACGAGGGAGGATGGTAACTCGTGTTTATGAAGTACTGTTAGATGCCAATTTATGTTTTCAAATATTAACTTTTGCCATTGATAATTTATGAGCAGTAAAAAAAAAACATGAAATTTTATAACACCATTTTTTCATATTTTATATATATCATTATCGTTCAAATTATTTATTAGTATAAATTTTTAATTTCTATTAATGCTCTTCATAGAAACCCTTATTTGGCAAGCTCTCGCCTTCGGGTCCAACTCATGTGAATGTTTTCCAGTTTTAATTGTTCGTAAAACGTGTTTTGTTGTTTAATGAGTAAGTTATTATAATATCATTACTATGTACTTTAATTCTTAGAGATGGGGTTAAACGTATCAAAATAATAGCATTCCTATTTAGGAAGTTCTTCGCAAACTTAATAAGCTTGGAACCCTTCATTCCATTTAATTAAAATAATGAACTCCATCAGATTAGATTTGAATCAAAGCGAGGAGTAATCATTGACTCCTGGATTTACTAAATTATTATATTATACTATTTTATTCTATTATATGTTATTTTGTATTATATTATAGTGTATTATGGTGTAAAATAGTGTATCATAATTATTGTATCATCTTGTATTGCATTGTATTGCATCAAATATTATATCATATATCATAATGATGTTGAGCTATGTCATATCATATTATGTTACTTTACGTTGTGTCATGTTATGTTATGAGGAGCGGTCAATAAGTTTTGCAATTCGGATATAAGGAAACGAGATATGAGGAAAAGGGCTTTATTATTTTTCAATATAACTACCCTCGAATTCAATGCACTTGCGCAACTTGTCCCTGAGGCTTCGAATTCCCGAAAACCAGAAATCTCCCGACTGCTCTTCAATCCACTCCTGGACGGCGAGCTGGACATCTTCATCGTCACCAAGCCGGCGTCCTTGCAGTGCAGCCTTGAGCTGGTAGAATAAAAAGTAGTCGCTGGGGGCCAGATCTGGAGTGTAGGGGGATGATTTTGAGCTCCTTGAATCCGCACTCGCGCAGGGCAGCTTGTGCAACTCTGGCCTTATGGACAGGGGCATTGTCGTGGAGGAGCAGAACACCGCGTGTCAACTTGCCGCGCCGCTTCTGACAGATACACTTCTTCAACCCAGCCAGTTCCTCGGCGTAATATTGGCCTGTGATGGTCCTTCCACGAGGCGCATAGTCCACCATCAACACTCCATTAGAATCCCAGAAGATGGTGGCCATGATCTTCCCGTCTGAGGGTTGGGTCCGGAACTTGATGGGGGTCGGAGAGCCCCTGTGCTTCCAGGCCATGCTTTCGAGCTTGGTCTCGGGATCCCAGTGATGGACCCACGTTTCATCACCTGTCACTATGCTTCACTCGAATCCCGCCGGGTCTTGGTTGTACAGGAGCAGCAGCTCCTCCGAATTTTGACGACGTTGAAGTCGATTATGGGGTGTGAGGTTTCGTGAGGTTTCTAGGGACCCAACAGGCAGAGACCTTGGTCATGGCCAAATTGTCGTGGATGATGCTGATAACACTTCCATGTCAAATTCCAAGTTGTCGCTCGATTTCTTCGACCTTCACCCATCGATTTTCGAGGATCATCCTCTCTACACGGGCCACATTGTCCTCGTTGGTCACGTCTAACGGGCATCCTGGACGGGGATCATCTTCAAGGGACTCACGACCATGGCGTAACTCCCTATTCCAGCGAGCAATGGTTGGATAGGAAGGGGCGGTGTCGGTGTACACTGCAACCATGCGTTCATGGATCTCTTTTGCATTCTTGCCTTCATTGGTCAAAAATTTGATCACTGCGCTGTGCTTAACCTTCTCCATTGTTGAAAAATTTGTGACTGATGATCTGCGATCAGCTACTGCTTCTTAAATTGATGAGGCAGGAGCGTGCGGCTGGAGGTCCTGACTTGTCATAACTTGTCCTCGCACCCACACACACAGCCATCCCCATTCCTCTATTTTGCCCAACCGATTCACAAAAATTATTGACCGCCCCTCGTATGTTACAAATATCAACACGTGCGTTGAATATTGAATATTTTGAATATTTGAATGTTGAATATTTGTCTTACCGATTTATTCCATCACCACAGAATGCAACGAAACCAATGTGCCTCATATGCATGGATGTACTTTCAAATGCAAGCATGAGGCCTTGTAAACTTAAAATGCATCTGGAAACCAAGCACAATGAAAAGAAAGACAAACCAGTAGAATACTTTATAAAACTCCATGGTGATTTTCAGACAAGAAGAACCGTGGTTCAAGTGTTTAACAGCCAAATAAGCAAACTAAATGATGGTTTATTGGCATCTTATGAAATTAGCCTGATATTAGAAAAGGCTGAAAAACCTCATAATATTGGTGAAACAGTAATTTTCCCACGGGTGTCTGTTATAATTTCATCAGTTTTAAAACAAAGTGCAAGTGAAATCACTAATTCGATCCCGTTAAGCAACTCATCTGTGTCACGACGCATCGATAAAATGGCAGAGGATGTTGAAGTTGAAAAGCAATTAATAGCTAATTTGCAAGTAAAACAGTTTGCTCTTCAGCTTGAAGAATCAACATTAAGAGATAATGAAGTAATTCTACTAACATATGTTAGATTTATTGATGATCAAGGACCCAGAAAGAAAATGCTTTTCGCCAGAAGTTGTTACATATTTCAAGGAAAGCAATATTCCACTCAAAAACATAATGGCATGTGCTACTGATGGTTCATCATCCATGACTGGCTGTTTCCAAGGTTTTATTGCACACTTGAAACAAGCTGTCCCCGGAATATTTTGCATAAACTGTTTGATACACCGTCAACACTTAGTTGCTAAGAAATTACGTGGACGCCTACATGATGCACTTAGTGTTGTGATAAAAGTGGTTGTCGTAGAATGGACTCTCGACGATATACCATATATAACTATTCGTTGAGGGAACTTCTTTAATTATCTTTAGAGTGCGTGGATGTCTAGCTGGCTGATATTATGTATCTTCGATATGCTTAAGAAGTGAAACTGAGCTCAAGGATAATAATATTGCTATCATTAATAAAATAGAGTTTTATTAATAATAACTATCAACAACACACAAAACGGAAAATATTGACATAAACAGAGAATGGAAAGGGTCGTGGGGAATAGAGTTAATCCGAGGATTAAAAGATTTAAAAAGGTAAAACAAATATAAAGTTAAAGAGATGGGATGGTTCGCTAAACCATTTAAAGCACAGGATAGAATTGACAAAAGGGTTAAATACTCAAAGGTAACGTTCGGCTTACGCAATTTATACTTGTTGTGCAGAGGAAGGCGACGTGATGGAATTTCGGTCCGCTGGCGAGTTCCAGCCGAAGGGAAGGGAATTAAATGATCCTGACGTGGCGTCTTGGGAATGAGAACCGTTTCTTGACGAACGGCTTGAAGAACGATGGCTGTTCTACGTTGTTCTCTTCTGAACACAGGGGGGGAGGTGAGAACTGTCTCTTGTCTACGAGCTTGAGAACAATGGCTGTTCTAATGTTGTTCTCTTCTGAACAACAAGGAGGAAGGGTGAGAACCGTTTCTTGGCGAACGGGCTCAAACGAACAATGGCTTTTCTAACGTTGTTCTCTTTCTGAACAACAGGGGAAGGGTGAGAACCGTTTCTTGGCAACGAGCTCGAACGAACATTGGCTGTTCTAACGTTGTTCTCTTTTTGATCAACAAGGGGGAAGCCTTGTCGACTCAGCGTCACGAAGGCTCGAACCTTGGCACTCAAGGGATATTGTCCTTCTTCTGGACAAGTGATAGTGAATCTCGAGGTCGAGGTCCCTTGGCGCACAAGGTGAGAGAGGGTCGTAGTGATGTTTCGCGACGAAAATCTCGATCTCCAATCTGATCTTAGTGGTAAAGTTTCCATCTAAATAGTCGAGACATCTCCTTGGCGTGGGGGACAATGGAGTGGGAGCTTCGAGGGAATGCACAGCCGAGCCTGAGAACAAGCCTTATCTGCCCGTAAGCCTAACTCAACCTTGCGAGGTCGGCGCGTGGAGCGAACGGGGGAAGATAAACCTCCTTGTTTAAACATTGACTCAGGTGGCTGCGATAAGGCCCCAGGCTTCAAAGCGAAGATGCACGTGGGAAGCATCGTGGTTTTAAATAACATGTGATAGTGGTTGAAATTAACGCGGCCTCAACCCGTTCTATCACAGTGGTTAACCATATTAAATTAAATTCTCTAAGAGACCGCCTCTTTCGTGAATTCTGTAGTCAAAATGGAGAAGAGTTTGAACGTTTTGTAATACATACTGAGGTGAGATGGTTGTCAAAGGAAAATTGTCTTCATCGTTTTATTGCACTTTGGAATTCCATTGTCTTATTTCTGGCTAACATCCGTCTTGGAGAACAACTGCTCTCAACTAAATGTGATGTATTTTACTTAACAGATGTATTTGAAAAAATCAATTTACTTCATAAACAGCTCCAAGGAAAAAATTCTGATCTCATATCCAGTAAAGGTGCAATTACTGCTTTCCTCAAAAAGCTAGAGTTGTACAAGATTAATATCAGACGTCGTGCATTTGAACAGTTTCCTTGTTTGGCCTCAATTAGCAGCGATTCGCACGATGATGATCTTGCATTGTATGGTGAATATTTGGAAAATTTACACAAAGATATGCAAGCTCGGTTTAGTGACTTACTCATGATGGATAAACCAACTTGGGTGACAATTCCTTTCAAAGTTAATGTTGTCGATGTATACATTTGTTTACATGAAACCCTCATTGAATTACAAAGTGATGAAATATTGCAGGCAAAATTTAAAGATGGGAACCATGATATATGGAAAACAAATGAAGCTGCTAAAAAGTATCCACTACTCTGGGATAAAGCACAACTCTGCGTCATTGCTTTTCCATCATCTTACCTTGTTGAATCAGGATTTAGTCGTGTTTCTCACTTATTGTCAAAAGCTCGTAATAGACTCGACATTTTGCAAAGGGGTGATCTTCGACTATCATTGACATCGATGGAGCCGAATATAAAAAAACTCACTGAGCAACATCAGTCACATGGATCTCATTGAATAAATCTACATTTTTATTTAATTACTCACTTATCTTTTTAAAGGTATATTATGAATTATTTACTAATGTACATAAATGCTCCATAAAATTTAACTATTCAATAATTTATTTGTATTAGTTTAAACTTAAAGTTTTCCTTCAAAATAAGCATAATTATTTACTATTTTTTTACTTATTGATACAATTCCTTTGCTTTCTTATTAGTGAAAAATTTTGGCCTTTGGGGTCACCAAATATTTTTTTAAAGGAAAAGGGTCCATGGGTAAAAAAAGGTTGAGAACCACTAGGTTAGATGATGTATCTAGCCACGGAGTATTTAGAAGATCATTGATGGATCTTATGATTGATCGCCCAAGTTTAGTGGCATGTTTGGTTAATTCAGGTCTTACAACGCCCTTAGAGCATTTGGTATAACGGGCTTTCAAACGTACCTCCAGGGTATTCAGGGAGAAATTATAATTTACTAAGTGTTCCCTGACTTCAGCTGAGGCTCGCATATTTACACGAATTTCAGTCTAACATCGTAAGACTCTCCTTCTGTCAAGGTTTCGACGACTAACTCGGTGGATATACGCTCATAAGCAAATGGAGAGGAGGATAATATAGAAAAATATATCCGAAAAAGGTCTACTAAATTAAGTGCATTTATTTCCGCTTTTGGTGTGGTTTTCGGAGGCAACGGAGACAGTAGAGTCGGAATCAGGCACCAGAGATTGGCACGAGTTGGATGAAAGATGGTAAAGTCAAGAGTGATCATACTTTTATAAAAAAAACAATCTCCATGAGATTTAACAAACATAAAGAAGGGAAAGTTTTGTGTAATCCAACCGAGGAAGGAAACCTATGTAATTCAACGGAGGAAAGGAATTTGTATAATCCATCGGAAAAGGAAGATTTCTAATTGAAATAGTCATACCACGCAAAAATAAGTTGATAAGGCCAAACAACAAAACAAAATTTTGAATGTTGTATATAGGATAATTTATTTATTAGAGAGGGGAATATATACATATAGTAAAGATGTATATAGGAAACAAGTATTCTCTAAATGAGTTGAATCAAATCCTACGGAGGCAGAAAAAGAGAAAATGATGAGAGTTAATATCAGATGCTTCGAACTAAAATTACTCATTGACAAAAACTTAATTTTTATCTAATGAAGATGGAAAATATGATAGAGTAAACAAAGAAGTAAAAGTGGTTCGAAGCGAACGAACGTTGTGAGCTTAGAAAGAAAGTCAATAATAAAACTAAAAATACTTGACTAAAATCTAAGCGTTCGCTAAAATGCAGAATAAAGAAAGAAATGTACTCGGATGCTGAAAACCAAACTTTCACTGTGGGAAGGCGATAGAGAGAGGAACCAAGAAGGAATGGCATATAGATATACTGAATGTGATTAAGAATTTATTTCGAAGCCAATGAGTAAAGATGATTTTGAAAGAGGTGGAAACTGAATTGATACTAAATGATGTGGGCATGAGACAGTGTTGCACCATGTTTCCACAACTTTTTAATTTTTTTATTGATGAATTGATAAAATAAGTGAAGCAAACAAGCGGAGAAGTAGGGATAGGTGATAAAAATATCAACCGTCCAAGATTTGTAGATGATATCATGATAATGATTGAAAAATGGGAAGATCGGCAAGAAATGTTAGACATGGCGGCAGATTATGGTAATGAATGGAAGGCAAAATTTAGTGTGGAAACAAGTACGCGTTAATAGTGAAGGTATGAATAATGGACGGGTCTTAGGAAAGGAGTTTCTGGAAGTGCTGGAGGAATATAAGTATCTAGGTATAAGCATTTGCAACAAAGATAAAGTGTTTGACAAGCATAAAATAAGGGATGAGTTAGAGATGCAAAGAGTGATCATAATGTTAAGATGGAGTAGGAAAAAAGTAAGTAAATTGTTATAGAATTGTCAGAAAGATCTTAAAGGGAGTAGGGGTTCACTCATGGATATGAGGTATGTAAGATGAGCAGACGGAAATTGGATATGGTGGAGAAAATTCAGATTAAGGTGGCTAGGATATGTTTGTGTGTAAATGGTATGGTGGGAGTGGAAACATTAAGTGAAGAGGCAGAGTGGAGCAGATAGAATGAGAGGATTGCAAATATCAAAATGCACTACTTAATGTAATTGGTAAGCCTGAAATAAAAAAAGCTGAATAAAATGGATCATAGAATAAACCTAAGAACGGAATGGGAGGGGTAAATTGAATAAATGAGGAATAAGTATTAATTTTGAGACATAGCCAGGAACAAGGCAACGGATGATGCAATTTAGAAAAGAAACGAAGTGGTACATAGGTACTGAGTGGAAGAGATTAGGAAAAAATAAATATGTATAAAACTGTGTTTTATAAGTAAAATAGAGGAATATGTTAAAATACGAGGGGCAGTCAATAAGTTTTGCGAATCGGTAGGGCAAAACAGAGGAAGGGGGATGGCTGTTTGTGGGGGTGTTAGGACAAGTTATGACAAGTCACGACCTGCAGCCGCACGCTCCTGCCTCATCTATTTAAGAAGCAGTAGCTGATCGCAGATCGTCAGTCACAAATTTTTCAACAATGGAGAAGGTTGAGCACCGCGCAGTGATCAAATTTTTGACCAAGGAAGGCAAGAATGCAAAAGAGATCCATGAACGCATGGTTGCAGTGTACACCGACACCGCCCCTTCCTATGCAACCATTGCTCGCTGGAATAGGGAGTTCCGCCATGGTCGTGAGCCCCTTGAAGATGACCCCCGTCCAGGATGCCCGTCAGACGTGACCAACGAGGACAATGTGGCCCGTGTGGAGAGGATGATCTTCGAAAGTCGACGGGTGAAGGTCGAAGAAATCGAGCGACAACTTGGAATATCACATGGAAGTGTTATCAACATCATCCACGATAATTTGACCATGACAAAGGTCTCTACCCACTGATCCCTAGAAACCTCACGCCCCATGATCGACTTCAACGTCATCAAAGTCCACAAGGCCAGAGTTGCAAAAGCTGCCCTGCGCGAGTGTGGATTCGAGGAGTTCAACCATCCCCCCTACAGTCCAGATCTGGCCCCTAGCGACTACTTTTTATTACGCCAACTGAAGGCTGCACTGCTTTGACGCCAGTTTGGGGATGATGAAGATGTCCAGCTCGCCGTCCAGGAGTGGATTGAAGAGTAGTCGAATGATTTATGGTTGTCGGGAATTCGAAGCCTCAGGGACAAGTGGCGCAAGTGCATTGAAGTCGAGGGTAGTTATATTGAAAAATAATAAAACACTTTTCCTCATATCTCGTTTCCTTATATCCGAATTGCAAAACTTATTGAGCACCCCTCATAAGTACATAAATGGCAAGTATTATAGAACAAGCCGACTAATAATAAAACGCAAAGTCAAATGGGAAATACAAATATTCTATAAGTGAGCAAAATTCAATTTACAGTCACTGTGTTGACGGGAAAAGTAAACGAAACTAATTCTTCTTGGAAACGACGAATAAGCATGAATAAAACTTGTAAAGAAAGAAGGAAAGGAGGATTAAGTCGGTTAGAAAGAAGTAAATTGGGCTTATAGTGGCTAAGAACAGACTAACGAAGACAAATGATTGAGTCACACCTTACGCGGGTTCTTCTTTAAAATTGAATGAGGCTCCGTTTCAGAGTGCAAGAGCAGCACAAATCATGTATCTAAATCGAGCCAAACTTGTAGCCCGTTTCAGAAAAAAAGAAGATAAACAAAATAAGGACTGTTTTGTGTCAAAACATAATACTTCCTGGCACCTCTCCCCACAAAGAGGACCGGCTCCTGGGGCCTTCGGGCCCACCAGCGATTGTCACACTGACCTTATATAAATTTCATTATCCGGTCGGGGATCCTCCCAGTATCATGGAAGGATTGGTACTGACTAACTAACTGTGAAACTGAGAAAATTCAATTTAACAAACATCTATCGTTCAACGTAGCGAGACACTACCGCGAGAAAATAAAAAAAACAAAAGAATTCGGGAATAAAACTTTAAGAAAACAAAAACTAATAGAAGGGAAATATTCCTTAATGTAAAGGAATATAATGGAATTATAGAAAATAAAGAATAAAATTATTGCGTAAGAGAGATTACTTAATCTAACCAAAACTATGAGAAAATAGAACAGGTAGAAAAGTAAACAGAAACATTTAATTTTTCAGGAAAACATTTTTTTTCATCCAGCTGTACAATTTTTGTGTACAATAACAAATGGATACCGAAAATTCATCAACAAGAGTATCAATAAACAATGAACGAAGGGGATTAAATCCAAAATCATGCGGGGACGAAACGTTGTTGTGACAGAACATCGAACCACTTGACTCTCCTTGCTTAAACTAATAGTCTTTGTAGCAACACACTCTTTGATCTCCTCTTAAACTATGCTTCTTTGGAGCAACCTGCGTCGAGCTTTCCACGTTTACCTAATTATTTCTAGAAATTGCTCCCCTTTGGTCCTCCTGTGAGTTAAAAGCCTTTTCCCGAGCATTTGCTAGGCCAATTACCCACGCATTTCTTCTTAACATATCTAAATCTAAAAGCAAATTAGTAAAAAATCTCATGTTATTTACGTTATTATAACAATTTTCTGGATATACCGCACTACCCAATTATAAATAAAATTCTAACTCTACAAAAGACTTAAACTTTTGGCTGGTTACACCCATTAACTGAAATCGGGGCGATATAACTGTGAAACTGATTGGTGATGCGTTAAAGTTCCTTGACGAACTCCCTCTTCACTAAAGTTAGTACACGGTCCAGCGTATAGCAAGCCTGAGCAGTCCATTTTGTCACTTTTTCACGTACTACAGAAACCTATGCAGATTCTTGCCTTAAATCAGGCTTAAATCCGGATAGGAGGGTAAACTTACTCTCTCGCTCAGAATAATTGAACTAAAATAAGTCTCCGGGAACAGCAATCTGGCGACACTTCCTCATACAACCTAGGTGGGAAGAAATTGTCAGTCTGCACTTATGGACGTGCTTCATACAATACCAGGTCGTGACTAGCAGTAAATGTCATGTAGGTGTCCTGTGTTGCTGGAGTTTAGGTTGTCTAGTGGTAAAATGTTCCGCGGCAGGTCTGCCCTGACACCATGTACTGAACCATGTGAATATTGGCTTGTTTCTTTCGAGCCCTCCGATCATAGTCTAAATTTGAATATGTCTCCTTAACTGAATTCATCGTTATGCTAGGATTGACGTCTAGCGCAACGTTTTCCTGCAACGTTTTTGAGCTCATCTGGAGAAATTTGCATGCATAACGACATTCATCAGCCAATTTATAATACGCCTCGGTGTAGTGGGGGTTCAGATATTCTTCAGTGAGTCGAATAACTGTGCACACTAATTGGTGCGAGCGTGCAAAAAATAATAAAAAATGGACAGCAAAGGCTCAGCCAATTTTACATCCCACTACGGTATTTTTTTTTAAATGGGCACGGCGATGTTTTCCTAGCCACCATGCTGAAAGGACGAGGCCCCCTGTCTGGCCTCAGCTTAGCTTCTTCTCTTATTCAGCTAAAATCTACTTCCTTCTTCTTTTATGTACTAACTCTCCTCATTTTTTTACCCAAAGAGGTACTATGTATAGTTCGCTACGCATTGTACCTGGATGAGGCTGCACTTCCTCCCAGCTCGACTGCCCGCAACAAAGTTCTGGGTCACTGAGTGTAATTCTATTCTTTGTCAAGTTTTGGGGAAGCGGGTGCGTTCCTCCGATCCCTTTGTGCACCTTATCCATTACAACAGTCTATTTCTATACTATTTCCTGAGCCCCTCTTTCACTACCTATAGATTTTCCGGTTACGGTTGTTCTTCTTTCGGTCAAAGAAAAAGGTTTTGTACCACCTGGATGTTGGGCATGGTGATTCCGACCTCTCCGAGCAGGATCCGCCGCTCCGACCTGCTTACTACACCATCGTTAAGTTTTGGTCTGGTGTTCCCAAGAAGTGGTGGTGACGGTGTATACTACTGTCCCGGTGGTAATGGCCGGGTCACGCAAGAAGCATCTACTCGGCCAATCCAGTTTTGGAATCAAAGCAAGGACCTCGCGGGCATGAACAATGAATTTATACTTAACGGGCATGAGGTACTTCGTCGACCTCAATTCCTCAATCAATATTGGTGAATGGGCTCCTATCTCACCACATTCAACCGATAAAGGAGTTTCCTATTTATAGCATTGTAGCTCCTCTGATCTCAGGGGCTCCTCTAAATTTCTTCTAGTGGAAAGAGTTTTTCAACCTTTACCTCAGATACGCCATCGGGCGACTTTAGTCTAATGGCGGGACCCCTATACTTTCTCAGGGGTCCCACCAAATTCTTGTAGGAGAAAGTGCTTCCTCCTCTTCAAATGTGGAAGATTATGGGGCTTCTTCCTTACTTTCTTTCGGAAAGTTGCCTCTAGGGAACTAGCACTTGTGGTAGGTTCCCGTTTACTTTAACAATTGAACATCAACTACACGTCAAGGCATAGGGCGTTCCGCCTCGTTTTCCGACTCACCGATGAAGGCAAGTGAATCCCTCAACCTCATTAGAGGTGTAAGAGCTGAAGTCGTCCCCTTGACCTTACTAAAACACTTCATCGATTCAAGGTTTGTCACGTTAATGTGAGGCGGTACGTCCGCTTCCCCTTTCTTCCGAATGTGGGTAGGAATGCCGCCTGCAGGCTCCAGCAACTTTTGTGACGGGAAATAGGCCTATGAGACTCTGGTCGGGATAACTACACTTTGAGTGGATTGCCAGTTGGAAGCCACTCCTGAAGAGAAAATGTTACGATAGGAGCCCCTGTCCCAGGTGACAGGATACTCTAAGCTCGGTTTAAGACATCGAGTTCAGGTGCAAGCTCTTCCCTAGGTGACAGGGGATCCGAGAACTCACAAGGAGCAGAAGGACTCCCTCCTCGTGAGTCGATCTTGCTCAAGCCGCTCCTTTTGGCATTGAGGCCCGTTACAGGAGTGGACAGAAGTGGGTTCACTCCGTGCTCCCCTTTCCGACAAAAAAAAAGTAAGACTAAGAAAAAATCAAAGATAAAAGTGGTTAGTCTCCTCCCACTGGGGATCCAGGAACGGACAGAACCGCTGTCGCTTCAGCAAGCGACAAGGACAAGACCCGCACGTCAGAGGCACCCTCGGGCAGGAAGGTACAGACAAAGACCAAAGTTGCAGGTGCGGTGAGCAGAGCTTCGATTACATCAGACCCCTCATTCAGACACAACCTGGCGTTTTTAATCACGCTTGTTTTAAACTATTTTTAGTTACTCACTTCACAGATAGGAACGTGTTGGCAAAAGGTTACAAGTTCCATCTGACGATAGCATTAACTAGGTTAACTGGTAGAGAGCCAAATCTGACTCGATTGGCGCACAGGAGACTTCTGGCGAATACGGCTGACCCTTTTGAGTCGGCCATTATTAGTACCTTTCGGACACTCAATGGCTCGCCAGCTAAAGTAACACCACACTCTTCCGTGAATTTCGTCTATGGGTGGTTGTTACGAAGGAACTACTTTGAGAAGACATCACTGAGGAGCTGGCTGACCAAGAAATGGTTATGGACGAACGTGCAATGATAAAAATGGCGGTGAGGATACTCAAACCCACCCCTGTAGGGGAATCGTCACTCCCCCCCCTCCTGTTTTATCGTGGTGGAGTCACAAGGTTACCGCAAAGACATCCGGCCCAGGCATCGGTGGGTCAAGAGCGTAACCACAGCGTCGCACAACTCGGCGCCATGAAAGACCTAAAGGTCAAAATGCAAGATCTCCCCCAGGAGAGTGAGATTCAATTTCACGTCAAATAAGAAATTGGAAACGTGTTTCTCCCAAGCTCGAAGGCTAACGAGGAGCCGATGTAAGACTCGGTGGGGAAAACCGTTTGGAAAAGAACCCTCATGGGGCCGTCCTCAAGCCCCTCCCCCCCTTACCACTCCCCCAGTGGGGTGACAAGGTATAAATGAGGAACACTGAGGAAAATCGGGGTAGTATACGTCAGACTCCAGGTGACGAAGTCCTCGATTAAAACCGAGCTACCTAGACTGGATTGGTAGTGTACTTGGCTCGCCAGGCCAAGAAGTACCCTGCAAGAGAGGCAGGGCTACCTACCTCAAGGGGCTAAGAAGAAGTTCATCCTCGAGCTAGTCCCTGGTTATCAAACCGAACGCTAAGTTAACTTTGTTAAGCTCAACTTACTCTCGCCAGAGAGACTCCTCATATCCTGGTGCACCTTAAACACCAGGGGTATTCCTCGTCCTTGGGGAATTAAGAAAAGAAGAAGGAAAAGGCTCCCCCTCGAGCCAGTTACTCCGTGGCCACACCGAACTCATAAGTTAACTAGGTTGAGGAACCAAGTTCAACTTACTCTTGTCAGAGAGGCTCCTCATATCCTTGTGCATCATAAACACCAGGGGTATTCCTCGTCCTTGAGGAATTAGAGAAAGAAGGAAAAGGTTCCCCCTCGAGCCCGTTACTCGGTGGCCACACCGAACTTTTAAGTCAACTTGGTGAGGAATCAAGCTCAACTTATTCTCGTCAGAGAAATCCCCCTCCGTTATACTCGCCGTTGAAGAATACTGGAACTAAGAAGAAGCTCATCCTCGAGCTAGTTCCTGGTTACCAAACCTACCTTCAAGTTCAATTTATTCTCGCCAGAGAAACCCCCCTCATCGATCCTCGCCTTTGAAGAAGACCCTCCCCGAGTTCAGTCCTCGTCCATGAGGAATTCAGTAAAGAAGGAGAAAAGCTCCCCCTCGAGCTCGTTACTCGGTGGTCACACCGCACTCCAAGTTAACCTGGTTTAAGAACCAAGTTCGAATCCCTCTTGCCAGGGAGACCACGACTACCTTGGTGCCGCATAAAGCACCGTAATTGTTCTCGTCCTTGAAGAACCCCGCCCCCCCCGGAATACCGTGTGGACCCCCCAGCTGCTACCCTCGCCAAAAGGACATCCGTGATCTCGCTCATCTACATCTGGCCCGGCGGCACGCGTTGAGAGTCAATAACATTCTTGAGGCCTTTTAAACTCCAGATGAGTCCGTAAGCCTAATTCTTATATTATTGAGGTGTGTAGCGAAGTTAACCAATTTTAGACGGTCAAATTAATTGAATTAATTCTTGTTTATAATAATATTCCGAGTATTGCTGTAGTTAATGTTTAAATGTTGTGTATTTAATTGATAAAGGTAAAATATAAGTTTATTTTGGCAATTATTTGCGTTTCTCTATATCCTTACGTGTTTCGGAACGGCTCTATTCTTTAAGATATTCAGATATCAATATATTAGCACTCTTACCACTCTTAGAACAAAAAGGGGGGCATTCTACGACAACCCCTATACACTTGGTTACGTTCGATCGTGACATGCCGTTGAGAATCGCTGCCCGACAAAGTGTCACTTCCATTGAGGTTATACTGCCCACGCAGCTTCGTTCGTCAATAAGAATTGCTCATGTAGACGTGCTTACATGGAGTTTGTTTAAGTTCTACCAAGGTCATCCGAGCCACGCCCTGTTTCCTTGATGCAATGTAGCGCATATTTTCTGAAGAAGAAAATCCTGCATCTTCAGGTTGTGGATCGTGAGTCGTTTTGTGAAACAAAGAATTAGTCCTGGCCCGCCTAGAGCTACCTGGGACGTTTCATGCCCCAATAAAAAAATTCAGTTTCCACTCCTAGTCTATGCAAGCTTACGAACAAGGTTGCTTCTGAATTCATTCAGAACTATTCTGCAGGCTCTACCCTTCCCCTTGTAGAGTTGGCGGCACACAGGGTTAACACCTACACTCGGCTAAAACCAAGGTTCCCCCTCTCACTCCGCGTGACTATTTCCAGTAAGTCGTTAGATTCAGAGGAAGCAAACCCCACAAAGGTGGTCGTGATGTCGTCGTTGCGGATTCTTAAAGGTGCCTCGCGAAAAGGGGACAGCACCAGAGGAGCTTCGGCTCCTAAGCCCCAACCCACACCTGGGCTGGGTGTCTTGGAGACGCGTAACCCTACCAAAGAGGGCACCTCTCCTCCGAATCCACCCCGCATGCCAAAGGTTCAAGGCTGGAGTTGAGGTGGGGAGGAAAAGACGCATTGTGAGCCCAACCCCTCCCGATAAGTCCTCGCATGCGACAACGATTAGTTCAGCCAACAGCGCCCGGATTTGTGCCACCAGTAAGCATGCGGACATGCACCTGAGAGTCTTCACTTCGATGAGCGTCCCCCGCACCTCTTCTAAGCTAGACCTGGAGGGCATACTTCTAAAATGGAATTGTCGTGAATTCCAGGGAAACTGGCAGGATCGGCGAAGGCTCGTCTCCTCCCGTTTCCCGTTAGCCATCTTTCTGCAGGAATCCATCCTGGGCACGTCAATCCTGACCACCCTCCAAGGTATAAATGTTTAGTGACCTCACCACTAAAGGATATATTTCGGGGAGTAGGATACGTGATTTACACCCAGCATAATATCTCGGTTCTTCTATTTGTTAAAAATACGTCCTTTCAATCAGTAGCAGTGCAACTACACCAGAATAGGAGGTATAGTTATTTTCTCTTACATTCTACAGTCATCTGACTATTTGCGGGTGACTTCCGCCCCGTTGTAGCACAGTTGCTATGGTGCTTCATTTGCTCAGAGATTTTACCGGGGAACTACACGATCAATTCCAGTGATCAGGTCCTTGCCGACCTGTCATAAATGTGAACGAGTTTACTCATCAACTGCCAGAGAACTGCGTTATTTTCTTGTCTCCATGTCTCTGTGCTCTCTGGATACAAAACCTGTTTAAGGGTGGGAAGAGGTGGATGATTTCTATGGTAGTGAGCACTTTACCATTATTTATAATTTTCTGGGCCACTGCCGTTTAAAAACTGCCCTAATGGTGCTTGGAACAGGCACGGTAATCCGCATCTCAAGAAATGAATGATTTTCCTGTCCCAGTCGACGAGTTTAGGTCGGTAGATGATGCTGTTGAGTTTTTCTTCTGCAGCCTCATCCTCGTTTGGTCGTTTTGCATACATCTTTCTTGGTGGTCGACCTAGTGTGAGTCGGCCATATGACAGAAGCGCCATATCTACGTTAGCTATAAGAGCCACTTGAACGATTTTATTGTCAGTGAATTGCGTCGACACAGGGCTAGGTTTCAGTATATTTCGAAGCATTCCCGTCGCTCTTTCTTGCGGGAAGAAGTATCTTCACTTAACAGGAAGACCCCTCTTGTAGAGATGAGGAAGCTAGTGAAAACGATTCGGGAAAAAGTTCTTGCAAGACTCCCTCCCCCCCCCAAATTCCCCAGGAGAACGGGACTGTGATCTCAACCCGGCGTTAGTGGAGGAGTCTTTCGCGACCGCTTTCTCCACATTATCTAGCCCAGCTTCTGTTACGCTAGCATTCAATCCAGTTGTTATGTTGCTAAAGGCGGTTGACTTGACGTTACTTTCAAAGGCGGATAACTCTTAAAAAAATAGTTTACGTTGAGTGAGTTGCGTTCCGCTTTCTCTTCATGCGCCGACACTGCCCTTGGTCCGGACGATGTCCCATTTGTCATGCCTTGACAGCCTGGTGAATAAGGCAAGTCATTATATTAGATTTGTTCAAAAGGATCTGGGAAGAGTGTATCCTCTCAGACTCCTGGCGAATGGTTACTTTTATTGCTTTTTGCAAACTGGGAAGAGACTACTTTACCTCGTTCGGTTTTAACCCTATATTTATAACCTTTTGAATATGCAATTGATGGAAAAATTGGTAAATGTTAGATTAGCCTATTTCCTGGATAGCGTAAGCCAATTCTTACACCTAGTGAGGCTTCCAGAAGTTCCATTCTGTATTTCTGAAATGCTACGAGATCGTCTATTCCTGGTAACGGTGTGGGAGCTCTTTCCGGCCGAATCGGAGCTGCAAGAAGACATCCCGCAGCGAAGTGCCATGAGCATTAATAATATCACATCGGTGCTGCTGGAAGATGTTCTCTCTACTCTTTCTACGTAGACTACCATTCTATCTATTTTAGTGCGGCCAGATGTAAACCTTTAGCGAGGACGCCAACAGACATTGAGCCTCATTTCTCGCTATGCCGAAGTGCACAAGTCTCAGTTTGCCTTGGTAAAGAGTAAGGTGGCACACTTCTGCCACCTTCCACGGTTCCATTCCGACCCGGACTTGTTCCTAAATGTTTTTTTCCTGGGAGTGGTGGATTCGCACAGTTTCCTTGCTCTTGTTTTCGACCGATGCCTCATCGGGGAGGCTCATATTCGCAGTCTTAGGCTCTATTGTACCCCCGCCATGGACATTATTTGTTTGCTCACGTTCACTCCTACTCTTCTAGTTCTTTAACAATCATTTATTAGTTCGAACCTTGAATATGAAAGAGTTTTACTCATCCGTAGCCGATCGTGTACTGCGGAAGTTGGACTCAGTCCACTACACCGGTCTCAGTCTGAAGACCGGTGCCTTTTATATTGCGTTCGACCTTTATGGAGTGCATTTCGTGTCGCTCTGCATCCGTGCCACTGTACACGAAATGTTCCAAGTCCCATAAGGTGTTCGGTTTCCAAGCCGTATCTTTTCTGTTTTAAATCAGCAGGGATCTACCAGACGTTACATCTCTCTTCACGGACGAGCTGATTGCAATACAGCGCTCTGTACGAAAGATAACATGAAGGCTAGGTTCGGAGATCGGATTGTGTTCTTTAGCGACTCATAAAGCGACCTGAGTTCTCCTGGAGCATTGTCATCTCTGCCCCTAACTGGTTCGTGGTAGCCATCACGTCCCGGTTGCCGCGAGCTAGGCGGATGTCAAGATTATCCTCTGCTGAATTGATGGACATGCAGGGATTGAGCACGCCGATGAGGGCGCTAAAAATTCAACGAGGACTCAGCGACCAAACTAGCATTTCGCTGATCCTCACAGTGACTACATGGCAAGAATAAGTCAGCTCCCTGGGCTGCTTTGAAAAGAAGAAGGGAGCCGACCGAGTGGAAATATTAAAGTTGTCACCCAGACTGAGCGGCACATTCTTGTTGAATGTCTGAGTGATTTTCGCGCACGCTACCTACCCCGGTACTGGGAAGAGCGGCGTCGCTACCTATTCTGTAACGTGACTGGATCGAATCCGCAACTTCTGCTCAGGCAGTGGGAAGCACTGCGCTGACTAGTATTCTCAGTACGAAGTGAAAAGGAAACCCAAAGGGATGATTTTATTTTGTTTTTTTTAATTATGTTCTTGACCAAACTTCTAAAATTTTAAGAGTCAAATTGACAATGGGTCAGCCTCTAAATGTCTCCCAGCATTAACTAATATTGACAAAGAAATTTGGAGCTTATTTAACGGAACTTTAGTTTAACTCTAAACAACTATTGCACATTATCGTTAGTGCAGAGGGTGAATTCAGAAACGCTCGGTTTCTGAGACGGGGCAAACTTGAGCAACGAAAATAGGTCATATTCGAGAGAGAGAGAGAGAGAGAGAGAGTTACATTGAGTTAGGGTACCTCAAAAGACATTTCTGCCCATACCGAGGAGGTACTTACTTTAGAAAAGCCCTATCTACAACTTTGAGGCAAGTATCAACAGATCAAGGCTCTCCCCACCCACCTCTCCCACCAGAAACTTCGGGCAAGGAAAAATTGAAAAGAAAAACTTTGTTTAATCTTTTTTTAAAAGTTTCTACAGTTTTGCTCGACACTATTTCTTCCGTCAGCTAATTCCACACTTTAACTATTCTATATGAAAAAGGTTTCCGCATAGGGTTGTTCTAAATTGTTCGAGAACAAGCTTCATGCCATTGTTACGAGAATAATTTCTATTTAGTTCAAACCAGAGAGAGCAGTCGACATTTTCTATTCCTCTCAAAATTTTGTATACCTCGATTAATTGACTTCTAATGCGTCTTGTTTCCAGGCTGAATAGGTTTAACTTTACGGGCGCTTTTTGTAATTGGATTTTTTAAAATTTGGAATTAATTTTTTCGCTCTGGCTCGGACTATCTCCAATCTCTCAATGTCTTTTTTCAAATATGGCGACCAAACCTGCGCACAGTATTCCAATTGGGGTCTTACCAAGGTATTATACGTATTCAATATTATTGTTTCGTTTTTGTAGCTAAATTGTCTTTTAATATAACTGAGTATCTTTAAGGCTTTTTCCTCCGGAGACCTCTACACATTGTTGAGAAAATTTGAGATCCGTGGTTATGTAAATGTCTAGATCTTTGTCTTTTTCTGTGCATGCCATTGTTCTATCAAATATCTTGTATTCAGCTTTAGGATTTTTATTGCCCATGTGCATTATTTTGCATTTATCTAGGTTCAAAGGCAAATCCCACTTTACAGACCAGCGTGAAATTTGATCAATATCTTCCTGAAAGTCTTTGATGTCATCTTCACTAATTATACCTTTACCCAATTTACAGTCTTCAGCAAATCTTGAAATCTTTGATGCCAATCTGATGTCAATATCGTTTACATATATGATGAAGTGTGATGGTCCCAACACTGACCCCTGTGGAACTCTATTACTAACAGATGTCCAATCGGATGATTGACCATTAATCACAACTCTCTTCCTACGATTTGTGAGCCAGTTCTCGATCCAAATTGCAACTTCTTTGATTATTCCTAATGTTCTAATTTTTGTCATTAACTTTCCGTGCGGTACTTTATCAAGGGCCTTCTGAAAATCTAAATACAAAATGTCAACTGACCTTTCTGTGTCACAAATTCAATTTATGTGGTGAAAGAATTCCAAGAAATTAGTCAAACACGATCTTTGTTTTCTGAAACCATGTTGAGTGTCACGTAATAATGCATTCACTTCAATATGTTCAACTATTTTTTCTGCGATAAGGTGGTCGAGCATTTTTCCGACCACTGATATTAAGCTTATAGGGCAGTAATTATTGGTTGACTCTTTGCATCCTTTCTTAAATATTGGCGTTATATTAGCCAATTTCCAATCTTCTGGGACACATCCTCTTTCGAGAGAAAGGTTAAAAATTTCTGTTACATGTTCGGCCTTGGAATCTTTAACTTCTTTTATGACCCTTGGGAAGATCATGTCCGGACTAAACGATTTAAATTTATTCATTTTGTCAATGAGTCTCTTAACATCATTAACTGAACACTCTATTGATTTTAGAGGATTATTGCCAGAATATCTGCTGTTAGGTGTTAGAATAACGTCGGAATCATCCTTGGTGAATACCGTTGCAAAGTATTCGTTTAAAACATTTGCTATTTTTACATCGTTGTATATCAAAACACCATTCTTGAATTTGATGGGTGCAATACTATTTTTGATTGGTTTCCTACTGTTTACCAGTGCGAAGAATTCTTTAGGGTTTGTCTTACAGTTTAAGGCCACTTTAATCTCTTCATTTCGCTTGGCTCTTTTAATTTCCCTTTTAACTTTTCTTTTCAGTTGGATATATTTTTCTTTGATGCTGCCCGAGTTTTTATTTTTGAGTAGCTTATATGCTCTGTCTTTGTCCTTAATACTTTTCTTAATTTCTTTTGTTCACCATTTTGGTTGTTTGACACAATAAACTTCCCATGATTTTGATGGAATGAAATGTGACTGATTTTTCATCAGATTTTCTTTAAAACTTATCCATATTTCATTTATAGGGCCAAAACTTAGTTCGTAATGACACACGCTCTCTCTTAACCCCTCTAAATTTGCTATTTTGAAGTCTAGCTTGGTAATACATACTTTTCTTTTGATGCATGGTACGTTGATATTAAAATGAATTATATTGTGGTTACTATTACCAAACTTGTCTCCTACGCTCAGATTGGAAATCAAATCACCGTCGCTAGTTAAAACTATATCTAAGATATTAGGACCTTATGTGGCTTCTTTGACCCACTGGGTTAGTAGGTTATCGTCATTAAAATTAATTAATTTGTATCCTTCCGCATCAGAGGTTTTCATAGCCTAGTATACTCGCCCGCAATTAAAATCGTCAAAAATTAAACATAATTTGTTGTTGATCTCATTTCTTAAGCAGTCGTAGAATTTTTTATTTTTTACCTTTAGTACTAAGATGGATTTCGCCATGAGCGAAATATTCTTTGTTGTTAATGAAGCTTATCCAAAAGTCGACGAAATAAACATTCTCCCGTTCACATATCCTTCGCAGGCGTTCATTTATGCCAATTGCCCTAGTCATTGTTTCATTTTTCTCCTTTAGTCTTGGCAATATGCCGACAATTAATCTACGATCTGTTTTTGATTAGATTTTTGCAACCATTTCGGTATAGTCATTGATTAATTTTTCTGTTCCAGAAATGTCTTTACCACAGAAAACATCATTTATTCCAAAATGAGCAATTACAGGGGATTTTTTATTCTTCAGGTTTAAATTGCCGAATTCTTCGGTTACTTTCTTGATTCCTGCGCCGGGGTAACATCTGAATTTCCGCTTTCTAATATTTTTTCAACAAAATGATCAATTTGATTTCGTATTATAGAGTCACCAATTAAGTATGTGTCCTTTTCTGTTTCAAACAAAGCTAGAAATCTGTTATGAGTCTCTATTTTAGGTAGTTCAGTGAGGTTAGGTTAGATTGATGTTTATTTCTGACAGGCAAAAAAAATCGTTTCCATTTTTGTCTTTCTGATTCACTTTATTATCTAATAATGCAACAGATTGTTCTAATCTGACTACCTTGTTATCAATATTTATTACTCTGTTCTCATTGTTTTTACAACCGCATTCTTTCATTTCTAAAGAGTTAATTCTGTTTTCGAGGGTAGCGATCACGTTCATAAGTTTATTTTTTTCTTTATCATGTCGTTCAGCAAGTTTACAGAATAAACAAACACTCGACGCCGTGATTCTATGGTAGCTTTGTTCTGAAAAATCTGTGCACCACTTTACTGACTTACACTTAGAGCAGAAGGTTTTTAATCTCTCGGCACCTGGCATTTTTTAGTTCGAGATTTGACTTGGTTAAACAATATGGCGCGATCAATTTAGCCTATTCGGTGTAAAACTACTTGATTAGTATATGGCATAGAAAAATAATTTAGATCTATCTAGGAATTATGTGATTGTAAATAAGTGTATATTTTTGAAAAACTAATTTATAACAATAAGTAAAAATACAGAAGAAAACACTTATTGACGGTTTACGGCTGCCTTCACTTTTTTAGTCGTTGAATCCAATATGGCGACAGGCAGCTAACTTAAATGACACAAACTACTCACTAATTGGTTGATTTCGTGGTGTGGCAAGCGGCGTGAAAATAGTACTCGGTGATTGGCTGAGAAATTATGACGTCATTCGGTATATGACGTCACTCGTGATTTGTGGTTTTCGAGATTCAGTTTACGACTCTTTATAAATAATTAAACAAAATCACTTTATAAACGACTTATATTTACAATGAAGGATTTAATAAAGAAATAAACAGTAGAGAAAAATACTTTTTAATATCAATATCGATAAATAGCAATCACTTTATGAATCAAATAGAGGGAGCGGCACTGTCACACATCCTAATGGGACAACGACTGAAAGACGACAGAGAGAGAGAGAGAGAGAGAGAGAGAGAGAGAGAGAGAGAGAGAGAGAGTAACAACAACAACAAGGAGTAACAACAAGGAAAGAAGGTACCCTACAAGACCTTACGGTCCATTCAATGAGTGTACCTTTTGGACTAGCAGTCGAGCGGGCACATATCTGCTCAAAAACTTTACGTCCTTTTACGGCCATTTTTCAAGACCCTGTCTAGTCTTGACTTGAACTGGTCAACAGATTCACTGTTGACAACTTCTACTGGAAATGCATTCCAACTACCGCAGATACTGTAAGTGAAAAATTTTCCACATTAGACGACCGCACAGTCTTCGAGTCTCTAACGAATAGAGATCCATCTCTTGCAGTCTTTCTTGGTATGTCTTGTTCCTTAGCGATGGGATTAGTTTCGTGGCTCTGGCTTGCACTTTTTCAAGACGATCGATGTCTTTTCGATAATGAGGAGACCAGAACTGAACAGTGTACTCTAGGTAAGGCCTCATCAGCGAGTTGTAAAAGGGAAAATCAACCTACTTTGTTCGAAAGCTGAATTGCCTCTTGATGTAAGCCAACAGGCGTTGATCCTTTTTCTCCACCTGTAAGCACTGCTTCGAGAATTTGAGATTGCTGCTAATCAGCACACCTTAGTCCTTCTCGACATCAATAGACTCAAGATGCATACCTTGTAGCTCGTAGCCTGACCGGGAGTTCGCATACCCGATGTGCATCTCTTTACACTTGTCTTAGTTGAAAGGCATCTGCCACTTGTCAGCCCACTCGCCGATCATCTGTAGGTCACCCCTCAACATCTCTATCTTTTCGGGATTCGCTAAGTTAGCTACAAGTTTGTGTCTTCGGCAAATTTCGCTAGACGACTCACCAGTCCTTCATCTATATCGTGATGTAGATGATGAATAATAGAGAGCCTAGTACGGAACCCTGATGGACTCCGCTCGTTACTGACGACCACCGAGAGGTGTGGCCTCCGATGGTAACCCTCTGTCGCCTGTCCGACAACCAACTTTCTAACCATTTTGCGACCTTTCCTCTTATTCCCAGTGCACGTACTTTTGCCATCAGTCGGCGGTGGGGGACTTTATTAAAAGCCTTTTCGAAATCCAAATCAAGTATGTCCACCGCTCGACTTCTGTCAAACTCACTCATTATCTCATGGAAGATTTCAAGCAAGTTCATGAGGCACGAGCGCTTTCTTCGGAAGCCATGCTGGGTCGTGAGACTCTAAATGACTCATTATCCTATCCGCTATGATGCCTCCAAGTACTTTTCCCACTAATGAAGTGGGACTTATTGTTCTTTAGTTTCCTGCGGTGCCACGGTTCCCTTTTTGTGGATCGGGGTGACATTGGCCATACGCCAGTCTGCAGGTACTTCACCACTGTCGAGCGATGAGTTGAAGATCTCAGAAAGATTAGTGCTCACCTGATCTTTCACCTCACGTAGCACTCTTGGCAGGAAGCCGTCAGGACCTGGAGATCTATACGCATTCAACTGACCTAGTCTCCTTGCAACCTCTTCGGAAGTTGTAGTTATTGTTTCTAGTGATTCTAACTCACGATCTATCACTATCGGCGGTCCGGGTATCTCTCCGTCCCTTTCCCTCGTGAAAACCGAGGAGAAATAGTCATTGAGTATGCCAGCTATTTCCTCATCTGAACCCTAGAGAACGCCATCCGCATCCCTCAGGAGTCCAATGAGTTGGCGTACTGGTTTTCGGCTGTTCACGTACGCGAAGAACTCCTTGGGGGTCTCTTTGGAGAGAGAGGTTACACGAATTTCTTCGTTACGCTTATCCGTGCGCATTAGGGCTTTAACCGTTCTACTATGGGTCACATAGGCTTCATGGTGCATCGCACTACTATTCCTCTTCCATTCTATGTGCTCTGTCTTTCTGGCTTTAAAAGCACTAGCGATTTCTTGAGAAAACCACCTAGGCTGAATGCTCGCTAGTCTGACAGCCTTAGTGGGAACGAAGGCTGTCAGACTAGCGAGCAGATTAGTCGTTCCATTTGGAATTCGTCCCATCTTCGTTAGTTGGTTGCATCTGGCCAAGTGCCCCCCGAAGCCTATCGAAGTCTACACGTCTGAGATCCAATTTACGTTCTCGTTCATTAGTACCTTGCGTACAGGGAGCCCGTACTCCAAACCTTACCATGTTATGGTCACTACCACCTAGGCATTCATCCACTGACAGGTAGGAGACGAGGTAATCTTCACTGGTAAATACTAGATCTAGAACGTTGCCCCTTCGCGTAGGCTCGCTGAACCCACTGAGTCAGAAAGTTGCAAACAGCAAAGTCTACAGCCTGAAGGGCCTCTCCATCGCCCGTTCGGTCACTCCAGTCGACTCGGTAATTGAAGTCCCCTACCAGCAGCGAGGGAGGGCCGTCTAAGAGACCGGACAGTTTTTGGTACACGTCTATATCAACCTCTACCATCCAATGAAGAGGTCCATAGGCCACTATGAACCTGTACATTGTATTGTCGACCTTTATGTTGACTCCTAGCACTTCATGCTCTGGAACAGTTCTGCATTCGATGGGAGATAGATGTACCCGTACATACACCAGAACTCCACCACCTTCCCGGTCAGCGCGATCCTTATGGAAGGTCGCGTAACCGGGTACTCCAAACTCACCTATGAAGTCCCTGGTGTCTGCACGAATCCACAACTCCGTGACGGCCACTATGTCAAGCTTCTCTGATGACATTAGTGCTCTAAGCTTTCAAAACTTGTTCCTTATCGAGCGGGCATTTAATAGAAGAACTCTTAAGGGGCGTCCGCTAGCCCTACTGACCCCTCCACTTCTCCGTTTCCTGACGGTTCGTCGTGCATCCTCCCCTCCGAAGCTGGCCATCACCCACTTCCGCCCTCTCCTCTGTATCGACGGAAGGATTGGGTGCTGGGTGCTCGACCTCGGCTGCCGAGGACGCTACTTCGTGGGATTCTCCCACTCAGGTCTCAGTCATCCTTCCTCCTTCAACGGATCTCTTTACCCACTATGAACCGTGGCAGATGAGCTCACGCAGAACACCCCTTCCATGGCCAGACAGGTAAGTGCCATCCTCACTAAACAGCCCCAACCGACCGTAGAATTAGTCAAAAAGGTTGACGAAACATACGCCTATTCCTGATAGGATCCCACCTAGCTTCCAATTGATGCTCAGAGCCTTTTGGTTAGCCAAGGCACCCCCGGAGCGTCTCGGTATGATCCCAAAGACGATTGGTTTTGACGTGTTTTCTTTCAACGAGGCTGCTGAATTTCTGACATCTTCGATGATGCGCTCAATAAAGCCTGAAGAGCCTCCTTGTAGTAACAGGTCGTTTCCACTGGCTTGGGCCACTACCAGCGTATCTTGCTGTCCTAGTCTTATCTTTTTAACTTATTTCAGGATTTCTGGCGTCTTCTTACCTGGTAGGCTACGTCAGCGCCTCATTTCCTTGGCCCCATCGTTTAGCCGATTCGTCAGGTTCCTCACTTGAGAGTCTCTGATAACGATTGGAGACGCCCAGCCCGAATCCAGGGGAGCAAATCTATTAAATATTTAGACTGGCGTCGGTATCAAAACATCTCTCGGTCTATGGGCTCCCCTTCTAACAGGAGTGAAGCCATCGTGACTTACTCCTTCGGTAACGGCTACGCTGGAACCATCATTATTCGGGGGAAGTGAACATTACATTTCTTTTTCTTCTTATTATTTTTTGGCCACTCGTTTCTCTGGGCAGTGCCGATGCAATATTGCCATATTTAAGTGAGAGGCTCGGCGGCAGAAGCACCGCCAGTTGAAGTTGACAGGGTTGCTAATCTTGTGGACAATTCTGCGATACTGTCCTAGAGACGGCTAAGCTTGCGCGCGTGCTCTGATTCCATGGTCTCTATTTTCATCTCGAGTGCTCGAGCTCTCTCCTCCGAAGCCCTGTAGAGATCTTGTATCTCCCTACAATAGGCCACTGCTTCTTCGACCTCAGGATGCAAGCGGTGCAAACACTGCCCGGGTGGCATTTCAAATAACACCGCTCCGGGAAATCCATATACCACTTATCCTTCTGGCACGTTGCGCATGAATATTTTAGAGCACCTGGTCCTCTTTTTCCTGTCATTCTGAAAGCTTTATACTAAATCAATTTACGACCAATCAATAAATAAAAGACGGGTTGGTGAGTTCGCCCGTGTGAGTCGCTCCCGCATATCGATCGAAGACGTTTCGAAGTCTTTCAGAAGGCCCCTCCTTTGCTTCTGTTCGTCCGACCGGGTCGTCAAACCTCAGCGTGCCGTGGCTCCCAACTAAACAGCACTGACGTCGCTGAAGGGGCCATCGATTTCTCACCAGGTGAACAACGGAGCACGCCCCGTAATTAACTCCTACTAGTTCCCTTCACGACGTCCAGGATCTCGGAGTAGCGTTCAATGGATATCCCGCCACACCAAGAGACTCGACCCAAAGCGTTTTATTGGCCTGGCAACCAACCTGGGAACAAAGGGCCGTCACCTCAGACCGATGCTACCAGAGGGACCCGTCAACGGTCACTGGGAATGGGCAATAATTACGCGCCAGGGAAGGGTTAACGGGGCACTACCCTTATCCCATTCATCGTGCCTAAACGCCTCGGACACCTCTAGTCCTAGTCTCTCGCAACCAGTGAGCTTCGATTGGCGTTGTTTATAGAGGTTCCAAAGCCTCTTTTCTGACGCATGAGGTAGCTGCCAGAAAGAGAGAGAGAGTAACGAGGATTCAGAAGGAAAGCAAGCAACTTAAAAGACCTCTCTATCCATGCTGAGAAGGTACTTGTATAAGTTATCTATCCTAATATATACATACATAAGAAAAAAAGTAACTAGGAGTTGGAGACAAATGGACAGTAAAGTTGAAGGCTCTCCCCTCCCTCCTCTCCCACCCGCCATGCGGGTACGGAAACTAAAATGATACCTGGTTCAGTTGAAATATAGTGCTCAACCAGGAATTTTTATAGTAATAGTACATAGAAGGCGAATGCTGAGTAGGTCCAAGTGGACAAATCGCCGCCATTTTCAAAAAGGGTTTGTTAAAATTTCAAATATTCGTTGAAAAACATAGACTATGGTTACAAATTTAAAATAAAAGCGAGTAAAACCGTAGAAAATAAAAGGGAGTAAAATCATAGAAAATAAATGGCCCTAAAATATAGTAAAATCAAAATAAAGTAATAAGACATGTCTATCCCATTCTAAAAGTGATAAAATACTAAATTTCCTTTAGTAGATTCGTTTCTGATAAAATTTTTAGCACTTTGTTCATATTAAAGGTGTTCTCAAGCTCAGAAAGGATACTTCTCAGGGCCTGCTGAGAACGCATCCCTTGGCAAATAAAAGGGAAAAGTCTTTGCCTTAGGGTTTGGAAGCGTGTGCATTCGGTGAATAGGTGGAGTACGGACAGTGGTACTCCACAGAGTGCAGATTGGAGGCTGTTGAAGGCTTTCCATTAGAAAGCCATGTATTAGGCTACAATGCCTAATTCTCAGCCGGCATAGGATAACATCCTGAGTACGGGTTCTAGTAGTGGGTGGCCAAGGGCGAACTGACTGTTTGATGGTATACAGTTTGGTTGGGGGAAGTTCATCTCATGTCTTCTGCCACTGGTTGACCACATATTCATGGATATGTGGCACAGTATCTTGGAAAGGAAGAGGGGCAGGGGTGGTGGTTCCTAGAGATGCTGCTATCTTGGCAACAGTGTCTGCTCTCTCATTCCTTTTATACCTATGTGGCTAGGTAGCCAGCAAAATAAGATTTTGTGGAGCGAGGACATAAAAAAAGCCACTTCTGTATCTTCGAAACCAATGGGTGATCTGGGAATGGATTGGCTAAGGCTTCTAAGGAGCTGAGGGAATCGGAGAATATTGTATATGATCCTGAGGGTGAAGAAGCGATGGTATACAGTGCAGCCAGTATCGCGACAAGCTTAGCTGTGAAGATAAAGGCTGCACTAGGCAGGCACACAGACACATGATGGAAGGGGAGTATAACAGAGGCTCCTACTCCGTCATTTTTCTAGTAAAAGTTTTGAAACCTATTAGTTAGAGAATCACGATATGAAAATTATCATCAGACACTTCAACAAAATTAGAATCCAAATAATCATTGTTTTACTTTTTTTAAATAATTGTTTTATTTTCTGATAGTTGATATCTCATAATTTAACTATATACATCTACATATCTATATTTCGATCCTGAGAATCTTAAGAATCTTTTATTTTCTGATAGTTGAAATCTCGTCATTTAACTTATCCTACTCATACATTTAAGTTATATACACCTACAGAATATTGATTTCCTTTTTGACTTCATTTGAATATCTGCACTCTGGTTCTGAGAATCTTGTCATAATACTTATTTCTATTTTATATACACATTTATCAATCTCATTTTATTTACAAATTAATAACTAAATTCCCAGCATGGGTTTCGAAGGCACCGGTCATGTCTAACGAATCTTGTGAATTCTTCCACTTCGATTTAAGGTGCACGACCGGGATAAGGCGGTGGATATTATTTACTTACACTTTCAAAAAGCCTTCGATAAGGTACCACACTGCCGCCTCCTTCAGAAAGTGCGTGCGCTGAGCGTAGACGGAAATGTAGCAGGTTGGAAAGATAACTAGCTAAGCGGCAGACGGCAACGGGTAGTGTTGAATAGACAGGCTTCTGAGTGGATGCCCTTTACTAGCGGTGTTCCTCAAGGGTCTGTCATGGGACCTCTACTATTCATCATCTACTTCAACGACATGGACGGTGATATGGTTGCCAAGATTTATAGATTTGCCGATGATACCAAGCTTGGTATGAACGTCGCAAAAGAAGGAAATACTGCTCGCCTTCAAAATGATCTTCAGAAGATTGGGGAGTGGTCGGAGACGTGGCAAATGCCATTTAACGTGAACAAAGGTAAAGTGCTGCATATCAGCCACCGAAACCCCCAATCTCAGTATATCCTCAAGGGCACTGCTATTAAATCCACCGACACTCTGAAGGACTTAGGTGTAAAAATCACTAGTGACCTCAAGTTCTCGAAACTGCATTGAGGCGGAGAAAAATGCCCAAAGGATGCTAGGCTACATAAAGTGACAGTTTGGATATCGGAACAAGGAAATAGTACTGTGTTTGTACAACTTACTTGTCCGACCGCACCTGGAGTATGCCGTAAAATTTTGGAGTCCTTCGTTTCAAAAGGATATTGCGAGATTGGAACGTGTGCAAGCTAGGGCAAGCAAACTGATTCCCTCTATCAGACACAAAAGTTAAGGGAATTAGATCTGTTCTCGTTGGAAACCCTAAGACTGCGTGGTCAGCCTATCGAAGTGTTCAAAATAGTTCGAGGCTTCGATAATGTAGAGTACACGGATATTTTGCAACTTAGTGAGGGCAGAGCGAGAAATCACGGCTACAAACCTAAACTGAACGGTTACAACTAGGGTTGGCAAGGTAAGTTTTTCCCACTTTTGTTTCGCCCGGGAAAAACTCTGGGAAACGCCGGGTAAAAGGGTAAGTTTTTCCCTGGGAAAAACTCGGTAAACCGATTTTTTGTGAAAAACTAATAAAAAGGATAAAAAAAGGAAGAATTGAACTTACTTTCAATTTATTACTAATTTATTTATACACTTAATTTTTATATATTTACTACTTGTATATTAGAACACATAGACTAAACTATATACCTGTAGCTTCATAACAATAATGATAATATATTAGTTGGCGTAACATAGGTTTTCATTACTAGTTTGAAAAATTAAACGATGCCCCAACAAACAAAGATACACATAATTTTGATTATCAGAAATTCATGAATTCCTTAAGGTCATCCTCTGAATATTTAGAAATTGATTGACTTGACATGTGTTTTCACTTATGATGCTATTATTGTCTTCATTATCTTTTGGCCCTTCCATCCAAAGTGCCTGTATACGTGAATAAGCTTAGCAACACGTTCATTGTTGAGTCCGTTTCATAGCTTTGTATGAATAAGGACTGCTGTGCTGAACAACCTCTCAATCCCAGCACTAGAAGGTGGACATGATGAAATAGATAACATCAGGGAGCAGAATTTTTTAACTAGATCTAATGAAAAAACTTTTATCATAGACTGCCAATATTTTTGAGGTAATAATTTGCTCAGAGATTTCTGGAAAGCTATTTTTAGAAATATTGTGATGTCTTCTGTCTCATATGCTGCTAGGACAACCATTAAATTTTCATCCAAATGATCAACATAGTTACGTGCGATATCTTGTTGTTCGTCCCTTAAAGCAATCCATTTTTAATTTTTTTCAATAGCATCTCGTCTTCGGTGATCAATTAAATAAGCAAGGCGGTGTTGTGGAGTTACAACTTCATTGAACCTTCTCTTTATCTTAGTTCTTATTTCTTCATTGATGTTGCTATCTGCGATGAGATTAAGCCAAGCCGTAACACAGTCTGACAGGTTGTTGTGATCATCCAGTCAATAAAATATAATTTATAATGTATTTAAATGGAGCCCACTTCCGTTGAATCACTTTAAATTTCTCATCACTTGTTGGCTGAATAAATTTGTCAATATGATTAATAATTCCTTTGTGCCTTTTATTTTTAGTAACTTTTTGCCTTGAAATTACATCAGAATTACTAAAAGTTTCACTAGAGTTGAACAAATTTGTGAGTAGTTGATTGAAGCCAGTATATCAGAATCAGACGTTTCTGAAAGGGATGCTGTTGAAACTGGTTGCGAGTTTTCAATCTCTCGAGTAGAACTTGTTTGATCATTGCTTGCATTTGTTACATTTATATCATCGGTGGTGCAGTTTTTAGCATATTGACAATCCATGGGAGTAATGCTGCTTATATTAATTTCTTGGTTAGGATTAATAGCTTCGGCGTTTACAGATGGGGCTGAAATATTTACTGAACACTTTTTATCATGGTCTTTTATTCTTAAACAATATTTGCAACGGACTTTATTGCTAGAAATATCTTCATATTTAGACCACAATGAGTTCTTTGGCCGTCCACCAAGAATACCATGATTTCTCTGTACATCTGTATATTTTGGCATATTAAATATTCTAAAATAAAAAAAAATATATATATATATACAATAGTAGAGGTAAAACAAAAAAAAATAAATGTAAAATTTCAAAATTTTGGACTAAATATTGCTAAAAATTCAAGTTGATAACGCTATGGAACCTATATAACAAAAAACACTGAAATTTTATGTTTGTATGTTTTTCCCTGTTTTTCCTAGTTTTACACAGTTTTTCCCAGTTTTATCAGGGAAAAACTGATTAAGAAGGTGAATAGGCTTTTCCCAACCAACCCTGGCTACAACTGTTATCTGTGTGGTAGATTTTTCACATACAGCATCTGCGGTAGCTGGAACGCAGTTCCAATGGAAGTTGTCAACAGCAATTCTGTTTATCATTCCAAGTCAAGACTGGACAAAGTTCTGAAAAGTGGCTGTTTGGGCATGTAAGCCTTTGAGCAGAACTGTGCCTGCTCAACTGTTAGCCTAAAAGTGCCCCTTAGAATGTACCGTAAGGTCTCCTAGAGTACTTCTTTTCCTTGCAGCTCCTTGTACTCGTAGCTCTCTCTCTCTCTCCCTCCCTCTCTGATCTAAACACGAATAAGCCCCATGGCACGGAAAGGTTTCTACTAAAGTGTTGAAAGAAGTGCACAATGAAGTGTTACGACATCTGAGCACAATCTTCAACATGTCAATCCGGACTGGATGCGTTCCTAGAGACTGACGTGAAGTGGAGGTGACTCCTATCTTCAAGAAAGGAGACCCTAGCCAGCCGTTGAACTCCTGACCTATTAGCTAACCTCAATAGTCGGTAAACTCATGGAAAGCATCATGGTCGACAAAATGACGTCATATTTAGAGTTGAACCTGCTACTGAAGAGTTCCCAGCACGGTTTCCGAAGGCAACGGTCATGCCTAAAGAACCTTGTGGTATTTTTCCACTTCGTTTTCAGTGACCATGATCGGGATGAGGCGGTGGATCTTATCTACTTAGACTTTCAAAAAGCATTCGATAAGGTACCACTCTGTCGCCTCCTCCGGAAACTACATGCGCTGGGCATAGACGGAAAGGTAGCAGGTTGGATAGAGAACTGGCTAAGCGGCAGACAGAAACGGATAGTGGTGAATGGACAGGCTTTTAAGTGGATGCCTATCACCAGCGGCGTACCCCAAGGTTCTGTCCAGAGACCATTACTTTTCATCATCTATGTTAACGACATGGATGGTGACATGGTTGCCAAGATTTCTAAATTTGCCGACAATACCAAGCTTGGTATGAGCGTTGCAAAGGAAGGAAACACTGCCCGCCTACAAGAAGATCTTCGGAAGATTGGGGAGTGGTCGAACACGTGGCAAATGCCTTTGAACGTGAACAAATGCAAAGTGATGCATATCGGCCACCGAAGCCCCCAATCTCAGTATATCCTTAAGGGTACTGCTATTAAATCCACCGACACTGAAAAGGACTTAGGTGTAACAATCACTAGTGACCTTAAGTTCTCGAAACAGTGCATATTGGCGGAGAAAAAGGCCCAAAGGATGTTAAGATATATAAAGCGACAGTTTGGATATCGAAACAACGAAATAGTACTGTGTTTGTACAATTCACTTGTCCGACCGCACCTGGAATATGCCGTACAATTTTGGAGTCCTTCGTTTCGAAAGGATATTGCGAGATTGAAACATGTGCAAGCCAGGGAAATTAAACTGATTCCCTCTATTAGGCACAAAAATTAAGATGATAGATTAATGGAATTAGATCTTTTCTCGTTGGAAACCCAGAGACTACGTGGTTAGCTTATCGAAGTGTTTAAAATACTTCAAGGCTTCGATAATGTAGACTACACGGATATTTTCCACCTTAGTGAGGGCAGAACGAGAAATCACGGCTACAAACTTAAACTGAAGCGTTACAACCATGATATGTGTGGTAAATTTTCACATACAGCATCTGCGGTAGCTGGAATGCACTTCCAGTGGAAGTTGTCAACAGAAATTCTATTGATCAGTTCAAGTCAAGACTGGACAAAGACTTGAAAAGTGGCCGTTTGGGCACTTAAGTCGTTGTGCAGAACTATGCCTGCTCAACCGGTAGCCTAAAGGTACCCTCTTTGAATGGACCGTAAGGTCTCCTAGGGTACTTCTTTTCCTTGTAGCTCTCTCTCTCTCTCCCAACAATTTTATCGGAAATATGGGTTTCAAGGAGTTTCCCAACTACGGAAGTTAAACTTATAGGGCGAAAATTGCTGGCAGTCTCTTTACATCCATTCTTAAATAGTGGTGTTACATTTGCCATCTCCCAGTCTTGAGGAACGATTCTACTCTCTAACGATAGATTAAAAATTTGCATAAGATGTTTTGCTACTTGATCTTTGATTTCTTTTAGGACTCTTGGGTATATTTTATTCGATCCCGGAGATTTGAATTTATTCATCTTCCCTATGTTTTCTTGTGCTGTCGACAGAGCATCGAACCGATTCAAGTTGTTTAGTGTTAGCCTTTTTATTTGTTTCTATTTAGTCCTAAGATATGCTCTCGTTTGTATAAACAGATGCAAAATATTCGCTCAAAGTATTTGCTACGCCAATATCATCCAATTGCAAAATATTATATTTGTCTCTTATTGGGCCGATGGTGTTTTTTATAGGTTTTCTGCTATTTACTAAAGCAAAGAACTCCTTTGGATTATTTTTACAGTTTAGGGCTGCTCTTATTTCTTCATTTCGTTTGGCTCTTATAGTTGCGGCTTTAACTTTGAATCTCAGTTCTAAATAAATATTTCTGTTTTCTATGTTACGGTTGGATTTTAGCCTTTTATTAGCTTTATCTCTGTCTCTAATGAGTTTCATAATTTATGCAGATAACCATTTAGGTTTATTGACATTTTCAGCTTTAAAAACAGTCATTGGTATGAATTGAGAGTCTTTGTTCAAAAGATTGTTTTTAAATTCATGCCATGCATCGTTGATTTCTTCATTATTTATCGTAAAATTGCTCAAGCTCTTTCTTAGTCCAGCATAATTTGCTTTTTTGAAATTAAGTTTAGCGGTGCTGTCATTTTTTCTGACATGTGGGATATTAATTTCAAAATCGATTGCATTATGATCACTGTTTCCTATTCCGTCTCCTACATTTAAATTTAATTTGAAATTAATTCATCTTGTGATGTTAACACTAAATCCAATATGTTTTCAGCGCTTGTAGGTTCTTTCACCCACTGAGTCAGGAAATTATCCTCAATAAAATTAATCAACCTTTGTCCTTCTGAGTCTGCAGTTTTGTTTGGCCAGTTTACTTTAGCACAATTAAAATCTCCAATGATCAATGATAACTTGTCTTTACAGATGTTGGTCAAGAATTCATAAAATTGGTCATCTGTCCCCGAAGTTGGTGTGGCCTCCTACAAACCAAATTTATATACAGATTCTTTTGGGGGTTTATTTTAACCGTTACTAACTAAATTTCAAAATCAGTGTCGACGCTACATTTTACAAGGTGCATATCTTCGCGTACATACAAAAGTACACCTCCACCCTCTATCTGTAATCTATCTTTATGAAATAACTTGTATTCCTGTAGTTGGAATTCTGAAGTAATATCTCTTGAGTGGCCGTGGATCCAAGTCTCAGTGATTCCAATAATGTCATATTTCTTAATCGCTACCAGCGCTCTGAACTCTGTAAATTTGTTTCTAATGGATCTCGTGTTAAATAATAGAGCTTTTAATGTATTTATCCGATTTCTTCTGTAGGGGGGCTGCGATCGTTTCCCTGCAATACTAGACTTGGCGCTTTATTATTCCGAAAATTTCTTAGGTTTATTTGTAGCAATTCTCCCCCAAAATTTTTACCTTTTGTGGAAAGATGGACCCCATCTTGAAAAAACAGGTCACTATTATGCATAAAAAGTAGCCAGGAGTCAATAAATTTAACATTCTCCTTTTTTGCAAAGATCTTCCAGACGTTGATTAATCCCAATTGCTCGACTTAGATTTTCATATTTCTCATATATTCTAGGTAGAACGCCAACAAAAATAGCATTTTCCGTTTTCGACTTGATTGTTTTTATCATTTTCATGTAGTCTATCATTATGCTTTCTGAACCTTGATAGTTGTTTCCGTTGAACACATCGTTGCTTCCAACATTCACTATGATTTGACTCTTTTTGCTCTTCATATCGAGATTGTTTATTTGTTGTGTTAGTTGGACAATCTTTATTCCTGGATAGCAGCGGAATTTGCGTTTTTTGATGTTCCAACCTCCGAAATAATCTATTTGGTTTCGAATTATTGAGTCACCAGCTAAATAAGTTTCTTCCTCTTCTTCATTGGACAGTATATCAAATCTATTTTGGGTTGAGATTGCTGGTTCTTCTTGTATGATAGGTTTGGATGGACGCTTATTTCTGACTTGAATAAATTTGTCTTCGTCTTCTGTGTTTGATATGCTAATTTTGTTAGTGAGTATTGCAACTTCTTGTTCTAATTTCACGATTTTTTTATCTACTCTAGTTATTCTGGTTTCGTCTTCTGTTTGACAAATGCACTTTTTTAATTCGAGGGCATTGATCCGGTTTTCCATGTTGCTTGATACAGACATCAATTTTGCTTTTTCAATCTCATGTTTTTCTTGAATCTTGCAGAATTTGCAAACACTTCTCAACGTAATATTCTCGAACGCTTGTTCTGGGAAATCGATTATCCAACGCGTATTTTTGCATTTAAAGCAACAGTGCTTAAGTTTTTGTGCTCCAGGCATCTTTGCTATTTTGAATATATTAACTTTTCTTCAAGTTCACTGATTTACAATTATGTTTGAGCACACCTATTTACACTTTATTTAACACCCCAATTTCAAACTTCATAAATTTAATATAGAATTATTGTTAGCACAATTACTTGCACCTATAAATCACTCGAACTGAAACACTATAAATCCCTCAATTGAAACACTATATCCTGCGCTAATGAAAATTAGTATTAATAACTTTATACTTGAAAAATTGATAGATAATATGATATATACACTTACAAAGTTTGATTGCAAAATAGAAATATTATTGACAAATTAATCAATTGGTAAAAAACACGTGTTAAATTATGGCTATTGGATATTTTAGCACTTTAACAGTCTTAATTAAGTATGTTGTTTGGAATCAAAGATGGCGCCGAACACCTAAGTTTAATGACATAGACGACTCACAGATTGGTTGATTTCTTGAGAGTGGCGTGACGTGGCAAAAATACTTCGGTGCGATTGGCCGAAAAATTATGACGTCACCTGTCTTGAGCTGACTCTGATTGGTGCGTCGATATGTGGGCGAGAAAGCCGGTTTAAATATTCACGATTGTTTTATAAATAATTAACAGGAAATAACATCATAATCAGTTATTAAATTAAAGTAACACAACTTTTCTAAATATAAATCGTTTTTAATAGAAATAGAGTATTAGAGAGAACACTTTATAAAGCCTGTCACGAGAGCACAAATACGAACGTCAAAACAGAAGCACGGCTGAATGCAGACTGAAAGATGTGATCCCCGCACAATTGACTTATGTCCTCCATAAACTGCCACTTTTCAAGACTTTGTCTAGTCTTGTCTTGAACTGGTCAACAGAATTGCTGTTGACAACATCCATAGGAAGTACGTTCCAGCTACCGCAGATACTGTACGAGACAAATTTCAACACAGATCGCGGTTGTAACGGTTTAGCTCAAGTTTGAAGCCGCGATTTCTTGTTCTGCTCTCATTAACGCTAAAAATATCCCCGTAGACAACATTGTCGAACCCTCGAAGTATTTTGAAGACTTCGATGAGCTGACCACGCAGTCTACAGGTTTCCAACGAGAAAAGATCTAATTCCCTTGATATATCTTCATAACCTTTATGTCTGATAGAGGGAATCAGTTTGGTTAACCTGGCTTGCACGCGTTCAAATCTTGCAATATCCTTTCGAAATGAAGAACTCCGAAATTGTACGGCATACTCCAGATGCGGTCGGTCAAGTGAATTGTACAAACAGAGTACTATTTCCTTGTTCCGTTACCAAAACTGTCGCTTTATATAACCTAGCATCCTTTTGGCTTTCTTCTTCGCCTCAATACACTGCCTCGAGAAATTGAGATCACTAGTTATGGTTACACCCGAGTCCTTCTAAGTGTCAGTGGATTCAAGAACAGTGCCCTTAAGGATATAATGAGATGGGAGTTTCGGTGGCCGATATCCATGAGTTTTAATTTGTTCACTTTAAAATGTATTTGCCCCGTGACCGACCCATCCCCACTCTTCCGAAGATCTTCCTGCAGGTGGGCAGTAATTCTATACTTTGTAACGTTCATACCAAGCTTGGTATCGTCGGCAAATTTAAAAATCTTGGCAACAATGTCACCGTCCATGTCGTTGACGTAAATGATGAATAGTAGTGGTCCCAGGACATAACCTTGAGGCACCGCGCTAGCAACGGGCACCCACTCAGAAGCCTGTCCATTCACCAACACCCGTTGCCGTCTGCCACTTAGCCAGTTCTCTATCCAGCCTGCTACTTTTCCGTCTATGCCAAGTGCTCGCACTTTCAGGAGAAGGCGGCGGTGTGGTACCTTATCGGAGGCTTTCTAAAAGTCTAAATAGACCACATCCACCGTCTTGTCCCGATTGTGCTCACTGAAGCCGAAGTGCAAAAATTCCACAAGGTTCGTCAGGCATTACCGTTGACTTCGGAAGCCATGCTGGGAACTCCTGAGTAGCAGGTTTGACTCTAAATGCGACGTCATTTTGTCCACCATCATGCTTTCCAAGCGTTTCTGAATATCGAAGTCAGACTAATATGTCTGTGGTTTGACGGTTGCTATGGTCTATTTCCTTGAAGATAGGAGTCACTTCCGCTTCACGACAGTCTCTAGGAACGCATTCGGTCCGTATTGGCATGTTGATAATTGTGCTCATGTATCGTGAAACTTGATCGCACACTTCTTTCAACACTTTGGATAGAAACCCATCCGGACCAGGTGACTTAATCTTTACTAGGTCAGTGATCTTCTTTTCTATTTTTCGTTCGGTGAATCCCATATCCTCCAGCTTTTCTCCTAGTAGGAATCCGTTGGCTGGGTCATGGGACCACCCTCTTCAGTAAACACTGAAGAGAAGTAGTCGTTGATGAGATTAGCATTTTCTGCATCTGACTGCATAAATGTCCTCTCCTCATTTTTCAAAGGGCGAATCGTTCGACGGATTGGTTTACGGCTGTTTGCATATCCAAAGAACTCCTTGGGATTGTCTTTACAAGGACTCCCCACTCGGAGTTCCTCAGACCGCTTAGCCGCCCTTATGCTGGACTTCACTCTCCTGGCTAGCTTCCGGTTTTCGTCAAAGTCACCCGAGATCTTTGATTGCCGGTACACATTTCTCTTCTTCCTACGCATTTAGCCGATTTTTCGATTAAACCACTTCGGTGGAACAGAAGACCAACGACGGCATTTTAGACGGATGAAACGCGATTGAAGACTCATGAATGTAGTTTGGAAACTGTTCCACGAGTTTTCAGCAGCCTCGCACACTTCTAGCTACGCGTCAGTGAGTCCAGCACGAAGTCCTGCAAAGTCTGCTCTTCTTAAATCGATTTCCTCGATTTACTAGTTGCAGGCCCTGCCTTGGGGACTTTGTCTACAAATCTAATTAGTCAGTGGTCACTGCTACCGAGCTCTTCGCCAACAGAGAGGTCCTCAACGATATCATCTTCAGAGGTGAAAACCAATTCAAAGATATTGTCTCTTCTCGTTGGCTATCTCACCCATTGAGTCAGGAACTCGTTGTTCGCGAACTCGAAGAGTAGTGCGTTCTCGCCACAGGGTTCTCTCGATTCCTATTCAAC
This sequence comes from Ceratothoa steindachneri, assembly GCA_963969495.1. Taxonomy (NCBI): domain Eukaryota; kingdom Metazoa; phylum Arthropoda; class Malacostraca; order Isopoda; family Cymothoidae; genus Ceratothoa; species Ceratothoa steindachneri. The sequence goes on from OZ018319.1 coordinate 104,835,262, forward strand.
ATGGATATTGAAGTCACCCATAGTGATTCACACCCTTTCTTTCACAAGTTCGCCCAACAGCTGGTACAGACTACTGTCCTGTTCTAAGAGTGGGGCAGGGGGTCTGTAAAGCACCAGGGTCTTGTATTTGGCAGGACCTATATCTAAGTCAACACCTAGTAGTTCATGGTCGGATACGATATTTCAATCCGTCGAGTTGAGAGTATCCTTGACATACGAGGGGCGTTCAATATGTTTTGCAATTTGGATATAAGGAAACGTGAAATGAGGAAAAGTGTTTTAGTATTTTTCAATATAACTACCCTAGACTTCAATGCATTTGCACCACTTGTCTCTGAGGCCTTGAATTCCCACAACCAGAAATCTCCCAACTGCTGTTCAATCCACTCCTGGGAGGCGAGCTGGATATCTCCATCGTCCCCAAACTGGCGTGCGCGCAGTGCAGCCTTGAGCTAGCGGGATAAAAAGTAATCGCTAGGGGCAAGATCTGGACTGTAGGGGGGATGGTTGACCCACTCGAATCCGCACTCGCGCTGGGAAGCTTGTGCAAGACTGGCCTGGTGGACTTTGATGACGTTGAAGTTAATCATGGCGTGTGAGGTTTCTAGAGACCCAACGGGCAAAGACCTTGGTCATCGCCAAATTGTCGTGGATGATGTTGATAACACTTCCATGTGATATTCTAAGTTCTCGCTCGATTTCTTCGACCTTCACCCGTCGACTTTCGAGGATCATCCTCTCCACACGGGCCACATTGTCCTCATTGGTCACGTCTGATGGGCGTCCTGGACGGGGGTCATCTTCAAGGGACTCACAACCATGGTGGAACTCCCTATTCCAGCGAACAATGGTTGCATAGGAAGGGGTTGTGTATGTGTACACTGCAACCATGCATTCATGGATCTCTTTTGCATTCTTGCCTTTCTTGGTCAAAAATTTGATCACTGTGCGGTGCCCAACCTTCTGCATTGTTGAAAAATTTGTGACTGACAATCTGCTATCAGCTACTGCTTCTTAAAGAGACGAGGCAGGAGCGTGCGGCTGCAGTTCCTGACTTGTCATAACTTGTCCTAACACCCACCTCAAACAGCATCCCTCTTCCTGTGTGTCTCCCACCGATTCGCAAAACTTATTGACCCCCCCTCGCATAATATCACACCGCCACCCTCTCTGTCTGGCCTATCTTTCAAGAAGAACTGGTGACCGGGAATCGTGAATTCACCTTCAAACTCTCGGCTTGAGGTTTTTATTCACGACTCCGTTAGGGCCACAATCTCAGGTTCTTCTGTTGCTACGAGGCCACGAAGCTCAAGAAACCTGTGCCTGATTCATCTCGCATTGAACAGAAGAACTTTGAGGGCGTCCCCGAGTGTAGAACTCCCTACCCTCATCCGTTTCCCAGATTTTCTGTTTTTGTGGTCGCACCCTTTTTGACGACCTCCGAGAAGGTCGTTTCAGAAGTGACGCGGGGGTGCTGGCGCATGTCCGCTTTCGCTCTGTTTCGAGCGCTCCTTTTGCTGCGTTCCACAACATTTTGAATTAGGTTGGCGAGAAAGGACTTTTCTTTTAAAGGAGAGATATACCCCATCCCTTTGGTAGAGGTCGTCTCTACCGATAAAGGTACGATAGGGGTCCACCAAGACGACTCCTTCTGCCGTGCAGAGATCCGCCAACCGTCGGTTCACTGCGATGTTTCTCTCGTGAGCGGTTTGGGATGGACCTCTTCTCGGAAGCATCCCAACCATGACACGTTTGCTGGTTTTAAGTCTATGTCATCCACGGCTCCCATCACCGTTTGGATGGCCTTACCACTCCGGTCATTCTTACCCCCTCTGAAGTAGAGGTGGTTGCCACTCACCATCAGTGCGACAACTGAATTCTCAGAAATCTGAGCTTTCTCTGCCTTTACTCTGATGTTGTGGTTACCCCGTCCTGACAGGCAGCTTACTTTCAGGCTAGTACGAAGGCTGGCCGCTAGCAGCGGCTGCAAATCCCGTGTTTGCGAATTACCAATGAGGGTGACCTTTGAACACTTAGGCTCTAGAGTCGGAGTCTTCCCTTGTGGAAGAGGCCTCTTCTTTTCCTCTTTACTCTCCACATTCTTATCCTTCTTTTTCTTATTCCCCTTTTTCTTCTTGTCAATCCGTTTTTCTTCTATTTTTGGTTCTTCTTCTTTTGTTTCAACTCTATTCTTTTTCTTATTTTTCTTCTTTTTTCCTTTCTTCTTTTCTCATTTTCTCTTGCCTCTGCTGGCTTAACCTCAGATGATGCCGGAATCTCCGCTTGGGTAAGAACTACGGCACCAGGAGATTCCAGAGCCTCTTTTAGGCATCGAATGTGAGCTGCGTGAAGAGCTTTGAGTTTCTCCACCTTTCTTTGAAGAATTTGAGCTCTCTCCTCTGAGGATCTATAGAGGTCTTTCAGTTTCTCCACCTCTCGTGTCAGTATACAAGTAGTGCAGATACTTTCTGGGCTGCATTTTGAGTAGCATCCCTCCGGAAAGTCAACGCACCACTTTTCTAACTGGCATGTTGCACATTTGTGTTATAGATGAACGGGTGCCTTTTTTCTTTTCATTTTGAGAGCTTTCTCTCTCTCTGAAAATTCGTGACCAAACAATGCTAAAAAGGGGGGTTGGTGAGTTCGCTCCGCGTAAGTCGCTCCCGCCTATCCATCGGAGACGTTTCGGATCTTTCAGAAGGCACGCTCTATGTGCTGCTGTTCGTCCCACAGAGTCCTTAAACCTCGGCGTCCCGTGGCTCCCAACCAAGCAGTACTGACTCTCCCTGAAGGGGCCATCGATTTGTCACCAGGTAAACAACGGAGCACGCCCCTTACTAAACTCCTACTAGTTCCCTTCACGATGGCCAGTATCTCGGAGTAGCGTTCAATGGATATCCCACCACACCAAGAGACTCGACCTAAAGCTTTTTATTGGCCTAGCAACTAACCTGGGAACAAAAGGCCGTCACCTCAGACCGATGCTAGCAGAGGCACCCCTCAACGGTCACTGGGAATGGGCAATAATTACGCGCCAGGGAAGGGGTTTATGGGGCACTACCCTCATCCCATTCATCGGGCCCAAACGCCTAGGACACCTTTACTCGTAGTCTCTGGCAACCAGTGAGCATCGATTGGCTTTGTTTATAGAGGTTCCAAAGCCTCTCTTCTGACGCATGAAGTAGCTGCCAGGTCCTTATATGCAGAAAGATGGAAAAAGGGTAAAAGTAACATGATAGTAGTAGGGTTATTTTTTTCTTTTTGTATAAGTGGAAGAGATAGTATAAAAGTGAAAAAGGAGAAGGATATTGTAGAAAAAAGAAGGACGCACTTAGTCTGGGACCTCGTTTTCGAACAAATCGACAAGGGAAGCCCTACCAGGAGTACTCAGAAGAGAGGTACCCCCGCCGACATAGCTAGAAATGTCAAAGGTACACACAAGCTCTCTTCCCGCGTCAAGGGGGCGTCACCTCCCTCTCTACTTTATTCCGGAGAGAGAGAGAGAGAGAGAAAGAGAGAGAGAGAGAGAGTGTGTGTGTGTTACAATAAGTTACAATGTGTTACAATGATTGGTAGTACCTTAAAAGACTATATTTTCCACACCGAGGAGGTACTCTTTTTTGAAGACCCTATCTCGTAGTTTTAGAGACAGTATAGTAAAATTGAAGGCTCTCCCACCCGAATTTCTCGGGTTTCGAAATTGGAAAAGATAGCTGATGTGTAGAATAAAGGTTCACAATCAGGAATTTTAATAGAAAAGATGAAACCTTACACTTTATTAATTTTCACTCTAATTTTACGATGACTTTTATAGTTAGAACTTATTATTGTTAACACCTAATATTCCTCAAATATTTGTCCAATCTATTCTTAAATGTGTTAACGGTGGGACTTGACACAATCTCTTCCGACAACTGGTGGTCACAAAGCGAAATGCGGCAAAATCTGTTTTTATTTTATGCTTTCGAGTTATTTAGGCTACGAGTTAATTAAAAAAACCTGGGTGTATGGGGGTGGAACCCGCAACCAAATGGGAGATATGGCTGGACGAAGCAGCCTTCACATTGTTAGGTAGGTACAAAAGGTTTGTAAGGTTTCGCAAACCAGTAATTTGAAAATTCAAGATTGGGTTAGGTTGGCTCGAGTTATTTTTTCTTGATCTACTTTTTGTGCTGTCTTTTCTTCATTTCTGGCGGACGTAAGGCGAAATGCAGCAAAATCGAGGTTTACTCCGATTTCGATCGAATCGGTATAGTAATCAAAAGGCATTTCTCCTTCCGTCAGCCAAAAATGAAGAACATATTTGAACAAAGCACAAAAATGCTCAAGGAGAAGTAATAAAATGTACAAAAAGTGATTACTATAAAGTAAATAATAATAAAAAAGATGGTATTGTTTCTGAAGACTTTAAGTTAGAAATATTACGCCAATTTTTCAAAGTGGAAGAAGAATGATCCCAGAAATTATAGAGCTATTAACTTCTTCTTTTTTTCTTTTTTGTAGAAAGTTGTGAAAAAGAGGGGGTGAATAGTGAATAAAGAGGGGGGGAGGCGTGGAAATAAAAGAAGCATTAGGTTAATAGTGTAGTTGCCGGGTGTACGGGCCTTCTCCATTGTTCAGATTCTTAAGTGGATTTTTGAACTTTTTTTTTTCTTAACACGTATGTTGATTTATTTCTGCGTATATGAATATATATATATATATATATATATATATATATATATATATATATACTTTTTTTTAATAGTTCATTCACTTGAATCTTGGTTCTGGTTCTTCTCTTTTGGTGTTTGGGAGGTAGTTTTTGTATTCTCCCTCCTCAGGATCGAGAGTGTCGAGTGTCTCGTTGGGGAGAAGACCTTCTAGTTTCTCCCAGATGCTTTTTCCTCTCTTGTAGAGGTACAGGTTTATTGGCTCTATTCCCGTTTGTTCATGTAGGCTCCTCGAGGTCTGGAAGTCGAACCACTTGGAGCCAGTGATAAATCTGAGTCCTTGGTTTTGCACTCGTTGAAGCATCGACATGTTTCTGTTGGATGCAACGTTGAGTGGTATGCTGGGGTACACCAGCCTGGATCTGACCAAGCTGATGTATAGCTTTTTTTTGTTAGCTATTGTTAGGTTTCGAAATTGATGGAGTTTGTCAAGTTCGTTTTTTGCGTGTCTAATTCTAGTCCTCACGTGCTTGCTCATTCCGGAACTGGAGAGTCCGAATCCGAGAATAGACGCGCGAAGAGAGTAGTCGATGTCAGAGTTTCCTATTTTGAAATGGATGGTGCGATGTCTTCCTATTGCAGTTACGGAGAACTTAGCCACATTCGTTTGTATCTTCCAGCGTCTTTCGAAGCTGGAGATTTTCTTAGCTCCTGCTGCCGTGGCTCTAGCCATCAGTCTTGCCGACTTTGTCCTCCGCACTACAACTTGGGTGACATCATCCGCGTATTGTATATTAAGTGTTCTCCCGTCGGTTGGTTTAGGGATGTCTCTTGTGTAGATGGTAAGGAGAGTGGGGCTAAGGCATCCTCCTTGTGGAACACCGGAGGCGAGGTCAAAGGATTCCCCTGTGTGCCCTTCGAAGTCTATCACCACTCGCCTATTGGTTTGATAGCTGCAGAGGATTTTCTCGAAGTGGGGAGTGAGTCTCAACCTAGAGATTTTGTATTTTAGGCCTTCGATCAAGACCTTGTTGAAGGCCTTTTTTACGTCTCTGCATACGACGTCAATCCAACAACCTCTAGCTCGCCATGCTGCCGCGTGTTGCAGCATATGGGCTATCGCTGTCTCGGTGCCTCGGTGTTCTCTGAATCCATGTTGTTCTTCGTTCAGGAGGTTCTTTTCAGCTAGCCAGTCTGCAGTTGAGGATTTTTTTCAAAAACCTTCCCAACGGTCTCCAGCAGTGAGATGGGTCTATAATTCATGACCTGGTTAGATGGTTTTCCCGGTTTGGGTATAAAGATCATTTTGGAGGTCTTCAGGCCATCCGGGAAGTATCCCATTGCTAGAGACGCAGTGAACAGGTTCAGCAGCCTGGTCTTACGTCTTTCCGGAGCTTCTTTTAAATGCCTGATGGTAATTTGGCTCAGCCCCGGGGCTTTAGACTTAAATGAGGAAATGGAATTCAATAGTTCCTCCATTAATATTTTCTTTCCATCCTGAGAGTTACCTTGAAATCGATGGTAGCATAAGGTTCTATAAGGGTCAAACCTCCCTTCTCTCCTCTCCATATACTCGAGAACCTGATACTCGAAACCTAGGTCAAAGTCTTCTTCTTCTTCTTCTGATATTTTGAAGACATTTTCCCAGACTCCGCGAAACAGCTTCTCTTTCTCCTTGGGAGTGACCGCCTTAGTTCCTTCATACCTGATTTCTGTTTAACTTGGGGTGCGAGCGTTCCCCTTAAATTTGCTGATGGTCGTCCAAAAGGCCTTCGGGTTTCTCTCAGTGTCTAACTTTTCTATTACACTATTCCATTTGTTACGGACTTCGGTTCCTAGCATGAAATTCAGCTGATTTTTCAGATGCTGAACGAATCGAAAATCCATGGGTCTGGCATAGCCCAAGTTGAGGATGGTCTCTTAGACTCTGGAGAATCGATGCTGTAGCACCACTCTCTCTTGTGTGGGTTTTGTGGGCATGATTATTTTGTGTGACGTTATTGGGACCGCTATAGCGTCGGCGTTAGAGATGAGATCGTTAATAGCAGTCAGTTCGTCGTCCAGATCTTCTACTTAACGTCGTGATCACTTAGATAATCAATTTAACTAAAGATAGACAATACCGATTCACAAGACGTCACTCTTGTTTAGCGAAATTATCAGATATTTTCATGATACGACGGTAAAATTTGAACGTTATAAATAGCGCAGATGTTATTTATCTTGATTTTAAAGTGGTGGTTAAATTAGTTCTACATAAGAGACTTTAGTAAAAGCTTAAAGCGCATGGATTAAGAGGGAGCCGTTGGCAATGGATCGACAACTGTTTTACAAACCGTTAATGAATAGTGGTGATAAATAAGAATCGTCTGACTGGGCAAAAGTCACTAGCGGGATACCTCAAGGGTCAGTCTTGAGTCCTGTATTTTTCGTTAACTTCGTAAACGAATTTGGCCAAGAATATTAAGCAAGATTGCTATGTTCACTAGCGATATTAAATTAAGTCGATCGATGGAAAAAGGAGCAAAACTTCAAACGAGGTATTTAATTGATCGTTTATATGGCACGTAAATTTCGATCTCAATAAGGGGAAAGTAATGCATAACCGTTCTAGAAATAGAAATTTTGATTATACGTTAGTTGGTCATCGATTAGAAAAAATAGGTTAATAAAATCTCGGTGCATTAATTTCGAGCTACATGCCAGAAACTTGAAGTATAAGATGGAGTAAATAAATATTAGTACCATTATTCAAATCAACCGTGCGTCTACAGCTGAAATATAGAGCTCAGTTCTGGTCTCGGTATCGTCAAAAGGATATTGCCGCATTGGAGACAGTACATTGAAGGGCGATAAGGCTCTTTCCGCAGCTGCGAAACTTCCTCTATGAAGACAGACTTAAAAAAGAAAAGAAATTGCTCTCGGTTCAAGATAGGCGCCTTCGCCGCAAATAATTGATAGAACTTTTCAAAGTTCAAATCGAAGCGATAATATAAACTTTAACTCACATTTGAACGTCCTGAAGTATCTATCTAATCTTTCTACCTTTTCTATCTTTCTTACACACTTTCACCTTTTCTTTTATCCCTATCCCTAACGTTCTGAAAGCAGCACGTTCAAATGTGAGTTAAAGTTTATATTATCGCTTCGATTTGAACTTTGAAAAGTTCTATCAATTATTTGCGGCGAAGGCACCTATCTTGAACCGAGAGCAATTTCTTTTCTTTTTTAAGTCTGTCTTCATAGAGGAAGTTTCGCAGCTGCGGAAAGAGCCTTATCGCCCTTCAATGTACTGTCTCCAATGCGGCAAGTAGTCATAAATTCAAATTAAAGCGTTATTAGCCAAATAAAGGTGAAGAAGTTTTCTCTTAGAAAATCATATCAACTTGGAAATTTCTTTTAGCTTAAAAATAAATTGGATGAACACCAATTTAGTATTGAAGCACTCGGAATAAAAGCATAATGTCAAACGAGCTATGTTTGTTTGATATTTACTCTTAAGATTATCCAAAGATATCCATCCCTAACTTACTTTGCTAGTCTGGATTATATAAGTAGCGAGATCAATAAAACTTTTTGTTTTACGTTTTTTAAGCAATTTGCTCCTTCGTCTGAGAGCAATTGTTTAAAATCGCCCTGAATTTATATTATTACTGCTCGATTCTTATCGGGCAGTAAAGGGCCAGTTTGCAATAGGATGGGAGAACTTCATAAAATAAAACACCGGAACACAGAAGAAACTCTACTATAAGACTCGATTAGACCATTTCCAGAAAGAAATCAGTGAGATATTGCGACTTTTGGCATTCTAATGGAATTTTCAAGCGAAATAACGTGTAAACCTAAAATTATATTGAGAGACCCTTGCTAAAATCCTAAACTTTCAGAGATATTTTAATTTGGTAAAAGGTATACTAACGATATTCTTTGTTGGTATTTATTCTCGTAGTTGTGACGCTCTAAACTTTTACAGGTTAAGACTGGGAAAATAAAGCGCAATTAAATCTATATCTTCAGATGTTTAAAAAATGTAGAAAATCATTCGGCAGATAAATACACTTTGCTGAATATTTTGAGAGTAGTTATAGACGAAACATTAAACTGCTAATTTGAAATGTTTACAAGAAATTCAAGTCTTCTCAATCGTTAGATTGCTCCCTTAATATTTATTTTGACCCTCTAAACAAATCCAATATGTTTTGTCTCACCTCTTTTTAGCGTTTTTATACAAATCGATTCCTTTATCTTATTTTATTGGTGTTTGTTTTGTTTTAGTCACTCGGTTTCCTTTGCTTCATCCCGTCTACGGTATCATTTTGGATTCAATGCAGAGACTACACTGCCGAAACCTGTCTTCTCGCTGAATGCCATTGAAAAAGGAGTACTTCTTCAGGTCAACCCTTTAATAGGTAGGGATTGGGCCCCCCGTCCCATTTCAATCGTGGACGCGGTTCCCTTACCTGATAAAGAAATTCACATAAAGATCAGAAAGACAATCTCTGGGAAGCTCGTATTATACATGAGAGGACGAACCTCGTTTGGGAAGAAGATACAGAAAGAGATATGGTACCGTATTTTGGTAGTACCTAATGAGCAGAGTACCATTAGTGATCCAAGGGAGCAGCCCAGCGTCATTGAGAGTGTAGATATGGAAACCACCCTTTTGTTAGTTTCGGTAGCGGAAGAGCGATGTTGCGTATGCGAAGAGGGGGGGGGGAGGAGAAAGCGATGTTGTGATTGGCTGTGTATGTGATGAGGTGTGTGGATGGAGGCACTGCGCCCACCCGTCAAACACTATACATCTAATGTGCGGCTAGCTCCTTACCCACGGCTGAAATCTTTTTATTCCACCTTCGTAGTGATTAAACCCGGCAACAATTTCTCACAGGGTTCAAAAGCCAATAAAAGAAGATGAGAAAGATAAATGAAGAAAAACTAGTGAATAATGTTTTAAATAAAAAATAGAAGAAATCACAAAAAGTTCAAGAAATTCAGTCTAAAGTGGAAAAGAAGCAATTTTTTTTTCAAAGAAAGATAAATAATTGTATTCCTACTTAATCTTGCTGTTTTTATGTGCCAATTTGTTCGTTACTTTTATTATTGATGTTTATGCGTTGTGAAATTTATACCTATTAAAAAAAAAAAAAAGTTAAAGCAGTAGTTTGATTGCTAATTGTCTTCAAAAAACAATTAATGTCCTTGGATATGATATGCGCATTTGCTGTTGTGATAATAATTACTTTATTAATTACTTTAGTGTTGTGTTTAGTCTTTGTTTTTTCGTATATCTTGTAGTGAGTGTAATTCGTGTTTTATGAATTTTTCGTGGATGTCTTGTTCGGTATATTTTGGTCTTCATCGGTAGATTTGGGTCTTCATCGGTGAATTTGTAGAAATCGGTGAGGTTTCACAATTAGGTAATAATTTTCTTGGTCGGATTTTTTATTTTGTTTTGAGTAAAAAACATTTCTATTATCATGTTTAGAGCGGCACTTCTGCTCCGCTAGCTAAAACCCCGTGGGAGTTGGAAATCTAGTGCAACTTATTCCTCTTCTGTTCTGTCAATCATTTGAGCGGATTAACCATTTCCTGCATATTCCTTGTCCGTTCTTCTATGACAATGTTAATGGGAACTTAACCCAGCCTCCCGGTGCAGTTCTTCCTGGCGTTTTCTTTCTCGCCTGAGTGTACCTGTAATCAGGTACACACATTTGTTCTGCACCACTTGTAGTTGCCTCTTTTGTGTCTTCGAGACACAGGAGAGGGCGGAAGCGGGGTATAGCAGCGTCAATCTTACAAGTACATCGTAGATCTTTTTCTTATTGCTTTGACGATGATTTTTGAACCTGTATAGAATCTTGACTGCAGCTGTGGCCTTGGTGATTCTTTCTTGTACTTGCTTGTTGTACCCGGATGAGGTAATCTTCATTCCGAGTCCATTGCACTTCGTTGTGTAGGAATAATGTTTATACCCCACCTTGACGTCGTAAAGTAATCTCATGCCTATAGAGACTACTTTGAACTTTTCCTGGTTCGTGCGGATCTTAAACCGGGGCTCGTAGCTGTTAAGATTTTCAATTTCTGCTGCTGTCATACAAGCTTGACAAGGCGCATTCCTCCATGGATAAGTGATTATCTGGGTGAAATCATCGGAGAATTGAATGTTGAGGTAAGTGGAGCTTCAAGTAGAGGTAAATTAAATTATTAACTGACTCACTCAACGAGGAAAGATGATAGATTGTCGTGACTCTTGACTCGTCGCCACTTACGACTCCATGACTAGAAGCAATTTTCCATCATGAAGAGGCATCCTGGGCGCCAGTCGAGAGTCAGGACTGGAGAGGTCATCCCGAGCTGTTGAACTTATCGTATGCGTCCTTCCCCACTACTCTTTCCAAAATACTGTATCCTACTCAGTGGGAAAGAGGGTGAAACTGAAGTGGTAAGCAATAATGCATAAAAAGGGGATTAGAGATGATAATAAATTATTTTGTCAAAGTCAAATTTATTCTGAATGGATGTGGGGTCGGAAAATCTCATTTCAAAATCCACGAAAAAATAAAAGAATCTGAAGCTCAGATAAACCTAAAGCTCTTAACATGTCTGTTAATGCGGAGGTGGGAACCAATAGTAAAAGCTCAAGGCTATCCCGCCATTAAGGTTTCATTGAGAGATGCGGTAGATCGCCCAGTTGACACCTGTCTGCAAGCAATACGTGGTAGTTCTTAGATATCAAATGTGCGCCCATGGTGTTCCCTCAGCCCTTTGCCTAGTGTCATTGAGAAGTTGTAACTTGGAGATATTTTCCCAGATTCTGAATCCAAAATCACATTGATTTTGGTCATTCAGGTCAACAGTTTGATTTATCGCCGATGATGTTTTCTATGTTTTTTGTTGTTTTTTTACATGTGAATGTATTTTCTATTTATATGATGCAAAAATCTTTCTTATTTCTTTAAATAAACGAATTCTTAAGATTATAAATGCGCCATCTTTTTTGACTAACTGGTATTTTCCTTTTGTAAGTTAATGGACTAAATTTGGCCAGAAGTTTTTGTGAAAATAAGCCCGATGTATTCTGCTATATCTGCAGCGAATACAGTGTTTTTCATAGCAAGAATTTTATCGCAAGTTTCATATAACGTGCTGACATTGCTTATTTGTGTATGAAACTTGGTGACCAGGATAAAACTTGGGTGCTACACATAGTATGTAAGACATGCATCGAGTATTTGCGTCGTTGGACCAAGGGCAAGAATTGTTGCCTAAAGTTTGGAATTTCCATGGTTTGGAGGAAGCGGACAAACCATAGCACTGACAACAACTTCTGTGCGATTGATTTGACTGCGATCAACAGAAAAAGCCAAGCAGCCACAAGTATACTGATCTTCAATCAGCAAGCCGTTCTGTAGCTTACTGTGATGAAATTCCAGTACCTATCTCTGGAGAACTTCCCGACATTAATGACAAAGATTCTTCCAGTGTTGAATAAAGTAAAAAAGAAGAAGTAGTTTTTCACGATAATGCTACACATTCTTTTCTCAAAAGGAGCTTATGATCTATTTTGCGGCCTAAGCTTGTCAAAGTCCTATACCAAACTGTTGCCATCCAGATTGAAGAAAAAACTCTTCTCTGACAGTGCTCGGATCACCTTCTACCGCAACAGACATAAAAAGTATCTCCGTTTTTACTTTGAAGAGAAGGACTTGGTGTACTGTAAATATATTGTGCAGGTTCTACACAAAATTGCAGTAACACAGTAGACAACTCAAGATTGGATACTTTTCATTGACAGCAATAAGAGAGACAAGCCATGGATATCTGAGGTCAACATACCAAAACGTCTTCGGTGGGCTAATAGAATATGTATAGGGAATACTAGATAACACTTTAGGGTCAAAGTCCTCCAAACAAGAAACACGGTTAGAATTGCTGAATGTTATTCGACCCAAATGATAGAAATACCTCAAGTTGTAATTTCAGAACTTATTAATCCTATGACTGACCAGTTTGAAGCTTTATAGGCCATTTTAAGGAAGTCAACAAATTATCAATTATATAGTTTGATTGTTCAAAATCTATTTCAGTGCTTAACTGGTATCTACTTGCTTCTCCCATGTCTCTGCTTTTGCCTCCCACTGTTGAGGGAAACCCTTTATGGTCATTGCGAATTTTTGTTGATCTTGTGCAAGTTGTTTCCTTTTTTGCCTATCTTTAAAGATCATTTCTCCATCTTGTTTCTCTTCTTTCCTTATCAACTGGACTCCAATCGATAATGTTTCTGGTCCTTCTTAGGTCTTGGAATATTGTCACATGACCTGTCCAGTTCCATTTGAGGTTTCTTATTGTTTCCACTATATGCTGAAATTTGTTTGTTCACGTATCCAAGCGGCTGATTTTCTCTCGCGCCAACTTATTCCCATCATAATAAGTTCATTGGCTCTTTGTGTTGTTCTAAGTTTTAAAATAAGTGTTTTGGTCAGGTTTCAAGTTTCTGTTACATTGGTCAGATTTCAGATTATGCTTTGGTTGTATACTTTTCTTTTCTTTCCAAATGGTTTCTAGCCCTCATTGATTTTACATAATATTTCTTGATCTTTTCCAGGGGACATTGTAATCTGCTGACCCAAATAGATATATTTGTCTACCATTTCAATTTTGTGGTGTCAATTTAATGTCTATGAGGTCGAGATTTCGTTGGTTTGTCATGACTATTTTTTTTCAAGATTTATTTTTAGGCTGACTCTTTTGCTTTCAGGTTAAACTTCTTGAAGCATTATTTTAATTTCTTCTCTGCTATCATCATTGAGTACAATATCATCTGCGAATTTCATGTGATTGAAGTAATCCGCATCGATCTTAATGTCTTAGATTTGTCAGTTTAGCCTCCTGAAGATTTCTTCTAGACAGAACCTAAACGAATCGGAGAGAGAATAAATAGCTCCTTGCTCTACTTCCTTCTGGAATTAAAAGATATCGGAAATATTCTGCACTCAATCTGCAATTTTGGTATATGTGTTCTATGAGGCATATTTATCTAGAGAGAATCTACAACTTTATTCTTCGAGGGTGTTATGATCGCTGGGGTTTCTATTAAATAAAATGCTCTCTGGTAGTCTAAAAATACGATTCTTCCCTATTATTTCGCCATCCTGGCCAAGCTTCCAAATTATGCCGTTATTAAATTCACGAACAAGAAGAAAACGCTTTTCTCCCTTATTTAGATATGAAAGTCACACGATGGTGACTTCTATCGCAAACACACCCACACTGGATTAGGCATAAGGTTTTAAACTTTTATTTTCTCTTCAAACAATATTAACATAAATTTAGACGTTGGTACTTTGTTCTTTAACTGAGTATTTTTGATATATGTATATATTTTTATTTTTTCACAAGGTAAAATCTTTGAAATTATGCTGAACATATCCCTGCTTTTACTATGAGATTTCTAGTTTCTTCTGCATCGCTTGGATTAGTTGGTCGTTGCGAAGAGTGAGGTAACACTTCCGTAGGAGAGTGGCAAAGGAGTAAGAAAGATGAAGAAGCTTTGCCACTAATCCCTGTGGCCTTACTAACACTTTTCATCCCTGTTTTGGGAGAGAAATTTATGGCTTGTTCTCTTAATAATAGAGTTATCCATTTATCCTCCACAATACTATTATTTACGAATGCAATTTTTTGAGCAGTTTGGATTTTAGGCTATGAATCACTTAGGTATATTTGAAGCATTTATCCAAGTTTTTATCTAAGATTCTGTACAGTTTGAAAAACAAGCCGTATGGCTATTTTTTCATATATTTAAACCTTTTATCAAAGGTCCTTCTGAGATTTCATAAAAAATAAATATGATCATGGAAACGCACACCAAGACTGTAGCTCTAAGCTGATCTATAGCGACTCACAAAGCGCCCTGAGTGCTCTCGGGGTATTGGAATCTCCGCATCCGCTGGTTCGCGATATCCGTGACGCCACAGTTTTGGCGATCTGGGCGGATGTCGAAATTATCTTCTGCTGGGTTCCTGGACATGTAGGAATTGCGGGGAATGAGCGCGCCGATGAGGGCGCCAAAGAATCCGCGAAGACTCTGCGACCGGACCAGCGTTTCGCTCTTCCTCACACCGACTACATGGCAGGAATACGGGCAGCTCTTCGGACTGCTTGGCAAAGAAGATGGGAGACGGTTGAAGGGAACTTAAAGTTGCGTGCCATTGCGCCGCGACTGTTCCGATGGACCTAACCCCCCAATGCCGCCACGGCTTCAGGTCGCTTTCTGTCGTCTTCGAATCGGACACTCGTGTGACGCATCGCTATTTGATGGAGCGCTCGCCTGCGCCCTATTGTGACGACTGCGTCGTCACCCAAACTATCCGGCACATTCTTGTTGAATGTCCCAGTCTGGGCGATCTCCGCGCACGTTACCTGGCCCGATACCGGGATGGGCGGGGTCGCTACCGCCTGTCCCTTGTACTCGGGACGAGTTCGTGCACATTTACTGGTGGACTTATAGACCTTTTGGGTGAAAATGGCCTTCTCCCCTTTATTTAACTAGGTTTTTTTTCTGTTATTGTTCTTTGTAGGTCGAACGCTCCTGCGCCGGGGGGGGGCGGTACCTCCCTCCGAGGCCCTTTTTATTGTTGTTGTGTTTTCATATTCATATTTTAAAGTAGCCTAGTGCTAGGCTGTCGTGATTGCAGCGACTTATGCGCAAGTGTGCAGTCGCCAGATAGGCTCCTAAAAAAAAAATTAAAAAATGATATATATTCATGTATTTTTTACATTTTCGTATCCACTGGGGGATGGAGTCAGGAGGGGCACCTGTCCGTAAAGTTAATGGATGAGTCTTTTACCGAATGAAACGACTCATCAAAAACGACGACCCCGTGGAGGGAAGATCCGAGAAGAAAAAGAATTTCAAATCGTGAAATTTGAAAAATTGTATTAAAATTAAGGCATGGCTGTTTTATTTTTTATTCTTTCCTATATAAAAGCAAAATTAGAAAAAGGCTAAGGATTGTTCTTTCGTATATAAAAAATTTCCCATAAATGTTTTTTCTTGCCTTTAGCAATAGAAAATAAGCATGGGTATGAAAAAAACTAGAACAAGGATAAATTATTAGGAGATAGAAGAGTGAGAAGAAGAAGAAGACGGAGAAGACAAAAAAGGAAGAAGAATAAGAACAACAACAACAACTACTACTCGCAAATGGAGTCTCAATTCAATGAGTTAGATAGCAAATGTTAATCGAAGATACGAAAAGAGTTCAAGAAATTGAATTTTTAGTTCATTTAAATGTCTATTGAAAGGTCCGTCAATTAGCACAGGTTCTGAGAGAGAGTTTGGCAATTGAGACACGGAACGGGGCCGTTATGCTCCGGTTTTGTCAACTCCTTTGGAGGAGGTTCTATTATGTTTGAGTCCCTGTTCATTGGACCGGACATGTCCTTGAGCTGCCTAAGCTCCCTACCCACCCCATTAGTATATCCAACGCAAAAATTAAATAAGGAAGAGATACATCAAATAAAAAAGTAGATAAGCATGTCGAAGGAAACGTAATAGTGAAAAAGGTTAAGGGTGACAAAAACCACAATGGAGGGCATAATGGACCCTAATTAATGAAGCTGGAAAGATTTATTACAAATTTCAAGCATTTATATAATAGTTTCTAATACTATTATTTTGTTATTTTTTAAATTATTATTTTATTATTAGTGCATGCAAGCGTGCGCGTGCGTGACATCACTGCTACTTGACGTCATCACTCTAGGGCAAGGGATACATAATACTCAAAGAGACGAATAAAAAGATTAGCAGAATTGTCCGTGCTAGAACGATGACGTTAAAAAGAACAGAATATGGCGCAGTAATAAATATAAGAGGTTGCGAAACAGAAGGGACGTTGCTGTTCTTTGATTCTTACACATAGGTAATGTAGGAGGGAAGCAAATCAAAGTCGCTTTTCCTGTCTTCATAAATACTATAGCACAATTTCTTGAATATTTGCAGGTTGCAAAATGCAGGTCCTTCATCAGGGGCTGAAAAATCAGACTTTAAATACTAATAGTATTGATTTTGTTTATTAAAACCTATATAGGGTGTTTAGAGAGATGAACAATAAAAAGTATATTGAGAAATATTACTTATTTATTTAATAAAAGGACAACAACCATAGAGGCCTCTCGGCCCAAAGTCGAGGAAAATTGTGAAGTGGAATGAGGTAGAATTTGCGATTCTACTAGTAAACCTGAGTAGTAAAAAATAAAGGATTCGAGTTACTTGTAGCGCTAAAGGCTGGAAGTTCACAACTATTGAGATGACAATGGATTATTTATTTAACTATTTGGTTCCGTTTAAATGAAAATATCTTTTATTGATTTGTTTTATAGGGGAACTCTATTAAAGAATAATTTTCCTTTATTAAAATACTTTCAAAAATATGATGAGCAGGTTAAAGAAATTTCCATGGTATATAAAAGCATGCATTTAATATATTTTTTTAAGATTTCATATGATACAATCGTATATTCAAGAAATTATATTAAATAAACTAAGAAAATAAAATATTGACACATAAAAACAGGAAAACGATTTTTTCAGGAACATTCTAGAAGTTTCTTGAACTCATCTGGCAACAGTTTGCTCAGTAGGTAAGAACTATAAAACCATTATTGTTTTCGTACTCACTAAGAAGAAACGCCACCAAGCTTGAAAGTGACTCCTGAGCTCCGTCAGAGAATTATTCGCTAGAAGACTACGGGGAGGATTCTTTATGCAATTTCAAGAGAGGTAGAAAGGTCCAAGATTGTGATTTCGCAAAATCTGAAGTTATACGATGAAAACTAAACCTATAAATCCCCTGCAAATGTCGGTCGACCCCGTATAACTAGCGTCCGAGAAGACAGCTATTAGGCGCTTCTCTATGAAAGATCCCTTCGAGACTGGAGCAGCAACTTCTCCAAAAACAAAACTAAGACCAAAAGTAGCAAAGAAGTGAGTTTTTTAACACTCTTCTGTCATATCAATGCATCTGGTTTAAAACCTTCTTCTTCAGCATCAAATCAATCATCAGTAAGAAGAACCAGAATTCGAGATTCGAATAGTCTGGAGCTCATGTTGTTTGGAGGAATGAATATTCGGAGGGAATTAATTCCCTTTACTGACTAAAGTAAATTTACTTTAGGTGGATCTGATGGCAGACCCTTTGCTAGGCGCGCTGCAGATGAAAGACAATCCTAATGTTCAAAAAGTCTGCCAAGTGTGGAGGAGATAGGGTCATGGTATGGGGGATGTTTTCGTCTGAAGGAGTTGGTCGATTAGTACGAATAACTGAAACGCTAAATCCGAATGTGTGCCTAGATGTCGTACAACATGGTATCCTTTCACTCCGATCACCTTTGAACCACTCAGCAGTATTTATACAAGACAACGCGCCATACCATACTTCAAAGAGAGTAACGCTATTTTGAACAAGAAGATATCGAAGTAATGAAGTGGCCTGCTCAAAGCTCTGACATGAAACCAATTGAGAGCCTCTGGAAGATCATTGGCGACAAAGTGTGAGACCGGCAGCCTTCAACTGTGACTGATTTATAGACGAAAATTGAGCAAGATTGGAACAAAGTAGCACCAAAATTATGCAAGAAACTCAAGAAACTGGTGAGGTCCTGTGGTCGTCGATGCAACGAAGTAATAAAAAACAACGGCTTCAACACCTCATATTTTTAAGTGTTTTAAAGTTTCATCGTTGTCTAATCTTGCTTTGTTTCTTGTGCATTTGCTTGCTAAGCTGTTCTGTAAATGATCGTTCTCTTATTTTGCCCGTACCAATATTTTTTTGTTAGTTTATTTAGTATAATTTCTTGAATATACGATTTTATCATAAGAAATCTTCATAAAGTATATTAAATCCATGCCATTATGTACCATGGAAATTTCATTGACCTAATAATATATTTTTAAATACCATAATAAAGGAAAATTTATCTCCTATTAATCTCGGTAGTGTATCAAACATAATAGGAAAAAAGTGATTTATTATAACTGAAGTGTTATGAAGTAAATTTTGATGGAACATATTTATTGCTTTGAACTGGTAATACTCTCCTGACTTTTAGAAAAACTTCTTAATAGGTAGTATCACTAAAAACATTCCAATATTATTTAGATAATATTCATTTTCTTCTCCACAGGCCAAGAAACATGGTTCAACCACCGTGACCATTGCACTAAGTATCTGGATTTTGGCTATCATCCTCTCGCTGCCAGATGTCTACACGTCTACCCTTCTTGAAATGCATGTCGCCTCCGGAAAGCTGATCTATATTTGCTACCCCTTTCCGGAATGGATCCCACCCTGGTACAAGAAGGTCAACATCCTCAGCAAGGCTCTTCTCTTCTACGCAATTCCCCTCCTCGTGATAGCCACTTTCTACGTCCTAATGGCGAGGTCTCTCCTTGTGGATTCTCTGGAAGTCGACGGTGAACTGCGTGGTTTAGAGAAGCAACTCAATACACGCAAGAAGGTGGCCAAAATCGTCCTCTGTTTTGTTTGTATCTTTGCTTTCTGCTTTTTACCCAATCATATTTTTCTTCTGTGGTTCTACTTTGACCCAAATTCATACCAGAATTACAACATCATTTGGCACATCATTAGACCCATCGGATTTACTCTTTGCTTCGTCAACTCTTGCGTCAATCCTCTTGCCCTTTACTTTATCAGTGGCATGTTTCGCAAATACTTCAATCAATACCTTCTATCCCATATTTGCTGTTGTAAGTTTTTTCGAGTGACAAACAACCCTTACCAAACGACTTTAGTAAGTCGTGCAAGCACTGGAGGACGAAGCCAGTTGTATCCACCCTTCGCAATGACTAGAAGGCCTACAACAAACACTGTAGTGACAGCCAATTTGAACTATGATAGAAATATTCGTACTTCTTTTTGACTCAAGGAATTAAGGACAAGGAAAATCTTTATATTAACAATTATATTTTCTTCATTTATCTTCTTGACTCATGAATGACACTGGAATGGGATTTATCAGAGCCTTTCACTCGTAAACGTAAAATTTGTTCTCAGCAGTGGGGAGATAGCGCGAGTGAATTAAGCTTAGACAATTGTGTTAATTATTAGGGGGTTTGGACTCATAATGAGTCAGGGATGTCATAGTTCATTGAAATAAGTACTTGGTTCTATTAAAATGAAATCTTTCCTTTCTTATGTTCGAACTTTCAAATTTGAGGCGACAGACAGGTAAATATAGAAATGTTTGAAAACAATCATGTGCAGAAAACGCCGAATCTAAGAGCAAATAAAGGAAGTTTACAAATGAATTAATAAGAATAAAGACCCTCCCACTCCCATAAATAAAAAAGCTCGCATGAAGTTAAGCCGAAGAAAGGAAAAGCTAGTTAAGGAATTTTGAGCGTAAGAAGAGCTAAATCAAATCTTAATTGGTAATGAGAGAGTGATTTAAATAAACGATGTAAATATCGGCCATTAATTAAATCACATATCGTGCAACTCAAATTTGCCCTACTATTAAACGAAGCTGGGCTTACCCTCAAACAGAACCACTCCCCCTATGCTCTCTCTCTCTCTCTCTCTCTCTCTCTCTCTCTCTCTCTCTCTCTCTCTCTCTCTCTCTCTCTCTCTCTCTCTCTCTCTCTTGCTCTCTCTCTCTCTCTCTCACCCTCTTCTCTCTATATAAATCTTTCTTTTTCACTCTCTTTAGTTCTTTCTCTCTCTCTCTCTCTCTCTCTCTTCTTTTCCCCCATTTCCCCCTTCTCAATTTTCATTCAGCCCATCTCTATCATTCTCTTTCCCTTCCTCTCTCTCCTTATCTCTTTCTTTATTTCTCTCTTTCTCTCTCTTCCTTCCTCTCTCTTTCTTTTCTTTCTCTTTTTCTCCTTCTATAGAAATATAAATGACAGAGGGTATGGTGCAAGCATGTTAAAAGAGTGGCCAAAAGCAAGATCAAGACAGCGAAGCGTAACAGAGAGATGAGGATAGTTAGTTTCTATAAGTATGACTAAAAAAGTTTTTTCGTTACGTTAAAAGTCGAAAGTCAATAGGTAAAAATATTGGACTATTGGTTTGTAATGATAGAATTCTGTATCACACAGATAAGGAGAATACAGATATATAAAACGATTCTTTCTCCTCAGTTTTCGTTGTGAAAAATGATCAGCATATGACTGAGCCAATCATAGTTTACGAAGGGGCACGTTTAGACTGGATTAGGTGTTCCGCAGACGACTTTGCTAGAATGAAAATCGACAGACCTATTAGATTCAGGTTTCCGAGCGTTGATAGCTTCCTCCAAAGAATCCTGAATGATAGCAAGGGTCTTGAACACGTCTCGAGAAACTGGTAGAGTTTGATGTGACTGGAAGGAGGCGAATGCTTTCCAACAACAGGGTAATTACCGAAATGTAAGTCTTAACTCTGTCCATGTTAAGCTCTTTGAGGGAATAATAAAAGTGATAGGTGACTATCTGGAATCCCACAACCTCCTGAGGAACTATCAACAGTCATTTAGGCGTCAAATGTCGCACCTCACGAACATACAGGGTTTTTTTTCACGAAGTGTTTCCTGAGAATGAGAGAGCAAGATAATGGATGTTATTATCTATTTGGACTTTAAAAGGGCCTTTGACAAGTTATCCCAACATGTCTGATGTGTAGGGTTCGTGCGTTAGGAATTTTTGGTGAGGTTTCTCGTTAGATCGAGAACTGGCTTAGTTAGAGGACACAAACTAGTGGTGCTCAATGGGCGTGGGGTCTGAGTGGGTCCCTGTTACAAGAGGGATCCCTCAGGTGTCTAAGTTGGGTTCACTGCTTTTAAATATTTATATAAATGATAGTGACGATAGCATAGCTTCTAAGCTCTCCAAGTTGACCAAGGTTAAGAAGTTGGTAATGAATATCCTACTACATTTATTTACTTAGCGAATTAATCTCTACAAACATTTCATACTTTATCCTCTATCCTCCTAATAACGTTAATATTCTTGTAAATGTCCCCAACTGTCTCGCTTAACATTGTGGGTATCACCCCTTGAGCTTAATTCCTTCTCTATTAATTCCATTACATCGTTTTCTAATATTCCCTTCATTTTGTTAACAATAATTTTCTGTCTTAGTAACTGTTTGTTCTATTTTTGGTAATAAGAATCATGTAAACTTACTTGATTTATCCTTTAGTTTCACAATTAAGAGACAACAATTTTCTTCTCTGTACATATGTGTTATACCGAAGATCAATTCTTTCATCGAAAATTAACGCTCTTGGTGTGAAGTTTTCTGTAAAGGCAAGTAGTTAACTTATTCCATTTCCTATCTGATAGAATATTGGAATGGCGGAGTGCCTAAAAATAAATCTCCTTTTTTAAAGGCAAGGAGTTAACTTATTCCATTTCCTATCTGATATAATATTGGAGTGACGGAGCGCCTAAAAATAAATCTCCTCTTTTAAAAACTTCACGAATGTAACGAACAGTTGATAGAAATCTCTCTTTTTGACTGACTTTACTGTTCCTCCAACTTTTTGGATTGGTTGTTAGTGGATTCTCACAATAATACCCACTACACATGCGCCGACTAGTGGCAGAACCCAGTTATGCTAATATTTTTGCATTAAAAGATACTGAGGATTAGATAAGATTTTCAATCAGGAGATCTTAGAATAACCTCAAAACAGTGGGGTGGTTCTTATTATATAAACTGTTTTTTTTTCCTTATTTCCTTTTCTTTCCTAAGCTATTTATTTTCCTATTTCCCAGTCTTCAGTTCAATTATTTCACTTATAATAATTATTTTGGCATATAAATTTTACCATATCCTTTCTTCTTCTCTTCTCTATAGCCACATAAGCGAAGGAATTATATGGCTATCTGGGTTATCTGGTTGGCTAAATCTATGGCTATTTCATTTCACGTCCTTTCTGAGTTTCCTAGAACTCTTTGGAAATATTGTGCTGACTGGTTTTATCTTTGCTTTACAGTGTAGCTCTCTTTGTGTTTTTAATTCACTTCTTCTACTATTTGTGATGATATAGCCTGCCTTAATTTGTAACTATTTAGAGGGTCAAAAGGTTGCTCATCGAGATAATGTAAATTACTATTGTTTGATAAATTAGTGCAGATTGTATTATATAGGGCTTGGTACATCTTCATCCTGTTTTCGATGCTAAGGATCTCAACTTGTCTAGAAATACAAGTCCGCTTTTCCTCTGTTTACTCTCTCAGTAACGTGTTATTTTGTAACATGTTGTAATAGTTAATTCGAGAGTCTTACCCTCGGTATCATATCTGTATCTCTCACCTTGTAGATAAACATCTTATAGGAGCTTCCTGTAAATGGGTACTTTTTTTAAATTTATCAGGGTTCGTAATTATCTTCCATTTTGGTTCGTAGTCGTAGATTCTTCCTCTCTCTTCCGCGTGTCTTCTTATCCTTTCTGCCACCCGGCTAATCTCCTCGCTCTTTCCAACAATTTTTGGTGAAGATCTCAATTGTTAGATGGTTTTGTATCAGTTTTGAGGTACACCCTCCTCATCAGCCTCTGAAATTTCATCTTTAATCCTACTTAATTCTTTATCGATTTCGTTAGACTGGCTTTATCGAGGAGGTCGGGTAAGTACGTCCAAACTTCATCGTTTTACTTATCCCAATCCATTCTCTGGTATGCTTTCCATTCCCTCGAACTTATCTTTATAGGCTGCTTGTTGACATATATTAGAGCTACGGTAGGGTTACTGTAAGGTACTTCTACTGGTTCCATTTAGTAGTTGAAGGGAAGATTGAAGTTAGCCAGGTAGATGTCCTGTTTATAGCAGATTTATGATTGAATTTTTCAGTCGATGGATTCGTAGCAAGGACATTTTAGTTCCAGATTTTGATTGTTTTCATTTTCTAGGTTGCTATGGTGCTTTGATATTAGGATTATGTACGGTTGATTGTTCTGAAATAATTTTCACATACGTTTTCTTTGTCTCTCCATCCGTTTGTGTTCAATTATAGTATCTTCAGTTTCTTAAGTTACAGTGCAGGCAAAGAAAATCCGATCACCATGAGAATTGTAACTATTTTTTATACACAATCAATATTTAAAAGTATTTAAACCTAATATATATACATTCTTACCTTATACTAGTACTTCAGCATATGTCCTTTGTTCTTGATGACTTGTTTGAGACGTTCTAGCATCGATTTGATAAAGTTTGGGCACATTTCTTGTGATATCTCAGTGCACCAGACCTTTTTATTGGCTTGTGTGAGATTGGGAATCGAGCCAGTAATGTGACAATCGACCTTATTTTTTATAATAAACCATAGATTCTTGATCGAATTGAGATCTGGAATATTACCAGGCCAATCTAGAGCACCAATTTCATTATCGTTGAGCCATTTACTAACGATTTTGGCCCTTTGACAAGGTGCTCCATTGTGCATAAAAGTTGTTTTCTCATGCAATGCGAGTGTCAGTGGAAGTTTTTACTTTAGCATTGCTAAATATCGTTAACCATTCATAGCTGTGTTCTTAGGAAGAAAAAATAAAGTCCCCCTAACAATATAGCTAAAGCAACTCCAAACCCTCACCCTCGGAGGGTGTTTCATTGTATTGATAATGTATTTAGGAACTTCACCTATAATAAATAGCCGCCTCCACTAATGTGAGCAACCCTTCTGTCGTGGTACAACCACTCTATACCATACACTACTCCTATATTAGTTGGAAGGGGTGACTTAATCACCTACTGCAACGCGAACCGTTGAAGGACTGTTCGCAGGGATTAACGACCAACTAGGAGGTCACACTTGAGTCGTTGGGTTTCAAATCCTTAATAATCAA
The DNA here is from genome assembly GCA_963969495.1 of Ceratothoa steindachneri. NCBI lineage: Eukaryota > Metazoa > Arthropoda > Malacostraca > Isopoda > Cymothoidae > Ceratothoa > Ceratothoa steindachneri. The sequence goes on from OZ018319.1 coordinate 104,859,771, forward strand.
ACAGATGCATAAATGGTTGGCGAGATTTACTTGAATAGGCCGAGAGTATCGTTCGAGGTTAGTGAAAGATGAAACAACAAAATATAATTTTATTTACAAAGATCAAAATAAGAATAATAATAGGCAAAGGGAAATTATTTAAATTAAAATAGTCTCTTCATAATTATTATGAGGATGGATTCTCGAAAGGAATTAATTGATTTATGTTGCTAGGCTCAGATCAAAAGGGGGGACTTGACAATACTAATAATGGAGGGGGTTTCAGTCTTACGGGTCGATGACTTCGAGGAAGGTCCTTCTCGCGATGAGGCGAATGGGGAACGATCCGATGAGGCAAGTGGAGCACAATTCGAATGAGGCAGGTGGGGCACGATCCGAACCAACCTTCCGATGAAGATAGCCAAACTTCAAAGATAACGTTTGACGGGGAATGTGGGAATTCTCGTAATTCCACTGGAAGAGGATTTTTTTTTTCCTCAAAGGTAATCGATGGAGATTTTCTTAGGTTCGATTATAAGAAAGGAGACTGTTGCGCAAATTCAAAGGCTTGCCGTTCACAGAAGCTACCAAGTGACTAGAGTAGAATCACGGCTGAGAAAGTCTGCTGTCTGACGAACGCTCACGGGATTTACTTAGACTTGAGACGATGAGGACGGCTTTGAGGTGCGTGCTGGACTCATCGTACTACAGAATAACTCGAGTATTTGTATGACCGATTCTGAGGGGAAAGACAGAATTGGGAGAAACGAGTCACAAGCTCCAGACATCTTAGTCCGGAGGCGGAGTCGATTCATCATTTAGCAGCGAGGTGCGACACAGCGCGGCTCTTTCTCACCTCGTTACCGAGGGGTGGGGGGAAGCTTGGGACGTGTTCGCAGGATTGGGAAATATTTTTCCAACGTGCTCAGGAGTCGAAAATTCGATAATGTTCGAATAGGAAATGACATCGTCCATGGCGTGATACCAATAGCACGTGGTATTCGATAAATATGGGGGGGGGGGGTTCTCTTACATCTTCTATCTCTCATCATTCAATATCGCTTACCTTCCTAAGTATTATGTGTAGGTCTTGGTTGACAGATCAATATGTCTTCCTGCACCACCAAGGTGGAGCTTAGGTTCATGATCACCTCAGTTTTCACCCAGTTGAGAAGACTTATAACAGGTTCCGAAGACGCCTGGAGGCCGTGGGCTGAGGCCGACGGTAATTCTATTAAATAAAATGAATAGTACAAACCTTCAAGTCTTTAGCACGTAATTTTGTAAATATATCTGTATAAATGAACTCTTTGTTATTTTATTTTATGTCCAAGTTAAGCGACCAACTGAGGACAAAGCCTATAGTTGACCTTGTTTGAAAATATATGTTTTAGTGAACCATTAACATAAATTTTAATTGGACTAAATAAAACTGATTTCAAATGATAACTAAATCATATGTACATATTTTGGTCGTAATTGAGTTCAATTGCTTAATTTTTCTTAATTCCATAGCCATTTATATGATATCAGGTTTGAAGGGGGAAGATTCTGAAAGAACCCTCTGTATCTCAAAAACGGCGCTGTAGATTATTATGATTTTAGCAGGAATAAGACGGTTTCTAATGATCTTAAATTTTATATGTGATAATCTAACGTACTATAAAGTTCAAAAATTGAATATGGCATCCATTTAATTCGAAAAATCTTACTTTGTGCCTTCTGGCGAGCTCCACTTATGAACTTGTATTCCTTTTATTATACATAATACATATCTCTCAGTTGTGTCTGATTGTTTACTTATTGTTTTCTTTCCTGTTTCCCGTGAGTTAACTTAAATGTATCGTTGTTTCTTGAAAGTTCCTCAGTTTCTGTGTGTCTATATATTCAATTTCTAAGTTTAGTTTCAGTTTCTTAAGGTAGAAGGTTTAATCAATCTTCCCTACCGACTTGCTTCTTAATTTCGGTTTTCTGAAAAACTATCTTTCACACATTTTCTTGGTGAAGTTCTTTTAAAAATATTTTTACATGAGTTATTCTCTTTAAGTCGTTTTTCTTCCTTTCATAAAACAATTTCTGAAAGCTTTCAACGCTACGACTCAATTGCATATGTATTAACGTATGTCACATTAATTTTGAGAGGCTTCGACGACTGAGATGTGGTAAGAAACTGGAAAGCCAGAACAAAGAACATAGTGTCAAGAACATAAACATAAGCACGCGAGAACATTGGCGCTTCCTTTATTGCCACTCCTTCTTTGATTTCTAATTCATCCATCTCCTAAATTTATCGAACATTTAATACTCCCTCCTTCATTGTGCGTTCTAGTCAACTACTCTTAATCTCAATGTAACTCTACATCAAGTGCCAAGGTATACGTACTGATAATTAACAAATTCCTATTAAGTCAACAGTACTTTTGTCATTCATAAATTGCAAGATCATACTTAAGGACATTTTTCCGGTAGTGTTGTCCTCTTCCGTTCTATACCTGGTGCACAGCGGTGTGGCGAAATACAATTTGAGAGATGGCATTTCCGTGTCTCACTCAAAGTGCGAGAGAGACTGGGAGCGGGTGTTACGTGACTGCTAGCTAGTCCTAAAGGTAATCACACTATCTTTCGGGGATTCACTAGACTATATCTCTAACAGGGCCAGGCTTGGTGGTTATACCTGTCTCGTTGTTAAGGCAAGCTCTACTTATTGGAGCAGGCGTGAGTCGCCTAACTCCGATGATAGCTAGAGCGTCACCAACGCACGGCCTTTAAAGCGAATTCATAATTTTTTTTATTTAATGCTTTATTCTAGCAGCTCCCAGCAGAGCCATGGTCGTCGATATCATTAAACCCCCACTTTTAGACTAGTTTTAAAATATAAAACCAAAACGAAAAACAAAAGACCAACATCAATAAAGACTAAACTACAAAGGCACGCTTGTGTATAGAGAGAGGCCCCCTACATCAGTAGCAAGAACGTGCATCCAACATCTCAAACTAAATACTAAGGAAGGCCGCGTCCTGCAAAAACTCAATCAATCCACAATCGGAAGTGCAAGAAACCATCTTGAGTACAAAGAAAAAGTGCTCGTGACAATGCTCTTGAAGGTACCGGGACTGGTAGCACTTGCAAAACTCCCACGAACTAGAACAATCAAAAATAATGTGATGGAAAGTCTGGACAACCAAGAAGTCGCCTCAAGGTTCCGCAGAGCTCTCCATTAAGTGGCGCTATGTCTGGCGAGAGTATTCGAAGTCTTGATGTATTTGGGATAGATTCATGGAAAAGGTCGCGGCGCAATGCCAGGCAACTTTAGATTCTCGTCGTCCGCCTCCCATCTGATTTGTAATGCAATGTGAAAAGCTAACCTGATTTCTGTCATTTAGTCAAAGTGGGTCAGAGTAAAATGCTAGTCTTGTCGATCAGTATTAGCTGACTGACTGTGTGGTGCCATTTTTGCTGCACTCATTTCCTGAAATCCCCACATACCAAGCAACCAAGCAAGAGACATAGCAAAACCCAGTCATCTCGTAGCAGCTGTAACGTCACGGATAATGAGAAGCAAAGAATGCAGAGATTTAAACGTTCCGAACTCGGCGCGCTCTCTGAGAAGTGATAGATCATGGATAGTTGTATTACAACAAGCTCGGCTGTAAAGACAAGTGTAACACTAAAATATGCCTCCCAGTTTCAAACGAGGGGGAGATATGTGGTGAACCCCACCGCATCTTCAGATTTAGAGCATTCGTGTATACTGGCACTACTCAAACATGACAGGAAGAGCACTCCAAGAAATATGAAATGCTTTCAAGAGTCTTGTTTAATGCCCACGTGAAGCATCTAGACACTTTCCATTTCTTTGGCTGCTTCTCATCCTAGCAAACTAAAGCAGTAACAATTTGGGGAAAAAAACACTGCCATAAACTTAAAATGGTACCCATTAGGAAGGCCTCTTGAGAAGAACCAATAGTGCCACAGACATGAGATCTATGTTGAGCTCTTTGAGGAGTTTCCTAGCCCTAATCTCCTAAAGATTAGTGCTAGGTTATAATTAGCCTCTCAATCTGGTATAGGCACCATCGATATTGACTGCGGTGGAAATGATAGTCGTTAGCGAATGTCTAAGAACCCGGACTCATATGTAAAAGGTTATAATGCACTGTGTGAAGCATAAAGCAAGCAGTCTCCCTACAATTGACAAGAAGGAAGTTCTTCACAGAGGATGTGCGGGAGGCGCCATTTGCTAAATGGAGACCTGTGTGGTTGATTGAGTCCACCTTTCTCAAAGGAGCGGTAAACAAGTAGTGAATTAACCGCATTAGCAACCCAAGTACTGAACCTCATAAAATCAACAGTGTCCTTGGCGCCGGAAGAAGAGTCCCTAAGGCTGCAACTATTGACATCCCAAATGAGGTGCGACTCTACTGCATCCAGGCTGGCCACATTTAGGAAGAGTCTGGGTCTGGTAAAGCCGTGGTTCGTGGCACAATGAAATGCATTACTCTTGGACAAGGAAAATGAAACTAGTTTGTTGCAGCATTGGTAATGATCATGTTCAGAGCGTGTTGGATTCGAAGCACCGGGATTGGCATCTAGGCTACACCAAAAGATATAGAATGGCTGACTACGTACAACTTAGCGAGAAAATCTTAGGACAGCAGCGAAATGATCCCTTTGATACTCAAGGAAAAGTGAGTAATATTGAGTAATATTGAGCAGAAACATCATATCGGCTTTAAATCGCGTCTTACCTGCATATAGCCAAATAACATGTAGTGTAGCATATAGCCAAATTGCCTTTCGTACGCCGTAGAGCAATTTCGTTACTTCTTCTGGTTTTAGTAGGGTGACTCATTTGATTAGCTAAAAAGAGTCTTATGCGCCTCCCTTTTTTCTTTTACGCTTCTATTCTTCAGTATTAATGTGTGTGCGAATGCGCAGTAAGAATGATTATTCTAGAATTTGAATTAATGCAAGTTTATTAAAAAGTCAGTATTTCAAAGAAAATAAAAAAACAACCTTCATTTCTTTGCTGAATCCAAAATCATGGTCTGGTCCTGTTTCTGCAAATGGTGAATTTCAGTCCCTGAGGCTTTCTTATTAGATCAAAAGGGTAAAGTGAAGACAAATATGAGTTAAATGGATGATGTTTAATTATAAACTATTTCGTAATATAATTGGTAAAGATAAAGATTTCAATATTTTTCTATTCCAGAAATGGTTCTTTCCAAAGAAAAGCGTGCAGGCATTGTTACTCTGCACCAAAGTGGTCTAAAATGCAAGAACATAGTTTCAAAAGGTATTGCATCAAGTAATACAACATCTTTAGGATTAGGAATGACTTTAAAAAGACTAAAGGTAAATTCCTGTAAATAAGGCTTATTGACGCCCAAGAACATTAAATGAACACCAAGATCGCCTCGTGGTGAGGTCCCAACTTAGGGATTGGGTTGCTTCCAGTTCCAAGTTTGCTCAGGCTTGAAAGAAGGCAGGTGTGAACGCTTCAGCGCGCACAGGAGGCTTTTTAACAAACTTCTCAAGTCGAGAGGGAGAGAGAAGAATGTTCTGTTCACCAAGATGAGCCTTAAGAATAGGCTCCACTTTTGTAGGAAATATAAAGGATGTACTGTTGAAGACAGTTTCAAAAGTGATATTCTTGATGAAGCTCCATTCCACTTGTTTAGAGCTTCTAGATGACCCCTTGTTAGGAAAAGAAAAGGATAGCGCTTTTACTAGTCCTGTTTCGGGCCCAAAGTGAAGCATACGAACACTTTCCATATCTCGGACTGCTTCAAATCTAGAGAACTGGAACACTAACAATTTTGTCCAAGACCAATGTCATGAACTTAATATGGTACCGAAACTTGCTTCATCACCACACTTTCCTAATAGTTCAGGATCAATATGGTCATGATAACTATTTATTTTTCTATATTCCCTTCAAATTATAAGATTAGGCTGTTCGGAAAGTTCCTTCGCTACTTCACCAATATGAGCAACCAACCACGACACAACCATGGTCGAATGGTAGGAAACTGCCAAGAAATAGTCTATCATTTTTTCTGTCTTGCAATATGTCGTTCATAATCATTTCGATGTTTAACCGCATGGAAGATAAATAGTTAATGGAGCACCGTATTCATCATTGCTTACTGTATGAGTTTAGAAAGAACATTAGAGCTACGGAGGTAATGAGAAGCATTTGTGAAGTGTATCCAAATACAGTGACGACTCATGGTGGCTAACAGCACATTTTCAAGACATTAAACGCCGCACTGAAATGCCCCAAAAGACTCAACTCAGATATGCTGAACAACAACCTACCAAAATTATTACAGAAGAATGAATATGGATGAAGCCGTCATCATATGGCAACGAAGGCCGAGTAAAACCCCCATCCTACTCCAGCCCAAATCAAGCTTACCTACCACTCGCAGTATTGATGGCAACCACATTGCCTATTCTGAAATCAGAAAGACGGAGAGAGATGGGAGAGTTTTAGATAAGGAGTGGGGGCAGAAGGGTAAGTATAGTAATATAAAGTAGACCCAATGAGCTTCATCAGTAATAAAGTATATATATATATATATATATATATATATATATATATATATATATATATATATATATATATATATATATATATATATATATATACAAGAAAACCACTGTTATTGGATCATAAAGTTAATTATTATATTAAAACGGGACTAGTTTCGATATGTAGTTTACCATATCATCTTCAGAACGGCTGAAGATGATATGGTAAACTACATATCGAAACTAGTCCCGTTCTAATAGTAATAATAAACTTGATGCTGCAATAACCGTGGTTTTCTTGTATATTTATTTACTCATTATTGAATGTAACAGTGTTTTCATATATATATATATATATATATATATATATATATATATATATATATATATATATATGATAAATAACACCAACGAGGAAAATGGAAAAACGATTCCGAGCGTTTTCTTCTATATTCTAAAAGATCTCTTCATGGAATAACATAGGTCAGGACAGACAATGTCTTAAATAGTAAGGAGTGGGGGGTTAATACGGCTACTTGCATCAAAACCCTAACTAGGGGGTTCAAATTCTTTTTGTGGGTGTTATTTATCATAATTTTGACTCACGTGCAAGTTGTGAGTTTCTTTTCATATATATATATATAAATATGAATGCAATGTCCCGCAGAAAAAATGAAAAGGTGCTTCCAAGTACTTTCGAACTTTATTCAGTTCATTCTCAAGGATAATTACGAGAGAAATTAATATAATAAGGGTATATATAAGCTAGTAAAAGATAAAGGACCGCCTCTAAGACAAGAAATCACCAATGAGGAAGTAGGAGAGGAATGGGTAAATTCACATTAAGATTTAGCTATAACAGGTAGCAAGGTCAAACCGAGAGGCAAGAAAGAGTCAAGAACATAGCCAAAAAAGTTAAACAATAGTCTAAAGAGGGAGATTAAGAGAGACACGAGAAGTAAATTGGGTTCCCATAAAAATTAAAATTTAAAAAAAAAATTAGGAATATTCGTCAAAGCTAATTTCTTCAAGAATGAGTTTTTTTTCATAACAACATCAATTTTAAAATGCCCAGGAGAAATGTTAAAGTTATTAAATTGGCTTATACATGAACATTCAACAAGGGTTCTTTTAATTGAGTCATTTGAGCGAAAAATAAATTTTGCTGAATTCCACTTAATTAAGTGGTTATTTTCGGACATATGCACAAAAAAACGCACTATTATTTACAAATCTGCTAACATTGTATTTATGCTGATTAATACGGAGAGATAATTGCTTTCCTGTCTGTCCAAAATATTTACTTGGACAAAGAGAACATTCGACCGAATAGACTCCCCCAATATTATTACAATTATTGTGAACTAGAATTTTTTTTTATAGTTGACTCGTATTTGAAAGCAACTGAAATGTTAAAGTTTTTTAAAAGACGGGGAAGGACAATGAAACAAACAAAGGGTAAAACCAAAATAAATTAAATCTAACTATGAATGTAATCTGATTATATCAAAATTTAACTTTGAAAAATTCTTCTTAGAAATTTGTACCAAGTTTATATAACTAAAATTACAAACAATTCATCTATTTCATCATAAAATAAGCAATATTTTTATTTTAATAAGATGACTTCCCCGATGATTCCAGGAGAATCTGTTTTAATACTCACTTATAACTTACTCTTCTCCGCTGAATTTTCACAAAAGTATAACTTCAACAATAGAGCTATCTATTCTTTATTTTTACATGTATGTATTTTATTTTAATATTTGTAAAATTAAAAACTTATTGTATAATTATTGCTCTAATAAATCTTGAATCCTGAATCTTTCTTGTCACACGACGACTAGAGAGGAAAAAACATAGACTTACACAACGAAGTGTAAATAAAAACATTAAACAAAATAATTGAAAAAGAGCCAAAAAGATCATTGATAAAAAACACCAAAAAATAGGAAAAGAATTAAATAATCAAATAGCACGAGGAGTAAGATGGAGACAACATATGCTATTTCCTAGTGCTAAAAACAAAGCGGACCAAAGGAAAGAGGAGGCGATTTACGTGTAAGCCAAATACGGACATCCGATTATGACCAAAATTCACGAATAATGACAAAACTCACCGAATTTGACTTAATAACAAAAGGGAACACAAAACTAACAACCAAAAGAAGCAAATTACAGAACAAATCGAAATACAACTTTCAATAAAGAAGGGAGAAACAAACATATAACTACGAGTAACTAAGAAACATAATTCACAGAACAGTTTCGAGAAAAAAGCAACATAACTCACAGAAACTCGAGTTGATAACATAGCAAAGAAATAAAGCAATACTAACAACGGTTTGAACGCCTATCTCATATACACATAACATAAAAACAAAACAAACACAGAAATAAACAAATAGGCATACTTCACTCTTTTCTTGTCATTGTTTCTTGTCACTCAGGAAGCTCCTGCGGAGCGAAACATTAGTAGTAAAGAACCCCGTACCTCACTTACCTCTTTTATATATATATATATATATATATATATATATATGGGTTAGACAAAATAATGTGAACACCTTGTTAGATTAGCAAGTTTTTTAGTTCCGGCATTCTTCGGTATTTGTAAACATCGAACAGGCATCTTAGTCCTTTACCTGGATATTTTACTTCATTAAGTCAATATTTACTCTGAGGTGAAACAGCTACATACCAAAATGCTTGACCTATCAGACTTTCAAAGAGGTCAAATCGTCGGTTCTCGATTAGCAGGAGCATCTGTGACAAAAACGGCGGAATTATCGAATGTGTCACGAGCAAAGTTTGCAATATACTTGCACAAGGATGTTGATCCAAAGAAGAACGGATTGAGATCATCCTGTTGGTGGGTAGGCAAATAAACAAAGACGTGACCGATGCGTTTAAACGAAAATATTCTCATGTAAACCTAATTTTTCACACCCCTCCTGGAAGGCTGATCGCCAAATTCAAAGAGAAGGGAAGTTTGTGCGACAAACCACAATCAGGACACACATCGACTGATCTAAGTGGAGCGAGACTTACTCATATAGAGTCATGCTTTGTTGTGAGTCCAAGCAAATCCCTACGCTAAATGTTTCCTGAAATCGGAGGTAGGAAACGCAGTATTCACCGCATTCTGTAGTTGGAAAAGTGGAACCTATTCAAATTGCAATCACTGCAGAAACTGAGCGAGGGCGACTAAGATCAGCGAGTGCAGGTTTGCGAGTAGGCTTTATCAGAAGTGGGCTATGACGCCGACTTTGCCACATCTTTTCTTTGATGACACCAAATTTCACGTGTCCGGCGAACTTAATTGCCAAAAGACATTTTACTGCTCAGCTCAGAAGTATGATTTGTTTGACGCTAGTAAAATGAACGTAAACGTGAAATAGTGTTGTGTGGTCCGTGGAAAGAATGATTGTTACGGTCTTTTTTCAAAGCAATTTCGCCGGATGAAGGTATCTGGAGATGTTACAGGAACGAACCAACTGTTGTCACTCTTGCGCAGTAATTTTGCTTCATTCATCTTGAAGAATTTCTCATGGTTTTAAAATTCTTTTGGATTCTTCGCTTTCGATCTCCTCCGAGTGTCGTCCAAACATTTTCAATGGGATTAGAGGCAGGACTCTGTACAAGCCAGTTCATAACAGTAATGTGTTCGATGTCCAAGTTCTTCACCAACATTTCCGTGTGATAGAAGGCTTTATACTGCATAAAAATTTCAAGTTGAACTTTGGAGAATCGCCGTTGGAAAAGAAATGCTGTTGCAGCAATTCCTTGCACATTTTTTAATTCACTGGGCCCCACAAGCACACAAATTGCCCAGTGACATCTATTGAAATCACCGCTCAGACCATGTTATTTCGTCAGGCAAACTTCATACTCTTTATAATGCAATTGACAAATAACCTTTAGCCTGCTCTGCGACGAAAGATTTGCCTGCTATCGGATCCGAGCAAATTGAACTTAGATTCGTCACTGAAATGGACTTGGCTCCATTTATCCTACGTCCATGTAACACGTCAGTGGCGAATGCATTACCAACCTCCATTTTCTTCGGAATGATCAATGTCTTGAACGTGGGTCTGCGGGCGTGAAGATTGGCTTCCTCCAGCCGACGTGACACATTTTGCCTGGAGACAATGATGGCCAAAATCTCACAATTTGGGTAATAGTTCGGTCTTCCCTCTTTGAGGTCTTCCTTGGGCTAGCTATTGATTATAAACCTTACATAAATCGGTTTGGCCATAGGTTTGCGGAGCATTATGGACTACTGCCATCATGGAACACTTGACAGTTTCTGTAATAGATCCAATTTAAAGACCATTTTAGTGGTATATCTTTGAAATCAGTTTATGGACAGAAAGAAGCGAGAAAGATTTGCTAAGAATGTTGCTTAGATGACAGCTGGAAACCTACCTACACGAGATTAAACAGAAGTTAACTAGTAATCATACAATGCCTGTTCCTAAGCAAGAAACCTAGACATTAGGATCATTTTGGACACAAATTTTCCTAGTAAATTGTTCTCCTGCTGATAAATTTCGCTCTATTCATCCAAATTTGCATATCGTCTATTCATACGTATTTTATACCGGTAGGTTAACTTATACCAATTTTGTAAATCTTGGATCGTCTTTAGCTAATGTTATGGAAGATGTGATAGAAATAAAAATTCGCTAGGATTTTTTTAACGTTTATATCAATATATATATATATATATATATATATATATATATATATATATATATATATATATATATATATATATATAATATATATATATATATATATATATATATATATATACAAGGGGCAGTCAATAAGTTTTGCAATTCGGATATACGGAAACGAGATATGAGGAAAAGTGTTTTATTATTTTTTTAAATAACTACCCTTGACTTCAATGCACTTGCGCCACTTGTCCCTGAGGCTTCGAATTCCCGACAACCATAAATCATTCGACTACTCTTCAATCCACTCCTGGACGGCGAGCTGGACATTTTTATCGTCTCCAAACCAGCGTCCACGCAGTGCAGCCTTAAGCTGACGGAATAAAAAGTAGTCGCTAGGGGCCAGATCTGAGCAACTCGAATCCGCACTCGCGCAGGGCAGCTTGTGCAACTCTGGTCTTGTGGACTTTGACGACGTTGAAGTCGATCATGGGGCGTGAGGTTTCTAGGGACGCAACGGGCAGAGACCTAGTCATGGCCAAATTGTCGTAGATGATGTTGATAACACTTCCATGTGATATTCCAAGGTCTTGCTCGATTTCTTCGACCTTCACCTGTCGATTTTGGAGGATCATCCTCTCCACACGGGCTGCATTGTCCTCGTTGGTCACGTCAAACGGGCGTCCTGGACGGGGGTCATCTTCAAGGGACTCACGATCATGGCAGAACTCCCTATTCCAGCGATCAATGGTTGCCTAGGAAGGGGTGGTGTCGGTGTACATTGCAACCATGCGTTCATGGATCTCTTTTGCATTCTTGCCTTCCTTGGTCAAAGATTTGATCACTGCGCGGTGCTCAACCTTCTCCATTGTAGAAAAATTTGTAACCGACGATCTGCGATCAGCTACTGCTTCTTAAATAGACGAGGCAGAAGCGTGCGGCTGCAGGTCGTGAGTTGTCATAACTTGTCCTAACACCCCCCCAAACAGCTATCCCCCTTCCTCTGTTTAGCCCTACCGATTCGCAAAACTTATTGACCGCCCCTCTTATATATATATATATATATATATATATATATATATATATATATATATATATATATTGTCGGAATAAGGGGATATTTCGCAACGAGGAACGAGGAGCCCCGCTAGTTCGGAGAATGCCAAGTCTGATCGTGGGAGAATTCATCTACTTCCGGCGATAAAGCAGACGCTTGGACCACCAAGATCTAAGAGAAGTTGCCGCGTCCCCCACGAGCGATATCAAAAACTTCGCTTGGAGTGACCCTTTATACGGCTGAGTCTGATATGGAGAAACCCTTCCAGCGCCTTAGGCAAAGCGCTTCCGGATGAGCCACATATAAACCCAGTCTCCAGCCGTGCCCAAAATTTAGTATAGGACCGCCGCGTAGTACGAGACACTTCAACTTCTCGAATTGACTCCAATCCGTTCACTCGCGAGTACGAAAGCAATAAGCTCTCCGCCCCCCAGTCCATTGGCATTCTTCAGTTTGTCCACGATCTCGTTCCCGTGCGAATACTCCGTCAGACGTCATTATAGGGGTTAAACTTACGATTGTAATCCCCCCCGTGCATTCAATTACATCCCTCCTCCCCCCCCCCCGTCAACCTCCAAGGCTTGAAACCATAAAGCAAAGCCTACGACATTTGTAGGTTCGTATCCAGTCACTCCAACCTTTGTATGTGTGTACGTCGGCTAGCCAGCCGCAGCTTGAGTCAACCCATCCGCCGAATTCCTTAGACTGCATAACTGTCATCGCGAATATCCATGTTATTTGTGCGATAAATCTTATTTATATGTATATTGCATTTGGGCTATGTGCGGACGAACTGTCATCAGAACTTTCAACTACGTAGTGGTCCTCTCCATCAGGTACATCGAATTAGTGCTACCCCCGTGCCCCCATCGTCGCAAGCAGAAACTTCTCCCCCTTTGACCGCATCGAGCTCCGCTGGCCACCACATTAATTTTCTGGAGGTCTTAAGTTCGAGAACGGAGCCGTGAATTGTTGACTGGTCTCTACCCTTGTTCGAGTTACAGAGTGTACCTGTATCGTGGTATCGGGCAAGCTACTCCCCCCGGTAGCCCCGAATCACGACAGATTTGCGGTAGTACACGACTACCTGGGATGAGCGAACAAGTTCCCCATTGTGAAGTGCTATATTGAATATGCATACTTCACTGGCTCGGCTGAGGCCCATCAAGTTCTTTTCAGTTTTAATTGGACAGTACCCCCGGGTATCCCCCACTCCTGTAGCTCAAGCCATGGTTACGGGTTCCCAGACGAAGAAGAAACGCGAGACGCTTGCTCCGCTTGAAACCCCTCTGCGGTTCAGTGTTCAGCGACATAACGAATGAAGAGTTTGTGAAGAATCAAAAGGAATGTGACTCACTTCGCCCACTCTGGATAAAGGCACAAGATAAGGTGCAAGAGCCCATCCGTGGGAACAAGGTAATCTCCTACATTGTCAAAGATAACCTTTTGTCCCGCGCGTGCGCCGAAGGTGATAATTGCGAGGCCCAATTATTGTGTTCCCCTATCTCACGTTCCCCTTATTTTAAAGACTGCCCATGATAGCCTATTTGCCGATCACTTTGGTCACACTAAGTCTGCTCAGACGATTTTTAAATATTTTTAATGGCCCGGTACGACAGATGACATTTCCAATTACTTTAGATCTTGTGACATCTGTCAAAAGACGGCCGCCAAAGGATGCATCACGCCCGTGCTTTTACAGATGGGGCCTATCATAACAGAAGCCTTCTCCCGAGTGGCAATCGACCTTATCAGTCCGATTCACCCCCGTCTAGCGAGGGCCAACGTTTTGCCCTCGTTAATTTTGCCACTCGGTTCCCCGAGGCTGCCCCCCCTCCCCCTCAAAAAGATAGACAGCATCTCCTGGGGAGAGGCCCTTGTTGCTATCTTTTCGTGAGTTGGTTTGCCCAAGGAGGTATTGTCCGATTGGGGCCGATAATTTACCTCCGAATTAATCGAATAGGTGGGCAAACTCTTAATGGTAAAACCCCTGGTGACTACCCCTTACCACCCCGCGGGAAATGGGATTTGCGAGAGGCTAAACGGTACTCTCAAATCAATGTCTGTGGCCCTGTTCGCCTTTAGGGAAATCCCTCAACGCACCTTAGGATTTGCCGCGTTTGAGCTTTTGTTCGGCGGGAATGTTCGAGGCCCCATGAACATTCTGAAAGAACTTTTTACTAACCAGGATTTGGACCAAGAAATACAATCCTCGTATGCCTATCTTCTAGATCTTCGGCAAAGTTTGGAAAAGTGCGCGGATATTGCATATCAGAACGCTGAGACAAACCTGGATAAGTATAAGTCCTATTTTGACTGCAAGTCTAAAGAACGGAAGTTCAAGCCCGGAGAGTAGGTCCTATTATTGCTCTGCACCGATAATAATAAACTCCTGAGTCACTGGAAGGGTCCCTTCCAAGTGATCGAAGCAGGAAGCCCCGTGGATCACCTAATCCAAATCTCAAACAGGAAAAAAGCTGTTTCACGTCAATATGTTGAAAAAGTATCACCACCACGCCTGCGCCAATAATATTGTGGCTATTGACGAAGAAAGAGCCATAAAATCGAGCTGTTTCACCTCAATATGTTGAAAAATCGGCCCCAGTAAGTGTCACTTTGCCTTTGACACTATATACTATCTTGGATTCCACGTCGAGAGGAATCAATTGGCACCTCAGGAGGACAAAATCCGTTTCGTTGCGGACATGCCACTGCCCACCTCGTAGAAGCAGCAAAGGCCGTTCTTATGCTCGACTTCTTTCTAAGGTTGGTTCGTCCAGAACTTTGCCTCCCTCTCTGCTTCCCTTTGTGACCTGCTGAAAAAGAAGTCCCCCGAGCTCCTTGTCTGGACCCCACCGTCCGTCGCCTCTTTTTATCAGCTTAAAGTAAAACTGGCTTCAGCCCCTATTCTCCGACTACTTAACCTCCAAAAGACTTTCGGAATAAGAATTGACGCTAATAACTGGCTTCAGCCCCTATTCTCCGACTACTCAACCTCCAAAAGACTTTCGGAATAAGAATTGACGCTAATAACTTAGGGATAGGATGCGTCCTCATACAATAGAAAGTTGCTTCCTCGAGAAAGAAATTATGCCGTTATAGAACGTGAAGCTCTCACCATAATTTGGAGCATACACAAGTTCAAATCTTTCTTATAGGTAAAGAGGAATCAATTGGCACCTCAGGAGGACAAAATCCGTTTCGTTGCGGACATGCCACTGCCCACCTCGTAGAAGCAGCAAAGGCCGTTCTTATGCTCGACTTCTTTCTAAGGTTGGTTCGTCCAGAACTTTGCCTCCCTCTCTGCTTCCCTTTGTGACCTGCTGAAAAAGAAGTCCCCCGAGCTCCTTGTCTGGACCCCACCGTCCGTCGCCTCTTTTTATCAGCTTAAAGTAAAACTGGCTTCAGCCCCTATTCTCCGACTACTCAACCTCCAAAAGACTTTCGGAATAAGAATTGACGCTAATAACTTAGGGATAGGTTGCGTCCTCATACAATAGAAAGTTGCTTCCTCGAGAAAGAAATTATGCCGTTATAGAACGTGAAGCTCTCACCATAATTTGGAGCATACACAAGTTCAAATCTTTCTTATAGGTAAAGAGTTTTCATCAAAACGGACTACAAACCGCTCTCCTACTTGCGGAACATAAAATACAATAATGGAAGGCTTATGAAATGGAGTCTTTTCCTATAGGAGTTCCAGTTTAAGATTATATACATCAAAGATTCTGAAAATTGCATTGCGGATAGCCTGAGTAGGAACTTTCTTGACTCTTCTCCGAACTAATTAAGTAGCCATTGTCCTGTATTTTATGATTGATTTTTCTTTTGTTTTTTATTGTTTGTTCTGTATTTATTTATTTAGTATTATTTTTTCAATCCTATTTGCTCGCGAATTAGAATTGATATACCCCTTTGCTTTGCAAGATTCTTGTAATTTACTTTTGTAATATATATTTCATTTTCTTTTATGTACTCTTGTCTTGGTTGTAAATAGCCCCGTATCGCTATTACCTTGAGGTATTCGAGCCTCCACTAAAAATTTATTTAACCCATTGCGATCTTTGTAAAAACTAATATCTTTTGTTTGGTATCATTTATTGTGTTTTTGTTTTGTATAATTATTGAAATGGATACACTAATTTGAATTTGTACTGGAGTTCGATTCATTGCCCACCCCCCCTTCATTGTTTGTTCCCTCTTTCTTTTCTCTCAGGTCGAAAGATTTGGGCTATGTCAACGCCCATTCGTTGTCTGATGTCACTTTCCTGAAGTTCCATCTTAGGAAGGGGGGAGGTGAGATGTCGGTTTAAGGGAATATTTGGCAACGAGGAACGAGGAGCCCCGCTAGGTCAGAGAATGCCAAGTCTGATCGTAGGAGTATTCATCTACTTCGGGTGATAAAGCAGACGCTTGGACCACCGGGAGCAAAGAGAAGGTTCCGCGTACCCCCCGAGCGATATCACAAACCCCGCTTAGAGTCATCATTCCACGGCTCTCTCTGATATGGAGAACCCCTTCCTGCGCCTGAGGCAAAGTGCGCTTCCGGTTGAGCCACATATAAACCCATTCTCCAGCCGTGCCAAATTTAGTATAGGCCCGCCGCGTAGTACGAGACACTTTAACTTCAACTTCTTGACTCGACTCGACTCTAATCGGTTCACTCGCGAGTACGGAAGCAAGCCCCCCATCCCCCCCCACCCCACCCCACCCGAAGGAAGTTAGCCCCAGTCCATTGGCTATTCTTCGGTTTGTCTGTGATCTCGTTTCGGTGCGAATATTCTCTCAGGCGTGATTCTCGAGGTTAAACTTACGATTGTAATCCCCTCGTGCAACCCCCACCCCACCCCCACCCCCGTGGACTTCCAATCCTCAAACCCTAGAGCGAAGCCTACGACATTTGTGGATTCGTATCCAGTCATTCCAACTTTTGTCCCCCCTCCTCTCCTGGTGATTAGCCTCCAGCTAAGGTACCGGATCTGACCTTACTTTCCTCTCCTTATAATAAAAATAATATATATAATTATTCTCCCACCAACCTCGGCTAACCTACGACATATATAAATCCAACACACCGAAGAAAGAGAAAACGGAATAATTTTTCTTCGGAAATAGTTATTTCCTACTTGAAAAATATCCGAGCTGGGGCGGGATTCGAACCGTGCACACTGAGGCAGCGAGCAATCGCTTTGATCTCATTTAAACTGCCTCTTCTTAGACCACTCGCCTACGCGGAAGACCAAAAAATCTTCCGAATCGAGAAGCCTTTAAGATCCGCTTCGCATGGTCGATCAAGATTGAGAAAAAAATAATTGGCAATTCAAATGACAAAGGAGAAATTGAGTTAAACACGCAGCGAATACGCAATGTATATATCTCATGAGCGTGAGAGAATGATGAAATAGATCCAAGACCCTGCAAGAAAGAGAAAACGGAATCATTTTTCTTCGGAAATAGTAATTTCCTTCTTCGAAAAAATCTGAGCTGGAGTGGGATTCGAACCGTCCACACTGTGGCAGCGAGCAGCCGCTTTCATCTCAATTTAACCGCCCCTCAGACCACTCGGCTACGTGGAAGACCAAAATATCTTCCGAATAGACAAGCTTTTTATGCACGCTTCGCATGATTAATCGAGATTGATAAAGAGAAATAATTAATTAGCAATTCAAAAGACAAAGGAAAAATTGAGTTAAACACGCGGCGAATATACAATGAATATCTCTCATGAGCGTGAAAAAATGAGGAAATAAATCCAATATACGACAAGAAAGAGAAAACAGAATAATTTTTCTTCGGAAATAGTTATTTCCTTCTTCGAAAAAAAATCAAAGCTGGGGCGGGTTTAGAAACGTCCACACTAAGGCAGTGAGTAACCGCTTTGATTTCAATTAAACTGCCTTTCACACCACTCCACGACGCGGAAGACCCCAAAATCTTCCGAATAGACAAGTTTTTAAGGCATTTTCGCATGGTTGATCGAGGATTGAGAAAGAGAGAGAATTAATGGGCAATTCAAAGGACAAAGGAGAAATTGAGTTAAACACGCGGCGAATACACATTGTTAATTAGGGCGGAGCGAATTTTTTTTCAGAAAAATGAAATAGTGATATTTTGGTGTTCTGGTGGTAAATATTAAGCGAGCTAAAAGCTTTTTACGGAAATCTAATTTTTTCAGGTGCCGCCGAGCAATTAAAGTTTAAAAACTCAATATTTCACCAATTATTTAATTTTTTGTGGCCATATTTTCTTCATATCCTCAAATAAAAGATAGTAATAGCCACTATAAATTAGTGCAAACCATCAACATTACGTGTGCAAACACTCAACATCTTAGGATCACGCCTTTAGGTGCCGCCACTGGCAAATTGTCAACACACTTGACGCGCGGTCCCTCAGACGGCAGTAACAGCTTAGCTGCGGTGAGGTGAGGATGTGTTACAGTGACTGCTAGTGATACCATGGTTATTTTCATGCCTAGTTAACTTCTGTTACATTATGTGATATTATTCAATACTTTAACTTCATGCTATTTACCTTATAAACCATGTTTATTATTGTTAAACACAGAATATAATAGCTAAATCAAAATGACTTCGAAAAGAAATGAACCTGATTGCTTAGTTATTGGTAATGCTTGTGACTTGAGTGAGAGAGTGTTACCAACTTATGGGGACGTGATGAGATTTATTTGTTCGAGAGACAGATTCTTAAAACAAACAAAGACACTCCCAGTGAGTGATATCTCAAAGTTGATTGTAAATAAAATAAAAAGTTTGTGGATAAAAGCTTCCATTCCCTGTGTGTCAGATAATTGAATTAGTAAAATTATTGTTGATTACCACCAGAAATACAGAGTACTATTGAACTCAATGAAAGGGAAGAAAGATAATGCTAATTTCAAGATAAAAATTGATGATTTCAGAAGTAAAGCAGCGACAACATTTTTTTATGTTTCAACATGTAAGTGCAAATCGTTTTCAAACTGCACTTGTGAATGACAAATAAAAGTACCAGAACAAGAGAGGATAATCTTAACAGACCAAATAACAGAAAGGAAGATGGCTATTGATAGCTTCAAGACTTTCAAAGAAAAAAGCAGAATTGATTGAAAGGAAATGAACATTTCAAAGTTACAAGGAAAAACAAATTTCCCATGCGCATGAACTTCTTGGGGATTTGCAAGTAAATGTATTGTCGTCAGAGCCCTCTTCTGAACTCGAAAGCGATTGCACAGAAGAACCATCATGAAGGAAAAAAAGAAAAGCGAGACAAGACAAATCAACGTCAGCAAAAAAGACGAAATTTTACAGATTGGCTTCGGCTTGTGACACACCTGGAGTTTCAGACAGAGCTGCAGCTATTATTGCAAGTTCCATATTGCACGACAATGCTGAATGCTCTGAAACAAATCCAGCATTTGTGGTTAATCGATCCCAAATTAGAAGAAGTCGTAAAAAACAAAGAGATTTTATCCAAAAAACGCAAGCCACAATTGATGAAAGTATCGTTGGACTCTATTTTGATGGAAGAAAAGATGAGACTGAAACAAATCGAGGTTGGTGGGAAATTCTTAAAACAAACGGTAAAAGAAGAACATATATCAATTGTTGCAGAACCTGGATCTAAATACTTTAGCCATATATCAGTACAAGGAGGTACTGCTTAAGCAATATTTAATGGCTTGTATGTCTTTATGACCGAAAAGGCCTTCAATGCAGACGATATTGAAGCACTTGGGTGCAACGGTACTGCAGTCAATACTGGAACAAAAGGAGGTTTCGTGAGATTAATGGAACTAAAATTTAAAAAATCGGTTCACTGATTCATATGCCAACTACACGCAAATGAATTACCTCTTCGGGATCTGCTTCAAACCCAGGATCGTAAAACTGTAGGTCCAAAAGGTTATACTAATAATATAGATAAAAACCTTGATGGCTGTGAGAAATCAGACATTGTTGATTTTGGGCCCATACCATCAAATTTGCCTAAGATAGATCAAACAGATCTAAGCACCGATCAAAAATATCTACATGATATTGTCTTATCTTTTCAAATGGAAGTTTAAGTCAAGAACTATAGCAAAAGAACCCGGGAAAGTTGGCACATTCCCGGTGGTTAACAACTGCGAACCGTATCTTACGATTATATGTCGCGACCAATGAACCATCTTCCACTCTCAAAACAATCGCCGAGAACGTAATGAAAATATACGCTCCAATTTGGTTCGAAATTAAAGTTGCTTCTTCTTCTCAAAATCGACATCATCATCTATTTAAAACTATTGAGCTAACACGCACCCTAAGTCCAGAAGTGAGAGATATCGTGCGTTTCGTCATTCAACGCAATGCTTTTTATGCTCATCCAGAAAATCTACTGCTCAGCATGATCAACGATGAAAATAGCGTTGTTCGACAACTTGCCTGGAGAGGAATGTTTATGATTCTTAAACTAAACTTCAATGCCATAAACTACACATATATAATCTGTTGGGAACATGAAAATATTACTCAACCTCCATTGACTCGAAGCATTACTTCTGAAGAAATTGATCATCTAATTGAATCGAACGAGAAGAAAAATTTTTCGAACTTGAGTAAAATTAGTCACTGAAGCTTCTGCTTTAGTTTGTGGACAGAAATCGAGAGATGAATTTATTCGCTCAAGAATAGAATAACGTCAGAAAATTCCCAAGTTTGAAACCAAACGACAGTTTGCAGCGTAAAAACAATTTTGACGAGCTCAAATGGAAGGGAGGATGGGTTGGGCTAGGGCGGGGCCTGAAGTACAGTTACCTCCTCGTGGTGGGTCCCGGATAGATTCCAAAATAATTTATTTTGGAGTTAAACTGAGAGCTGTACAGACCTGAAATTTATCTTTTTTTTTTAAATACAGGTATGAATATAACAAGTTTATCAATGCAATAATTTCGGAAACCTTTGTGGCGACCGAAAACACGGGTAATTTCCTTGTATTTTACATACGTTTACTAGCATTGTAGTACCTCAAAATGTCTGTTTAGAGAGATATAACTTTAAAATATTATTCTTAGAAAGCTTTAAATCTTAAATATTTCTATTAGGTAAGAAAATATTGTTTCAACAAGCTCACGACTTATTTAGCAAAATTGGCTAAAATCTCACTTTTTATATATATTAAAGCTCACGGTGGCACCTGAAGATATTATTTAAATGAGCTAAGATTTCATGACATGCATTTTCTAGGCAGAAAGCATCAAAATTTCTCTATTACGTATTGATTTCGCAAAAATGAAAAACACCCTATTTTCGCTCCACCCTAATGTATATCTCTCATGAGCGTGAGAGAATGAGGAAATGAATCCAACACACCGCAAGAAAGAGAAAACGGAATAATTTTATTCGGAAATAGTTATTTACTACTTCGAAAAATCCCGGCTGGGGTGGGATTCCTTTTACTCTTTTTTGCGGTGTGTTGGATTTATTTCTTCATTTTATCAGCAACTTTTTGGGAAAATATGATAAGTAGAAATACAGCTAGTTAAAGAGTTTTTCAATGTTTTCTAGATAACCTTGTTAAAATAAATGTTGGGGATGCACTACGCAGTAGTGATCAACGGATAGAGATGGAAAGGTTGATTAATTAAACACGCTTGCAATTTATCTTTATTATCAAGGTCTATGGTTTGAATTCTTCTTGGTTGTTTCAAGTCAGGGGTCTTGCAGGTCGCGTGGATGGAGAGCTTTTTGGAGGTTAATGTGAAGGCTGTCACTTGCAGTGGAGCTTTGTGGCAGCTAGAGAGTTGTAAGAAGGACAATAATCACCCTCTTCTGACTGCCAAAATAAATAGACCACGAATGGCGTAAGGTTACCAGGTGTCGCCATCGACGGTCGCTGGCTGTGCCAGGAACTTTTACTTCGTATGAATAAGAGAAGTATAGATGAAAATAATATAGGGTGATCCCAAAGTCTCACCCAGTAAGAAAATTGAATAGAAATTTAATTTAATTAAAAAAAAACAAAAAACAACAACAACCAAACTTTGCATTAGTCTATCAAAAGAAAGCAATGAATGCAAACTTGGTTAATTTTAAGCTTCCGAAAAAGTATATATTAAAGTGAGGATAAATTAATGAGTTTATTTCACCTGAAACAGTGAAAACATTTAGTTAGCAAAATCACGTGAGTTTTAAGGAAGCTTTCTCATATGTGGTGGGTCGCCATATGGGCAGAATCCGTATTAGTAGTTCTGTCGTTTTGACCTTACGTCGGTTCTCAAAAAGAAGGATCTCCCAGAACGCTTACAACTTTATCTTAATAACATTACGAACTCAAACAAATGAACAATAATGGCCAATTCTAGGGTACAAGTATTATTTATATATTTATTTTTATAAGGTAATAATGAATTTATATGATTATCGAAAATCAATCAATATTATTGACTCCACGGTTCACTCGCGGGGCAGTTCCAAGGCGGTTACCGCAAAAACATCCGGCCGAAGGCATCGGCGGGTCCCGCGTGACCGCAGCGCTGCACCAGACCGCGCCATGAAAGACCTTAAAAGTCAAAATGCAAGATCTCCCCCAGGAGAGTGAGATCCAGTTTCATGTCAAATAAGAAATTGGAGACGTGTTTCTCCCAAGCTCGGAGGCAAACGAGGAGCCGATGTAAGAGTCGGTGGGAAAAACCGTTTGGAAAAAGAACTCTCCTGGGGCCGTCCTCAAGCCCCTCCCCCCTTTTACCACTCCCCCAGTGGGGTAACGAGGTATAAATGAGAAACTCTGAGGAAAATCGGGGTAGTATACGTCAGGCCAGGTGACGAAGTCCTCGGATCCAAAACCGAGCTACCTAGACTGGATAGGTAGTATACGTCAGTCTCTAGGTGACGAAGTCCTCGGATCCACAACCGAGCTACCAAGACTGGAGAGGTAGTGTACTTGGCTCGCCAGACCAAGAAGTACCCTGCAAGAGAGGCAGGGCTACCTACCTTAAGGGGCTAAGAAGAAGCTCATCCTCGAGCTAAGTCCCTGGTTATCAAACCAAACGATAAGTTAACTTTGGTGAGTTCAACTTACTCTCGCCAGAGAGACTACTCATATCCTGGTGCACCTTGAACACCAGGGGTATTCCTCGTCCTTGAGGAATTATGAAAAGAAGAAGGAAAAGGCTCCCTCCTCGAGCCCGTTATTCGGTGGCCACACCGAACTCCTAAGTTAACTTGGTGAGGAACCAAGTTCAACTTGTTCTCGTCAGAGAAATCCCCCTCCGTTATACTCGCCCTTGAGGAACACTGGAACTAAGAAAAAGCTTATCCTCGAGCTAGTTCCCGGTTATCACACCGAACTTTAAGTAATTTATTCTCGCCAGAGAAACCCCCCTCCGTTATCCTCGCCCTTGAAGAAGACGCTCCCCGAGTTCAGTCCTCGTCCATAATAAAATAAGTAACGAAGGAGAAAAGCTCCTTCTCGAGCTCGTTACTCGGTGATCACACCGCACTTCAAGTTAACTTGATTTAAGAACCAAGTTCGACTCACTCTCGCCAGAGAGACCACGACTGCCTTGGTGTTGCATAAAGCACCGTATTGGTTCTCGTCCTTGAAGAACCCCCTCCCCCCGGAAGAGCGTGTGGACCCCCCAGCTGCTACCCTCGCCAAAACGACCGTGGAATTTCGCCCATCTACATCTGGACACACGGCACGCGTCGTGAGTCAATAACATTTCTGAGGCCTTTAAAACTCCACATGAGTCCGTAAGCCTAATTTTTATATGAATGTTTTGTGTAGAGAAAACGTTAACCAATTTTTGTGGGTAAACTAATTTAATTAATTTTTGTTTATAATAATATTTAGAGTATTGCTGTAGTTAATGTATAAATGTTATGTATTTATTTGATAAAGGTAAAATATAAGTTTATTTTGGGATTAATGTTCGTTTCTCTTATATATATCCTTACGTGTTTCGTAACGGCTCTGTTCTTTAAGATATTCTTATAATATCAATATATTAGACACTCTTAGCACTCTTAGAGATAGAACAAAAAGGGGGGGGAATTCTACGACAATTTGCAAAGTATATCTAATTCATTCCTTTGAATTAAGTTAATTTACAGACCCACTAAGCCATTGTGATCTGGTACACCATTAGCTAATGGCTTCATCGCCTCAGCAAACATCTAACCCGCCTCAAAGTGTACTCCTATATTTAGCAGCTCGAACCATTGACCCTATGAAACCAATATAAGTTGAAAGGCGAACACTGAATAAGAATTGCACTATATTTCGAATCAATGCCCTTTGATGATAGGCGTCTGGAATATGATGCCTAAACTCATATTATTTGGTATATCGAGAGTTCAATAATCTGAAAACCAGTCGATAGTTTTAGGCTTTGGAAGATGTTGGAAAATATCCTATCATTTGTACTAGAAATATCAAATATCAAGTTGTTTATTTATTAAGTTATGTGTTTTGAATATTATTTAATAAATATTTGTTTCTGCGACAATTTCTTCTGAAATCAGGGATCTGTTTGGTCAACATACAGCATAAAATTACCATATATGTAATTAAATATGGTTGAAACTTGCTGCCTAACTCAAAAGCTAATATTGATTGCTAATGAACGCAGTACATTTGTACTAGTGGGATTTCATTTGAAATTACTTTAAATAAAATCGGATATAACAAAAGAGAATTACAAAACTGTCATCACAATGTAATCCTTTTAAAATTGAGATCAAGGGATTTGCTATTCTTTGCCCCACTTTTCAATTTCTTTCCCCCTTGAAATTGGTTTGTCATCTACCATTACGCCTCATTTCATCAAAGGTACCTTGGTAAACATCCCTCGATATGTCTGACTTATCTTCTAGATAAGTTTCTGCCTTTATAAATTTTACCCCCTTTTTGCTCACTTGCTTTTAATGTTTCGAAATACAGGGCTTCGCTTAGCGACAAATGTCATAAACACCACTAGCAATTGTGCCTCCTAATCTTTTACACTGTCACTTTTCATCTCTATCATTTTCTTTTACCCATCAACTGTTGCGAAGTCAACGCTGCATTTATTTTGGTTTGTTTGGATGAAGGACAAGTTTAGCTTTCAATGATTCGCTGATAAAATTAAATCTAACCCAGTTTAAATGTGAACTTAGAATGAGACAGAGCTTTGCCATATTTCACTGAATTCATCAAAGTTTTGAATGTGGAATATTAGTACTTTAAGATGCAAGTATCTGCATTATATTGTGGCTACTTCCTAAAATAAAAAGTGGAGTTATATAAATGATGATTTTTAATAAAGATTAATTGAAAAACTGAGAACAAAACATGTGAGTATTTTGGCTATGATTAACCATATTCACACTACACCGGGTATGCTTGAGGGGGGGGTGGACAAGTGACTCTTTCCAATATGAGTCACCATCACGCATGCTCATGCAGTGTGAATGAAGTTAGCAAATCGTTGCTATGGTAACCGGATATCATATATGCGTGTATCACATTTTAACAACCAATTCTAACGAAGCATGCTTTGAAGGATTGTAGGCGCTGCAACCATACCACTCCATCGATTTGAAAGTATCGCACATCGATTTTCAAGTTCAAACCATGAATAGGTACTTCGGTCGCTGACTCCACCGATGAGAGACGGAAGATCGAGTTACAAACACATCCAGACAAACATTCCAAGAAACCTGCGTGTTTAGCAAATTGGTTTTAATTTATGCTAAAAAAATAACTATAAAATATTTATCACGTCTGCAGCCATAATTGATTCAAAACAAGACTTCGTGAATAATTACACTGGGGAACAATGTATTTGGTGAATTTTCAAAAGCACATTTCCCTACCTAATTCCAGCATACTGAGTTCAAATCTGAAATCAGATTCTCTCTAAATGCTACAGATTTTTCGTAATATAAATAACTAATATTATACAATAATTTTCATTTTATCACGCCTATCATCATGCCCTCAAGTAATTTTGAATCATCCTTGTGCGTTATTTATAGTAAAGCAGGTTTTTTTTGCACAAACATTTTATTGCATATGAGAAGAAACTTGAATTACACATTAGGATTACAAATACTGTAATCAAATAAATGCTAATTTATTAATGACCGTACATCAGGCGGGGGAACCTCTTCTTGATTTCAATCGGGCAAAGATTTGAGTTTGTAACTCTTTTTCTTGTAAGTCTTCTCTGGCTGATCTCTTCTAATCGTCCAGCAATAGTCCGCCATCATGTCTTTATCTCAGTGACCTTGGTGGCGCTCTTCCATCGTCATCAAATCCTGATGGAAGCGTTCCCTTTGTTCGTCGCTCACGGCTCCCAGATTCTCTGGGAATCGGTCGAGGTGACTATTGAGGAAATGCAGCTTCACACTCATGTTGCATCCCAGATCACGATATGCTAAAAGCATATTAGTAACCAGATGCTCGCAGTTATGCGCTTTTTTGGTTCCCAAGAAGTAATGAACAACGGCAGAAAATGAGAGCCAGGCTGCCTTCTCTTTTTTATTCATGGTTTTCATGAATCTAGAATCACTCAGAAGTCTTTGGATTTGGGGACCATCAAATACTCCTGCTTTTATTTTTTCGTATGACAAAGCAGGAAACGCCGATACTATGTACTGGAAGCAATCATTGTCAGTGCTCAACGCCTTGACATACTGCTTCATCAACCCCAGTTTGAGATGAAGTAGAGGGAAAACGATCTTCTCTCGACTTACGATTGGCTCATTAACAATGTTTGGCATTCCTGCTTCCAAAGTTTCCCGAACTGGCCAATCTTTTTGGGACCAGTGTTGGTCATGGGCTCGACTGTCCCACGTACAGATATAACATGGGAACTTTGTATATCCCTTCCGCTGGCCAAGGAGTAAGTTGACCATATTAAGGTCTACACATATGATCCAATTGGTGTTCAGGGTACTTAAGTAAATCCATGACCATTCTTATGTCATCGTGAGTTTCTTGCAGATGGACAGAGTGATCGAGAGGAACTGCATTAAAGTCATTGCCATTATGCAAAAGGACATACTTGAGGCTACGCTTTCAGCTATCCAAAAACAGTCTCCACTCAGCAGGGCTATAGGTGCCAAGTCCCAACTTGGTAAACAGAGCAGGAACATCATGGCAGTATACAAAATTGTTTGTCCTCAGAGAAATACTTAACAAATGTACTCTCTCTTGTTCGGTAATATGATAACCGTACCGACCTGTCAAGCATATGTTTTTCACTCAACCTGGAGGCTAAAAGTTCTGCAGCTTTCTTGGAGAGCGCCAAATCACGTATCGAGTCCTTCAAATCCTTTTGATTGAAACAGTGAGGAGCTAATGACTGTTCAGCATCTGATGATGAATCAGCAGACTCTAACTCCATTCTAGGACGTCCATATCAGGTACATCATTTTCATCCTCGGAGGAAGCATATCCACTGAAAATCGGAACTGGTAAAGACTCAGAATGAGGTAATGGCCGGATCGCCGAGGGAATGTTGGGGTAGTCGATCTTGTGCTGATTTTTCTTGCCAATCCCTTTAGTATTCACCAGACAGAAATAACAGTCTGATACATGATCCTTTGGCTCTCGCTACACCATGGGGATTCCAAAAGGAAGACCATTTCTCTTTCCTTTCGTTCACTCACGAAGATGTTCCACACAACTATGGCAAACAGCTTGTGGGGTCCACTTTTTATCTTGATCGCCAAGAGGAACATCAAAATATGCCTTATAAGTGCGGATCACAAAGTATCATATATTGAGCATTTGACGAACTAACATGTAACAGCCACATATGTAGCAGAAGGTGTCTGGATCATTAACGCAATTTCCACTTTACTAAGCCATCACTTTAACATGAGACCTGAAACAAGAATTAATAATTTCAATATTTTGCACAATAACACTTATTACTATCTTAATACTATGTACTGTGAAGTATTTGCTGTCTACAAGCACCCTATCGGTCCGTCCGGAGGGCAGTTTTCGGGAAAGCGAGAAAATAGAAATTACAGAATAACTAGAGCATGTAGGTAAAAATGGATTATATATTTGAAATCAGCATGAAAAAAACGCATTAAAATTGGCAGATAAATCTGGGTCACCAGAAAATGTGATTAAAAGTGTTCCCCTGTGTTATCAATAGCGATATAGAGAAAACAAACATGTAGGCTAGTCACTCTTTTCTTAAATAAGTGAGAAAGTCCCTCCAATGACTGCGGCATTTTGTGATAAGATTATAAATAGTTATTGCATTGATGGTTTCCCATGGTTCAAATCACTTAACATTGCCTTTGGATGGCTAAATGAGGCTTCTGCTACTAGATGGCGCCACCCAGCGCCAAATCCGATGGCAGCTTTGAAATCTTCATGGTAAATAACCATATGTCCCATAGTCATATGGGTCATTTCATGGCTCAAAATGGGTACATTGAACTTGACTCGTTTTTAAAAAAAAAGCGACGCCTAAACCTAGACCTTCGCTGAAGGTAAAAAAGTCATTGTTTTTCCTCCGAGAAAATACAAAAGTCGCTATCAATAGGTTCGAGTCTTGGTATCATACATCGGAAGTTAGATTTCAACTAATTTAAATCCTGTAGTATACAACGGCACGTTTGGCGTAAAAGGGTATAATATAAACCTAAATACAATGTGGTCTATGCGCCCCTATTATATCGTTAAAATTACATGACCATATGTGAGTAATTTAACTGCGCCCTTAAGTAAGCAAAGTGAGAGTGGATGAAGAGAGATAGGTGTAGAGAGTGTAGGAATTGTGAAAAAAAAGCCCATATATACTTGTCAAAAATGCGGTGAAAATAGAAGAACGTAAGAGGGGTGAAAAGATATGCAAGGTGTCGGGAGATCAGACTACCCTCTTGATTGATGTTGCTTGATAGGATATCATGTATGAATGGGTTAAAGGTAGGTGCATGTTTGGTGAAGTGTATGTTTTGTATGTTTCTGTGCGTTTGTCCTTCGAATGTCGATCGATCATTATAGTGTTTTTGTTTTATTTGAGCTCATAATAGATAGTAATTATTCATTTTTTTAGGTTATAGGAGGTAGTAATTATTAATAGAATGTTCCCATTAAAAAGAAAAAATCGCAAGTTATCATATTCGTGATTATCATGATTGGTAGTTTAGCAAGTCTTCGTTGCTATTGCTTGTCACTTTTGTGAACGATTTTCATGCGAAATTTGCTTCTTTTCCTTCTCTCGTACAGAGAGTGACAAGGAAACCGGGGAAGAATTTGTGGCGTCTTCCTTCACCTGTCGGCCTCTAGGGGGTTTTAGCTCGTTCTCGATTTTTCTGTCCTCTTTTCCGCTCTTTTCCTTAACGTTAAGTTAAAAGGGCTAATCTTATCTTAGCCCTGGCATGGAGTGCCGAGGTTCTGCAGCACTCCCGTCTAGATCTTCCTGTTATGATGAAGAGTGCTTTATTTTGCACTCGTTGAAATTTGACTATGTTACTTCTGGACGATGTGAAACAAAGTGGTAGCAGGCTATAAGAGAGTGGACTGAACAAATGTAAAACTGCGTCCTTGTATTTCACCAAAGACTGATGTCCTAATATTTATGTCCTTTTCTTCATTGTGAGTCTAAATATTTTACAACTTAGGACCAACTCAACTTTATTGAATTTCTACCACTTGCATATCAAAAGTAACATCTCTCTTAGAGGCCATCTTGATCAAAAAGCTAGTGAGCGTTTTTTTTCCGACGCGTACATATAGAAGAAATAGATCAGTACACAAGGAAGTTATCTGAAAAACATCTAGAGTAAAAATTAAACTAATATATTATTTAAGATTAATAAATTAAATGCGTGCGGTCCTTTCATATCATGGATATTCTTTAATACTTAGAGATTATAGAAGATTTAATGCTACATAAAGGCAATCTTACTTATTGAAACTATTTCAAAATTATATTAAAAATCTCGATGTAGAAATACACTAAAAAGTTAGGTACAACATTTTTGGTGTTTGTGCATACAATAATTATTGATTTTTCTATTGCCAAACAACAGATGAAATCTTGAATTGAATTAAATTGTAGATGTAATGTTTTTGTTGAATATGTCATTATTAAATGAATTGCTGTCAAATTAATGCCTAATAAAATTTCCTATTCGTTTCATTTTCATCCCACCAATACAAGCACAAAATGGGAACCACACTGTAGCTGACATCTGTAGGATTGCGTGCCCCCAGCCTCCTGCCCCAATTCCCGAGAGAGGAGCTGTGGCTAAATATCTTCCACACGTTTTCATTTCCTCTATTTTCAATACTTTCTTTAAAAATCTCTCTTCACAAACTTTCTGCGGAGGATGCCCTCGTTGGTTAAAAAATCTCACTGATTAATATTTTGTTTGATCTTATATTCCGAGGATAGAAGGATTCAGGTGGAGGGAATTTTCTAGCAAATTATCGCACACTCCACTTAGGAGGTTGCTGAGGAGGATTCTGTCCAATTCCACTAAGAAAAAAAGGGACGAAAATGAATGAGCGACGAGGATTCAGTAAAATGTATCCTTCATATAAATGGCGGCCTTGAAGTCCTCCCCGCTAGAAAATATTCCGAAAGACGTTTGGAAAAAGGGGGGAGGGGCTAGGGGGAAGGAAAATATGAGGAGGAGGGGCTAGGGGGGAGGAAAATGTGAGGGGGGGGACTCGAGTAGGCCAAATGGGGATTACTCAGAGATCCAGGGATAGTGAAGAAGCATAAATCTCTAAACCCGCCTCCCACTATGGCCAGCAGATTTTGTGGAATCCCAATGGATAGAAGCTAGACGATTAAGGGTGAACAAGGAGTGAGGGATGAAAGGGACGGCGAGAAATAAACGCGGTAATTTCTTATGTAGAGACATACAAGATTTCTATTCATTTAAAGAGTATCAACAAAGGCACCTCCGCAGAATGTTTGTAAGACGAGATGCGTAAACAAGTGGTGAAGATGGAATAAGTGAAGCATACAATTAGTATCCAAATTTTAACAAATTCCCCCTCAGACAAATGGGCATTAGAGAATTATAGAACTTATAAAACTTATTAATAATTTATTTTCTAATCACATAATTCGCTTTTCTTCAATCAGTAATGCTGCTAGCCAATGTCAGATGTATGGGTACAAACAACCTTACGACATTTATAAGAAAGAGAATAGGAGAGTTAGTTAGGTGTTTTGGGTATGGCCACAATTCTTAAGGGTATATTCTTTGCACCAATTGTAGGTACTACTTATACCATTTGTTATCGATTTGCAGGCTCAATTATGTATGACTCAAAGTGAGTGAATTGGATGGCTTTCCGGGCTTGGTGAGCAAAGTTTCCGTAGGAATGGAGAATTCCAGCCTAAATGCCATAAGCGTAGCTCTCTCACACTTTTGGCTGATAGAGAGAAGATAGCAGCTGACAGTAGTCTTATATAAACGTGCATCACAATCTCTGCTGGTAGAGGGAGGTAGCAGCTGGCAGCAGTCTTCTTAAAACGTTCTTCTTACTACCGGCTCGTAGAGGGCAGGTAGCAGCTGGGAGCACTCTTCTATAACGTTCTTATCAATCCAAGCTGGTAGATGGCAGATCGCAGCTGGTAGCTCTCTTCTACGAATATACCGTTCTTCTGACTCCCTGTTAGTAGAATTTAGGTAACTGGAATCAGTCTTCAGGTAGGGCACGAGATAGTCAACTGCCTTCCAGTCTGAGGCTCTGTATGTTTGCCGAATCTGAAGCTTCATGAACGCCTTTGCTTTCTCCGTGCGGGGTTATTTGCACGTATGGAACATGCCCCGGGCTTTGGGGACATATTGCTTGATTCAAAGGGCAAGTATGACTTTTTTCCCAAGATAGCGCAAGAACTGATAATGAAGCAGTGTAAGTAGTGATTCCGGAGGATCCGCCTTAAAATATCGGAGACTTATCCTCGAAGCAAAATAAACTAAGCAAGATCATTTTAAAAGGATTGAGAAGATGAAATAATAGACTGGGAATTTGAATACCATATGAAATATCTCCCAAGCACGAAGTTGTGCGTTTAACATTTCCTTAATCGAATTAGAACCGAGAATGAAAAATGTTTTTTTTGTCTATGTCAAAAATAAACAGAAGCAGTGGCTATCACTAAATTAAACTCCAGTCCCAACACCTAATCCAGAGCTACACTTAAAGAATTATTTGTTGTGCGTATGGTTGAATAAGAAAAGTATTGCCCATGCTGAATTATTGGAATAAGGGAAAACCATCACTGTTCACCTGTATTGTCAACAGCTTAAGCGTGAGAATCAGTTTCTGAACAGAAAAAAACCCAAAAGAAAACATACACCTCTAATGAACAGATAGGGGCTCACTCTGCATTCATTGAAAGTAACCCAAGAAAATATAAAAATCGTTAGGCTTGAAAGATTTAGCGCATTCACTAGATTTACCACCATCAAATTTTCGCTTATTCCGTTCACTTGAAAATCTTACCTGTTTTAATTTTCAGAAGCAATGGAAATATCGAGACAGCGCTCAAATGTTTTTTCTTTTCTAATGAGCCTGATTTTTTTTTGTTTTTTGTCTGAGGAATCAGCAACTGGTTTCGCGGTGGGCAAAATTAATTAGGAATTATGGTAATTATGTTCCAACTGAATAAATATATTTTGGATATTTTTTTATCTTCACTAAAATATTTTAGGTCAACTCTGAAATTACTTTTGGTACCTTTAATGTGCAATGACGAACTCCACATCGCGGGCGGATGTGTTCGAATGTCTGCATTTAAATTTCTGGACCAAAAGTAATTTAACGCTTTTCAACGGCCTTTAAAATCTTTGAAAAGAATGCTTTGGGACTCCATGTACCTTTTCTTTGTTGCGAAAAGGTTGCTGTGCTGTCATTCGATGCGTCCGTCGTGAGAGGAAGTTAGTCAAAGAAACCACGTGTGGACAGCCAAAGCGTTTATTGATATCGGTGAAAACCTTCAGGAGTTTTCCATCCACTTACCTAAATGGAGAGGTCTTCTTATTCGTTCCTCTTCTGAGAATCGCATTAAAAAGGGCAAACAGGTGCGGACAACGAGGAATGAATTGAAAGGTTAAAGGTTACGATCCCAAGGAATTCACTTAACTGTGTGAAGGTACTCGGCTGTACTAATTTTGCATTGCTCAAATTTTATTGTCGGTGGAGGAGATACCATTCATAAAGGTTATCTCCGAAGATTCAAAGGTACCTTTTGTAAGCTAATCCGGGTTGGCCCTGTTGTAGTCGCTCGAACAGCGTTAGTAGGTGGAAGAAGTGTTCCTCTTGAATCGAACTTGGTAACAGAATGTCGTCTCCCCACCACAAAAAAAGAACACTGGGTGTAGAGCTCGTAACATCAAATCAAAGAAACGGTGGAGAGTTTGACCTACCTTTTTAGAATAGGGTTATAGTTTCTATATGGGGACTGATTCATGGTCAAAGGTTATCTGATGACAAGCTTCACCATGTCTAGCATCGAGAAAATCGTTTTTCCTTGTAAATATAATGACATTCGGCATGAGATACGGGCTACATACTGGTGGAGATTTAGGCATCTAAATTCCGATCCGAAGAAACACTTTTCACAATAAAATTCCATGCGAAAAATTGTCGAAATCCTAGAGTGAATATAAATCATTTGCAACCATAAGTTGCAAATGAAGAACCTTTTGCCAATTGGAATTAAAGATAATGAGATGCCCTATTCTTCTCAAAAAAGGCATGGCACATTTTTGACAGTTGTCTAAAAATTTTAATAGAAAGCGTACCTTGGTGACTGGGTCAACGTTCTTTGTAATCGCTCCCCACGCTCGCCAACAAACGAGGTGAGGTAGTTAGTTTTCGCGATAGAAACAAATATAAAACCATTGTGAGTATTCTCGTGAAACAGGTGATGGATGAGGATCGACGGCAGTTAGTAGCACGGTGATAAGAGTGTCAACTTTCTTTGTAATCGCTTCCCACGCTCGCCAACAAACGAGGTGAGGTAGCTAGTTTTCTTGAATTTCTCCGTTAAGAATCATAACTCACACAACAAATTGTGGGAGAATAAATATCACTAGGACAAACAGACACTAGTTTGTTTTGACAGTGTCAACGGTTACGCTTCACATGGGCCGATACCCGTCCCCCCCTTTGCCCCGCTGCCCCAAAGACCCTTCGAGCGTCGTTCGCAAAGAAGGATTTCAGTCAGCAGATTTCGTAGTCCGTTAATATAAACAGAGGAGGGTGTAATAGACTTTAGAATAAAAGCATATAAACAGGCTCACTGTCACTCCGATTGATTATGTCTACTTCTGCCAAATAGACGAAATCTAACTCTCTCCGTGTGTAAACCAGAAGGGACTAATTGTCACAACGTTGAAAATTTATGCCTTAGGAGAGAGGCTTAACTATGGGCTAGTGAAGCTTCGCTCCTCCTAAACTCCCTCGTCTCCATCCCCGGGGATAATCGACGGATATATAGTAGTTCGATCTTGAGAAAAAAAAGGAGAATCGGCTTAGCAATCGAGAGAAAAGGTCAAGTCCCTGAGTCAAACGGAATCAAGAAGACAGCTGGAACCGAGCGGGCTTTCCCATCCCGAGGCAGTTCCTTCGGTCGCTTAGAATAGTAAACCAGTGGTATCGAGACCCACTCGCATACCATTCTCGTCCAGAGAAATCCCCTATCTCAGTTTTTTTAATAAAAATAGAGATACCCCCTCAATATTGATGAATACCAACGTGAATTCCCATTCGAGAAAAGATTCACCTCTTAGGCAAGTCTCATCATCGAGAAGCCCGAACGAAATTGTAACACAGGGATCGGAATAACTTCCGTTCATCCAAGATTCCCTCACTTACATCTTCAAGTCAAGAAGTCTCGCGCACGCCTCCACTCCCCCCCCCCCAGGACAAGCATCAGCTGTTCTTCCCGAATAGACCCAGCACGCGTCTCTTTCACCCACTGAGAAGAATCAGTTGTTTTCTCAGCCACCCTCGCGTCCGAGAGGAAAGCTCCAGCCCAACGCACCGCTAATCATCACATCGAAGAGGTTCCCGTTCAAGGTCACCCAACTGCAGACTCCCTCTTAGTTAAAGATAAAAGGAACCTAAAACTCGTTCATGTTCGTTAGTTACCATTCCGAGCAAAAGTGATTTTTGCTTCAACCATCGCATATTACTCTCTGGTAGTGTTAATATTTTATTAGATCTTCTTATTATAGCATAAATATATTGACAGTTTTAATTTTTCATTTTTTATGTAATTAAAAGTATATTTTTGTTCGAGTTGTTTAATTAGGTCCTCGGGTGCTGCAAATGGCATATATATATATATATATATATATATATATATATATATATATATATATATATAATACGAATCCTCCCTGGTTAAAGGAGCATATTAAGATAGAGCACTCTTAGAGAAAAAGGGAACGTAGTTACTCATGTACGGAGCAAACGTACATACGTACTCAGCCGTATACCACAACACAAATCTTAGATCTCACCTTGCGGAGAGGATAGGTTAATAAAAATACTAGGCGGACATATAATATAAACAGTGTACCGGCCATTTTAGCTACCTAGTCCAGAGGGGGCAAGAAGGTAGAGTGGTAAATACTTGCGGGGTCTGGTTCGAGAGGAGTGCTGTGAAATCATGTGCACGCATTTCACTTTATCGCTCACAGCTTTGTGAATATCAAACAGGAATTGAAACTGTCGGAACCATCAGTGAGGATCACTCTCCATGTACGCGGTAAAGTGAATTTGGACTCTTTCGGTAGGGGCGAGAGTAGGATTAGCGGCTCACTCCATTTTACGCGATCTGAATATTCTCTCGGAACAGGCACTGAATTTGGCTTTACAAATAAGAGAGAGAGAGAGAGAGAGTATATAGCTTGCAAAACGGTGAACTAGGGTGACAATTGGGTGATATAAATATACTTTATGAGGCTCCCAATCTTAACATAAATTGTTGGTTTCAGGCTATATTTTATTGGTTTAATCTTATTAGAAACCAACGAGGGCATTTATTGACTCGTAGCCCGATATCTGGTTACCGCGTGAAGACTATCAAAAATGATACTTGGAGGAGTGGCACATCGTCATGACACGTGTCTCCGCAGTTGAATACCTTCTGGCACTGCTTTCGGGCTATAATGCCTTTGGTAGAGCCTTTCCATGTCCCACTGTTTGCAGGAACTTTGGCTTTTTCTCCTTGTCTGCATTCATCATCTTCTTTTCTGATCTCTCTTTACTAATATCTGAGCAGCAGAGTAAGTCACAATGTAGAATGGTACACCTGGTGCATGGAGGAGGGTCACGTTCTCCCAGCTTCAGAATCCATAAGGAAATACTGTCTCACTGAATTGACTTTAACTCTTTGACACGGCTTGGAAGAAGCTAATGCTTACCCCAATCTTTATATGTATTCTTGGTTTTTAGTCGCGTGTGAGCCAGGTGGCGAGTGACTCTACATCTAATTACGTCGGTCGGTCGGTCCCCGTTTTGTTTTTGTGTTTTTTTGTAATAACATCATAACTATTCGGCCGATTCTTACTAAGTTTGAAAACCTCATGTTGTTTTACATTCTCTTTCGAATGCTGCAATTTCCAAGGTCCTCCCAAGGTTAGCCCGGGAATTAATTTGTTTTAGCAATAACATCATAACTAGTCGGCCCATTCTAACGTAATTTGAAACACTTATGTTGTTTTACATTTTCTTTCGAATGATATAATAGCCAAAGTCTTCCCAAGGTTAGCCCGGGAATTACTTTGTTTTGGCAATAATATCATAACTATTCGGACGATACTCTGCTAGACTAGACTAGGTCATAATATGTTCTAATCTGCTAGAATAGGCTATACTATGCTTGGTTATTATAGGCTAGGCTAGGCTAGGCTATGCTATGCTAAGCTATGTTAAGATATAATGTACAAAGGTAAGATATACTATGCTAGTTTAGGCTATATAATGCTATGCTAGGATAGCATATAGTATGTTAGGCTAGACTAGGGGTGGGCAACATTTTAAAGTGGGTCTGCCAAAATTGGCCAAATCTTTGCTACAAAATTTTCTCACGTACCAATACTTGACTAAAACACAATGAAAGGATATAAAATTAAAGATGTTCTTTTTATTCATTCCCAACCGCTTATGATGCATAAAAATTAGAAGGAAAAGATAGTAATTTTACCTAAAAATACACATATTATCATATTATATTAAACAGAATTGAATCTTTATCATTTCAAGCAGAAAACCACAAATCCAAACTAGAGAAAGAAAAATTATGGACCTTTTCATTTATTTACCATCAATGAGACTTCTGCTGCTGCCTCACTGATAGCATAATTTATAACAGGTTGTACATAATGCGGTTTCTATATAAAATAAATTGGAGATACATTTATTTATTTTTCTTAAGTTAAGCATTTGGCTTCGCGTGCCGGTAGAAGTCGTTGGCGTGCCAAAGGTTGCCCAGGTCACCAACATCAAGAAAAAGACACGGAAACAGTGCCGCAGGGACTCTCGCCCTGGGTGGTTGCATTTAGATAGGGCAAGCCACCCTAAAAGGGAACCAGGCGACAGGGTCCATTAGACCACCCCTTTCCCATTATAGACCGCTTATAATGACGTTTATTTCTCTCTGCGTAACCCCCCCCCCGTCCTTAATTTTTCCGATAGGGGTTTGCTTGCCGTCTTGCTTGACCTATCTTTTACCACTAGGCGACAGACTAAGTGCGTTACCTGAGCAGAATCCATGACACAACATATGTATAAAATGAGGCCCTGTAGAGAATAGTGACTCGGAGGGAACCAACTCAGGGCCAAAGTCTTACTTAGGGGACACTGGCTCCCAGGTAATCGAATGGATAACAGAAGTCTCCTCTCAAAAAGTGCTTTGAGACGTCCGGATCCTTTGATATTTCTGCATTGAACCAGGGCAAACCTGACTCATCCAGCGTCAATGCTGTCTCACGCTCGGCCAACCACCAAGGAATCGGAGAGCGTTCAAGACGACCAGGTGTTAGGGAAATGATAGTCAGGCCCACGACGATGAAGGTGCCGGAGATAAACTTAACAGCTTCATCACCCGAACTAAACTCATCAAATAGGATAGAAAACTTAGTTATTTACTCGCATACCGCGCCCGCTCCAATCGCCAACGAGGTGGTTACTCAGTCGGCGATGACCAGGCAAAAGATATCAGAATAGGAATACGATTATCACCATGAATGTCTTCAACCATCTTCCGCTCAAGATCACTCTGTCGGCCGGAGAGTCCAGTGAGATAATGAAGTGGTACTCTGACAGTGATAATTGAATTTATTGCCATTTAGAACACCGAGCAGCATCTTTTTGTTCAATTTACCCAGGACATAGCCCATGGAATTGATCCTGTAGTCTCACCAGACGCGGTACATTTCATTTAATTACCAG
Source organism: Ceratothoa steindachneri (assembly GCA_963969495.1). Lineage (NCBI taxonomy): Eukaryota > Metazoa > Arthropoda > Malacostraca > Isopoda > Cymothoidae > Ceratothoa > Ceratothoa steindachneri. Next base: position 104,898,448 of record OZ018319.1, read on the forward strand.
AAAAGGGAAAAGAGTCTTGGTAAAAGTGCCATATCGCGTCGGAAGTCAATTACATCGAGGACAGTTGACTGTGCAATATACATAGAAACTCTAGTATCCCTCTTATGCAGAATAGCTACAGTGCTGCCGCAGCCTAAAGGGGGATATTTAAGCCAAAGATAGAACGGAGACTTTATGTCGGGTGTAAATTTGTGTGCCCACCTACCCAGCCCCCATTCCGTTACGGTGGTGCTGAAAAAACTTTATAATCGGAATGGTTGGAAAGGGACACGTGCCAAATATGTTTTTTTGAAAACAAATAGTAGCCTTCCTGGAGATAGACCCTTGAGGGCTGTTATGGCCTAAAAGCGCTGAAGGTGTTATTGATTTCGAGGGCTTATTGGAGGCGAGTTGGCCCGATGGACCAGCTTTTACTTCATCCGACCTTGAAAACATTGCCTAGAGGGGCACCCTACAGGTTAGAGTTCTTTGTCCTTTGGACGGTTTGGACCTACCTGCTTACACACCCCCGTCCAGCTTTGGTCAAGGGTGAATATGCTGAAGCTCCATTTTTGCCACCTTCCTTTCGGAGACAGACTATAGGAACACTGGTGATGGCCTTATTACAACCTTCCAAGACAAGAAAAAACACTTGTCTTGTGTCTCAATGGATAAAAAACCTACACTTCGTTATTCAAAAGGCTTCTTGAATCAACCTTTTAGGGGTTGAGGATGGTAGCTCAGTCGATGAGTGTCGTTGTCCTAATACCGATGAGCGCTTGATGACACAAGTTCGAATCCAACTCCTTTATTCATTTTCATATAACAGTTAAAAATAGTTTTCCCTATTTTCCTCGTTTCTATTACACCCGCTTTCTTTCTTATGCTTTGAATGGTTCACGTAATATTTTCCTTAGCGTTTTTCCGGGTTGTGATACCAGTTTTCATTTCTTTGTGCCTTTAAATGCATCGATTATATATCAAGTTTTATGTGATTTTCAATTATTATAAACAAAAAAGCCCGTGCCCCCTCCTACTAGAAAGACACTTTTCTTGTCCCTCACTGGATACAAAAACCTACACTTCGTTATTCAAAAGGCTTCTTGAATCAACCTTTTGGGGGATTGAAGATGGTAGCTCAGTCAATTAGCGTCGTGGTCACAATAGCGATTAGCGTTTAATGACATAGGTTCGAATCCAACTCCTTTATTCATTTTCATATAACGGTTAAAAATAGTTTTTCCTATTTTCTCAGTTTAAAATCTTCCGCTTTCTTTCTTAAGCTTTGAATGGTTGACATAATATTTTCCTTAGCATTTTTCCAGGTTATCATACCTGTTTTTATTTCTTTGGGCCTTTAGATATATATATATAATATATATATATATATATATATATATATATATATATATATATATATATATATATATATATATATATATATGCAATGTCCCGCAGGAAAAATGAAAAGGTGCTTCCAAGTACTTTTGAACTTTATTCAGTTCATTCTCAAGGATAACTACAAAAGAAATTAATATAATAAGGGTATATATAAGCTAGTAAACTTAATTCACTCGTCCCTTCCATTAAATTTACCCATGAGGTTGAAAATAATAGAACCCTTCCCTTTCTAGATCTTCTTATTCATATAACACAGACTGGTTTTAAATAATCTATCTACGCAAACCTGCTAATTCAAACTCTTATATTCATTTTTACTCTGCTCATAGTCCCAAAGTCAAACTTTCCGTTTTTTCCTCTATGTTTAACTGGCTTTACGAGTTTTAATCCTGAATATATGGATTCTATATTCTCCAATATCTTTGAAATTGGCCATAAATTATGTTACCCTTATCCCTTTCTTCTAAACTGTATTTCTTCTGCAAAAAAGACGTTCTATAATGCAGATCCTGCAATCCTTTTAAATGTTAAAAACATTTTAGTTTTACCCTTTTCTGTTTGTTTCATTGACCTTCCCCGTCTTTTAAAAAACTTTAACATTTCAGTTGCTCTCAAATACGAGTCAACTATAAAAAACATTCTAGTTTACAAGAATTGTAATAATATTTAGGGTGGGGGGTCTATTCGGTCGAATGTTCTCTTTGTCCAGGTAAATATTTTGGACAGACAGGAAAGCAATTATCTGTCCGTATTAATCAGCATAAATACAATGTTAGGAGAGCTGTAAATAATAGGGCGTTTTGGGGGCAATTGTCAGAAAATAACCACTTAATTAATTGGAATTCAGCAAAATTGATTTCTCGCTCAAATGACTCAATTAAAAGAAACTTTGTTGAATGTTAATGTATAAGCTCATTTAATAACTTTAACATTTCCCCTGGCTTTTTTTAAAATTGAGGCTGTTATGAAAAAACTCATTCTTAAAGAAATTAGTTTTGACTTATGTTCCTAATTTCTTTGCAATTTTCATTTTTATGGGCACCCGATTTGTCAATTTAATTAGTGCATTGATTTTGTATTAACATTATTTTATTTCTCTTCCTCTCTACTTGCCCTTCTTCCCTTGCCCCTCTCTTTTACGTATCTGCTTACTTCTCGTGTCTCTCATAATCTCCGTCTTTAGACTATAATTTTTCCGTTAATCGTTTTAACCCTTTTGGCTCTGTTCTTGACTCTTTCCGCCTCTCTCGGTTTGACATTGCAAACCTCACGTGCTACTTTGTGAGTTATTCATTTCATATATATATATATATATATATATATATATTAATAGTAGGAGTGTTACCACCGATCTGCACTAATTATAATGCCAGTTTTTCTACGCAAAACATATTTGCCTAAAATCTTGGGACTTCAACCAGGACCATACCTAAATGTTAAGATCTGGGTTAAGATAAAAAGAAAGGAAAGAAACGTCAACGGGGGATATAGTATAGGAGGGACTGGGTGAGTACGTGGGATACAGTGAGTCTAGTATGACAAAGGTTGCAGGGTGATTAGGATCGTGAGAGATAAATTAACCATCGGTTAGCATGATATGACCCAGACAGAGGTGGACCAGCCCCACTTCTTTATGAGAGGAGCGGGGGAAGGATGAGGCACAGTGGCCGAGGAGTGGCTTAAAAAGTTGAGTTAGGTGTAGGGCAGAGTTTGATGGGAGGGAAGCAAGCCTTGGTAAATTAATATAGTCCGCATTTCGGTAGCAGCGAAGTGGAAAATTTGTGGGTGGAGAAAGAGAATCCCTTCTAGGTGGCCCACCCAATGGTCGCAGTGATAGCAGCTTTGACTTGACCCCCGACCGTGGGGAGAGATCTACCACATTAGAAGATCACCAGTTCGTCAGCGTAGATTGAACTGCTAATGAAACAGAAAAGGGAGGAGATGACCGTTTCACCATGAAGGAGAAATGGAGTATGCTCACGAATGAGCGCTGAGGGATTCCTTCCTCCTGCAAAAAGATAATGGAGTAGGAGAAACGTACTCGAATCTGAACGCAACGCTCGCGCAGAAATCGGGAGATGAAGTTGGGCAGAAATTCACGGCATCTTCAGAATGTAGACTGGTGATGATTGTGGAGCGGTGGGGGTTGCAATAGGTTTTGCATATATAAAAGAATACAGCCAACGTGACACTAAGGGGTGAGAATGGCTCTTTGACATTGTAGCAAAAACAGAGGAAGGAATCAAACGAACTGCGAAATTGACGAAAGCCAGCTTGGCAGTAAGAGAAAAGGGAACGAAATTCGTTGTGAAATGAGAGGCGCGAAGCCACAATTTTCTCTATGGTCTTGCATGAACAGCAAGTCATGGTAATGGGACGATATAATGAGACGTTAGAGGGATCGTATTTTGTCTACAGGATAGGCCGTATGATATCCCTCAGCTAAGCAGAGGGGAAAAGGCGTTCAATCCAGATCAGTTTATAAAGATATAAAAGGAAGTGAAGCCCCCACACGTGGTGTTGGAGGATGCAGGGGCAGATTTCATCGTGGCCAGGGCAGTAAGTGACCCAGATAAAGGGCATGTATCAGTTCTCCTATGGAGAAGAGGTAATTGTAATCCTAGTCTCTGGTGGGTGTGAAAGGGTCAGAGAATGAGTTTTCTTAAGATTTCGGAAAGGAAGCGGAGTGAATGGCTAGAAACTCAACAACCACTCCTGCCCTGGGCAATAGCGAATCACCATCTCTAAGAACAGGTGGGAAAGATGAGGCAAGTTCCCTGCAACACCACGATCTCGCCGACAGACGTTGTTATGGGATAAGTTTGAGTTTTGGGACGCATAGGCCCTTAAAGATTAAAAACAGTCATTTTTGAGATAAAGATCGGGCACAACTCTGGTAGGGTCATTTGAAAACTATGCTGGGGAAGACAGGTGTAGTAGTATCGGCGAGTTGCACGCTTCTTAGCGCAAACTGCTTTACTAAACTCAAGGCACTGCTAGATGGTGAACTATGCTGAAAGACTAGGGTATAGAGGAATAAAAAGATCTGGGTTTAGAGATGTGAAAAAAGATAGGGTCTCATCCACCGTGAGAAAGTCATGTACACTATGAGGGAAGGCCGTGTCGGTGTAATAGGCAGCTCAGTCAACCCCGCGGAAGTACCACCTCTGTCACACGACAAATCGGCTGGTGTGTTGGAAGGATAAAGAAACTGAAAAGTGGTTGCTATCTAAATCTTCCTGGCATACAGCCTAAGAAATATGAAGCAGTACGTCATCAGAGACAAGAGAAAGATCCAAAGAGAAGTGGGTGTCAGTGGCAGGGTAGATGAAGGTGGATGAGCCACAGTTCAAACAGAAGAAGAGCTCATCCATGAGTGATAATAGAGTGTGCGCGAGAAAGAAAGTTTAGTCTAAGAATTATTCTACATATAGGATTATCAGAATGCAACAACACCTTAAAAAAAATATTGTATGTATTAATTTCCAACAAAAAATATCATAATCTTAATGAACAAATGCTAAACTTTCAAATAAGAACAATAAGTTCGTAAAAATAGTTTAACATATACATCGATCTATTTGATTTCATAAGAGACTTCTCGCAAATTCTGTGATTCGAAATGCTTTAGATTATTCTAGAACAAGTAAGAGAGCTTACCATCTGCTGCCGGTGCTGCAAGAGATCATTCCGCCACAAGCAAGCGACGTATAGGCATCTCTCCAAACCATTAGTATGCCTAAGGTAAAAGAACACTTTCTTAAACTCCGAAACAAGATCGTGAAGGAGTATGAGACATATTAAAGGATACGGGAAGATTTCGAAGCAGTTACCTAAGTTTCCCTGTAAGTTCGGTACAGTCAATAATCAAGAAGTGGAAGAAACAAGGTGCAGTCACCAACAAACCAAGGATGGGTGCCCCGTAAAAAATAACCCCTCGGGAGATCACTCAGAACGGGTGCCCCCAAAAAAACAGAACCCATAAAAAATTTATTAAATCCTACAAAGCTTCAGCAAATTTCAAGAAATTTGCTGGACTTAAACTTCAGTCTGTGTACAATCGTTCCCCAAAATTTCAGTTACCTTGGTCGCTCTGCATAGAAGTCATGTTCTTTCCAAATATTCTCGAAATGGACTCCGTGGCGTTAGAGGCAAACTTGCTTAGGTCACGCAAAATTATCAATTACTCGAACACATTCCTCTTTGGGGATTTCCCTGATTTTTGCTGTCATTGCTGCCCTTAGTTCACCAATCGTTTTATGGTTGTTCTGGTACACATTATCCTGAAAATATTCCCACAGATAAAAATCTGGGGGGTGGGTTCAAGTCCGCTTAATGCAGTGCCCACTCAACGTCACACTTCCTACTGATCAGTCTCCTAAAATCGCTCTATCAGCCAGGATAGCGAGGCATTTGATGGGTGTGTGTGAAAGGAGGGACCCCGTCTTGCTGGAGCCACTGGTCATCTCTATCTATCCCTCTGCGTTGTGATACCTAAAACTTCCTTAGCACTGCCACATAGCGCTCCGTATTCGCCGTTTGAGGCCAATGATGCCATTTTTAGAGATTGCTACCAATTCTATGCACTTTGTTGACTGTAACGGCCTCTGTAACACATCATCCGGTGCGGCTGAAGCCAAATAAACATTACTTTTGCTGTTTACTTGTCCTGATAGCAGAAAGTGCGCTTCGTCAGAGAAGCAAATATGATCCAAGAAGTCTGGATTGTCTTCGATTGTGTCACAAAACCATTCACATATAGTTACGCGTTTTTCCATTTCCACATCCGTAGTTTTTTGCTTTATTTGTATCTGGTAAGGATACAAATGAAGATCTGATTTAAGAACACGCATCAAATACTCTCGAGAGATTCCCAGCTTTCGCCTGCGTCGTCGAAGTGATTTCTTTGGGCTCCGCCCCACTGAGTCTCGTACAGTATCAATGTTCCTTTCTGTCCTAGCACTCACCCTCCGACAATAAAAAGTGTCCCTTAGACCTTTAGAATCAGGATTTTTCACAGTCCCATACCCTCTGAACTTCTGAACGCAGTCAAAAATTCTGTTTTTTGATGGAGAATGACAACACGGAAACCTTCTCCGAAATTTTGCTTGCGATATAGTGTAGGATTTTTGGCGAAATAGGCCTCCATGCAAAATGTCTTTTCCTAGGTTGACTAAGAGATGTTGGGGAAGAAAAGTGTTCCAATAAAAAATAAAATTAACAGTTTTATTCAAAGAATTGTGAGTTCTGTTTTTGGGGGGGTCACCCGGTATGAAAAGAATTGAAACAAGATCCCAGAATATATAGGAAAGAGTTAGTACAAGAAATGGCGTCCGTTGGGGTCAATGTCACACGGTAGACAGTGACGAATACACTGCGAAGGGAAGGACTACGCAGGCGCCATGCGAAGTAGACCCCTCTTCTGAAGAAGATGCACCCTTGTACTCGTAAGCAGTTTGCTACAGTAATGATAAACAAAGAAGATAATTATTTCGAAAAAAATTTGTGGTCGGATGAGACAAAAATTTAATTATTTGGCAACAATTACAATCATATGGTTTAGCGAGAATCGAACACCGCCTACAAGCTGGAGAGAACACTATACCAACGGTGAAGTTTGGTGGGGGCAGCATCATGATTTGGGGTTGCTTTTCATCTGCCGGCACAGGAGATCTTCACATTATAAAAGGCACAATGAATTCCCAGAAATACTGCGAAATTTTAGAAAACCATCTTTACAACTCCGCCAGAAAACTCAGCATAGGAAGAGGTTGGGTCTTTCAACACGACAACTACCTTAAATAAACATCACGAAAAACGTCTGAGTGGCTCAACAGGCACGGTGTCACTGTCCTCGACTGTGCTAGCTAGTCTCCCGATTTGAATCCAATAGGAAATCTTTGGAAAGAGTTGAAGATTAAAATCAGTGAGAGGAAGCCTTCAAATCTTAGAGAACTAGAGGATATCTGTATCGAAGAATCGGGGAAATATCCCGAATAAGTTATGCAAGAATCTAGTTTCTTCATACAGGAGGCGTTTAGAAGCTGTTCTGGCCAGCGAAGGACAGGATACTAAATACTAAGGATAGGTTTCATCTGTCGTTACGAATACTTATTTACACCATTATATATATAAGAGGATTGTGGCAGCAGACCTCAACCTTAAAATATCCGTCAATGAAAGCAAGAGGAAAAGCAAGGGGAATTAAAAAGAGGAAAAATCAATAAGACGTTGTCAAAGCCCTACTTGAAGATACATATAAATGGGCTTTTAAGAGGAAGACAATGACAGAGGATGAAGATGGCGAGTATTTACTCCTCAGTGACATAATCAGAATCTTCTCTGAGGTGCCTGTGGTGGATTAATTTATCCATCTTACAAAAACTAAGAATATAATTCAAACGGACTCAATCTTAACGCTGCTCGCCCACTGCAATCTAGTAAAGACTATCTCTGGTAAAGGCGGTAAATTTGTCAAGAAGACAAACAATTTGGGGGGAAAACAATCAAAGAAGAAAAGCGAATAAATATATGCGCTCTTGGGTCTGATTAGAAATTTCTCCTCTTCCCTTTGGGCGATGTCGCCATCCCCCCTTCCCACTCCAACAAGGATGCTTTCTTTATTTTTTCCAATACTCTGTTTTACACATTTTATCACTAATATATTTCTCTTTGGCACTACAAAACTTTTTCACCGACAAAGTCTGGTGCAGTTGGTATTAGAATATAGTGAGCCCCTGCAGAAAACTCCGTTAGGGAGTCAGAAAATAGGGACCAGATATCGGAAACTATCCCGAACCTATCTATGGACTGCTGTTATGGCTAGGTCTAACTAGGTAGAGTGCCCAAGGGTTCCTCACACTAGTGGAGACTAGTTATTTTTGGTAGATGAAGATACCTAAGAAGAAGCCTTCTCTTCGGAGGGAAGGGATCACTCATGAGATATGAATCCTCGGACTTTAAACGACTGTCACACAAGCTGATATACAACGAAAAGAAGAGAAGACCACAAGAATTAATACACTTAATATTCTCGGATTTAAAAATAGCCCTGATTCACAGAAATCTGACTATAAAACAAGGATATATAGCAATTGCTTTCATCGGCAGTCAGCATTACTCTAAAAAAACTAGACCTTGAAGCCAGAGTAGGCTCACAGATCATGGCGACCAGATGCGTAATATGTCGAAAGATTTAGTCATGAGGGGGAGAAAACCTATGCCAGGAACTAAAGGAGGAACTTCAGAAGAGACAACACTGGTTAAAAATATCAGAAATGGTTCAATTTAGAGAACCGACCCATGTGTTCAAAATAATCTTCGAATCGACGGAAATTACTTCGAAAATTCTTGATAAAGGTTAACTTGCTTAAAGCAATTACAAAGGCAGATGAGCGGCGATCCCACAAAACTCGCACAAGGCCATCCAGTAATTTAGATGACTACCGGAAATAGTTGAGAAGAGCGAAGAGATTAGCTTGGCTGCAGAAAGGATAAGAAGATTCAGACCAAAGAGAGATACATACACCGTACTCATCATATTCAAGGGAGATTCGTAGTGTTAAAATCCAAGAAACAAAGCTATAAATGGGATCAAGACATCGAGAAAATAGATAAAGAAACATCCTCTAAGAAATTTTGTAAACACTTTAATAGATTAAAACCAAAGCCCGGAAAGGATAAAATGGAAGGTAAAGATGCAAGAGGTAATATTACAGAAGAAGAGGAGGCAGAAATAGATTTTATTCAATGAAAACTGGAAAATATGTTTAACATAAGCAAAGAAGAGAACAAAAATTAATACGTTTATTTGAGGAATATAGGAACACCATCGAGGGAACGGAAGCAAATATAACAGTCGAGAAAGTAAAGGAAACTATCAATAACGCCCGAAAAATTGCTCCTGGAAAATACTATGTAGAAGCACCGCATAACTTCCTGGAGGGGATTAGAAATATATTCAATTCATGTTGAAACATGGGTTATTCTCTTGACGATCGAAATGAGCAAAGATGATCTTCATCCCCTAAGCGGCTAATCCCTCAGATCAAGTGGAAAACTAACGGCCAGTCTCGGTGCAATATTTTATCGGGAATGTTTTCGAAAAGATACTCAACAAAAGACTGCCCAAGGATTATGCGATATAAGATACTGAGACTAAGAATAAACAAAAAAAAAAAAAAAAAATATTATGTGATTATTTAAATTGTCAACCACCAAGGGGAAAAGTTCAAGCTCTCTTCCGTAGATATACTGCCACCCAGAAATGAGGGTTACCTTAACATCCAACTCGCCCACAACATTAGCCAACTGATTATTTGCACCTACAGGAAGAGATATGACGGATCAATGACTACGAAGCTAGATGGTAGATGAAAACTAACCGGGATAAATTTAAATCCTACTTATTTACAGAAAACCTTTATCTAAGGTATATTTGGAAGGAGAAAGATATTGGTATGATATAATGTAAGGTGCTTGGACAAACTATTACAACGTCACATTACGGAAAAAATAAATATGGGAAAAGCGGACTCATATTACTATTCAAGTTTATCCAAACAATAACCTTTTAAGAGTACAAAAAATTAAAAACAAAGCCGTGTAGAACATTACAAATACAAAAAGTGAGCCAAAAAAAACAGATCTACGCAGGGAGGCACAAATAAAGCCATTCAACATATTAATCGCAAAAATAGCCAGGAAAGTCATAAAAAAGACGCGAAACGAAATGTGCATAGATTTAGCCAACCGTACAACCAAAGAGAATGGTGAGAAACTCACTTTTTATTGGCAAGCTTATCGAGGCTAGATGAACGAGAAGACGAAGGTGAATTCTAAACCTTCAAAAAGAGAAGTTTATACTAATGTGGCCATTCCCGATGACGAAATAATGATGATAGGGGGAATAACGACACAAATTTGATACCAAACTAGGATACCATAATGGACAACGCTCTCGGGCAGCTCCCCTGAAAAAATGGAGGTCTCCCCCACCCGCTATGCTTTCTCATGGGACCCTCCAAATTTATTCTACTGCAAAGGAGGCTTATTCCTCTGCTTTGCCTACGGGTTTAGGGGACTCCCCCTCACCCCTTTCTCTGGATGCGCCCTTGGGTGCCTCCCTCTTTACATCGGCAGTCCTTCCTTTTCTTTCACAAGGGACTGCCAAGAAAGCACGCAGGTGGCTGAAAATTGACCGCTCCAGGTTTAAGGTTAAAGCTCGTCGATAGGGCTAACCCTCTCAGGGAAGCAAGAGATGGCAGGGTCCGTCGGTCTTTGCCCCTTAACATCCTGGATTCTTGCACTAAGAGCATACAGGAGGTCACTCACTGTACGAGCCCCCCTCTCTTCCTCGACTGATGCGGTTCGCCGGCATTAGGTAAAAAAGGAACTCGTCGAATGGGATCTTTGATGTCTCTTCGGGGGTGGGGGGGTGGACATGATCCTGAGGTGACTCAGCCTCAGATTATGATCTTCAATGGGGTCGAACCCGTATTCGGTGCCAAGCACAGAATTAGTCCCTAAGCAAGCTCTTCACAGACGGCTAGGGTCACCGAGGCATCACAAGGAGAGGGGGGATTTCCTTCCCCGTCTGTTGCTCCTATGATAGGTAAGACGTTCTCCATTTAAGAGAAGATCAGCACGTCCGGCTCCGTTGTTCCTCCGGGTGGGGAGTTCAAGACGAAGACCAGAACTGCTCAGAGCGGAGCCTCGATTACGTCGGGGGACCTTATTCAGAGACTACCTGGTGTTTTCGAGCCCGCTGGGTTCAAACACTTTCTTGTTATCCGTTCCACTGATGGGAGCGTGTTTACTAAGGGCAATATGATCCATCAAAGGTGAGCTCTAGCTAGTGTGATTGGTAGAGAGCCGAAGTTGACCCGTTTCTTGGACGGAAGCAACTTGGGCGAATGCGTCGAATCCCTCTGAGTCGACCATGATTATTGTCCTTCGGACACTAGATGGCACGCCTGTGAATCTGACACCACTCGCTACCATGAACTTCGTGATAGGAGTAGTTTATGCGAGGGAAGTCGTGGAACACTCCATTGGTGACATCACCTTAGAGGAGAGCTGGCCGACCATGGGGCGGTCAAGGTCGAACGTGTGATGAGAAAACAGGGAGAGGCCTCGAGATCTACCCCTACACTCTTCGTCAAGTTCGACTGTGAGAAGCTCCTTGAGTCGGTGCGTGCGGGTTGGTATCGCTACCGCGTGAAGGCATTCGTGCCACTGCCCGGAGGTGCTACTACTGTTACCGCTTAGGCCATACGTCTTGCTTTTCTAGACGACCAAAGTTGAGGTACCTGAAGTCTGTGCAAATTGCTCCAAGGCCACACACGATAAGTCCAAATCGTGTGTGGCCAAGTGTGTCAATTGTGGAGAGCCGCACTCCCTTTCTTCGAAGCAATGTGAAGCATATCTCCTTGAGGAAGAAATCCTGGCCGTTCCGGCCCAGGATCGGCTCTTATTTTGCGAGGCTAAGGACTCGGTCCTGACGCGCCCGGCGCTGCCTGGGTCTTCCTATGCCTCAAAGTTTAGAAAGGCCCCCTCTGCTCCTGGCCCCTCCAGGCTAACGAGCACGGTCGTTTCCGCGCCCATTTGGATCCATTCCGCGGATTCTACTCACGTGGGCGCCCCCCTGGTAGAGCTTGCGTTACAAAGGGTTCACAACCAGCACCGGCTACAGGTCCCCCCCCCCCTTCTCCCAGCGTAACCGTTTCCCGTAAGGCGAAACGGCCACGCGCCTCCACCGAGTCGTTAGACTCACAGGAGGCAACACTTCTGAAGTTGGTCGTGAGGCCATCCTCCTGGGTTCCTAGAGCTGCTTCCCCACAAAAAAACACAAGGACAGCACTAAAGGAGCTTCGGCTCCTACACTCACGCCAAGTGGTAGGCTAGGTGGCTCAGAGACGGTCGATCGTTCAAAAGAGGGAGGGAGGAAAAGAATCGCATGGCGAGCCCAGCCTCCCTCGATAAGTTCCAGAAGGCGACAGCGCCTTGAGCGCATTGTCCAGCCAACAGCGCCCGGAGTTCTGCCTCCAGGAAGCGTACAGCCATTCCCCTGCGGATCTTCTCTTCGAAGAGGGCCCTACGTCTCCTCACGTCTTCCTTCGATGCTGTGGACTCCGGGCCAATTGGGAGGAGCTGCAGAGGGTCGTCTCCTCGCGTTGCTTTTAGCTATCTTTTTGCAGGAGACCATGCTTGCCGCGTGCCTCATGCCCATCCTCCCGGGATATACACCCGACATGATGTCCCCGTTCAGAGATCTGAACGATAGACATCCCCTCTGGGAAGAATACTTGATTAATACCAAGGCTCAGTCTTTGCCGACCTGATCGACGAGCTGGGGATAGGTTTCCTAGATGTGGATGAGTTTACGCATCACTACCCAGGAACTGCTTCATTTTCATGTCTCCATCTATCTTTGTGCTCTCTGGATGATTTTGGGTGGGGGTAGTAGTGATCACTTTCCCATTTAAAAATTCATTTTCTGGGCCGCTGCCACCCGAAAACCCGTTCCGGTTTTGCTTGGCGAGGGTGCTGTGGTCTGCATTTCAGGAAATGACAGATTTCGCTGTCTCAGTCGAGGAGTTTAGGTCGGTAGATGAGGCCGCTGAGATCTTCTCCGGCAACCTTATCGCTGTGGGCCTAGCGATTATTTCTAGAACGTCTTGCCGTTTTTCATACTGACCACTCCCGTGGTGGTCAGCCGAGTGTGAGACGGCCGTCAAACAGAAGAGTTATGCCTACATGCACTATAAGTGCATTTCGAACAATCTTTATCTTTTAATTTGGTCTAGATAGGGCTAGGTTCCGGTATATTTCGAAGCACGCCCGCCTCTCTTCCTTGGCAGGTATACCTGTCTTCACTTAAAAGGAAGAACCCTCTAGCAGAGGTGTGGAGGCGAGTCAAAAGGATTCGGGGCAAGTTCTCCAGGAGAATAGAGCTGCAATCTCGAGCCCCACATCCTTAGCGGAATCCGTTGCGACCGATTTCTCCGCATTATCTAGCCATAATGCTGCTCCACCAGCATTCAATGCGCGTAGTGATGTCGCGAAAGGCCACCGATTGGACTTTACCTCCTGAGGCGGAGAACCCTTCAACGACAGGTTTAATTTGGTGAGTTACATTCCGCTCTCCCTTCGTGCGCGGACACCGTCCCTGGTCCACACGATGTCCCATACACCATGCTTAGACACTTAAGTGAGATAGGTATCGCTTTTATATTAGATTTGTTCAACAGGATCTGGTTAGAGGGTATTCTCCCAGACTCCTGGCGAATCGCTTCTGTGCTCGCTTTTAGCCACCCGGGGAGAAAACACTCTGCCCCGTCCGGTTTCCGCCGAATCTCTCTAACCTCCTGGGTGTGCAAGTTGATGGAGAAATTGGCAAATGTTAGATTAGCCTTTTTTCTGGACAGTGGAGGCCATTTGACTTCTGTTCGGTGCGGCTTCCGCAAGTTCCACTCCACGTCGGATGCTTTACTCCGACTGCCAAATGCCGTCTCCGTGGCCTTCCTTCGTAGACAGCACTACGCCACGGTGTTTTTCAGCCTGGAAAAGGCCTATGATACCCCATTGCGATAAAGTTTCATGGGGACTCTTGCCAATCCTTATATCTCAATTTTTACGAGATCGTCGATTCCGCATCCCTCTCCGGCTTAATGAAGCAGGAAGAGGGTATCACGCAGGAAAGTGTCCTCAATGTCACACTCTTTGCCCTGAGATTTAATGGCATCACCTCGGTGCTGCCGATGTTCTTGCTACGCTCTACGTGGGCGACCTTTCGATTTCTTTCGGCGTGGCCCACATGCCAACTCTGGTGTGTGGACTCCAGCTTGTATTGAACTGTGTCTCTCGCTATGCCGAAACGTACAGGCTTCAGTTTTCATTGGGCAAGTCTAAGGTGGTGTACTTCTGCCGCTATTTGCGGCTCTACGCTGAACCAGATTTGTTTCTAAATGGGGTTCGCCTGGAAGTGGTAGACTCACACACTTCCTTGGTCTTGTATCTGACCGACGACTTACCGGGCAGGTTCATATTCGCAGCCTTAGGGTCTCTTGTACCCGCGCCATTCACATTCTTCGTTCCGTTACGTTCAGCGCCTGGGGCACTGATAGGGCTACCGTCTTACTTTTTTTTAATCCTTTGTTCGTTCGAAACTCGAGTTCTATGCATCCGCAGCCGATCGTGTATTGCGGAAGGTGGACTCGATCCATCACAGCCTTCTTCTCCTGGCGACGGGTGCCTTCTGCCCTTCCCATATTGAGAGCCCAATTGTTGATGTTGGTGAGATGCCACTCGCTCTACACCGTGCATAATGCATAATTCGCCTGTACGCGCGAGCCCGGCGCCTCACTCACTCTCCAACAGCTCTCACTGCTTTCGTAGCTGATCTCGAGGGGTCTATACCGTCGAGAGACGCCAGTCATACCCTAAGACTATTTGGTTTATGGTTAGAAAATTCTTTCGAAAGCTAGGTCTAGCTCTCGACCGGTGGCGCCACTGGTTTTGCCTCAGACGCCACCCTGAAGGTTACCACCTTTGAATATTTGTCACCACGCCTCGACTCTCCAAACTTTTACAGTGCCGGGAGTATTGCGTTCGGCCTTTATGGATAACACTTCGTGTCACACAGGAACCATGCAAGTGTATACGGATGTCTCCAAGTCCCAAGAAGGAGTGTATTTTCTAAGACGTATCCCCTCTGTTTGAGGTCAGCAGGGATCTGCAAGGTGTTGGCTCTGTCTTCACTGCCAAACTGCAATACACCGCTCGATACGGAAGATAAAACAACGTGCCTGTTTCGGACACCGGATTTTGATTCATAGTGACTCACAAAGCACCCTGAGTGCTCTTTGGGCATTGAAATCTCTGCATCCCCTGGTTCGCGATATCTGTGACTCCACGGTTTTGGCTAGCATGGCGGATATCAAGATTACCTTCTGCTGGGTTCCTGGACATGTAGGAATTGCGGGCAATGAGTGCGCCGATAAAGGCGCCAAATAGTCTGCGAGGACTTGACGACCAGAGCAGCGTTTTGCTCTTCCTCACACTAATTACAGGAGACAAATACGTGCCGCTCTTCGGGTTGCTTAGCAAAGAAGATGGAATAGGGTCCAGGGAAACATAAAGTTGCGTGCCATTACGCCGCGACGTCTTCAAGTTGCTTTCTGTCGTCTCTAAATTGCGCACACTCGCGGGACGAACCCTCATTTGATGATCGCTCGCCTGCGCCATATTGTGAAGACTGCGTTGTCCACCAGACTGTTCAGCACATCCTCGTTGAATGTACCAGTCTGGGTAATCTCTATGCACGTTTCCCTTCCCGGTACCGTGCACATTAACTTGGGGAGTTTACGACTTTTTGGAGGAGGCTGTCTTCCTCCACTCTATTTGAGTGTTTTTGTAGGTCGCATTTCCCTGCACCGGGGGGAGGTGGGCCTACTATCAACGACGTAGCCCACTTCCTTGTTACCTTTTTGCTTTGTTTTCCTTTTTTTCGTTTTTTTAGTCCTTGGTTTATGGTTTTTATATATTCTTATATCGTTATTTATTTTAGATTATAGCCTAGTAGTAGGCTCTGGTGAGTACAGTGCCTCATGCCTCAAGTGGGTGACTTATGAGTACGACTGGTGAGTACGGGGACTTATGCCTCAAGTTATGCCCCCAGATGGGTTCCTAAAAAACGGACCATGGAAGGGAATTGATCTACTAAAATATTCATCTATTTGTTGCAACCATTGGACCAAGATAATTCAAAGATATGGCTGCCCAAACCATCACTGACCATCCTTCGTGCTTCACTGTAGGAAGAAAGCAGTCAGGATATAAAGCTTCCCCGGGCTGCCTCCACACATAACCCCGCCTACAGTCGCGAAAAGAGAAAAAACTGGACTCGTCGGAGAATATTACTTGCTTCCATTGGTGTATCGACCAGCCCTTGTGATCTGTACACCAGTTCAGCCTTTTCTGAATGCTTTGATAAGAAATTAGAGTTTTCTTAATGGCGGCTCTTCCATGATATCCGACTTTATTGAGCTGACTGCGAACAGTTATGCTCGAATCTGGGCTAGTGAGATGATGATTTAACTCTGTATTCACTATAGAGGC
The DNA here is from genome assembly GCA_963969495.1 of Ceratothoa steindachneri. NCBI lineage: Eukaryota > Metazoa > Arthropoda > Malacostraca > Isopoda > Cymothoidae > Ceratothoa > Ceratothoa steindachneri. The sequence goes on from OZ018319.1 coordinate 104,914,948, forward strand.
ACTCCATGGGGATTTTCATCGCAAAGCGTTCCAACACTTGTCGTTTTCTTTCAGCGAGCTTCAAATTCTTGTCGGGATTACTCCTCCTGCTGGAGGTTTTATCCTGCTTCTTGAATTCTGTCATGGTACTCATTATGGTAGCTGTCGAAAACCAAGGAGTTTAGCAGATCTAGTGACTAAGCTCCTGCAATTCGAGCTCCAAAGATTTGCCCTCTTTCGATCTCAGTGAGGTCACACATCTTAACATCTATGCAGGATCTGAAAAAAATACAAATAATCATTAAAGTTTATAATTAAAACTATGTATCAACAATAAAAAAACACTCACAATGAAATTTAGATCGATATTCGTAATATAATGGCCCATTGAAATATTGGTGTTAAATTCCCACTGTTACAATTATTTTCCAACTACTGTGTATAGTAGGGTGGTCCAAAAAATGGCGGTAAAATTTCACAGTGCACTGATCCTTTCTCCACACCACTACTTTTTTCGTGTTTTTGCATTCATCTCCTCATGTGCGAAAATTCATCACAATCCAATGATATTTAGAGGTCACCCTACTTTTAATCTTTTCTTTTTTCTTCTTATTTCCAGGTTATGGCAATCAGTACTTGCTCGAGCCCCGAGTATTGGCTTCTCAGGAAGCCTGTTGATTCCCTGTCATGTACCCGTCTTCAAAGTAAGCGAGATGTGCTCTCGTTTTACCTGTTCCATCACCTCGTGGAAAAGAACTAGGTATGCAGCGAGGACCTTACCATATGGGTGAGGGCCAGGATCCCAACACATTGGATGGATGCTTTTGTCTGTAAACCTCGAAGAATCCACGACGAATACCAAGCACCCTAGAAACACCGGACTCGTAGGCGAGAGGCGGACCGTGTCAAGAAGATGTTCCTGGATGACCTTCAGGTTCTCTTTGATGTTGCCACAAGCGATGCCCTCCGGATCATGACCAACGAAGAAGACAAGTAGTTTCTCAAGATGCAGCGTGAGGACATCTTCTCGTGCATCATTGCAAGGATCGACGCGGAGAAATCTGGAGTCGAAGCCAAGCGTGGGAAGAGAAAGGAGCAAGAAGCTGCTCTCAATCGGAGATACGACGAACGAGAGGCCAAAGTTCAGGGGTCCGCTGCTGCCCTCAGTTCCAGCTCCACATCGTCAGAGGAGTCACAGGCTAAAGACGACTACCGACCTTCAACTTTAGCATGTACATCTGGTCCTCCCGCTAAGAGGCCCAATAACATCTTCAAATCTCCTGAAGTCGCCGGCACCTTGGATCAAGTCAATCTCCCAGATAGTGGTGCGGCGTTCATCACTGGCGCTGTTTCACAGGTTCTGGGCCACGATATTTCTGATCTGACGTTGTCCCGAAGCTGAATACAGAGGTCGCGTCGTCACACACGCCAAATCCCAGACGAAGAAGCACGGAAGAACTTTGAAGCAGCTGGGGCCCTTATCCTGCATTGGGACGTGGAAATGCCACATCAGATGGGAGGAAAGTCAGTGGAGAGGGTTGAGATTCTGGTAACTATTCAAGGATTCTAGACGTTGCTAGGTATTCCAAGTGCTGCCCGAAGTACTGGAGATGCTTAGGCCGCAGCGTGTCTGGAATTGCTCGTCGGATTTGTCTTCGATACAACTGCAAGTAGCACTGGCCTCCACAATGGCACATGCATCCGGATCAAGGAAGGGCTAGGAAGGGAGTTGGCGATGTTGGCGTGCCGTTATCATGTGTTGGAGATTGTTCTCTCTGACGTCTTTCGGGTCGTCTTTGGGCACATTGGAGGTCCGAAAGTCGCCCTTTTCAAGCGTTTCCAGAAGGAGTGGTCGACCATCAACCAGCAAGAGCACACGGTGGCTGAATATACCCTCTTAGAATGGCATTTGCATCAGCTCGGCTCCCAGATAAAGGATTACCTGGCATCTGCCCTAGCTAATCCAACAAAGTGTCCGCGCGATGACCACTTCAAGTTCCTGCAGCTCGCATCACTGTTCTTTGGAGGGGACACAACGACTAAACCATCGGTTCTGCCCCTGGTGCCATCCACCACGCGAGATAGATGTCAAAAGGCATCTACTACCTTAAGATGTTCATATTCCACACCAGTTCAAGATAGCGCTTTTGGCACGAAGCTCCCCTGTCATCTCACGCCCCATACAACGACATCATGATGCTGACTGAACTTCAGAAGTGCACAGACCAGATTAACGTCGCTGCAACAGCGAGTAATCCCCTCCAACGGCATCTCTGGTATTTGGCGGAAGACTTGGTCGGCCTTTTCCTGTTCCACGGCTGGGTTACAGAAAAGATGAAGGCCGACTGCGTGACTCGGGTGAAGACGGAAAATCCGACCAAACGTCACCCACGCAGGGCATAAGATCGAAAACACACGGGACATCCGCCTAGATGTCCCGCCTAGGATACTCAATTTTACATTTTTATCATGAAGTTTTCACTAAAAAATTTAAGTCTTTACAGAGATGTTTTGCCCATCGTGAAATCATACGTATACCAAAGGCCTACTGATCACGTGTTTGCTCCATTGGTCCACATCCGTAAACGCTCGACACAGTGATTGCATACATTGTGGAGTTGAGATGTATGTCTTGATTACTAATCTTTATTCCAGAAGCTGTAAAATACGTTTGATTAACAAATATTATGATGTTTGCACTTTGCCTGGGATTGGTGAAACTACCACAGATATAAGAAAAGGAGTCCAGACTGTTTAAGGACTTAAGACTAGAATTAGCAGATGCAGAGATGATTTGAAAGAAAGGAAATAAGTATGTAAATAAAGAAAGAGTAAGTTGAACAGTCACAATCGTAGAAAACCCCGCAAAAACTGACAAAATCTGCCAACCATTGCATAATACGATAGTAATCACCTATGTAGAACGGCTGTCAACCTCTCACTGCACTGTCTCCAGTGTAACTGAATAGAGAAGTTAAAAGCTGTCGCCGTTTATTAATAGTGCCGTTTCCACGAGTCGCGGTCAAGATGATAATAAATTAATTAATAAAATAGCCAATTTAGCTTTTTCCTTCTAAAATTTAAGATTATCAATAAATATATAATAAAATAATAAATTCAATCATCTGACCTGTCATATTATTTTTCACTTCCCTTCATCTCAAATTTTATCGAAGGTGTAATAAGGTTGTGAACCGATTTATATTTCTACACCTAGCCACGATATTAACAAGGCCTGTAAAGTTTGGTTACCTATAAACTAATATTTAGAAGTTTTCTCCAACTAGACATATATATATACAAAAAAGGGAGGCTACCATCCTTCTATTTGCCTATGGTATATTTTATGTTTGCGTAGAGAGAATTTAGCTATTTAAGAAATGCTTTGCTATGTTAACGTGATTACATAAGATCAAATGTATCATCAACAAATCGTCTATAGTAGCTGGATTTAAATTTGGGGGACGAATTTGAAACCAAATTTTTCTCGTGATAACACAGAAAGTTGGACCCAATGCTTGGTCTATCCCGCCCCCATACCTTTGTACCTATAGTCCTTTATTAAAACAAAATACAAATTTAGGACAGCAAGTTATAAAAGTTAAATAAAATGTGGCTTAGTAATTCTTATTAATACTTTTCCCAGAGAGATAAAAAGTGAGTTTATACAAATACCGATTGTTTCTTTCAGTTGGATATTTTGTAAATAAGTGTTCTACGCCATAACCTACCATTATGACGTCATTAGCTTCTAAACCCGTTCAGATGCGGATGACGTCATAAGAGAGCTTATCCCATTACAATGTAGAACGTAAATGTTCTTCTAAGATGCATTTGTAACGGAAAATAGAAAATGTTTAAGTGTTATAAAATAAATCAAAAAGAATAAAAGCCAGCGCTAATTATGAATAAGGGAAATACAAAACATATTTATGTGAGAAATACTAAAGCACGTTTTTGCTATGACAAACAGTCTGGCCATTAACAGGCTTAATTCAGATTGGTAAAGATAAAAGACTAAAATTTTCGTCGTTAAAGTGTTCTTGCGCAACGTAACAAGAGAAAATTTCAAATTTGAAAAAAATGGCTCAAATGAACAGCATCTAAACCAGAATAAGCCGCAAAAGTGAAGCCATGTCATTAATCTTGCAAAAAGGACTTCCAGCAAAGTGGATTTGTAACTTACGTGACTGTTAATTTCTTAACTACTTAGAAAGACTATTCGTGAGAGGATATGTTAGAGATCTCATGTAAAATCTCTGCTCTACTGTTTCTGTGTAACCTTTCTCATATATATATATATATATATATATATATATATATATATATATATATATATATATACAGGGTGTTGCAGCAAAATCCGACACTTGACAAAAAGAAAACGAAATATGCAATAAAAACAAAAGTTGTATATGCAGAGACCCGACAGTTTATTTAGCAAGTTAAAGTTACTTACTACATTATTTTTCAATGTAACCGCCGCCGGCGGAGACGACCATCTCAAGGCACGCGCGAAATGAGTCACACGCTTTGGCGACCATGTCTTTGTCGATAGCGGTCGAAATTCTTCTGAGAGTCGACCGCGTTGTGGGCGTGCTTGTTGGTCTTGGCCTCGATCACACCCCTGAAGAAATAGTCAAGGAGGTTGCAGTCGCGTGAGGAGGGCGGCCACAAGTCCGGCAACCAGTGGTGAGGAACATTGTTGAGCAACCACGCTTGGGTCGTATTGGCCTTGTGTGCAGGAGCGGAGTCCTGCTGGAAGAAGTAGGGGCGTCCGGCGGCAATCTCGTCCATCCATGGCTTCACCACGCTCCTCAGCACCTCCTGGTAAATCTCGGCGATGACTCTCAGGCCCTTTTGAAAGAAGAACGGAGGCATTTCGTCCCCCTCGCTGGAGATGACGCCAAGGACCATGATGGAGGAGGAAAACTTCTTATGCTTCACGACGGGAACCTCCTCGATGTCTTTGCAGATCCACCCGTCGTTCTGCCTTTTGCTCGTCTGGTCCTGGTCGAAATTCTTTTCATCAGAGAAGAACCTCATCATCCTGGCATACCGTGCTTGAGCTCGTTCAGCAAAGCTGCCGCCTTGACTTTCCTCGACTCCTTGGAGGCATTCGTGATGAGCATGCGGTGAGACTTGCGGTAGGAGGAGTAACCAATGTCCTTCTTGATCGTTCGGCAGATCGTCGACTTGTGAGAGCCCATGTCAGCGGCGATCTTGGCGTAGCTCTGGCTTCCATCATTGTCGACTGTCTCCTTGACGGCGGCTACGAACTCGTCGGTCCTAACGGCCGAAGATCTAACGTTGTGGGCATTTCGTTGGCAGTAAACTCGTCCTTGTTCTCACAAGTTAGTTAGTTGTCAAGTGTTGGATTTTGCTGCAACACCCTATATATATATATATATATATATATATATATATATATATATATATATATATATATATATATATATATATATATATATATATATATATATATAGATATATATATATATATATATCCCTTTCTCTCTCTCTCTCTCTCTCTCTCTCTCTCTCTCTCTCTCTCTCTCTCTCTCTCTCTCTCTCTCTCTCTCTCTCTCTCTCTCTCTCTCTTAGCGGGGGGAGGGAGAATTATTATTTTTAAAAACACCTCAAGTATCAGCTTTAATTCAGTATGTTAACTTTTCTCAGCAACTTACGTATTAAATTTGAATATCATTAGGACTGTATACAAAGATTTATCCTTTGAATAAGCTCACATATTTTACTAATTAGGATGCCTATGTAGTTGCACAAATTCGGCTCATTTATTTAATATATGACGGTATGCTTTGGTTGAATTATTTAAGTATCGTTATGAGTTGTTTTACTATGTAATGAATATTAGGTTAGGTTATTTGGGCTTGTTGGCTTTATTTCGTAGAATTGCTCATAGTCTGGTCCAATAATTATTCTAGTCCTTGATCTGGACACACCACTTTTGTTTAAGTCGGTGGTATTGACCCTATGACTCAATCCTACGATCATATATATATATATATATATATATATATATATATATATATATATATATATATATATATATATAGGTAGGCTTTAATTCCTACTCTGAACGTGCAAGAGCTGGTTAGAGGCATGTTGTGCCGTAGCCAGGATTCTCACTGTAAAAGTCCCACTTGTTACTGGGGGGAGGTTTGTGATTGTTGAATTCTAAGAGTGCAAAATACAGGTTGAATGAATTAGCAAACGGGATGCTTAATTAAAGTCTTGCCAAGCGTACTTCAAAAGGGAGGAGCCACAAATAAATACACGTAATCAAAATAAACTTTACTTTACACAAATATAATAATTAGCAATAGTTAAACGGGCAAAATTAAGGATTAAATATTAAACACTGACGTTAAGCGTCTAGATTTATAATGACTCAATGGGAGTATCAATCACGGTTAATTAATTAGGTAATTTAAGAATAGAGGGACACTGGGTTTACAGATTACCATTAATTGATGGATTGGAGAGACGACTACTCGGGTCCAGACGGGGTGGTTCGGGTGGCGTTAACACGAGTTCTCGGGGAGAGGGGGGATAAGACGACGGGTTCGGGGCTGCTGGCTGCAGTTCCGGTTAGTTTACTCCTAACTGGATGTGACACTAACAAATAGTAACTTCCAGTAACTATTTGGATGTTCCTTTTCTTACTCAAGTTACGTTGAGCAACAGAGCGTACTCTTCTAGTCACAGACTCTGCGGGGCCATATTTACTTGCAGGAACACTTTGAGACAGCGACCAAGTTGACTCGACGGCGCGTTGGTAGTCGATACGTTACGGCAACGACTCTCGTTCAACGTGAGGATTACGCGAGTAGATTTTGGGACACTGCTGTAGAGGGATAAACGGCGATGTTATTTATATCGTGGATTGTGGGAAATTGAGAGAGAGATCCCATTCACGACAATTCGCTTATCTCAGCGCCTTCCGGACAATCTACATGGTATCATAAAGAAAGCAAATAAGATTTAAGCTTTTTTGTGAGGTAGGCGTTCTTTCGTCCGACTTCCTGTCGCCAGTTGGAGGAAGGGTGGGGGAAAAGAGAGAGAGGAGATGAAGGTCAACTCAAATGACAAATTTCTTTCGTTCCCACGATTGTCTGGCGGCATGTGAGTATGTACATTCCATACCCTCACACTTTACTCTCTTGTTATGCTAGGCACAGATCAACTTACCTACGCATCCATTACTCCCTTCTTGAATGAGGACAACAAAAACTTTCAATTATCCTCCCTCTGTCTGCCTAAGGCTGAGGTCACACATTAGCGAATCGGCTGCGCAAACGGCCGCGAACAAAAAGATGGCCGATTCGTTCCGGATCCCCCGCTCGGAAATAGCGAAGTCTAGGCTATTGACAGAAATCGCCATTTTGTGCGAACCCCATCACCATGGAACGTGTACCAGGTGGCGAGGGAACGTATATGTAGCGGAGCGGCTGGGTGAGAGTGATAGAGAGTCATCGCCCTTCGCTCATATTTATGAGCGAGCGAGCTGCAAATGCGTGAAGATGCGTGGTTGACACATCTCAGGCCCTGCAGTTGCCAGATACACCCGGGTAGCATCACCATTATTAGCCTTCCCGTGACAATAGAACGCAATAGGGACGCCCTTCCTGCTAATCATTAAACTGCGATAATTCGCCCTATCCCGATTCTCCGAGGCTGACTGGGGAAAGTTTTGACATTTTTAAAAGTTTCGCACAGACTAGCAACCCCCCGAGATTGTGCACCAGACTCGGCATGGCCGCCTCGAACCTAGGAGAAGGCAATCGAATGCACGGGCGAATTCCTGGCGATTTGAACGTAACGGACGGAGAATGGGCCATTTTGGGGCTTCACGGCCATTCGCGCAGCCGATTCGGCAATGTGTGACCCCAGCATAATACCGTCCGCAATCTCAAGCTGACACGGCTCCCACCAGACTCTCAAAAGACCGCTAATTCTATTCAGAGCCCTGCCTCGCCCTTAACAAATTTCGCGTGAAAAAAAACACGTATATTAAATAACGATTACTTTCATTTGTGAATATATATATATGTTGAAGAATATGTTTTGAAATTAGGATAGAAATTAGAAAGTTTGAGAGAGAGAAAGAGAGCGAGAGAGAGAGAGAGAGAGAGAGAGAGAGAGAGAAAGAGAGGGAGAGGGAGGGATGGAGGGAGAGAGAGAGAGAGAGGGATGAGTTGTACTTTGGTTGGGGTCTTTTTAAGCTAGATTTTATATGAGTTTGGGTTATTGCAGAGGAAACATAATTACATATCCAGCCCACTAAGTAATTTTACTTTTCATAGTTTTTCTCATTATAAATTTATCTAGTTTAGCAATAGAGATATTTAAAGCAACAGTTTCAAAATAATAATTTCCCACTGGTAGTCTACATGTGACCTGCGTCATGTAAAAGTCTCCCTCCTCCCCCCCCCCCGAGATTTCAGTCAGCTTTGGTCAATAAATCTGCAACATCTTTACAATATTCGTTGTACATATGAAACAAAAAATACTAATTTTTTTTTTAAATAGATTTAGGAAATAACATGATCTTCTGACCAAAGTCGTTGCTCTTACTTATTCTGATTTATGACATTACGACCTTCAAAACTATAATCATTCCTAGACTAACCTTGGAGGATATTGTCAATTATATCATTCGAAAGGGAATGTAAAACAACATAACGGTTTCAAAATTCGTTAGAATCGGCCGAATAGTTATGATGTTATTGCCAAAAAAACATAATTTCCGGGTTAGCCTTGGGAGGGCACTGGCAACTCTATCATTCGAAAGGGAATGTGAAAAAACATAAGAGTTTCAAATTTCGTTAGAACTGGCCGAATAGTTACAATGTTATTACCAAAACAACAAAAAAGCAAAACGGGGACCAACCGACCGAGATAGTGAGATATATACTCGCACGCGACTAATAATCAGAGTTAGATGAGTAATATACTCGAATGAATAGGACGTGCGTATTACGTTTTCCTGATCAAAAGCTTAAAACCAATCCTACTACAAGTTGAACCTCAATCGAGTCAAGTAGTTGTCAAGATCAATTCTAATATCGACCTAATACTTTTTTCCTTGGGATTAAAGTGGCTCTGGGGTCGAACGTAATTTTATGGATAACTAGAGCCCAGTAATTCATAATTCATAACTAATAATTGAACTATGAATTAATAATTTTTAAAAAAGCCTTCGTCTACTTCTTCAATAGCAAAAAATTGTGTGAATAATGGTCAATTCCCCCACGAGAAGGTATTTCTTGTTTGATTAGAAGATATATTTGCACCACAAAATTTTAGGCCTCCTTTTTGACTAAGAATAAGAATATGATATCTTCTTTTTATGAGAAACACTTTACCTTATCTAATAGGCAAACCTACCAAAGGTAGTAGAAATGCACGAAAGTTTGCATACATTCCATTTCAAAACGATCACTTCAAAATAATTCTTAGCAAATTATAAATCTTGAAGCTTCTTTTTTTTTTCTCCCTCTCTCTCTCTCTCTCTTGCGCAATATGGATATATTTTCTTGTTCAACGAAGGCGAAATATGCATCTGTTCTTAGACCTGACACAGCCAGCGACCGATCGCAACCCAATGATGAAGACATTTGTTAAACTTGTGCCGTTCAAGGCCTACTTAATCTGGCACGAATGGGAAAAGAGATGATTACCATTCACACATACTCTCTCACTCACTTCACGCCAAGCGCCAGCCTTCCAAGCAACCTCCAAGAAGCTCTTCATTGACGCGAGCTGCAAGCCCCTTGACTTGTAATCACCAAGAAGATCTTTATATGTTGACATTTTCACTAAATATTATTATCAGCGTGTTTGCATAACCAACTGCTCGAGCGAGACATTTATCTCCATGCAATGAGAGAACATTAAAACTTACTCAGATGTTAGCGCAACACAATTGATGTTTTCCTGTAACTGACGATGGATTTTCATTTTTGAGAGATGTTATGACGCGTAATTCATTTCATCTTCATTCTTAATATGACAGTCATATCAATATTGTTCAAAATCTAATTCAGGATTTAATGCAAAGATTTGTCCGATAAATACGATTTATTAAATAAAAACAAACATTATTCCTCCGTAGAGGAAATTTCTTCCTAGATATAATTAAATTTTAATATTACACAAATTTAATACAACATTATTGAAAAATCTATATAGAAGATAAAATTACGAATGATTAATATTATTGGCAGCCCTTCTGCAGTACCCGCCAATGTTCTAATACCAAACACTGAATTGGAAAGAAGAATTGAACAAGAACTGAAAGTGATAATGAGAAATTAGCTATAAGGAATAGAATATAGCCAAGACTGATAGTGAATAGGAGAACTGAACCAGCTCTGAATGAGAATAGGAGAATATAAGGAAGGCAGTGAATGCGAGAATTTAGCCAAGACTGATGGTGAGTCGGAGAATTTAGCCAGGACAGAGTGAATGGGAGAATTTAATCAGGACTGATTCAATATTTTGAATAGAAGAATTTATCGAGGACTGATATCGGAAAGTAGAATTCAGCCAGGACTGAACGTGAATAGGGAAATGTAGAAAAAAAACATAGTTAATAGGATAATTTAGCTAATACTAATAGTATGAGAATTTACCCAGAACAGAGTGTGAATAGAAGAATTTAGTCAGGACTGATTTTGATTAGGCTAATTTAGCCAGAACTGATAATGAATGGGAAAATTTAGCCAAGACTGAGAGTGAAATGGAGAATTGAGTAAGGACTGATAGTAAATAGGAGAAATTAGCCATGATGAATAATGAATAGGAGAATTGAGCCAGTTCTGTGCCGAAATGGAGAATTGAGCCAGTTTTGTACCGAAATGGAGAATTGAGCCAGTTCTGTAGCGAAATGGAGATGATAGCCAAGAGAATGGGAGAATCTAACCAAAAATGATAGAAAAAATGAGAATTTAGCCAAGACTGATACTGAATAAAAGAATTTAGTGGTTGACATTCTCATCTTTATGCGAATTTCATTACCTGGTTGGTGGACCTCGTCCAGCATTGGAAATGGGTGGTTGACGCAATTGACTAACTCCCCCTTCATCCTCGTCTCTCATGACACCAGAATCTTCAAACCCTCTTTTTTAGCGCATTCACTCCCATCACCTCGTCTACTAGCAGTTGGGTAGATCTGGTTCTATATATCTTGCCTACATATTCAATTCCCCCATCTTCACCACTTTCTTTACAGATGTCTCCTTACAGAATTTGTGCCGGATTTGCCCTCGTTGGTTTTCGCCTCATATGTCCCTTCACCGTCTTCTTAGAGAATGATCTGAGTCTTAATTTTTGGTTACATAGAAATACTCCGGTTTGTTTCACTGGGGTCGTGCGGCACTGAACCAAAATATCATAAGGTGTTTTTTAACTTGTTTCTTCCACTGGTCTATTTTTCGATTTTGTTTGTTATTTCGATCATCCTTTCCTCGATGAGCCAAATACTGCACATCAAGCACTAAATAATATCCACATCAAACGGTGATTTAAGCGCTCCATTGTTATATGCAACAAATATTTTGTCCCAAAATTTATTTGATTTTTTTTTGCTTATTACAAAAAATTATTATCTTACTTTACATTCAGGTCTTTGTAATATCTTTTCACAGTTAATTAAACTCCCTTCCTCGTCGTTGTGGTGACTTCCGAAAGTAAATTTCCCCATTGACAATTGAATTCGGTTCGTTTCCTTTGTTTATTTATCTTCTCGCCCCGCTCAGAATCGACGATGTGAGCAAAGCTTTCTTCTCGCTCTCCACAGATAGTTGGGAAGCGCGTGAGCTCTGTCGATTCATCTGGATTACAGGTGTGAAAAGAGGAATTTTATTCCACCGGTTTCGTTCTAGCAGATAATTTTGTCCTGAAACAATGAAACTAAATTTAGAAACGTGTATTTTGATACTTTGCATTCATCTTAGCGTTGACGAACACTCGGCAAAACAAGTCAACATATTGGAATAATTGAGGGAAGTGTTGGCGAGGATTGAGAGCGCCATGACGGGTGGAAAAGAAGGGAACGAACAGACAAAAGGAGAACATGAATAAATAACAATAGAAAAATTAATAATACTGTATAACACGGATTTTGATACAGCGATTTTCTACGGTATTTTTGTGCAAAAAAAAAAGAAATGACTTTCCCTTTTCACCAAATGACTCCAGTTTTTCGTAAGTTGTTAATGACAAATTAATAAAATATTGAAAATCACCATAACGTATATTATATATGTAGCTCTAAAGGAAAGCACTAACTTGTGAAAAAAGTATTTAAAAGCGTTCATAGGTTTCGTAAATATGAGGTTGGAACGAAAGTAATGTTCGATTTTAAAGTATATATTAGAAATGAAAAAAAATATGGATATGAAAATATTGAATCATAAGCATAACCTCCATTGCTTCTAAGAACCTTATTTCATCTGTCAATGAGCTTATAAATGCCCCGCTGGAAAAAATTCTTTCGATTTTGATGCAAAATATGAATCCAGCTTGTTTTCAACCTCTTCTCTTTATGTCAATCTAAGACCATCTAAATGGTTTCCCTATTCCTTAAACAAGTGATACTCAGAAGGAACAAAGGCAGGAAAATGTGGCGGATGAAGCAATATTTCCCAACCGAGCTCCTTCAAGAGATCTTTGGTCGTTCGATCTATGTGTAAAAGGGCATTATCGTCATAGGTGATGAAAGCTCTTCTGTTGGTCCAAAGCTGCTTAAAAACGTTGAAGTTTATTTCAGTAGAGATTAACCTTGATTGATTGATATCTAACAGTTCGTAATGAACAATGCCTTCAATATCCAATCACACACTCATCGTGAACCTTTTTGGATGAAGTCTGCCTCTCGGTTGTTGATTGTCGTGGTATTCGTGAGCGGATACCTTTGCTGCAGAGAAATCTACTTACGTTGCAGGCATCTAAATGAATAGACCAGCTGCACAGGGCTAATAAGAGGTGAGTGCGTGAGGAGATTAATGGTTGGCCAAGGGGAAGATTCAAATACCAGGTTTCATTCAAGGTTATTGAAAGATTAAAAAGAAAAATAAACTTTAATTACACTAATAATGCTAATTATGGAAATGTCTACAGGGGCAAATGAATGGGAGAATAATGTCGCTCCCAATGAAATAATAAATCAAATACTAATCAGATTAACGGGGATCAAAATATGGGACTTTGTCAGACAAGAAAAATGTAGGTAAACGCTGGGGGAGTCCAATTAAAGGGTCGGGAGGAGGATATCAGGTGGCGAGTACAAAAGGGGGATTATCCTCGAAAATGGGTAAAAGAGTTTTACCTTGACGGCTTGACTCATGGTGAGAGAAGCGATGCTTACGAGGCGAGCTAGTCTTGCGGCTCGAGGGGCGTTATACCCTTGACGGATGGGTCGGAATTACCTGAAGCACGAGTAAGGTAATTTCCAGGCTGGGTGAGATACTCTCGAATTTGGATGAGTAATATTAGACGAGGAGACGTGGTTTCCTTGACGGGATGAAAAGAGTGGTTGGCGCAATTCTCCAAAGAAAAAGTCGTTTCACGAATTTGCCGATTGGCTGTGGCCAAACTCATAAAAATATGTCTAGCCGACAAGACCTAACTCCGACGTTCTACTCGAGACGAGGGGCTGTATCTTCGCGAAAGGGGCGAGCGATACTCTCTGACGAGTAGCCTTTGAACTTAGTTAAATACCCTGCTGGTTTCCTCGCTAGAAAGCCTCCAGGCATTGAAGTCTCTTGGGAGTAACCATTGGCGCCAGTCTCTTTAGGCCCAAACGAGATAAAACGACCGAGGAAGCTTCTTCTCAAATAGATCCTGGCCTCCAGGCAGGAGAGGGTCGAAAAAATGCATCTCAGCAAGGGATAGGCCGACACGAGAATATTTCTCTCTCTCCTTGCGTTAAGATATCTAGCTTAGGCTCACGTACTTTCTTCTTGAAGTGGGGAGGGGCTCAAGGTGGACTTTAGGATTCGTTCTCTCACATTGATTAATTCTTCTTCCTCTACGGATTTACGAAAGGCGGCGTTTAACTCTATGTTAAAGAACCCAATTCTCATCACAAGTAACAAGCCGGTCGAAAAATTATGTCTGAAGGTATCATGAAAGCAATGAATAACATCATGCAACACGCTCTTGCAGAGTCGCCGTGGACAGTTCGTGCGCGACCCATTTTCCAATCACTATAACCTTTCCAATCATTTTAGTTGGAGTAGAACATTCGTATGGGTTACTTTAATTTTTTCTTTAAGTTCCCTAAAGGTTGTGGCAGGAGTTGTTGTGACAACAGCTTTCAACTCTTAAAAGTCAAGTTTTGGGGGGCGACCTTTTTTGGTGTGTCTTTTATACTGAATTCCGCATTTGGGAAAGGGTAAAACCACATCGTGCAATTTCTTTCATTTACTGAGTCATCCATATACTGGGTATTGCAAAAGTCCTTTTACATTCGTTACAACGATCTCAACAAGGGACACAATGATAGTGCAGTAAGGATTTGTCTGTTGAAGAAGATAACTGTCATCGCCGAGGAATTAACAACTTTTCAGGATGTGGAGAAGATTGAAGCTGATCGGGAATATTACCAATTCACTCCTGTATACACAGAAAATGAGACAATAAAAGGAAGAAAAGTATGTGGGATAAAATTGCTGAGTTCCTTGAAGTGCCTTCAGAAAGTATTTTCGATATGCCTCCTACTAAGCATATGAAACCCTATGATTTTTTCATCAAATTTGTTCCAAATTTATTGATTGGTAACATGTCTGATAAAATTAACATTTCTCGTCTTCAAATGAAACGCAAATTGTTAAATACCAACTCTCAAGGGATAACAAAACCACTTTTGGTTTTCAAGTTGAAATTGGCACAGTGAAATTTTCAAATTTACGACTGTAGTGGAATAGTAAACGTCGTTACCCATTAATTGTTTGATACTTTGCTTACCAATCTTCACTGCATCGATAACGCATCACATATTGAACAAGATATAGATAAGTACTGAAATCTTTAGCAAAGTTTTTTTGAAAATCTACATTAAGAAAAAAAAATTGGTGTCGATGAGCAGTTAATTCCTACCCAAAGAAATTTGCAAGTAATACTCTACATGAAAGGAAAACACAATTCATAGAAATTAAGAAGTTTTTAACTATGTAGTGAATCAAGAATGCCTTACAGCTTCATTTCGCCCGACGGAAAATCGACAAGTCTTCCTGAAGAATATACTGATCAAAGAAAGTATAATGCTACTATAACGACGGTGGATGAAAATTTTCCCAAACCTTTCTGTTGCTACAGGATATTCTGAGATAACTATTTTACTTTCCCCTAATTAGTGTACCATCCGTTTCCTTATGGAATTTATTACATAAAAATAGTCAGGAGAAAAAGAGTTGGAAACTTATCTGTACTTCCAAAGGGTTTATTCCTAAAACACCAATGTACAATGAAAGGTTGCTCAACATAGATGAAAGAACGTGCCTTGTCTAGTGGAATGACAACCCTATTTTTACTATGGTTTCATGAGCTTAAGACTAGTAAGAAACGGCTGGAGATGTACTGCGATGGACCAAAGTATAAATAGCCAAAATTGAATTTAATGTCCCTCACTTTTGATAGAATATAACAAAAATATGGGTGGAGTAAATAAGTTCATCTAAATAATGGATTTTACAGAATTTATCTCAAATCAAGAAAATGGACCTTAAGAGTCATCTTTCACTGTATTGACTTCGCTAATGTGACATCGTGGCTGCAATATAATATTAAATATTCTATTAAAAGACCAGATGCCTCTGTTTTTAGAGTAGAAATTAGTGAATGTTTAATAAAATGCAGTTCTAGTCCACTCTTTGCGCCTTCTTCTAGTTGACCATTTGTTTTTGCCCAGCATCGTCTACTAAATGATGTCTACTTTGACAGTTTGGAAAAAAACGGTACGGCGTTAATAATGTTAAAGATGAAAAGTTGCTCTTTGTTTGAACAAAAAAGTAATTAATTCAGGAAATACCGTAAAAAAAAATATATATATTTTTTTATTTTTCGAAATAAAATATTTGGGAGCTTTGCATAAAGAGGAATTTTATAATTTTTTACTACCAATAATTCACTAAGATGCAAATTTGAATCCTGCTGTAATTCCTTTATTGAGTAGGATTTTCAGCTATAACTTGCATATTGCTTAATTAGTACTTTTTTTTAAATTATTAAAACAAAATTCTAACAGACCAAAAATACGTGATAGAGGGATTTATTGAAATAAAGAAGCAGCAAATGAAGCATTAAGTAGCAGGATGAATAAAGATCCAGATGGAAAGCGGAAGTCATTTTTTAAGTTATTAAAAAAATAATGGTAATTTACTTTCAGGCAATGACAAGGTATAGGTAGATGGAAAAACAAGAGAATAAATATGATTACCTTCATGGATACAAGCCTAAGTTTTGTAAAAACAAACACGTTATTACCCACATTACAGATCTCATAAGGTCATAGAACAGATACAAGATATTATTAGTGTTGGGAGAAGTAACAAAAAATGTTAGTCGAAGCTTTAGTAGATGATACAGTGACCGAGATACTAAAAGGTGGTAGTGACAATGGTATAGAATGGGTCTAGAGCAGTGGCTCTCAACCTTTTTCACTCCATTCTCCCTACATGAATTTTCAACATCCTTGTGGCTCCCCTTCATTTTTCTCCCCAAACCACCCTTCCAAAAAAGGTAAAAAAATGTATATGAAGAGAGCACCTTTGCTTTATTGTTTATTACAAAATTGACAATTATAATTATCCTATATTTTGATAAATATTTGTGATATACTTCTCTAAATTTTAATTAATGTATTTTTTATATCAAAATCTGAAGCATTTGTATCTGTAATTGAGTTTTATATATCAATAAATTAATGCATTTTTGTAGAAGGGTGGAGAAATCAGACTGACCTAAATAGGTAGTTGGAAGATGCAAAATTAGTCGAAGTGCACTCTAACTAACTTTTAGATATGACTGATACATTTAACACCACAATCATTGGGAATGGTAATAATATCAAGTGTGGCAGTGAATGGATTCCTTACGAACTTTCCTTTTTACTCCTCTAATTATGAAAGTACATTTTAATTTCACTTTCTAAGGATCTCAGGTGATGAGTAATTTCAGTTTTAAGTAATGGGTCAAAGAGGCGATCTTCTTGATTCTCGCCAAGATGAGTTCAAAGGTCTTCTTCTTGATTCTCGTAAAGAACAGTTCCAAGGTCTTCTTGATTCTTGTCAAGAACAGTTGAAAAGTCTTTAAACATGGCAAAATTGCTGGCACCGACTTTTCTTTGCCAATTCAGGAGCTTGGCAAGAGATGCACAAAGAAAATCCATCAGGTGAAAGACATTTATTTCTTTTCCCTGTAATTGAGATTTAACCTATTTAGCTATTTAAATATATCTGATATGCATAAAATGAAAGACGGGGCTCACACAAAACCTCATTGAATTAACTCAAGAGATCACCTTTCTCTTGCATTTCTAGGGACAATGGAAAGTCAACGCACTTTGGAATAAAAGAGAAGAAATTTATGCTCCGAATCCATATCTCTACAAAGGTTCTGACAAAGGCCAGAATTTAGAACTTCAGCTTTTACAAAATTGATACATTTGACCACAACCTCTAGGATCTTGCAAAATGCATCATGGAGGGTTTTCGAGGCCAATGCTAAACGCTAGATCAATCATTTATAATGGTTGAATTTTGCCATTAACCATTCAGTCATGTGTTTCTTTAATTGTACGATTAATTATGTAACTGTAAAATTTTATTGTCGAAGTAGGTAATTTATGGGGAGGTGGTGAAGATATTAGTTTATGGGGGAAGGATGATGCCTGGTTATGAGGGTGTATAAGTTACCACTGCAGTTACCCAATTAGGTTACCTGTTTGCGAGCGCGTTGATGGTAATTATAGGGCGCGTATTGAAGATTCATCGTTGCTATTGCGTTCTACGAGTGATGAGAACTTTAGGCAGCGGGCCTACTCTATTCATCTGTCGAATTGGCTCTAACTCCTTAGGATTTCTCACGAAGGTTATAAGTTAGGATGGTCTTACCGAAGGTGGTCGGTAATCCGAGTAAGTAAAGGACTTGAAAGGACGCGGCCAAGAAAATATAACTTTATTCTTAAATTAGTCTACTAAAGCTGGCAAAGCGGAAACGTCTCAAGTTCTTTGCGGTCAATGTGTAGGCTTTCGGGTTTACACGAAGGGCCGAGTCTAAAGTCAGCAGGAATTAGACGAGTAAACGGGGTTCCGTGACGCTACTAAGGGAATGAACGGAGTTTAAAGAATAATAATTCTCTGACTAATAATGATCTTAATAATGATGCCTGACCCATGAGAGTAATCTTTATATATATGTTTCTTTTCCAAGGGGCGAGACCTTGACTTGTCTGTGGGGCGAACCAATGGTCTAATTCGTTCATTATTTCCACCCCTTCGGCGAAGTTTCCGATGGCTCTGTGTATCTTGTTGTGCCTGCATACTTCAATAGATTTGGCTGAATCGCTGGTTGCAGGTCTCCGTGAAATTTCCCTGATAAGAGTCTATATTTGTTCAGCTACTAATAAATGTTCCCAATACGCGAATGTTTATTTGTGTGCGATCCTCGTATTTGACCAGCTGGTCACCTTCGATATCTTTGTTTTTCCGCGCGACTCTTAGAGACTGCTTACCCCCGATCTGTTTGTACAGTTCAACACAAATATAGTTTCATTTCCTAACTCTATTTGGTTTCCTATTCATTAGACTTGACCTATTTTTCCTTAATTTACATACATAGCAGTTTTTAGGATTTGGTAAATCCACCGAGCCTCCAACTGTGGAGTTCCTCGCTGGGCTTATTATATCCTGTAATTTTGGTGCCAGAGGCCTGACTATTTTATATACTAAGCCCTACAGGACTCCCCTGCCAGTACTGGAGTTAACGGAAAAATAACGCATTGTGAAAACATAGGTAGATACATATTAAAATATATTTCAGGCAGACCTAAAATATAACAGCATTTTTAACATTCGTACAGGGCATCAGTAATCGTAAGCACATATATCTGTACTCATCAAAACGGGCCTATTCATTATGCTATGACCTGCCATATAAAAACAATAATATATAATTTATCTTACAATTGGGTCTCATCCCTTGCCTTTTTACTGCTATACAAATGCTACAATGTTCTGCCATATAATAAACATTAATATATAATTTATCTTACAATTGAGTCTCATCCCTTTTCGACTGCTAAACAAATGTTATAATTATGACACAGTACATATATGCATAGTCTCGACACGCAAGAAAGCTACAGAGTAAAGAGGCGCACGGACATTTTGGCCTCTTTCTCTCTTATGCCACGGCTCCCAGGTTTAGAACCACAGACCTAGAGGCTGTATTGTAAGTTTTTTGTAAGTCGATCCAAATTTTAGGACAGTAAAAATACTGGCAAAGAAGCATTCTATGAGGACAGAGTAGAGATAGGTGAATGCAAGAACTACATGTAAGTGGGATGAGTGGATTAGCCAAGATTTATGCCAAAATTCGTGTAGGTGTGCGATCATGTATCAGAGAGAAAAATTCCTTCCAATGCGAGAATATAAATAGCCCATTAAATTACCAACTCAGGACGGACTCGCCGTAGCGTGACGGCAGAGTGCTGGCCTTTGGATTCAAAGACCCGCGATCGATCCTCAAGTCCACAATTTTTACGAAATAAATTCACGAAGAAAACGAAGACTACGGAAAACGCTTTAAGGACAACTCAAGAAGACTCAAGATAAAATGGATCGCCTCAAGAAAGAAAAACGAAAGAAAACGACTTCGAGGGCTAACTCATCAAATCAACAAGAAATCATCACGTCATGAAGAATAAAAGAAATCAGCAAGAAGAACTCATCCCATCAAATCGTCAAGAAGAATTGAGAAGAAATCATCACGTGATCAAGAATTAAGAAGGAATCATCACATCAAGATAAATGCTAGTTAATATGAAGATACATCAAGAAAAGAAAACGAAGATCAAGAACTAACCCAGCCAACTTAAAGAAGAAGGAATCTCAGCCTACAAGAATACCAAGAGTCAGATAAATGGAAAAGGGGCAACTTCAGTCAAGAAGAAATAAATAGATTCGATATAGAAATCCCAAGATGAATGATATTGATAAACGAATACCAATAAAAAATATGCCCCCCCCCCCATATTCTAATTGAGCGTGTAAGAAAAATAACTGTTGTGAAAAACAATGTAGGTTAAGAGCGTCATGATGTTGAGTGGATCAAGTGTGCATTCAGTCACCTGGCTAAGTAAACAAGAGATGTCAGATGTATGCTGACTTTATGGTGTTGGAAAAGGCGTAGGATCATGCCCAAAGGGAAGCGTTTGGGGGGATTCTAAGAACATAAGTAGGTTGTAGACTTACTTAATGTAAACTCTTTTATGTTGCAAGCAACGCATGAATTCTGGTGAAAGAATGCGTGCGGGAATGGTTTGATATTCTTCGGTGTGTGAATCCAAGGCATGTGATGTCTTTATGGCTGTTTAATACCTCTACATATAGTTGGAGTGCTGTTTGAATTATTATGATGAAAAGAGATTAAGATGATAATGTTTGAGGTATATGATGTGGGTGAAGTGTGATACTAGAGCAATAACCCACATAGTCACTACAAATTCTCTTCTCATGTGTATTCTCATCCAATTTTCTTATGTCTATTCTCATCCACTTTTCTTTCATGAGAGTGCCACGTCAGAACAATGTTGACCAGAAATTCATTCACATAGCACGCCATCGATAAGAAGGGCCAATTGGCTAAAAGGAGAATGGGAAACTTTGAACTCTAATAAGGTATGAAGGGAAGGGGCGGTATTAAAAAATGTGCTGATTCGTCCCCACAATGACACAAACTAAAACTGTTATTGGAAGAGGTCTCGAAGAAAGTCAGTTGCAATGGTTACCTTTCTCTCTAATAAAGTATGAGGGGATAGTACGCTATTTATTGAGGCGTTAAGGCATGTCGACTTTATCTTCTACTAAAACAGTGTTGTCGAAGGAGTGACGAAAAAAGGTCTATTGCACTTGGCAAAAGGGACCCTATTCGACGATAAAACAATATGGAATTTTATTCATTTGTTATGCAAAAGAGAAGGAGTATTCCATCGACCCTAAATGTTTTGGGCCATAGCCAAATACTTTAAAAGTAAAGGTGTATAAAAGATAAAATTAAAACTAGATCAAACCATGTCTATACCAACAAAGGAAGAGTTCACGTTGCAAAAATAAGACTCAATACAATGAACTTGACAAACACGCGGCCAACGACCCCCTAAGTAGTTCAAAAGTGGATCTTTAAAAAGAAGGACAATAAAAGTTGCCATCTTTGAACCGACTCGCAGAATTTTATGAAAAAATTGCGCTTGGGGTCAACAATTCAAAATCTTCCCGAAGTACTGACCCATATACTTCTCTTCTCCTTGAAAAGATGAGGGAGAAATTTGTGTTCTCTGAAATTAGTGGTGGAGGGGACGAATTTTATACTCTTTCATCCTGGCTACATTTAGTCACTTCTTAGAACGACACGATTGGTCAATGGGGAAGCTGGCTATGCTCATCTCTACAAACTGGTTTGACTGAAGTGGCTACTAACTTGACCTAACCGACTATATTTAGACAATGTTGAAGCTGAGCTCAACGTGAGAGAAAAGAAGCAGGTAAAAGGCAGATAGAAATAGAGTAAAATAAGCCTAGGATGACAGCCACGAGATTAATCAGCAGACCATATCATGGTTGAGTGGAATAATAGATGTCATTCTCAATGATTTTTTATAGCGATAACCACACAGATGATTACGAATAGCAAGTTGAGTATCAGAATTCTCGTAATCGCCGAGGAAATAGCGAGTTGAGTATCAGATTCACGTAATTGTCAAGCAAATAGTGAGTTGAGTATCAGAATTCGCGCAAATGCCAAGCAAATGGGAAGTTGAGTATCATATTCACGTAATTGTCAAGCAAATAGTGAGTTGAGTATCAGAATTCGTGCAAATGCCAAGCAAATGGGGAGTTGAGTTTCAGATTCACGTAATTGTCAAGCAAATAGTGAGTTGAGTATTGGAATTCGCGCAAATGCCAAGCAAATGGCGAGTTGAGTATCATATTCACGCAATTACCGAGCAAATAGGGAGTTGAGTATCAGATTCACGCGATTCCCCAGTAAAAAGAGAGCTGAGTGTCAGATTCACGTAATTGTCAATCAAATAGCGAGTTGAGTATCAGAACTCGCGTAGTTGCCAAGGAAATAGCGAGTTGAGTATCGGATTCACGCAATTGCCGAGCAAATAGCGAGTTTAGAAATCAGAATTATCGCAATTGCCGAGCAAATAGCGAGCTGAGTATCAGAATTATTGCAATTTCCGAGCAAATAGCGAGTTGAGTATCAGAGTATCAGATTCGCGCAATTGCCTAGCAAATAGCGAGTTGAGTATCAGAATTATCGCAAATGCCGAGCAAAACCGAGTTGAACATCAGAATCCTCGTAATTGCCGAGGAAATAGCGAGTTAAGTATTATATTCACGTAATTGTCAAGCAAATAGCGAGTTGAGTATCAGAATTCGCGCAAAGGCCGAGCAAATTGGGAGTTGAGTATCATATTCACGCAATTGCCGAGCAAATAGGGAGTTGAGTATCAGATTCACGCAATTCCCTAGCAAGTAGAGAGTTGAGTATCAGATTCACGCAATTGCCAAGGAAATAGCGTCTTTAAAAATCAGAATTATTGCAATTGCCGAGTAAATAGTGAGTTGAGTATCAGAATTATTGCAATTGCTGAGCAAAGAGCGAGTTGAGTATCAGAGTATCAGATTCACGCAAATGCCAAGCAAATAGCGAGTTGAGTATCAGATTCGCGCAATTGCCTAGCAAATAGCGAGTTGAGTATCAGAATTATTGCAATTGCCGAGCAAAACCAAGTTGAGTATCAGAATTATCGCATTGGAGAGCAAATAGGGAGTTAAGTATCAGAATTATCGCAATTGCCGAACAAATAGCGAGTTGAGTATCGGAGTATCAAATTCACGCAATTGCTGAGCAAATGGAGAGTTTAGTATCAGAAATATAGCAATTGCCGTGCAAATAGGGATTTAAGTATCAAATTCACGCAATTGCCGAGCAAATAACGAATTTAGAAATCAGAATTATCACAATTGCCGAGCAAATACCGAGTTGAGTATCAGAATTATCGCAATTGCTTCTGTGTTTGTCATTCTAAAGCCAAAAGTTATGTTTCCTTAACCATAACTTTTACATTTTTGTACCTCAATCCCTCTTCTTATCTTCCTTTGAATACATACTAATTATGAGCACAACGAGATCAAAATAATCGAATAGAAAAGGTAAAGAGTTAGAAGAATTGATACTGATTTATCAGATAATTTTGTCGATTAAAACCCTTTTTAAACAGTTCTACGAAGAGATGTATTGGCATAAGTCACTGCCTTTGGTCGCATAAATGTCAGATTTCAAGTGTATTTGTTTGATTCGTGGATATTACTAAAAAAACATTAAAACGAAATTGAAGCGCTGTATTTATTTTAAATGTATCCGTCATCAAAGATATGTCGTTTAAAAAATTACTCAATTGTTGTTGTGAGAAAAATGATATCGCAAATTGTGTTATAAGAATTATATTTTAGAAGTGCTAAAATATATGGATACCATCTCAATTTGCAACACTCAAAAATTAGAAAACTACCGTAGTATTCTTAAGAAAAATTAATTAACTAACAAATGCTGATCCTGCCATCTCCGTCATACAATACTTTTTAATTGATGCGTTATTTATATTTGATCTATATATGATTAGAAAAACTAAAGAGCATGACGATAATAAATAACATTAGAAAAGCAAACAAAAAATCAGGAAGGTTCGAGGTAATGGAAGCCTGATGATGCGAAAGTGAGCTTTCAAATGTAAAGTTAAAACAAAATGACAATCAAAATATTTGAATAATTCATACATAATAATGCTAGGCTGAAGGTTAGATGCTAAAGTTTATTTTAATCAAATTTGCTGGACAGTATGTGTCTGAAGATCCATATCAGGTAACTCCTGATGAACTGAAAATCAGAATTTCTTTAAAATTGGTGCGGATTTTACAACTTATCATTTTATCAGATTCATTTTTTTTCCTTTTCTACATTTGTTGTTTAATTATTGCATAACGATAGCGACTAGAAGAAGTTTCCGATAAAAGCCAGGATTGATCAAAAGGTGAACGGTAAGAGAAGTAAGATCTAAATTCTTCAGGGGCAGAATCGCTGGCACCGCTCAATCCATGAAGGAGATCGATGTGATCCATAGAGTCAAAGAGAGATCAAGACTTATAATAATAAATTGGCGGAGATGAAGATGGTCGTTGGAGTGCGCAGTAATCCTAGCAGGAAAGTAGTAGAATTTTTACGCTTTTGCATGAACGTTAATGTCTGTGCTCTCCGATAATATAGGCCAGTTGAAGTGAAGTTCAACTGATGATACTCGTATTCTTGTGTGGCATCGTAGTTAACAGAGTTGGAAGGGAGTATCCGCCGTCCTTCCTGCCCCGTCAGTATCCTCTGTCCGCCCCGCCTGTACCCGCTATTCGCGTCTCGTTGAACTCTGCACAATTCTGGCAGAATCCCTCAAGCTCCCGGTATTCTCGTTAATTCAAGTGAGTATACCTCGACCCGCTTCCGCCTGCTACTCGAACGCAGCACGCTCAATCTTGAATGTGTTACTCGAAAGAAAGATTTAAGTTCGCCCCAGTAATAGTCATTATCCAGAAACTATTGTTTGAACTTTGCGCCAAGGCAAGTATTACTCTCAAGAACCAAATCTTCGAGGTAACAGCAACGCGCAAGTTCCCTCCCCCCAGTGTAAGCCCCATCATCGGCTTAGTTACGCTCAAGGTCGTTCGAGCGTCCCTTGGTCAATATTGTCCGTTTGTTTGCATGGTGACCGTCCTCACCACGTTTCTTCCTCCCTTAGGTGTTGAGGCCCCAGTGCCTCTAGTGTATGTATAGCTCATTCTAAAACTCCTTTTACCTTGTAAAATAAAAATAATATTGATTTGCATATTAGTAAAGTTAATTTTGTACCAGTTTTTCTGTTATCCCAGAACTCCAAAATAGTTAACTATTGTCCAACCTACTTTCAGTTAATTTGCACTCTGCTTATATTGTAAACTTCTCACGCACTCGGAAAGCAGATAGAGTGAAATTGACCCTATTCTACGACATCTATATTAAACTGGTGTAAGGTGTGTAGGGTTAACCTACGACATCTATACTAATCTGGTGTAAGGTGTGCGGGGTTAACCTACAAAATCTTTATTTATCTGGTATCCAGTTTATGGGGTTAATCTTGGTCGATCAATTGATTGAAATTTGCCTAATTTATTGGTTAACCTTGGTTGAATTGTTAATTTTTGGCTAATCTTAGTTCTAATCCTGGAGTTAAAAGGTGAGAAATAACAATTTCATACCTATTTTTTGCGAAGTGTATTTGTTCCCGTTCCCATTTATTTTTTTTGTGAATTGATTGTCGAGTGACCGAGGTTAACTATTAATTTTATACCCTCACGGAATTGAATTGTTGTCTTTTGAGGCCTCATCTCGTGCCATAAGTTTGAGGTATAGAAAAAATAGTGTTATTCTTCGTATTGCTGTGCTCTAATCTCAATTGCATTGAAATCTCGACAGCAAAAGCTCTCTAGCGAGTGTTCGTCCCACTCCTTGTCGTTCGTGTGTTCGTTGGTTAGCAAAACCATTCGCACTCCCGTTCGTGCGTGAAGGAACCCATAATTCACACATACTCGTTGTCGTGCGTTAATTTCATTCTTGTTGTTGTGTCCATCGCGTAAACCAGCAAGCATGTCACCGTTTGATTTTTTTAAGGCCAAAGGGGAGTCACTAGGACTCAGCGGAAAAGATTTGATGTCTTACATTCAGGAAGAAGAAAGAAGAGAAAGAGCTGAAAGAAGAGACAGAGAAGAAAGAGAAAAGGAACGAGAGGAAAGAGAGAGAATTCGCTCTCATAAATTGGAGATGAGCAGAGCGAGGAAAGAGACGCTCTCCATAAACTCTTAGAGTGTTAGGCTAGACGCACCGCAAAATGCGACCTCAAAACTCCTCGTCTTTGAAAAAAGTGAAGACTTTGGATCTTATCTCACCCACTTCGAAAAGATCTTCGAGGTGAACCAATGGGACATCGAGACAGACGGCGTAGCACAATTATTGCCTTTGTTGAGCTCTCAACTTGGACTATATTTATATCCCTTCCATCAGAGGTAACAATTGATTACTCATTGTTAAAAGCCCAGTTGCTCTCCGCTTACAACATGAACCCCGATTTCTCTCGAGCTAAATTTAGGCACTGTCGCATTCAACCTAATCAGACTTTTCGAAAATTCGGCTACTCCCTACAGCGTCATTTTAATTCGGGGATTGACGCGTCCAAGGTGCCTCCTGAATACGACGCCCTGGTTGATTTCGTCCTCAAGGACAAATTTCTTGCGTCTCTCCCTTCGGAAATCAGATCCTTCGCGAAGGATCGGATGTGTTATACTCTCAAGGAATGCATCGAGGAGGCAGACGTCTACGCAGCTAGCCACAACTGCTAGCCGAAAGAAGGGAAGAAATCAGAACACCCATGTCCTAAATCCAAAATAAACGACAACAAATAGGTTCCTATTAATAGGAATAGGTTCGTTAAGGTGATTGGGCCCTCCAAACCCAAACCCCTCTTCTCGTCGGACTACCGTGATGTTAAGCCCTTTTCTCCCAACACCTCTGCCTCGTCGTTCCATAGGAGGACCATCGTGTGCTATTCCTGTGGAGTTCCTGGCCATCTGAGATCTAACTGCCTTCAAAACTCGCAGTTTAAAAGCACCCTTCATTCACACCAGGTACACCACCTCAGTGTCACTTCTACGCCACCACCGTCACAAAATGAAGCTCCCTGGCTTCTTCGAACCCGCCGAATACGGCTGGGCACAAGATGAACTTTTTGTTCCATAAAAGTTCCCCTGGGGCCCTCCAATTTGAAACTGCAACCGTGTTTGGGTGCTGACCGTGATACTGGATGCACCTGTATTGTTGTATCCGATGCACTACTCCCCTTGTGGCTCCAAACCAAATAATTTGCCCAAGTGCATGATTACTTTGGGGGCGCCAATAAATCCCCCATTGGGCTGAATTCATGGCAGCCCTCGGCAAGTTTTGCTCTTTCCTAATTGGTCAGTCACCCCGGGTTTCTTCCGCCCCCTTGGCTCAACCCGTTACCACCCGTTCCCGCGCGAAGAATAAACTGGAAGCCCCTACACCTCTGGAAGCCCCTACACCTCTGGAACCCCCGTGTGCTCCTGAATTCAAGAGTGGGATCACCCATGACTTTGCCAAAAGCCAAAAGGAATAAGAATCTCTTCGTCCCCTGTGGACCAAAGCCAAGAATAAAACACGCGAAACCGTCAGCGGGAATAAGGTGATTTCCTTCCTCGCCAAGGACGACTTCCTCTATCCAGTGTGCACCGAGGAAAACGATACCTAGTCGCGCACACTAAGTGTACCCCAGTTCCACGTCCATTCAATCCTGCAGACGGATCACGGTAGCCTATTTTCTGGTCATTTTAGTCACACGAAGACCGCTCAGAGGATCTTCAAATAATTTTATTGGCTTGGCGCAACTGACGAATTCTTCGATATTGCCGTCCGTGCCACATTTGCCAAAAGATGGGCATAAAAGGACGAGTTAGACCTGCGCCCTTGCAAAAGGGATCTCTAATGTCTGAACCCTTCTCCCGAGTAGCTATCAACCTAATCGGACCAATCCACCTCCCGTCGAGCTAAGGCCATAGTTACTTTTAACGCTGGTCGACTTTGCCATTCGATTTACAGAGGCCGTACCCCTCAAGAAAATTTATAGCATCTCCTGCGCCGAAGACCTTATTTCTATCTTTTCCCGTGTGGGCCTACCGAAAGAAATCCTCTCGGATCGTGGTAGTCAATTCACTTCGAATTAATAGAGTACGTCGGTAAATTATTGATGATCAAGCCCCTATTTTCCACTCCTTTTCACCCGAGTGGAAAGGGAATGTGCAAAATGCTAAATGGAAACCTAAATGCAATTCTCAGGAAGTTGTGTGCAGATCAGCCCACTAAATGGAACCACTTCCCTCCGGTAGCCCTATTTGCCTACCGTCAAATTTCCCATCGTACTTTAGGTTTCACCACCCTTTGAACTTTTATATGGTAAAAACGTCCGAGGCACCCTGAGTATCATAAAGGAACTTTATTCCAATCAGAAATTGGATCAAAATATACAGGCTTCTTATTCGTACCTACTGGATTTAAGAAATAGGCTGGAAAAGTGCGCCGAAATTACGTTAGAGAACGCCGACGTCAATTTTGACAAGTATAAGACATACTGCGATTGAGAGTCCAAAGAAAGGAAATTTAACCCCGGAGAAGAAGTTTTGCTTCTCCTCCCCATGGACAACAACAAATTGTTGAGCCAGTGGAAGGGCCCCTACCACATTGTCGAGAAGCGTGGACCCCGTCGATTACCTTATTGAACCCCCTCGGGAAGAAAGCTTTCCCATGTTAACATGCTCAAACGGTACCACCGCCGCGCGAGCATCAACCAGATAGTTGCATCGACGAAGAATTCTCCATAGAATCTGGCTACCCCCTGGACCCCTTTTGCGTAATCCAAGTTGCCTGCGTGAAGCAAGAAAAAGAATACCCGTTGCATGTCTTTTCCGACTTTAATAATTCCCCGCTGCGGAAATTAAGGTATGCGACCAGCTATCATATGTTTAAAAGGATCAACTGCAAGCACTCCTGAGTCGTTTTGATGATGTCATCACCGAGATCCCCGCTTGTGCTACTCACTTAGAGCACAATATACAACTAACCACCCTGGAACACATCCGATCTAAACCATAGCCCTTGCCTATACACATCTGGGAAGCAGTTAATAACGAAGTGGATAAACTTCTACTGTTGCAGATCATCGAACTTTCGGAGTTGAGCTATTGTTTCCTGGTTGTCATGGTAAAGAAGGCCGATGGTTCTTATCAAATGTGCATCTATTTTAGAAAGCTAAATTAGGTTACCGTATTTTATGCAGAATCAATCACCAACATATATCTGAACCTCCAACTTTTTGAGAAGGCCAAGTTCATCTCCGAGCTGGATTTATGCAAGGCCTATTATCAGAAACGCTTGAGGAAGGAAGTGAAGAAATTTACTGTTTTTCACACCAAAAAGGGCCTCATGCCTTATGGCCTTATGGTGACGGCTTGCAGCAATTATAATCGGATGATGAGGAGGATTTTAGAAGGCTTACCCAACGTCACCTTCTATTTCGATAATGTTTATGTGGCCACCGAAGATTGGGATGAACACTTAACCACTCTTCAAGCCCTTCTCTATTGACTCCAGGAACACAACTTTATAATTGGCTCCGACAAGTGCCACTTCGCTTTTGACACTATCGATTACCTCGGCTTCCATATCGGGAATAATCGATTATCCCCCAGCAAGAAAAGATCCGTGCCATCATGGACATGCAGTTGCCCACTAATAAAAAGCATCTGTGATCCTTCATAGGCTTTAAATTATTCTATCGTCGCTTCAGACCCAACATTGCGACGATCTCCGCCCCCTTCTGTGAGCTATTAAAGAAGAAGGCCCCCCGAATGCCTCGAGTGGACGCCACTTTCAACTCACAGCTTCAGCAAACTCAAAGAGAAGTTGGCATCAGTCCCTATCCTCCGCCTCCATAACTCGGACAAACTTTTTTGCATTCGCACCGACGCGAGTAATGACGGTATAGGATGTGTTTTCCTCCAATATGAGGATAACGGCGAAAGCTTCCCCATCGCTTATGCAGGCACAAAATTTCTCGCGAGTGAGAAAGATTACGCGGTAATTGAGAAAGAGGGACTCGCTATCATTTGAGGATTTTGTAAATTTAGAATGTATTTATTAGGCAAAGAATTTTACTAGAAACGGATCACAAACTCCTATCAGACCTACGTAACGTCAGAACAATAACGGTCGCTTGATGCGTTGGAATTTGTTCCTCCAGGAATTCCAATTCCGCATTTTGTACTTAAAAGGCACCGATAACTGTATGGCTTATAGTTTAAGTAGGAAACCGTAAGATCCTTCTCCAATATAATTCCGAGCCATTTTCTTTGTTTAATTCATGTATTAAATTTGTATATTTAACCATATAATAAGAAAACGCGTATCCATTATGTATATATATATATATATATATATATATATATATATATATATATATATATATATATATTGGTGTTTGTTTGTTTATATGTGTTAAATGAATTTCTTTTATATCCCTAACTTTTTTTGTTATGTTTTGTATAATCGTAGGATAACTTACCCTTGGGCCAGTGAGCCCGACTTAACGATATCATAGAGAAAAATATCATTCGTCAACCATGACATGGTATTGTATAACCCTGTGTATGTGTATGGTATAACCCCCCCCCTTCCCTCACACACACACACTAGCTTCTCTACTTTGTATTTTGGCTACATTTTTAAAATGTGTCCTAGGTACTCTCAACTTTATCCGCTATTGGAATGCGACTTTAAGCTATATTCCTCCACCCCTAAATATTCTCCTATGTCACTTCTTTCCCTGAAGTTCCATCTGTGGATGGAGGAGTGTCAGAGATCAGAGAGAGAGAGAGAGAGAGAGAAAGAGAGAAAGAGGAAGATACGTGCCGCCTCGCCTTTCAATAGAGAGAGAGAGAGACAACAGACACCTGGGTAACCCTTTTTGTCTGCGCTAATGGAGGTGCGAAATTATGAGACGCCGTAAGACACCGCGATGACTGAAATGCTGCCATCACAGAAAGCTAAGACAAATGTGAGAGCCCAGAAGGTCCCATCTGAGGTCGGACATAGTTCGCCTCGCAGGCTTAAGAACATTATCGCGCTCACGCAAAAAGGCCAGGTTTATTCCCCTTCGGATGGAGGGGGGAAAACCCCATTCGACCCTTATAAATCCTCCGGCGCCAGAGTTGGAAGGGAGTCTCCGCTCGCTGTCCTCCCCACCCCGTCAGTATCCTCTGTCCACCCCCGTCAGTACCGGCTATTCGCCTCCCATTGGATTCTGCAAAATTCTGGCAGAATCCCTCAAGAACCCGCTATTCTCCTTAATTCACGTGAGTCTACCTCGCCCCCCCCCCTTAGCTTATCGAACGCAGCGCGCTCAATCTCGATTCGTGTTATTCGAAAGCGAGATTTACGTTCACCCCCGTAATAGTCATTATTCAGAGATTATTGTTTGATCTTTGCGCCAAGGCAAAGATTAATCCCTTGAATCAAATCTTCGAGGTAACAGCAACGCACGACCTTCCTGTGCAAGTGCTCTCTCTTAACCCCCCTCCCTAAGGTAAGCCTCATCATCGGCTTAGTTACGCTCAAGGTCGTTCAAGTGTCCCTCGGTCACTATTGTCCGTTTGTTTGTACGGTGACCGTCCTCACCAAGTTTCTTCCTCCCTTAGCTTTTGAGGCCCGTGTGCCTCTAGTATGCGTATAGCTCATTCTAAAACTCCTTTTACCTTATAAAATAATATTAATTTGCATATTAGTAAAGTTAATTTTGTACCCGTTTTTCTGTCATCCCGGAACTCCAAAATAGTCGACTATTGGCCAACCCACTAGATGGCGCCACCCAGCGCCAAATCTAATGGCAGATTTGAAATCTCCAGGGTGAATAACCATATGTCCCATGGTCATATGGGTCATTTTATGGCTCTAAATGGGTACAATTGAACTTTACTCAAAAAAAAAAAAAGCGACGCCTTGACCTGGCGCTTCGCCGCAGGTAATAAAGTTGTAGATGTAGTTAATCTCGATTTAAAAAAAAAGTCGAATTGGGTTTTAGGCTAAATAGCTAAATAACTAAGAAGCCGTTAGAAATAACTGTTTTTAAGCTAATAATCAAAATATTTGTACACTGTAATATCACAAAACAAAATCTTGTAAAATTTAACCCACTTAAATTTAATTGCCTAGCCATTTAGATGAAATCACTACAGTAACTTAGAAAATGTGGCCTTACAAAAGTAAGAGTTATGAAACTAATTCTTCATTCATTCCTTCTCTTTCTTTCTATTTCTCCTTCGCCTCTGACTTCCACCTTTTTCCTTCTTTCTGGAACTTATCTAGAGTGGATCGTGTGATATTTTATGGTTCCTAATTCTTTAAAGGAAGGATTCTTTTCCCAAGCCATGGAGAGAGGGAAGAAACCCCCCCCCCTCCATTAGAGAGGAAGATGCTCAATTGCGGAGGGGATGGACGAGGAGAATGTGAAGGAGTGAGAGTAAAGATTAAAAGCAAATTCATCAAGTGATCACCATTGCTTTTATAAATAGTGGATACAAACTTTAGCCGCAGGAGAAGCAAATGGGAGAGTAGGAAAGAACTGGTAAGAGGAAAGACATTGATGAGTAGTTACAATCTACTTTGTAAGAGAAGTAAAGACATTCATCTTAGCTTGAGTAATGAAACAAAAATCTGACAGCAAAAATTATTCTGCCAATATTTTTCAAGAGGTTATGAATGAAAAAAAAGAATAAGAAATTAAACAAAAAGATATCGACACTCGAAATATTATGCATAATTTGTATAAAATAGTAAGTAAGAGCAATCAAGAAAAATCGGACAGAAAAGTTAGAACTAAAAATTATTTTCAACAATTGTGCTCGAATGAAAACACAACGTAACACCAAGTTTGTGCCACATAATCTTGTTTATTCTGTTGAATAATAAACTGAAACTGTAATAGCACAAATGCCGGATATTATTACCTTAGATCAACTTAAATCAGTGCAGAAAAGAGGGTCGAACAACGAGCTTGCCTTTACTTAGTGTCTTAAATGGGGCAAAATCCCAGAGGAATGACTACAATAATAATTCTGCTTGATAAGAAATGATAAGAACTTGATCAAAAATCTTTCAACTGCTTCCATCTTAAAGTTTCCTAACTATCTCAAAAGAATTTGTCTTCGGTACAGACGCGTCCAGTGTTAGAAAAGAAGAGAGTCCTTCTTTGGTTCTATGAAGACGGAAACACATTCCCAGTTGCGTTTGCAAGCCGCATGCTCCTTCCTCTGGAAAGGAATTATTACACTATAGAAAAATAATATTTGCCCGATATGTAGTCAATTCAACGATCTCGCATATATTTACAAAATCGTTACATTATATCTCGTAATAGTCGGTTCATGCGTTGGGCGTTACCCCTTCGTGTATATGTTTCGAATTCTCCACATTTAAGGGCGAAATAACCACCAAGCCGATTGTTTTATCCGCTACAACAAAATTTTACGTTTATAATAGTTATTCCCTCGCTTCACTTATGGGTACCAAAATTATCTTGAAGGGGTTGCCAATAAAAGACGCCCATGTCTCCTTCCTCCCGCTCTTTTTTCATTTGTGATCATGAGAGCAAGGTCAAACAAACGGGCTCGTCTTGAAGCTGAGCTCACTCGTGAATGGATCAGTGAATCTCAGTTTCGATTCAACGCCATCAATTCCTGGTGAGTTTCTTCTCCCCCACCCATCTCTCCAAGTGCTTCTTCGTGTTTCTTTCGTATTAATATCAGTAATAATTTAACTACACCCTTGTCCAACCTTTAATCTAATGTTACATTGCTTTGTTCCCCATTAGGTCTGAATTAGATTTTCGGACTTTTCCCATAATTCCCATGACTGCATTCTGAGATTATTATTGCACTTTTACATTGGGCTGATTTAAGTACCGTGGCACATAAACCACTTCCGGTGCCCGCTGGCTTCATGGAGCTGACTTCATGTAGCAAACCGACAGTGAGGCTACTTTCTCTAATTGCCGAAGCCCTACTGGGCACAGCACTACACCAGAGGGCCGCAGCTGATCTCTTTTTCGTCTGCTTCATTTTCGGCTTCAATTACCCTATTATAATAATCCCGTTTTACAAACAAGATTATTATCTTTGTTTCCCCATTATATTCGTAACTTTGCATACTATCTCCCCAAGTCTTCGCCTTTTATTCCCGAAATTTATCTCATTATATGAATTAAGTAAAAGTGAGTTTTAATCCAAATATTTTCTTAAATCTTCGATCTCGACCAAGGTGATATCTGAACTCGTTTGCCATTATAATCGGACACCTCTTGTCAGGTATCCACTGCTTAATTAAACGATTGCAGAGCATTCTTAATAATTATATAAACTACTTTGTTGAATAATTATGGGTTTTTTCTATATTAAAAATTATTTTTGTTTTAAAAAAGCGACATTAAATTCTTGGCTATCTATTAATAACAGTGGTCAACATACTTTTTGCTGACTTATGTTTTTTGGTTGTTATAACTAATTTTGACGGGCTAATTTCAAATATGGCATTCATTTTTTTGTAACACA
Organism: Ceratothoa steindachneri; assembly: GCA_963969495.1. NCBI lineage: Eukaryota > Metazoa > Arthropoda > Malacostraca > Isopoda > Cymothoidae > Ceratothoa > Ceratothoa steindachneri. The sequence goes on from OZ018319.1 coordinate 104,949,492, forward strand.
TCAGGTTTTCATTCTATAGCATATTCCTATTTTACGACGTACTGCATGTATTTACTCGGTAAAGATAGTTTCCTAGGTGTTGAGACTTCAAACCATAACTTAAAATGTCAACATAATTTGAAAGGATAAATGCATTGTAAGATAACATCACATATTACTAAATACATACAGGTTATTTTTCTAATATAATGGAGAAAACACAAGCAATCATACACATACATATACATTCATGGAAGAAATTTTCGCTTACGAGAGTGTCTGGAGTGTTTGATGTCTACACAGTCTCGTTGAATACTCCAACAGTAGTCTGCTATCATGTTTGTGTTCCATCGGCCTTCATATCTCTCCTCCATAATCTTAAGATCTTGGTGAAAATGCTCTCCATGCTTATCACTCACGTTGCCAAGATTAGCAGGAAGTTCATCAAGATGGCTAAACGATAAAAGCTATCAAGTAATGTATCTACCAAATCTTTGTAGTTAGCCTTTTTTCCCAAGAAATCCTTTCACAGCAGCCACAAATGAATCCCATGCTCCTTCTTCTATGTCGGTCATCGAAGTCGAGAAGTTTTGGTTTTCCATCAACTTTCTGATTTGTGGCCCATTAAAAACTCCAGCCTTTATTTTATCATAACTTAAGCCAGGAAATATTGTACATATGAATTGGAAACAGTCACCCTCCACATTAAAAGTTTTCACAAATTGTTTCATCAGTTCTAATTTAATATTAAGGCGTGGGAAGATGATTTTCTCTCTCTCAACAAGTGGTTGGTGTATAATATTCTTCTCCCCAACAGGGAACTTCCTCTAAGTGGCCAGAGTTTCTTTTCCTAATGTTTGTCCTTGGATCGGTCAGTCCCATAAGCACAGGAAACCCGGATATTTTGTATAGCCTCCTTGTTGGCCAAGTCAAAATTTACCATTTTCAGATCCACACATATGATCCATTTGTGTTCATCATATTTGAGTAAATCTAATACATATCTTATGTGTTCCTGCTTCTCTTTTAAATGCACAGAGTAACCAATATGAATCGCACCGAACAAGTTTCCATTATGGAGTAACACACATTTTAGACTCTTCTTTGAACTATCTATAAAAAGTCTCCATTCCCTTGGATAATACTCTGAAACACCCATCGCGTTTAACAGTCCCGCCGCGTCACAACAGTAAACAAAATATTCTTCAGTTTTAAAGAATGCCAAGAGATCTCCCTCCCTGTTCTGATAAAAAGTTACATTTGTTTTTTGCTGCAACAAATTCTTCTCTTTAAGTCTAGAAGCTAACACTTCAGCTAAATCTTTTGACAGGCCTAGGTCTCTAACTAAATCATTCAATTCTAATTGGCTGAAGTTTCCACGTTCTTGGGTCAATCAATGTATCTAAAAAGTCTGGATCACTATCAAGTTCATTTCTTACATCAGATTCACGTATATCACTTACATGTCGAGTGAAGGAAGTTCCTTTAATTTCATGTGAATGAAGTACTGGACGAATTGCTGAATCAAGATTTGGGTAACTTATTTTAAATCGCATTTTCTTGCTATAACCAGAAGTCTTTGTGAGACATAAGTAGCAATCGTTTACATGTTTTTTTTTGCTCCCGCCACACCATAGTAATGCCAAATCCTAGTTGTTTCCTTGTGCCCTTTGTCTATTCTCGTAGATTTTCGACACATGGTTTACAAACATTGTGCAGGGCCCACGGTTTATTCTGATGAACTAATTTATTTTTTAAAGTAAGCCAAGTCTGCTCTTTTCACAGAGATACCAATGTTCATTCTTTGAGTTGGTGCAGTAAAACAACCACATATGTAGCAAAACGAGTCAAGGGAATTCAAACATTTCCTTCGTAATGAGGCCACACTACTGAAGGAGTATTTGGGAGAGAAGGGGCTGAATGAGGAGCAAGGGGATGCTATTGGGGATGATTGGTGTGTATGGAGGATATTATGGCCAGGTATGAAACTTGAGTGAAAGAAATGGAAGGGCAATTCGGAGAAGACAAATTTTAATGTGGTGACTTTTTGCTTGAAAAGGCATAAAGATTGGCTAGTATTTTTGTGGCGTTGATGCGAGCCGACTCCACTTTCGGGAAAAAGCTTTAATGATGATGATATTATTCCTTCTTTTGTCATTTCGATTATTCCTGAATATTCTTCCATTGTTCTCCATTTTTTCGCAATCTTTTGGTACTGTAAAGAGTAAGGCGTCAAATTGGCTTCGTCACCGTTCGGAATTGGAATCTCTTCTGAAAGCATCCGCTTAATAAGTTTCACCGGCGCTATTTTAATCCTATTTGTTCTGTTGCTTCGCTTCAAATCTGTGATTTTAACAAAATAGTTTCAGACTCGAGCCAAATAAATGCGCCGTTAAATTACGGAGATCGATCCCTTGCAGCGATTGAAAGATTTATTATATTGTAGTTATTTCTTAAAATATTGAGTATCTTCTTCGCCTCTAATTCTCTTCTGTTCATCCCTTCACCTCACATTCTTTTGTTATACGAGGAACCAATCTCTTCGAAGCAGCTAACATCTCTGAAAACATATAGTGTCACCAGTGGTAACGGAATGAATAATACGAATGCCAATGAATCGCACGGGGTGCCATGGGAAAGAATAATTGCAAGTTGCCAAATAATCCGCAATAGTATTCAGATCAGGAGGGATATTATTTATGACCTTGATGAAGCAGGGGGAGATTCTGAGGCAGATCAAATACGTTTAAATTAAAGGTGAAGAGTCGGAAATCGCACAGGATGTCTTCTGCAAAGAAGAGACGATAGATGAATCATGAGATTAAAAGATACCGTGTGGAAGTTGTGAGAAGATATAGTGGCTTCAGGTCGATGCCTTAATGATGAGAGTTGATGCTAGGTAGAAAATATACACATCAAACTTCAGCATGGATAGGTGGTTGTGTAAGAGAATAAATGACTTCTTACCAGATTCTTGAAGCGACAGAGACAAAAAGATTAGCGAGGCGAGGAAAATGAGTACTCTTTATATACTACCGGTTGTAATGGAATTTGAATATCTGATCATGGCGCAAACCTCAAATGCAGATCCTCTTCAACCGGTGGAGAAACGATCATATCACGATTGAGGTGAGAGCGGTCTTTGGTAGGGACCTACTTTTGTGTCGTCTGAATAAAGTGAATGGTATTTCATCGCCAGCAGAAGTGGAATGTTCTCTTAGTCTATGTATGGAATATGGAGTGCGAAGGTATAGGTAGGTTCACTATACTTGGGTGAACAATTAATTTGGTGGCAAGGAAGAAAAACACGTCCTGGATCTCGAGGTAAATTTAATAAAAATATAAACAGATTCTGAATAGCTGCTCACAATTATGGGAATGGCCGTGGCTAACTGCTAAGTTGAATGAGACTGGAGAACCATTGAGCTCAAGTCTTTTTCAATTCAGTGAAATGTAAGCAGAAATAACCAGTAAAAACATTATCGACAATAATGGTTGAATAATAAGGATAAAATAATCTCAATCTGAAGTAATGTAAGATTTGCTGACACTACTTTAAATAGTTAGTAGGTACAATAATAATTACTGGCAAATGCATATGTTCTAGTCAACCACTAAAATGGTCTATGCCCCAGGACATCGAGTGGGGCTCCCGTAAGGTGCACGGCGATTTTCCTTCCTGGCCGCCGTGCTGACGGGACTCAGTGCCCCGTCCAGACCCAGCTCAGCTTCTTCTCCTTCTTTCTCACACCCTGTCTTTTTACCCTGCTTCCTCACCTTCCATACAACATCTCCCAAAACTTTCTCTGGATGGCCTCTAATTTCACAGGGTAGATACCGAACAGATTCCTTTCACCCACAAATCCCGTATCGTGGCTGGGGAGGAGGGAACAAGGACCCTTTATCCCTGAGCTCCGGTTTGGGGTGGTGGGTTTATAGCAATCTGCCTTATACCCACCCACACATTCCTCACATACCCTTTTTTTCTCATTTTCCTGCCAAGTCACTAAGTGGGAGGAGTGGCCTCAAATGGAGGCAGCTGGTTATGCCGGCTCTGTGTTCACCCCTCGCAGAGCGGGATACTGCGTGGGGAGATAAGCGTTTGCGTCCCATAAAAACTATAAAGACACCATGCCCGATGATGAGAAAATTAACAAAAATAACCCCTTATCCAGCTCCCCGGTAACATCGTCAGAGCCGCCCTGGGGCTGCTCCACCAAAAGAATAAAGGTTTCCTCCCAGTGTTTTCACAGGGAACCTTCCAAACGTCACCGACCGGAGAGGAGGGCGACTCACTTTTTCCAGGGGCAGTTCCTTCTTGCTTTCCAAGGGGACTATCACGAAAGCAGACAGACGGCCCATAATTAACCACTCCCGGTGGGGGCGATTCGATAGGGCCAATTCCATTAGGGAAGGAAGGAATAGCAGGGACCGCAGGCCAGTGCCCCTCACTGTCCTGCGGCGTGTGCGACTAATTCTCAGGGGGTCAGTGTACCTACTCCCCCCGGCATTAGAGGGTAAAAAAAAAAACTCAAATGGGATCTGTGATGTCTTAGGGGGATGGCCACATGGAGCCCCCACCCCCCTGAGATGGACTTGGTTCCTAAGGTGATCCAGGATCTTGGCATGTTGATCCATCTGGACTAGGGGATCCTGTCGGCAAAGGGTAGAAGCGGGTTAATTCCCTGTCCTCCTTTGCCAGAAAGAAAAGATGAAAATAGAAAGAAAATGACTCGGGGAATCTCGCCCTCCGCGCACGCCGCGGGGGTGGACGGGGCCGCTGCCGTTTCAGTAAGCGACCAGCCAAGACCAGCACGTCCGGCCCCGTTGCTCTCCGAGGTGGGGAGTCTCAGACTAAGATCAAAAGTGCCCAGAGGGGAGCCTCAACTGCGTCGGGGCCCCTCATTCAGAGGTTAATTGGCGTCTTCCAGCCCGCTGGCTTCAAACTCTTCCTCGTTATTCGTTCCACATATGGAAGAATTTTGGCTAAGGGCAACATGATCCCTCAGAGGATAGCTCTAGCTATCGTGATTGGTTGAGAGCCAAGGGTGACCCGTTTCTCGGATGGGAGGAGCCTCTGTCGAATGCGGCGAATCCCTCCGAGGCGGCCATGATTAGTGTTTTTCGGACACTTGATGGCACGCCGGTGAGTGTGACGCCACCCTCTACCATACCATTTGTGAAAGGAGTGGTTTATGCGAGGGAACTCGAGGAATACTCCCTAGAAGACATCCCATCAAGTTGGCCGACCATGTAGCTGTCAAGATCGAACAAATGATGAGAAAATAGGGAGGGGCTCCGAGACCCACCACTACACCCTTCGTCACCTTCGACTGTGACAAGCTCCCTGAGTCGGTGCGTGCCGGTTAGTATCGATACCGCGTGAAAGCGTTCGTGCCAATACCGCGGAGGTGCTACTATTGCCACCGCTTTGGCCATATTAATCAAAAATGTAAACGAGCAAGGCCTGGGTTACCCGAAGTTTGTGTAATTTTCTCCAAGGCTGCACACGATAAGTCCAAATTGTGTGTGGCCAGTGTGTTAACTGCGGAAAGCAGCACCCCACTTCATTGAATCAATGTGGTGCGTATCTCCTTGAAAAGGAAATCCTGGCCGTTCAGTCCCAGATCGCCTCTCATTTCGTGAGTCTAACGACTTTTTCCTGGCGCGCCGGCGCTGACTAGGACGTCCTATACCTCAATTTTAAGAAAGACATCCTCTGCTCATTCACATCCAGGCCTACGAACACTGTCGTTTCCGCGCCCATTCAGAACCCTTCTGCGGGTTCTACCTACCCAAGGCGCTCCCCTGGTAAAGCTGGTGACCGTTTCCCGTAAGGTTAAAACTGCCACGCGTCTTCACCTAGTCGTGAGGCCATGTTTCAGGGGTTCCTAAAGCTGCCAGCCGAAAGGAGGACAGCACTAAAGGAGCTTCGGCTCCTACGTTCACACCAAGTGGTAGGCTAGGTGGCTCAGAGATGGTGGATCGTCCAAAAGAGGGACTCTCGCCTCCGAAGCCGCCCCGCTCGCCTAGGTTTCTAGTAGATAGAGGGGGAAGAAGACTCACATGGCGTGCCAAACCTCCCACAATAAGTGTTGAAGGCGACAGAGCCTTCAGCGCATTGTCCAGCCAACATCGTCAGGGAGCGTGAGGCCATTCCTCTGAGGGTCTTCTCTTCGAAGATGGCCCCCGCATCTCCTACTGAGCTAGGGCTAGAGGGCATCTTCCTTCAATGGAATTTCAGCGGACTCCAGGCCAACTGGAAGGAGCTGCGGAGGCTCGTCTCCTCCCGTTCCCTGTTAGCTATCTTTTTACAGGAGACCATGCTGGGTGCGTGCCCCTGCCTACCCTCTTGGGGTTTGAGGATTTTGCGATCACACCACCATTGGATGGGGGCCGGGCGAGATGATGCGCGATTTACACCCGGAATGACGTATCCCTTCTTCTATTTGCTTTAAGTACCTTCTTTCAGGCAGTAGCTGAGCAGCTGCACTTAGATAGGAGGTATACTGTTATTTCCACGTACATTCCATCGTTAGCCGACTTCGACGCGTGCAACTTCCTCCGCGTCGTGGCACTGTTACCGAGTCCATTTCTCTTGGTCGGAGATCTTAACGGTAGACACCCCTCTCGGGAGAATACTCGATTAATCCCCTGTGTCAAATCTTTGCCGACATGATTGACTAGCTGGAGATAGGTGTCCAAAATGTGGATGAGTTTGCGCATCATTGCTGGAGAACCACTTCATTTTACTACCTTGATCTATCTTAGTGCTCTCCGGATGCACAGCCTGATTTTGGGTAGGAGGCAGTTGATGACCTCCATGGTAGTGATCATTCTCCCATTCAAATATCATTTTCTGGTTCGTTGCCGCCTGAGAGCCCACCACGGTTGTGCTTGGCGTGGGTGAGGTGGTCTGCATTACAGTAAATGACATTTTATCTGCTCAGTCGAGGGGTTTAAGTCGGTAGATGAGGCAGATGAGTTCTTCTCTGTCAACTACATCTCCATGGGCCTAACTAATATTCCTGGAAGGTTTGGCCGTTTTGCGTGCAGACCGCCCCCGTGGTGGTCAACCGAGTGTGAGGAGGCCCTCAAACATAAGTGTTATGCCTACATGCGCTATAAGCGTTGCCCGAACAATTTCACTGTGGGTGAATTTCGTCGAGCGAAGCCTAGTTTCTGGTATATTTCGAAACACGCCCGCCGCTCTTCTTGTCAAGCATACGTGTTTTCAGTTAACGGAAAGACGCTTCAAGCAGACGTATGTAATCGAGTCAAAAGGATTCCTGGCAAGTTCTCGCAGGACCCTCCTCCCGTTCGCCATGATAATGGGACAGCATTCTCGGACTCCGCGTCCGTGGCGGAATCCTTTGCGACCGTTTCTCCGTATTTACTAGCCGGGATGCGCCTCTGCTTAAATTCAATGCCCGTCGTGGTGTCGTGGAAGGCCGCCGACCGGACTTTACCTCCAGAGGCGGAGAACCTTTCAACGAAAGGTTTAGTTTCAGTGAATTGCATTCCGCTCTCTCTTGGTGTGCGGACACTGCTCCTGCTCCGGACTATGTCTGGATATAGGTTATCCTCCCAGACTTCAGGCAAATCGCTACTGCTCTAGCCTTTCGAAAACTGGGGAGAGATCACTCTACCCCGGCCTGTTTTTTGATCTGGCCTGTTTTTTGATGGGGCCAAGGGGACGCTTCTCAATCTTCATATCTGAATTTTTAAGAGATCGTCGATTCCGCGTTCGACAGGTGGGGGGGGAGCCCTCTCCGGCCCAATATAGCAGGAAGATAGTGTCCTGCAGGGAAGTGTCATCAATTTCACACTTTTTGCCATGAGCATCAACAGAATCAGCTCTGTGTTGCCGGAAGATGTTCTTGCTACGCTTTACGTGGACGACCTTTCGATCTATTTTGGCGCGGCCCAGATGTCAACTCTGGAGCGTCGACTCCAACAGGCATTAAACCGCGTCTCTCGTTATGCCGAAGCACACAGTCTTCGGTATTCCTTGGCCAAGACAAAGGTGGTGCACTTCTGCCGCCATCCATGGCTCCGCCATGAACCAATCCTGTTTCTAAAGGGGGTTCGCTCGGAAGTGGTGGAATCGCACAGTTTCCTTGGTCTTGAATTTCACCGAGGCCTTCCCCGTGATGTTCATATTCGCAGCCTTAGGGTTTCTTCTATACGTGCCATGAATATTCTTCTCTCCATGACGATCAGCGCCAGGAGTAGTGATAGGCCTAATGCCTTACTTTTTATCGATCCTTTGTTCGTTCGAAGCTCAACTACGGATGTGAGTTTTATTCATCCGCATTCGGGCGTGTATTTCGGAAGTTGGACTCGATCCACCACACCGGCCTTCGCCTGGCGACAGTTGCCTTCCGTACGTCCCCAGCTGAGAGCCTAGTCGTCGATGCTGGAGATATGCCATTCGCTCTGCGCTGTGCACAGTGCATTATTCGCCTGTACGCGCGAGTCCGACGCCTCCCTCAGTGGCCAATATCTCTCACTGTATCCGCAGCTGATCTCAACGGTGCCTATGCCGCCGAAAGACGCCAGTCATACCCTAAGCGATTTGGGTTTTGGGCTAGGAAACTCCTTCGAGAGTTTGGCATAGCTCTCAAGCCAGTGGAGCCCCTGGTTCTGCCCAAGACGCCACCCCCGAGGGAATCACTTTGGACTATTTGTCGCAACGCCTCTGCTCCCAAAGCTTTTACAGCACCTGGAGTATTATTGCGTTTGTCATTTTTGGAGCACACAACGCGTCACACTGAAGGCGTGACAGTGTGTATGTATGTCTCCAAGTCCCAAGTGGGAGTCGGTTTTCTACGCCGAATTCCTCTGTTTCAAGCCAGCGGGGCTCTGCCAAGTACTGCGTCTCTCTTCACGGTTGTGCTAGTTGAAATACACCGCTTGGTACGAGAAATAACGCAACGTACCCGGTTCGGAGACCGGATTATGATTTATAGCGACTCACAAAGGGCCCTCAGGGCTCTTGGTGGATTGGAATCTCTGCATCTTCGGGTTTGCGATATCCCTGACGCCACGGTTTTATCGAGCTGAGTGGATGTCGGGATTATCTTCTGTTCGTTTCCTGGACATGTATAAATTGCGGGTAATGAGCGCGCCGATGAGGGTGCCAAAGATTCTGCAAGGAATGGGCGAACAGATCATCGTTTTCCTCTTCCTTACACTGATTACAGAGCAAGAATACGGGCACTCGCCAGATGCGCTCCTAAAATTAAAAAAGCACAAAAAACAACAACAACACCGAGTGGGGCTGAGCTATTGCCTTTTGTGGGCGTGGTTTCATATGTTCTTAGCTTATATTTGCAGGGCCGTACACACGCCTCCTCAGTGACGCTAAAGAAACTGCCGAAGTATATAAAATCCGATGTTAACCCGATATTTGGGTTCCTAATCTATTTCCTCGAGCAAGCGTGAACTGTTTAGTAGACATACGGATCTGAGTTTTATCGCGAAACTCTATTATCACGGAGGGAGCTCGCCCCGCATACCTAGCGAGGCTGAAGTAACGGTAAAGCTTTGGGGTGGGGGTGATTTTAACCTATTTTACCCGGTGGCAAACTGGCTACATCTGGTTCCTACAAAACTGTGCGCTACCTACATTAGAGCATCTTTGCGGGGGATCAGAGATAGATTGGACACCGTGGTCTCATTAAGTATCTTCTTCAATCTTCTGAACTTACACCTCTCCACTATTTTTCCTTTCAGTTTTGCTGATGAATTCAGGCTCTACTGGAAAAAAATAAAGACCATTCAGAAGCTCACTATGAGAATTGTGAATTTTTACGTAGAAATCAATGCAGATTTGTGCTCTGGTGTGTGGTATTCAGTGGCAGACAGAATTTCTATATGCTTAAAAAAAATGTGGTCAGCATTTCGAACACTTACTCTAATCATGTTTTATACCTATTATTCAATATCGTGCAGAGTGTAACTTCTTAAATTGTGAAAAAAATTAAAATAAACATTAACTTCTTCCTCAACTGATATATCAATCTTTTTTATTCAAATTTGAATCCAGTAAAGATACGCCATCTTGCAAATAAAAATTCTATTTCTCTAATAGGTCAACTTAAAGATGGCTTATCTTTACTCGAGTTTGAGCGAGCTAGGTTAGTAGATAAACCATCCCTGTGACCCAGAATAGATAAACCATCAGTAAGGTGACTGAGTAAATATTTACGTGTAAATTAGGAAAAGGAAAACATAACTTACACCACCTCTCCATTTGTGGGATTTTTTCTTTTTCCTAATTCACGCAAATATTTACTTGAGCAGTTTATGGCTGGCTTATCTTTGCGGGATCACCCTAGCGGTAGCTTATCTTTACTAGCTTAAGTTAGAGATGGCTTACCCTTAGTTGATTGCAGAATTTTTTTCTGAATACATTACTATTTATTTTCCTTCTCTGAATTTTCGTAAGCTTTTACACTTCATTATGTGCACATAGGTGCGTGTAAGTAGTATTGTAGGTGAAAGGTCGAGTGCACATAAACTCAACCTCCTATGTGCGTATCCAGATACGTACACACGCACATGGACTCGCACTGAAGTCTCTTTACCCCCCTCCTCCCTTCCCCCTAGCATTGGTCACTACCAGCCTTGGTGACATGCAGGTGTCCCCTTCCCCTACATTTCCGCAATACTTTGGTCAGTGACCTTTTTTCGAAAGATTCAGAGTCTACACACATACACACACACACTTGAAAGCGTTTTGAATTTTCAGGATTTTTCTTGTAATAACATAACCGTGGAGTTGCCATTTAACCTTTTACAATTCTTTGATTGGTCCATCGAGTTGCCATCTGTTTAAACAATTTTTCATTAAAACGAACTGTGAGATTGAAGGTACTAAACTCGATTGTGTCCGCAGATTGGTATGCTGTCTACAATCGTCTCATGATATAACCGAATAGTGTCGACTCACGTAGTTGAACGAATGAAATGTGTAAATGGATTGTATCACCAGATACATTCATAATTTGAAAACTTATATTTACACGATAATCCCCATCTCGAATCCATTAGAGATTTAATATACGTCATGAAAGCTCACGCACTACTCTACCAAGACTAGCTTCTTCTGGATTCTCCACGATTACATGATATATAATAATCAGAAGATTTCCATATCTGTTTTCTCTTTTTGGCGTAATTTTTGCATAAGAACGATTTTCTTTCTGCTGTTCCTTTGATAATCTAAAAAGGGGGAAAAATGATGTATATATTTATCTGAAAGAAGTTTACATATTTATTATACAGAAGCAAAGCATGAGTGACAAATACGTACTCGGACTCCACACTGACGACACCTTCTCTCGATGAGAGGTTGGATAAAGAGGAGTGAGTTGGATCCTTTTTGGTGGATCTTTCGCTTTTTTTTGCAGGGGGAGTAAACATCGTTTCTGATGATCTATGAAGAAAGAAAACTTTTTTATATAACTATCTGAAAGATGTTGGCTCATTCATTATACAAAAGGAAAGCATGAGTGAAAGAGGTATGAAAATTATTTTTTTTAGAGAGAGGCTTTTGTTTATAATTATTCGAAAGAAGCTGTATCATTCATTGTACATAAGAAAAGTATGAGTGAAGGAAGTGTGAAAATATTTAAATTTATATCCCCATGTACTTCATCGATTATTAGGCCGATGTCTAGCGAAAAAACCCACTACCTATATCGTATACTCCGGAATAGAGATAAGATGTTTACTTAACGTGTTGATAGAATTATCTGGTGTTATACTTTGTGGCCGAAAGATTATAAAGAATTTAATAACGAAGTGATGTTTCATGAAGGTGTGTACGATGTTTCATCTTTAGATGGAAAAAATCATAAATTCTTTATTTTAGATGACTTAATGCAGAAGATAGATGCAAATATATCAGAGATATTTACAGTTATCTCCCACCATAAGAATATCTCCATATTCCTAGTGGCTCAAAATCTATTTTATATAAAATCTTATATGCGCGATAAAGCCTTAAATTGTCACAATCTAGTTTTATTTAACCAGAGGAGAGACATCTACTAGATAAATATATTTGCTTGACAAATAATGCCTGGTGAACGTAAGAACCTTATGAAGATATATAAAGAATCAGTCTCAAAACATTATAGCTACTTGTTCTGCGAATTCAGTCCGAGAAGGATTTATCTTACGGACAGGCATATATTTCCAAACAAAATCGAAACCGTATATCTTTTAGAATGAATCATAAAATGAAAAGATACGCGTATCTCTTACATGCGTTCCCTAAACTTTCTAAAAAGATGAAAAATCAATCATAGGAAGCATGGATAGTGATTTTGTCAAATGTGTATGTGAAATGTGTCTTAATCTAATAAAAGGTAGTGTTCCGATGACAGCATCACAGAAACAAAAGATATCACGATTAAAACGGTTGATACATATGTTAGCTCGGAAGCCAGGTCATATACGTCTAAAGAAAAAATAATAAATCAGCGTGGAGGATCGTTTCTTCCAATCTTATTTTCTGTTCTAACACCTCTTCTCTCCAACCTTCTAAGATGAAAAAAATTATTGTTTGTCCCGAAAAAGAGAGAGAGAGCTACCCTCAAACTTAGTACTATCTCAAGAAAGACTTTTATCTTTGGAGTGAGAATTGACTACTATACTCAATAATTCACACATACCACAAGATGAACATATTATACTTTATCAGAACACGTTGGAACATTATTTAAAACAGTATGATAAGGTTGTAAACTCACCTCCCGATAGGGATCAAATAAACGAATATGCAGATGAAGTACTAGGAACACTGGAGCCTACTGTTCGTGAAAAGAGTAAATTAATTTATCAGACATTAAAAAATACAGAAGGATTCAGTTGAGATAATAATGGGGTGATTACAATCGACGGTAAAAGACTCCCACAATCTAACATTATCGACCTCCTTAATGATTTAACTAGAACGTGTAAAAGACCACCACCCCTCTTTTGGGAAGAAGTAAGAGCAAAGTTAATATCTTCCAATTCCCCAAAATCTATTATAAAAAAAATTCGCAATGCTGGAAAAAATTAGAAAATATTACTCATGCATTAACTTCCACTTCAACCTCAAGGCTTTGCGCAAACACACGTCGTATTTTTCACTATCGCCAACAACCCAAAATAGGAAACTGGTTGAATTATTAAGCAATTTCACTGATGGTACTGATAACTAGACGGTCCAATCAAATAATTGTAAAAGGCTAAGTGGCAACTCCACTGTTATGTTAATACAAGAATTAAAACCTGAAAATTTAAACCGCGTCAGAGAAACCCTATCCGAATGGCTTTTGTTTTATCTCACTGTCTGTCCAAATTCACACGAATACTCAAGCGTAAGAAGCTGTCTCGATTCCAGGTGAAGCAAATTATACAACAAGAATATAAAATTAGTATATTCAGCCTTTTGAAGATTACTAGAACAAATTTGGTTATGTTAGAGTGATCTTTGAAAATTCCTATGGAAGAACCCACTATAAGAATAAACTATTCCTTAGTGAGGATGAGTTTTCGCTTGTGTTTGCTGCAATACACAGGTTAAAACAGGAAAATTTCCCTTATGTTGATCGTTTGGTCAAGGACTACGATGTAAAGCAGTTAAAGTGTGTAGCTGAGGCCAACCATAAACAGTCTATTTCCAAGTATCCATTTCGGTATTTATTGGAAAAGGGATGAAGAGTTCATTCCTACACGATTTAAAAATGCGCTGTACAATGAGTATGAAGTCAACACTTTTCTAAAACTTGAAGACAAGTTTCATCAAAGTTTTCGTCAAATGAAATGCTTACAGAATGCGGTTGATATCTGTTATCTTACATTCAACGATGGACTTGCTGAATGGCGAAAACTTAACCCCACCATCACAGAAGTTGAGTATATAAAAAATATCTCGTTTGATGAGTTCCACTGTTTTCTCAACAAGAGGGGGAATAGTATCGAACTTGTGAAAGAGTTTGTCCTCAGGGATCTTTACGACTACGTTACCATTGCGTGTAAATAAAATTTAATAGAATATCTATTTATCAACCAGTCTCACCATGAAAGTCCAGAGGGTGGAGTGTCACCATCCTGCGTCATCAAGACTTGCAAGAAGAAAGTTTAAGTTTACCCACGATAGAAATAATATTTTATTAGAGCACAATTCTTTAACAAATATGTTTATTCAAATACTTGATCATATAAAAAAAAACCTTCTGATATTAATTTTAAAAAATATAAGGTTGGTTAAAAATAAACATTGATCATTTTTACCCGTTACATATCGAATACCGATTTACCGATTCGATTAATCCAGCTCTTTTGATTAAGAGAATCAGTAAATGTATACAAAGTAATAAGGTTGCGAACATCCATAAAATTCTAATTGAAATTATGTATTTTAATCTAGATGTAAAATAAAATCGGATTTTAAGATAAGATGTCTTTTCATTGAATAGTTATATAAGAGTGTAAGCTAGTCAGATATTCAGTTAGAAATGAACCGTCGATTGTTACCCTTATATACATCCCTGAGTCTACCAACATCTTTTGGTGAGGTAAATCGACTACACCAATCTGTAAATAAGATCGCCAAAAGATCTGATGTGGAAAGCAGCTTTCTGTTGGGGTTGGATAGCTATACATTACATAAACCCGTTCGAAAAAGATTCAAGACCAAACAAGTAAAAGCGGAAGGCTCTAACGAGATCTGGCAACTAGATTTAACTGTGATGTCCAAATATGAAAGTTTTAATTATGGTGTACGCTACATACTCTTTTTAATTGACGTATATTATAGATACTATCTCTGGTTAATTTCTTAAAAGCAGAAGACGGACCAGGTAGTGTCAAATGCTGTAGGAAATCTCATGGAAGAATCTGGATGGATTCCAGGTTATATATGTTCTGATGATGCAGGAGAGTTTGAGGGAGATAAGATGAAACGTTTATTAAGCGAATTTAATATCGGCATTTATCATGTTCACTCTCTAAACAAAGCTAGTCTTGTACATAGAGCGTGTACAAAGAACAATAAAAGAAATACTTTTCAGACACTTTACTTTTAATAATAACTGGAAATACAATGACGTATTAGATGATTTTGCAAAGGCTTATAATAATTCTAGGTATAGAATGAGTGGGAACACATCGTTCAAAGTTATACACAATGTTGCTATACCAAAGCAGAGAGCTGAAGGTAAAAAAGAGGTTTCTATATAAGATCGGTGATTATGTTCGAATCTCACACGTTTTCAGTAAATTTAAAAAAGGTTATGAAATAGGGTGGAATGAGAAAATCTACAAGATATATAAAACTTCAAATGTATTAACCCTGTATTATATTGAAGATTTAAATGGAGAACATATTGAAGGTGGGGTTTATGAAGAAGAACTACAGAAAGTAATATTTGACTCCTGTAAGAAATATGTATAGGAGAGGATAGTTAAAGCGAGAGGGTATGGAAAAAAACAAGCTATATTTAGTAAAATGGCGAGGTTACCTAGAATCGTTTAACTCATATATCAGGGCATGTGATATTACCCTAAAATCTTGAGCAAATACATTCATAAAATTATAAAAAGGTGGGAGATGTGGAAGGTTTTATATCAGTTGTGAAGATGGCGCCAGGGA
This sequence comes from Ceratothoa steindachneri, assembly GCA_963969495.1. NCBI lineage: Eukaryota > Metazoa > Arthropoda > Malacostraca > Isopoda > Cymothoidae > Ceratothoa > Ceratothoa steindachneri. Next base: position 104,965,126 of record OZ018319.1, read on the forward strand.
GTTTTTATGTCGCCCTTCCTTTTTCGTCCACCCTGGATGTTTACCCTCAAAATACCATGTCTGACTATAGAATCGAGTTGCACGAATCCATAACAAGCCACGGGCAGTATGAAGTAAGTCTTTGTGAGTTTCAATTTATAGGGAATATCTATAATGTTACTAAGTCTACACATGCATTGACAGTCTATCGGAAAATCGCGGAAGTAAACAACTATGCATCAAATACTATATTGGCAAGTGGAAAGGTAACAAAAATAAAAGAAATTTACTATAATATGATGAGATATGGATAGACGCTGGATATTACAAAAAAGAAAAAGCACTCATAGAGAAATCAAAAAATGAAACAAAAATTATCATCTCAAGATTTAATGTTTCAATCTGACAGAAAGCAACGGAAAATGACTACTGAATATATATTAATGCTCATTTCAAAGTCAAAGTTGATGAGAATTGTTCATCTTCCTTTTAATGATGGTTCATTCAGTATAACTTTTGATAATCCACACTATCTGAATCTAGGCTCTAGGGACTTGAGATCAATTTATATTTATATAAGAATGGTTGAAGGGGAAAAATTCCATTCTTTGTTGGTCATTTGATGATAAAACTACACATTAAGAGTAAACATTAAACGATAATTAAAAATGTTGAATGTACCATGCGTGTTTAAAGATTTGGGGGCCCTAGAGAAGAAATGGTCTTGGATTCCTCTTTTCTTCCCTATTCAGAAATGCAGCACCATATCTAAAGGGTGGTGCTCGTTATCTAGGAAAGAAGGCTATTTCAGCAGGTTTTGATACTGTTCAGGAAATTGTGCATGTAAAGAGTTCGAAGCAAGCTCTAAGATACCAGCTGGGAAGGGTAAAAAATATATCACTAAAGATACTAGACAGTATATTAGAAGAAAGTTGAAATCTGAGAGGGATAATGAGAGGAAATCAGAAAAAAATAGGTGTAATAAATAAGCAAAAATGGATGAATAAGAAGTTGAAGAATAGAGGAAAGTTGAAAATAGATGATGATGATGAGACTGGGGATGTTTTTTTCTCATAATATAAACCATCAGACATTTCATAGATGTTCTCATAAAGATATCAACGGTTGTAAATCTTACACGTGTAAAATGAATGCTCTTTATCCAACAAGTGATATCTGTTCAAAGACAGAACTCGATTTGTTTACTGTTCCACCAACCAAAACTTCCATTGTTGAAAGCAATTATCAATCTTACTCTTCCCTCAGCAATATCTCTTCCGACCTCACGCCGGTTGAATATTATGTATCTGGTAACGGACAGTATTATGTAGACCCTAGTGAGGTTTATCTTTATATTAAAGCAAGAATTGTGAAGTCAAACGGAAGCCAACTTAAAGATGGCGAGAATGTTTTTCCTGAAAATAATATTCTTCACACTTTGTTCAGCAATGTTGATATTTATTTAAATGAAACATCTGTAAATTTGATTGGAAATAATTGCCCCTATCGTGCATATTTAAAAACCCTGTTGAAGTATACTGAAGAAGAAAAATCTACTTTTCTTTCCAATGCAGGGTATTACTCTAGTAAAGAAAATATAGAAAAGAAATATAGCAGATCTCAGAAAAAAACTAATTGATGTATATGGAAAACTACACGCTGATTTCTTCTCACGACATAAGCTGTTAATTAATGGAGTTTCAATAAAGATAAAGTTATCCAGAGTACCACATTTATTTACACTATTTAGAAGCCAGACCGATTTAGAAGCTAAAATAGAATTATTAGACAGTTTTCTTTACATTAGAAAAGTCCGTCTTTTAGCATCAGCTTAGCTAGAGATGGAAAATAAGTTGTATAAATCAAACGCTAAGTACCCTATCACACAAGTTCGCATGCAAAATTTTACAATTATGAGTGGAATATCAATGAGGAGTGTGGATAATATCTTCATGGGGCGAATACCTACACGCATGGTTATGGGAATAGTTGATCATTCTGCATTTTCTGGTAGTTTTGATGCATTACCTTCTGAATTTAAACCTTATAATGTGAATCGCATCACTATCTATATAAACGGGAATGAAGTTGAGAGACCATTTGAATTAGACTATTCGGACAATACAGATCCAGTTGCGACAAGGGCATTTTACTCGTTATATAACGGTATGGGGTGTATTGGAGGTGGGCAGAGTATTGGACTTACGTATGAACAATTTCTAAAAGGTAAAAATATTTATTGTATTAACCTACATCGGGACAAATGTACTACTTTTCTTGGAGAATGCTCCAATCCTATACAACAGGGAACATTATCAGTACAGTTACAGTTTAAATCTCTATTAATAGAACCGATCTCCCTAGTTATATATGCAGAGTATCAGTCTGTTATTGAGATAGATAATTCTAGGAACGTATTAGTTTATTTTTAATAAAATGAATGCAGCAGAAATAGAAGAACTATTGTATCGAAATAAAACTACAAAACGAGTTTTTCATGGATGTTTTGCGAGAGACACTGATCTATGTTGACCTTTAAAACTGCCAGCAGCTTATATAATTAATCTGGACAGCAGCCATAGACCTGGTTCGCATTGGATCGCTTTGTTTGTTACCTAAATGTTTATATTACTTCGACAGCCTATATCTAGGGTTCCAGAATATTTGGAAAAAGAGGTTGATAGGATATATAATATAGGTTTAAATTTGTGTTACCCTTTCTACGTACTTAAAAATTGTTATAATTCTGCTAAGCGTTCATTTTATCAACCTAATCGTAACATCCCTAAATTTCATGCAAAAAATGTATTAGTTTTACCTTTTAATCTAAGTTTCATTAAATTACCTCATTTACTAAAACCTTTGAACATAAATGTTATTTTTAAATATGAAAACACTATCCATCGCCGTCTCGTAAAAAAATTCACCTAAACCAGGCATTGTATATTCTATTGGTTGCAATAATTGTGAAAAATGCTATTATGGACAGACAGGTAAAGAATTGAATGTTAGAGTTAAACAGTACAAAACTAATGTTCGTAATTTTTGTCAACAATCTGCATTATTTTTACATATCTATAGTCAGGATCCTACTACTCGTATTAATTGGAATAGTGCTAAACCTATTATCAAATGTACATACTACATTTCAAAATATATTTTGGAGTGTATCTCTATTAATACTTTGCCAAATTTTAATATTAACCCTGGATTTTTTAGTCTAGATCCTATCATATCTATTTATATTAAATCAAAAATTAAAGTGTTTAAAGAATTTGTACCCCCTAGTTAGGGTTTTGAGGCAGGTAGCCGTTTTAACCCCCCATTCCTTACTATTTAAGACATTGTCTGTCCTGACCTACGTTATTCCATGAAGAGGTCTTTTAGAATAAAGACGAAAGCGCTCGGAATTGTTTTTTTCCATTTTCCTTGTGGGTGTATTTATCATATATATATACATATATATATATATATATATATTATTTTCAATTTATTAATCTGGAGAAAATATATGCATATTTCTGTTTAAAAGTAAAATAAATCATTATATCAACCTAGACTTTTTAAAAACCCATTAAAAAAAGATAAGAAGATCACTTACTCTGTGAAAGGAGCTGTCAACTGAAAAACGCTGAAATGTTCAAGAAAATCACTCATCTTCTGTCAGGTCTTTCATTTTCTTACGCTTAGTTAAAAAAATTAAAATACTGTACGAAGGAAAAAGCTTCTTCCCAACAAGCTGTAATCTATAATAATTAAATGAGGAAGCTATATAATGCCCTTTTATATCTCTACAAATGGGGGGAGGGGAGTGGGGTAAGGGTTGGAAAAGTAAGATTAGGCGATGATCCAGTTCAAACAAAAGATAGCTATCTCGTTACTTCATTTTGACTTCTTTGAGAAAAAAACAAATATGTTTATTCAAGTCGGATAAGGGAGCGGGGTCAAGGTTGGAAAATAAGGTTTGATAGGAGTTCCAGTTTAAACAAAAGATAGCTATCTCTTTACTTCATTTTGACTTCTTAGAGAAAAAAAAACCAATATTCGTTTCCTTATTTATCGATTGGAAAACATTTAGACCAATCAAAGATAACTATCTCTTTGGTTCATTAAATTCTGTTCCCTGAAAATCAAAACAGAGGATGGATAAACAACCAAGTAAACAAATTTTATGCGAATTCATGCCTTAGAAAGCTCCAGTGGTTGTATATGTGTGTGTGCGTGTGTGTGTAGACTCTAAATCTTTCGAAAAAAGGTCACTGACCAAAGTATTGGGGGGATGTGGGGGGAGGGGGAAGGGGACACCTGCATGTCACCAAGGCTGGTAGTGACCAATACTAGCGGGGAGGGGGGAGGGGGTAAGGAGACTTGAGTGCGAGTCCATGTGCGTGTGTACGCATCTGTATACGCACATAAGAGGCCGAGTTTGTGTGCCCTCGACCCTTCACCTACAATACTACTGGTGTAGTATTTTATGCCCGCGCAAAACAAAAAATAATATCAAAAAATTTTTCTAAAGTAAAATTGATTGAAAAATACTAGAAATTTTTAAACTTTTACATATGTATTTTCATTTGATGAATTGCCTTTCTTATTTATTATTATGATGGTGATATTACTATATGTCCTATACTGCTTGAAAATAATTTAAAATTGCAAACGCATAATTAAGTCCATATTTTTAATTCGTTTCTTTAGACGAGTGTCAATATAAGGCAAAATTTGCTAAAAGTTTGAATACAAGGCACAAATTTGCATAAGGTTTCAAGGTAAGGCTAACCTTAGGTCTTTTTCAGAAGAGGCTGGACAGCGAATTAGGCGTTAGAGGCTATCGCCAGGTTAAGGTTAGGTTATAACATTCGAGGCTCGTAGTGTGAGTACAGGCTGTAGGTTAGGTTAGGTTTTGGACCAAGCAATTTGCCACAAAGTTCTGGCAAAAAGGTCTTCTAATCAGGTATTGCGTCTGCGGACATTTTAAGCAAATTTTGCATAAGGTTTCAAGGTAAGGCTAACCTTAGGTCTTTTTCAGAAGAGGCTGGACAGCGAATTAGGCGTTAGAGGCTATCGCCAGGTTAAGGTTAGGTTATAACATTCGAGGCTCGTAGTGTGAGTACAGGCTGTAGGTTAGGTTAGGTTTTGGACCAAGCAATTTGCCACAAAGTTCTGGCAAAAAGGTCTTCTAATCAGGTATTGCGTCTGCGGACATTTTAAGCAAATTTTGCTCACAGTTTTGATATGAGGCAAAATCTGTTTCAAAGTTTAAGTTTAAGGAAAATTTTGGTTCTAAAATTACATAAAAGGCAAAGTTTTTTCAAAGTTTTAATATAAAGTACAAATTTTCTCACAGTTTCGAAAAAAGGCAAGTTTTTCTGTTTCTAAGAGGGTAGAAAGCTTCAAAGAATGGCAAAACTTTGCTCAACTTATGGATATATGGTCCAATTTCGCTCATAGTTTTAAAATAAGATAAATACCTTAATAAAGTTTCGATGTAAGGCACAAATTTCCTAAAAACCTCAATATTACGCAAATTTGGCTTGAAATTTCTATTAAGGCCATATTTCTCGTATAGTTTTTGTGCATAAAAAAAACTATACGCGCCGGAGTAAAATAGCTCAGGTGCACAAGCGGATACTGCAATTGAAAGATTTTTTGAAAGGGTTAACCATTATCTTACCCTTCTGTTGGTTTTTCCAGAATTGACAAGGAATGGGAGAAGTGTGAATGTAAGATAATATATATCATTATCACCTTTTTCGCTCCCCCATCTTCCCCACATTCTTTATAAATCTCTCATTTCAAATATGTGGGGGAGTAACCCTCATTAGTTTTCGCCGTAACTAAAACAAAATTGAAAGAAGAGACAAAACAAGAAGAAAAGACAATTTAAATCCCCGCAGGCGAAAGCTACACCTCAAACCGAAATTAGGGAGAAAGGGATCGGAGCACAGAGGAGGGAAGGAGGGTGGTAACGTGAACAAGCCTAGAGAGGAAGAGAATTGTGCACCCCATACATGCAGGCTCCGATACAGCTCATTCAGAAACTCTAAGAACCAAACTACGAAATCATCCCCCTTGGAGGGGGGCAGGGAGCACAAAACTACAGAATCGACCCCATTTGGGGCGGGGAGCAAAAGCTGGATCAAGTTTGAGGACCCGAGTTCTACAAGTAAGAACTTGATCCTTGAATACGGCCTCGCAATCCCAGGTGACGATGTGTGTTTTGACAAACCTACACTTCCAATTCCACCATTCTCACGATAACGACCTTGTGGTACGCCGGGGAAAGTTGTGCCCCCTCCAGGGTGTGCGCACAAATACCTTTTGTGGAGTTTCATCTTCCTTTGAACCTATCAAACATTTTTCTTCCACTCCCATCCACACTTTCTTTTGAGGCTGATTTAAAAAATATGCAAAGATGTCAATGTTGGTTTTCAACTTTTCAATTGATAATTAAAAGTTTTCAGCTCATTTTTTATTCACTTAATTCAGCACTTGTTGAAGATCACAGGTTAGTTTCTGTATTTATTCATTTAACTTGATACTTCCTGAACTTCTTTTCAGCCAATCTACATGTCGCCCACCTCACTCTCTCTCTCTTTATCCGAATTTGCTTGACTCAGCGTAACATCTCTGAGTCAGCATAACCTCTCTGAGTTAGAGAACCTCTGAGTCAGCGTAACCTTTATGAGTTAGGGTAACCTCTGAGTCAGTGTAACCTCTCTGAGTCAGGGTAACTTCTGAGTCAGCGTAACCTCTCTGAGTCAGCGTAACTTCTGAGTCAGCGTAACCTCTCTGAGTCAGGGTAACCTCTCTGAGTCAGGGTAACCTCTCTGAGTCAGCGTAACCTCTCTGAGTCAGCGTAACTTCTGAGTCAGCGTAACCTCTCTGAGTCAACGTAACCTCTCTGAGTCAACGTAACCTCTCTGAGTCAGGGTAACTTCTGATTCAGCGTAACCTCTCTGAGTCAGCGTAACTTCTGAGTCAGCGTAACCTCTCTGAGTCAGTGTAACCTCTCTGAGTCGCGTATAATTTAAAATAAGTATTTGAATAAATGAAAATCGTTGTCTTATTTTGCTCTGTAGTGTATATATTGACTTCGCATATCAATTGACTATTTATTAATAAAATGTGTTTTTTCTCTAAATTTCTGTATATTTCACCTTAAAATTATGATGCAAACAAATTAAAACAAAATGCAGCGTTTTATTAATTCCATTAATTTTCTTTTAGGAAAAAATATAGGACTCTCAAAACCTTTGGCCATGACTGTACTATGAGATAGAATTAGAGGCCTAAGGCTTATCGGAAAGCACAGGGCAGAAAACTGAAAAACCAATGTCGAAAGAATTATTAATTTATATAAGAATTTAGGCTTCATTGTGAAAGGTAGTCAATATTCAAAGATCATTCCATCGCTTATACCAAAATTACATGAATTAAATTATTCGCAAAGACCTAATGACGTTTGAATATATTTAGGAGAACGTCGCATTGGATTCCATTTAATCATCTCCATCCATACAGTTCTTGAAATTCTAATAGATGCCTACCAAAACGGAATCAATAGTTCCACTATATTCTAAAAGACTGATTATGTAAAAGATTCGACCTAGAATATGGTGCAGAAAAGTACCAAACTCTCCATTTCACTTTTCATTCAAGATATGGAGCATGTTTCTTGTACTCCTCAAATCGATCAATCATGGATGCAAGACTTCAAGTAGAACTATTCAAAGGAGTATTAGATAAATATATTCGAAACCTTCATTGCAAACCAAGTACCCGTGGTTATAGAATAGCAGCAACCTCTAATAGCACTTTGACTAAATCCAATATAGTAACGTCGAGATAATGCTTCTCTAGAAATAATATAATTGCTCCATTATAGTGCAACAAACTCTCAAAAGTATATCTATAGTATGGTAGTTGATAACCAAAATGAACTGATTCAATATATTGAGATATTCACTTAAAAATTGAATACTTTAGAAATGATTTGTGATTGATATAAGCTACCTGGCTTCTCTGATCAGACATAGATGTCAAAGATATGTCTTTACGACTGCTTTCCCATAACTGGCATTTGTGGGTGAAGTTTTGCCTTCAATACCATGAGCTGTATAAGATGGCATTGTAAAAGAAAGCGAATGTGAATATGATTGGCTCTGAATTCGCAAAAGGTTGTCCTTATCAAAAGATTGTTAACTGTTAAAGATTAGGAAAATTTGAGGGTAGATGGAGTTTGTTATATGGTAACTGGAGTGCCACAAATGGTAGTGACTGTCTTATCGAATTGATCTGGTGGTTTTGTTGTAAAGTTGTTGATAATGGAACAGTGTTTGAAGAATGGATGAATATTGCATTAGGGACACTTCTTCGGAAACACTACTTCGAAAACAGTTCTTCAAATTCTAAAACTGTCTGATAGCCGAAATAAGAGAATCGTCTTCTTCTGAAGTCCTGTTGGTCAGCCATTTTATTCTAAAAACACAAATGAGTGTGATAAAGGAACTCAATAATATTCTTGTTCAAAATATCCCGCTCAACATCTGCAGATATCAAATACGAGTACGATATGACGTAAAAATACACATTTTTTTAGCGCATAAATAACTTTCAACATATCAAATATTAAATGCTATGGCACACTCTCAGTTAAAAATAAAATTAACATTAAACTATTCAGGAAAATGGGAAAGTTTAAAACAAGGGGGAGAGCTTACGCTCCGCTACTAAGGTTAAAATTTAAAATCTAAAAAATCTAAACTAAATTTCTCCCATCTCAAAATATCCCGTTGCTAAAATATAGTTATAGAAGAAGATATATAAAAATAAATTTTCTAAACTTCATTTGTAATTCTTTGGGTTTTAAAATTTTAATAAAATTTCAATACTTATATATATTTCTGAAATTCACCATTTTTTTTAATATTATAAAAGAATTATTAGAAATAACTTTGATGAAAAACATAAGTCATAACCAAACTAAGAGGAAATTATTATTCAAATACTAAAAAAATGTCCTTAAATTATAGAATTAGTGATAATGATGATGATTATAATTGGTGAAGTTCAGAAAATTTATAAAAATTTAACCATGGCTGCTTTTTTTTAGATTTTTAATTTTAATCTTAGTAGCGAAGCGCAAGCTCTCCTACCCACGAGGGGGGGGGGGGAGTGGCGAAGCCATTGCCTGCATTCTTGATAATTAAGTTGGTCCAAATTAAAACTGGGGTTTCAATTTCTCGCAATGGGGTCATACTTGGTGTTTGTCTAAACATTAATTTACGTATCTAATAAAAAAAACAAAAAGATATTTGACTAAATTGACCTATAGATTAACTCATGATACGAATTCAAGACTGGAAGAACATGCATGAGTTTCATTCCTCGATGCTTTTTCTTCATTCGTACGTAGATACGATGTTTTATGTTTCAAGAAATAAGAAAAAATACTCGTTTTTTCTCCTTCTCTCTCTGAAATCCTGTCATAAATCCGAGAGTAAATTACGTCTGACGTTAAACATGAGAAAACTTTTATGAGAAGCATAATCCACGTTCCATGAATTCCATTGCTGGGAAGTGTTGATTTAGGCCGATAATTCTTTTATCAAAGTAATTTTAGTATTTAACGGTGGTATGTAAAAATCCTGCAAAATGACTTAATGTACGAGAGACATTTGTAATCAACACTTTATCGTTATTTATATATGTAAGAGTAATCTGATCTATATTTATGATTTCTCTATTCTATTGATTTTTTATTACCATGGTATTTATGAATGAAGAAAATAAAAACTTAGTTTGTTAAGGTAGCACTGGAAAACAAAGAAGGTATAAAATTAAGAGTTAATGGAAAAAACTAAAAGAAAATAAATAGCCTTGAGAGAATAGGAGAACTATAAACTTTATATATGAGGGTTGTCATTCAAATTAGAGAAAAGGCTCACATAAAATTGTTCTGTCTTTATTATTTCCTCTTTTCACAAAGAGATAATTCGTTATGAGAGCCAATTATCATAAGAAAATAAGAGCTGGGACTGAAATTCGGAGATTAGGATAGGATATAAAGAGATGTGACGGGCATTTTCTTTGTTATTTCTAATTTCACTATACTCTAGCTTATACATGAGCTTTTTATAAAAATGAAAAATTATTCATATTCAACAATTACATATATTTAGATTTGGAGACTATGTCTATCTCGTTAAATCTTATATTCATTGCACGCGTGCAGAAATCACCCATTGTAATTGAGAATCGGCAGAGAGCATTCATTGCACGCGTGCAGAAATCACCCATTGTAATTGAGAATCGGCAGAGAGCATTCATTTCCTTTCGTATGTTGATGTGTAAGCAATAATCTGACATCTAAATAAAAAATGAAAGTGAATAAATTAAATATGTGGAATGCCCAGCCTCTGTAAGGAAATATGAGGCGTGTTTAGTAGCTGATGAAATGAGAATAGAAAAAAACGTAGTTTGGTAATGTGGAAAACTTGTAACAAACATCCTCTTTTAGCACAAATGTGTACATAAGTATACATCTTTTTAATAAAGAGGAGATAGCAAATGTGAACGCATGTTTTCTTTATGCCTACAAAAACTACCAGGTAAAAATATGTCGATGGATGCGTTTGACATAAAACCTATTAAAAGTATGAATGTGAGCCTAATTGATCACATGAATGTTTTGTAAAAGGTTAAATTGTTTAGCGAATGGATAAGAAGACATAAAGGGAGCAAATGGAGGAGAATCCGAAATGAAAGAACGACTATTAAAGAAGCGAGAATGAACAGTAATTAAAGATTCACGTGAGTAGGAGAGTTTGTAGAGAGCGAGTAGTGAGTTTGAATATGAGAATATTGAAAATGTGGAGCTGAAGAAAGAGAAAGTATATTTCTTAATGGTGAGATAGTCAAAATTACAGTGGGGAGTAAACTGGATGTTTATCTGGAACAACTTCATATTACAGATGGGCATGTAAGGAGCATAGGTATAGAAGTGAAAAAGGACGAAAATAAACGGGAAAAAGAGTGATTAAATATAATTAAAAAATAAATGAGAGAACTAACAATAAGCTTAATGATACTTCAGAAAAAACAAAATTCGATTGCTCGTTAAATTATGTACCGAATAATATTAAAACTGTATTGTATCATAATAAATTTATATTTCACCAAAGATTAGTTTGTACTTAAATAAAATGCTGAAATTAAGATAGTTTTTATTAAAATCCTCCTTAAAAATATGTACTGAAATCTTTTAAAACTATTTAATTTTGCACTTTAATGAGCTGATTCCTTTTTTTTTTCAAACTTTTTTTCTTTCGAAGTTATCTCATTTTGAAATTTTAGAATTCGAATATCCACGTATCCGAAGAAATTTCCGTCATCAGAATGATGTGAAAGTATCATTGAATAATGAGAAATGAGAGAGAAAGGAAATGCGAGATTTAAAAGGTGCATATGATTGTTGCAGGCAAGGAGTGTGTGAAAATTCTGATTAAGCCTGCAAAACCGATAACATAGGGCAGGATAAGGAATGAATAAGGTGTGGATTTTTAGCGTGTATGCATACAATGGTTGAATCGTTTGTGCTGAAACAACTAACTTGGAAACCAAAGAATAAAACGTGTAAGTTCCATATTGAGTTTATAGTTCTAGATGAAGCATATGACCGTTTCGATATGGAAAAGGGTATGGCAGCTTCGAAGAATGCAGGGAGGGGGGAGGGGGGGAATGAACTCTTACATGGTCTAGAAAGATTTTTTGTTGGAATTAAGATGTGAGCTCTGACAAAAGAGATCCGGAGTGAGTTGTTTCATATACATATGTAAGTAGTTTAGAAACAAGATGGAATATTCCCAATTTGAAGATATACAAGTGGAAAATTAACAGTGGTAATAAAGTAGGTGGAATATTGTCAGTGAAAAAAGCTAACCTAACCTTCACTTTTTACTTCTTAAATGTTTACATAGTTTTGTCACTCGCAATATACAACCTAACAATATTCTCACTGTTACTTTTTCCGACTGTCTATCTCCGGAGTACGAATGTTCCGGATATCAAATTCGGACTCAGAATTTTCTGTACCCGTCCAGAAATCGTGTGTAATGTTGCCCTAAAAGATTAATATCTTAGTGGCTGGTGTGAGGAGTGTGAACCCACTTTAGAAATGTTCTTTCTACCAATTGAAATTGTATGTATGAAGAATGAGTAAAAGTTAATGCTGATAACTAACTATATGCTGACAGTATCTGATGTTGAAGATGTGTGAGATGTCATACGAGTATTAGAGTCTCTGGTGTACATATCTGTTAAGCAAGTGCAGTCTTCAGAATCTATGGCGTATTAGAACGAGTGTGGTATGAATGAAACAGATTGCAATAACAAAGATTCAATTGATAAAGCTATCAGGGACGTTTAGAAATTTAGTGAATGTTATGCTCGGAGGGGATAATATGCATTAATGTTGTATGTTTCTTGCATATTTAACGTGAGTCGAGGAAAACTTGCTATAAATGAGTAGACGAGATTTGCAGTGAGAATACTACGAAGAAAAATTAATTGTGGGAATGGCTTACACGTGGTTGTAACTAAAACTGTTCTGTATTGTTATGAACTTGCAAAATGGTGGAGTGAGAATATCAAAGATAAATATAACCAAAAAGAAACAGATTAAATTTTAATTTTTGTATATTTAGCATTGTACTTAATATTACATGAAGAGGTGAAATAGCGATGATATTTTTTTGTGATGATGTTGAATGAAAGACCCGCTTTGTTAGAATCTGTTTTATGATGTTAATGTTTTGGCCAAGTTGAGAAAGTATCATCAACATAGCGCTAATTTTAATTCCTTGGACGAAATTCAAATCTAGATTCGAGAACTTCAAATAAAAGAGAGAGTGAGCGTTATTAGTCGTCATTGAAAAGAATCAATCAATACACGACGTCTTTAATAGTAAAGTGATAAAATGAAGGCACTTAGGTGTCCACTGGTGTTAGCCATGATTAGGTATTTGGTAACTAGAGACTAAACGTCGAATAATACTGATATATGATTAAGCGTGTGAGATTTGAATTCGTAGTTTCAATAAAATCAAGGGTTTCTAATGTGAGTGCGAGAATGATATTAGAAAGGCGACCGAGAAGAAAAAATAGATACAAGGGGCGGTCAAAAAGTTTTGCAATTCGGATAAAAGGAAACGAGATATAAGCAAAAGTGTTTTATTATTTTTCAATATAACTACCCTCGACTTCAATGCATTTGTGCCACTTCTCCCGGAGGCTTCGAATTCCAGACAACCAGAAATCTCCCGACTGCTGTTCAATCCACTCCTGGACGGCGAGCTGGACACCTTCATCTTCCCCAAACCGGCGTCCACGCAATGCAGCCTTGAGCTGGCGGAATAAAAAGTAGTCGCTAGGGACAAGATCTGGACTGTAGGTGGGATGGTTGAGCTCCTGGAATCCGCACTCGCGCAGGGCAGCTTGTGCAACTCTGGCCTTGTGGACTTTGACGATGTTGAAGTCGATCATGGGGCGTGAGGTTTCTAGCGACCCAACGGGCAGACACCTTGGTCATGGCTAAATTGTCGTGCATGATGTTGATAACACTTCCATGGGATATTCCAAGGTCTCGCTCGATTTCTTCGACCTTCACCCGTCGATTTTGGAGGATCATCCTCTCCACACGGGCCACATTGTCCTCGTTGGTCACGTCTGACGGGCGTCCTGGACGGGGGAAATCTTCAAGACACTCACGATCATGGAGGAACTGCCTATTCCAGCGAGCAATGGTTGCATAGGAAGGGGCGGTGACGGTGTACACTGCAACCATGCGTTCATGGATCTCTTTTGCTTTCTTGCCTTCCTTGGTAAAAAATTTGATCATTGCGCGGTGCTCAACTTTTTTGAAAGATTTGTGACTGACGATCTGCGATCAGCTACTGCTTCTTAAATAGACTAGGCAGGAGCGTGCGGCTGCAGGTCCTGACTTGTCATAACTTGTCATAACACACCCACAAACAAACATCCCCCTTCCTCTGTTTGGCCCTACTGATTCGCAAAACCTATTGACCGTCCTTCGTATTTTGTTAAATCACAGCAAATTAAAACATTTGAACTGATAGGAGCCTTTTGTTTGTTGCATTTGCAATACCACAAACGACCAAGATGTGGCCGCCGCGTGCCGAATGTGAACCTGAGCTATTTTCAAAATGGCTCCTCATTTTGGAATTATATATCAATTTGAGTTTGAAAGAACTTTAATTGCAGCAGAAGTAACTTTATAAGTATTTGTCGATCAGCAAAACTGTTACATAAAATTCTGTTTTAATTCACTTGTCGACGTTTCTCTCCAAGTTTATTTTACTTTGATTTATCGCTTTGGGAATCGCAGTCATAAAGGGGGATCATTTTGCCTACTGCAGTGGCAAACGAATATTTTAAGCCTCAAACCATTGGTAAGGCCTTGGTAAAATCTATAACTCATACAAACAATTTGCGTGTATCGCTCTAACTACACATGGATTTTATTAAATAGGTCGTGGCGAGTTATACATATTTCATATGTCGTATTCTACCGATGTTAATTTAATTCTTTCCACTAAAACCTTATAAAAATACAGTTGTAATCATATTACATAGTTACAGGGAGCCAGCAAGGACTACTTAGTCCACTCAAAGGCCAGTTCCATTCTATACTAATATTATAGTAGTCCTCTTCTGGACATTGTCACCACGATGCTCACTCACGCGACATTCAATCCAAAACAGGGCTCCGTATTTAAACTATTTACACTACTAGCATATACTACCTCCGCGGGGAGTGCGTTCCATTTATCGATGATTTTAAAGGTGAAATTTTTTATATCTATGTTCGTTTGAAACCGCTGTCCTTTTATTTTAAAACCGTTAGCTGTGATAACATGGTTGTACCTGAAAAAAATTCGTAATTTACGTTTTCAAATTTATTCCAAATTTTGAATACCTAGATAAGCTCACCTCGCAGTCGCTTAGTTTCAAGAGTCGGTAGTTTTAATATATGTAGAGGTCAGATGAAAGACCCGCTAAACGCCGCCTCCGTCAAAAATGAGATAACGATGGTGAGTGAATGCTTTCTGCACCTAAAATACGTTAATCAAATCATTTTGCTTCAAAACTCGCTAAATCCCATTATTTTCCTGGTTTGAAATCTCGATTTGTAGCCAAAAGCCTCTAAACGGCACTACCCTTTGGCAGCAAAAGCCGCACCCTTCCGAGGACCAATCATGGCGCAGCATGAAATCGCGTGACTTCAACTAATTGCAAGATGGCCACGCGCTGATTAGTAGGATATTCAGTTGATAATTCAGATCGTTTTTGTCATAGAGTATGGTGAAATGGATAAACATGTCCTAGTGACTGTAAATGGAAGGAAAAAACGTCGCCTGTCTATCAACTCTGCTCGTTGTAGGGCAAATGAGAATAGATATAGTGGGAAAGGCACGGTGGCGAGAATAGCTTGCAGCCATATTTGCTTGTCTTGCGCTGCTGTTACTTTGACGGACATACTTGATTGCACACTACATTATTTGAATGTAATGTGTTTTTTTATACCTGAGTCTTCATAATAATGTTTTTCACTTTGTTTACATACTTGCTTGTACACCACAATGTATTAATCTAATAAGCTTTTTATACTAGAGTTTTTATAGGATCATTTTGAAATGTTCCCGCATACTTGAGTCTTTATCAGAAAGTTTTACACTTTGTTTACATACTTGTATATACATTACACTATCTACTGAGCTTTATACTAAATACACATACATATATACATGATTATATGGCAAATATTTTTGAGTGTTGTAATGTAAGCCTTGGAATTTTTATACTTCTTTATGCTTGCTATACTTAAATCTGATAATAAAACTTCAGAAAAGAACTTACTTGACCACTTTTCACTAATTTAATTTAATCAAATTTATTTTTTATTCATGTTTCATGTTTTTTTTATAAATCATTTCTATTCCTTTATAAATCAGAATTTTAATTAGAATTTGATAATTTTTTTTAATGTATTTTGAATGTTTGGTTTGTTTAGCATGTGTTCTGTTATTGTTAAAATAAATGTGTTGCCATTTTCTGCAATTGTGGTTATAGTGTACGTGTTTTTTATCATATATTTGGGGTATTTACTTTTATTTAATAACTGCAGAGAAATCTAGGGCACTAATACATGACTGTTGGTTTCATCCGAAAATGGGTACGTAAAATAAATAGATGTACTACCCTACACATACACAACCCACCCCTCCCTCATAAAATCATAAATTTATTATTGAATGTGTGAGCTTTACCCATTTTCAGTGTTTCCTAATGCATCTTAAGTGGTTTTGCAATGTTTTACTATGTCTTGTACAAAGACGTGGATTTAGAGTTTTTTTGCAAAAAAAAAAAGACCGTTGGATTTAGCTCGTTTTAAAGCAAATGAAAATCTAAGTTGTTAAAAAAACAGTAAATAGACTAAATTGACATTTTTGAAAAGGGTTATTTTATTCACTAACTAATAACATTTTCATTGCCTTTAAAATGAAATTACTGAACTTGAACAGAAGTCCAATAAAAAAATTTAATTTTACAGAAAAGTAGTCAGACGGATTTAGAAGGTTTTGCATCCGAGCTCGTCATATTTAATCTTTCGATACACGACTTATTTCTAATCGAGGAAATTAGTTTACTTGACAATCGTTGAATTCTTTTCATTTTATTGATGTTCACATGTGTATAAGGTGAACACAATTGTATCGCGTATTCGAGCTGTGGCCTTACTAAACTTTTATTAATATAGGTATGATTATATCTTAGTGTTTGTATTGAAATCTTCTCGCAATAAATCAAAGCATTCGGTACACATTCTTACACGCTTCGTCACACTGTTAAACTTAAGGTCGCACCCCTAAATCTTTTTCTTCTTCCATGGAGATAAGAATTTTACCACCCATTTCATACTTAAAACTTGGGTATATTTCGACATACGTGTAAACTCTACACTTGTCTAAATTGAATTTCATGCTCTCAACATTTGTTAAAAATATTCGTGAGCTGCCTCACTAACACGTTTCGAATTTCTTATATATGCGCCGAATAGATTAAATCAAGACCTGGAGATTTACTGGATTTTAACTTACTGATATAAAAATCTATTTCTTCCATAACCCTATATTTTAAGAACGAGATTTTTTGAAGGTTTGAATAAGATTTTTTCTTTTAGTTCGGTTGTCACCTAAGTAGATTTAATTTTTTTATTAGTTATTTCTAATAATTCTTTTAGAAGAAGAAGAAGAAAAGGGTGTTCAGTGATAAAATAAAGAGTCTATAAAGGGGATTAAAAAAGGCGGTTAAGATTAGCAAATAAGGCCGTAGGCCACACCCCGCAGGGCTGCCTGTGTAACCAAGCTCTTCCTGTTAAGGAAGAGAACAGCGGCTTGTCTTCATAAATTCGTTAAAGTTTATCACTTCGTTCGTTCTTGGTATATTATGTTCGTCTTCGTTTATAAATACCAATGGAAAAAAGTGATTTAATATATTGACCACTTTTTATGCATCCGAAACTAATTTGTTATTGTCATTTTGGATAGGTCCTATTGTTTCCTTTATCGGGTTTCTATTTGATACATAATCGAAAAACTTCCTAAGGTTACGAGTATGTTTACTTTTTTTGGCAAGTTGAATTTCATATTTTCTTTTAGCGCTTCGTATTTCACTAGGACATTCAGTTCGTCGGGCTACGTAAATTTGTTTATTTTCTTCGGATGGGTTTCGCTCTTGACGTTTGTGTGCACAGTTCCTATCCTTGAGTTTGACTTCGATGTGATGATTCCACCATTTTGGTTTATTTGAGGCGTTTCGAGGTTTTTTCACGGAATGGATTTCTCATCTAATCCACTAAAATTCTCGGGGGAAAATGACCAGCACTGATTAACATTTCCTGACGTTGGATCCCACTTGATTTCTCTAAACTTGCGGTTGAAGCCATTAAAGTCCGAACGTTTAAAATTTGGCGCTTTAATATCATTATTTTCCTCGTTACGATTTATATTAATATGGATTCGCCGATGTAGTCTCTCTTAGACGTCTCCGCCAATAATTCCGTTATTGCTATAATATCGAAGCTGCGTAAGTGCACTAAATATTTAAATTCGTTGAGCTTATTTCAAATACTACGCGCGTTACAGTAGTAGATGTGTAAATTTGTTTTTCGAAAGTTTACATTATTCCTACGGCGTAGTGAGCCACTCTCCACTATGTGCTCTCTATTCCCCGATGCTGTTCTGTCTGAAAATTTACGAGAGAATTATTAATTATTCTTCCCATCCTTGTCGCGCCCGGTTCGTTTAGATGAAGGCTGTATCCTCAGAATAGCACCATTTGTTCGTAAAAATCGTCCTACAAATCGATAAAGTAGTTTCCCTCTTCCTGGCAAAGAACTTTAAGAGAGTTATTCTTATAGGATGTTCTTAGATATAAAACATTTGCCGCTCCTATTCTAGGAAGAATACCTGCAAACACCACGTTCCCCTTCCTTTATTTCAGCTTCATCATCAGTTGGGGGTACCTTGCTAGAATTTCCTCTATATGTTCCTCTATATGTTATCTACACACATCTATGTAAGCTGATCTGTATGTGGGTAGGTTTACATACTTTCATAAATATGTTTGTACATTGCTCTCCACGTCATAGTATGAAGCAATTTTCAGTTTGATTATTTATCAGAGTTATAGTATTCAAACGAAATCTACTTTCTTAATATTATTCCTTTTTCTTTGCAAGTAATTTTATACCGATAGAATATTTAGCTATATACTTAATGAATGAACCACATGAGAGAACTAGTTACTAGCCATTGTGTGCATTTTGCAAATGATTGACGCAGCCAGCGGTATTTGGTAACCCCAAGATGACGACACCTGGCAACCTCGCATCATTCGTGGTCTATTTATCTGGCACGCACAAGAAAAGCACATTTATCATTCATACAACTCTCTCACTCCCTCCAATGCAAGTGCCAGCCTACACCTCAACCTTTAACAAAGCTCTCCACCTTGTCTGACTCTGTCAGCTTTTACAATAACTTCCTTCTAATCTTGTTTGGGGCACTTAGCGGTAGTATGTTCTTCCACCATATAGCACTTTAATTATATCTAAATCTTACCGAAAATTTTGCACTGGATATTGTCGCCGGGAATTCTCATGCTGTATGCCAGGAGTCTTTTGTCTGTGAACTTAGTTGCCATTTTCGTAGTTTCACATAAGATCCTAAATACTTGAGTGTGGTCTATGAATTTTATTATTATTTATTTTTAACTAGGCCTGATTTTCTTTTGTTTACGTCTGATTTTCTGACTGGAGTGTAGTGAGATCTACGCTTGACACTTTCGACATAGTATGCTTCTATTCGCAGTTTTTTGTCGGGGTACTCCGGCTTTCATATCCAATTTCATAATGTAATGCTTCGTGCTGAAGAATGAGAAAGATCCATGTCGTTGTTTCTCTAGCAAATGATTGAGAATATGATAGTTCTCTCAATGCATCTAATCAGAGGTATTTTTAAGTCAAGGAATATCTACTATACTTTTGGGGGGTTTCTTTCTTGTCCTTCGGCGTCAGCCGTAGGGGCAGTCTTCTGGTAAATTTCGTGTTTCATTATTGTATTCGTATTTTTACACCCTACCTAGAGGCGAGTCCTTGCTAACCTATCGAGTAAACCCTTGCCTGTCTCGGGGCGCACTCTCCTTGGTACCTTGCCTGTGTAGTCCTAGCCCTAACAGCAGTAGTGCATCTAGCTTCATATTCGTGGCCAAGAACATAACCCCTTTTTCTGGCCCCATAACGTAGTCTCCTGCAGAGGTTCACTTATTCTTAGAACCAGAGCTAAGAAGAAAAGGAGAAATAAATAGGTATAAAAAGAAAAAGAATTAGGAAAAACAACTACGTTTTGAGGTGTTACCCCATATAAAGTGAACTGAACGTCTCTTCAATCAACAAAATAAGTGCAATCATTTCTTCTTTCTTCTCTTTTTAGAAGGCGTTGGATCTCAGAATATGCTTAAAAGGATTTTCTTTTGATAGACGAAGCTAGCTTACGACGTTTCTTACAAAAGACTTGCTCTATTAGCAGCGCCTAGTGATGGTATATAAGGTCAGACTCAGTCCGTAACCCTTGGGTGTTAAAGAAATAGACAAATCGGCCACCGATCTCACCCCTTCCTTCCTTTAGTAGAGGCATAAAGGAAGTCGAGTACCGTTCGACCCTTTTCGCCCTCTCCAGATTCAGATGTGACTGCCGAAAGGAGAAGGGTCGGCGGGGCATGTGAAAAAAAACGACGGGAAGCAGGATATGAAAGATGGTTGAAAATTAAAGAATATTAAAAAATGAGAAGTTGATCAAACTTGACCTTCTTTATATAGGAGAAAAAGAAGATAGAGTGGAACGTTTCCATTGTTTGGGTGCCTATTGTATAACGTGTAATCTGAACCAGGAGTTGATGTCCTGTTCTATTTTATTTATTTCTTTTGTGTTGCTCGACAGGTGTGTAATTGCAACTTTTTGTAGGTGTCGAGAGAGCTGATAAATCTTCATCCACTTTTGTTCTTATCTCATTCTTCTGTGTGGTATAGCATTCATTCCAACATGTGAATTTTTTGTGTTGAGCTGATGCTTAACTTTGTATTGTTACGAGTATGTATGTCTTAGGTGTTTGTATTGCATGTCTAGTTCGTACGTTTTGTTTCGATGGTTAATATACGATTGAATGCTTTATTTATTCTACTTTACTTACAACACCCTGAACCATACTATAGCTTGGTGGGGAAAGTTAGTATTTCTTGGTTCTCCATTAATCAATTTTTATAAAACTTTTTCCAGTACAATATGGCAACACAAATGTTTATGTTTTCATTTTACTGTTAGGTCCTTCAATTTTTATTTCAGATTCGTCTTTTTGAGGGTGAATCATGCATATAGCTTTTGAATGATAGTAGACCATCTAGACATATTTTCGAGGAATCAAAGGAAAATTATTAATATTACGCATACCTTGCGTATATATTTAATAACAGTAAACCATAATTATAATACACGATTGATAAACATAAATGTATCATTTGCCCACATGAGCGCCATTTCGACGGATGACTTCCAAAACCATATCATGCATCGAATTTGTAAATTTCTTAATAGTTGCAGGATGAACTGCCTCTGCTGCAACTTTGATGCCCGCCCATGGCCATAAGACTTCTTTACGCGAAAATTAACTTACATCTGCTTAAACATCTTTTTTAATGTTGTACCACAGCATAATGAAAACAACATATGTGTTGCATATTATGCATACAGTTTGGGTAAAGCTTAATCAAAATTGATTCATAGAGAATAGAGAAATTCTAACTTTCCCTACCAAGCTAATAGCGTAGTTCAGGATGTATGTTCACTGATTTCCTATTTTACTCTAGTTTTCACTACTTCACTTCTGGCCCTCAATAAAATTCATAAGCCCACTTTGAGATTTACATTATTCCCATTTGTCACAATTTCTAAACAATTCAAATTAGCCACTAATACTGAGTTATTGGGTTGCACTACTGTTTCACTTTTGGTTCTTTGTTCACTTGTTCTGATAGACATCATTGAGGTTTCTTTCTCGGGGCCAAATTGAGATTGGTATTTAGTCAAAATCCTTTGGAATATTTTCCAGGGGAGTTTTTCATTCGTCAGCTACGCTCCTTAGGATCTATCACATCTTTGATTTTGTTTATTATCTCAAGTGTACAATGGTGCTTCCACTATTCACTGGTAATTTTTTCCACTGGAGAATCTGAATTTGAAAAGAGAGTTAACTTTGTTGTTAGTATTTTATGCAAATATTGGAGGAAGAGAGTTGTTATTCCACCAGATTCTTTAACCCAAAAAGTTAATAGCCAAGGATAGAAGATGCGTCGACTTAAAACGAAAAAACTTTATTTACAAATGTTTGATAAGTGAATCGACTTGAAAATGCCGATATATTCCAAGACTAAATTATCATAGAAAGAACCTAAAAGAATAATCACAACTTTGATAGGTCGAGCTAAGGAATGGCCTTTTGTAATATGTAAAAATATTTTGAGTATGGACGACGCAAGAACAAATATGTACACAAAAATAACGCACGTATGATATTCCTATCTATAAGACCACGGAGAAAGGAGGTTGAGCCACAGAGGGAAGCACTCACCGGTAACGTAACTACAAGTACCTACGCGTACAAAAATAAAGGGGCACTCACGACCACCAATATCAGGCCTAGTATGGGCCACACAAAGACAAGGACACCACACACGGTTGTCCTACCAAAGATGCACGAGAGGCACAACACTCGCGGTAAACCAGCACTAAAATGAAAAAGGGGTACAACTCTGCCGGTTGTCTTACTTAACTCAGAGTAACCTTAACTCACGGTAACCTTAACTCACGGTAACCTTAACTCACGGTAACCTTAGCTCACGGTAAGCTTAACTCACGGTAACCTTAACTCACAGTAACCTTAAATCAGGATTGCCTTAAATTACAATAGCCTTAAATTACAATAGCCTTAAATAGCAATAGCCTTCCGAGATGCAGGAAACCGGAAAATAAGTGCACGAAATCCACTCTGCTCCCGAACACAACTTTCTTCTCCAAGCACAAAAAAAATGGTCTGTCTTCTGTGAAGAATGTAGGCCTCGACATTGAATTCCACGGAACACTAACAAATACGGATCATTCAAAATCCCAATGTTACATCAACATACAATGAAAATTCTTAACTCCAGACGTTAAATGCTTTCTTTCATGACAAAACCGCAATAATCTTAATCCGATTTAATATTCAATAAAATAATTAAAAGGGAAACTGGCCGATCAAAGCGAACGAAAATTCTAGAATTCCTTTGGATGACGTGTCAGCCTCAATTAAGCGAACGTAGGTCCCACGATATCACGTCACAGCCCTCGTCAGAAAATAAAGGCAAATTATCAGATATTACGTGTGTGACACTGACGTTCCCTCATAGGGCGACCTGGGTCTTCAACCATATTTTGTTCCATTTTTATACCATCACTATATTTTATATAAGTACAACATTTACTTTTATCCTTCTCTCTCTCTCTCTCTCTCTCCTTCATTCTTCTTTGTTAATTACCTCTCGATTGTTTATTAGTAAAAATAAATAGTAATCTAGTCAATCAGCCCTTATATTTCGTTCGCCATTCTAGAACAAACAGGAGAGGAGGTGGGGGTCGATATCATTGCGAATGACTTTCTCTGCCCCTCATTCATAACGATAGAGCACTCCCCCTCCACTTTTGAAGTAGTCTTTGAAACTATTGCATTAAGAAACCCGCTCAAACTCATAAACATCTACATTTCTTATGGGCACATTTATCTCTCTTTTGACGAGTTACGTGATCTCAATGTCGACTTCACAAACTTCACCTATGTCGTGGTGGTTGTGTGCGATTTCATTATCCCTAAAAGATACTTCACATCAAGGACTTCTTGAAGTCTTCGAACTTTTTCTCCCTCCCAATTTGTAACTTCTAACTACCACATCCACGGCGATATCCTTTATTTAATATTTAGCCCAATACCAGGGCCGAATTAAGGAGCTGCGAGGCCCGTAGCACAAGGTACAGCAGGGCCCGTAGCATAAAGTACAGCAGGGCCCTTACCCGTATATGTATATATTGTATCTCAATCCCATCCTCCACTTTCCTTTGAAGAGAGGGAAAAAAATATCTGAAGAATTTAGAAGAACTGCCGCCAGGTCACTGAGAAATTCACATCGAGGCATGACGCTGAAATTGAAGGCTACCTCCCCGCAGAATTAATCTCCCCCCCCCCCAACCTGGGTCGGGATATTACTCATCTATTGTGTAGATTTGTCTGGAACAACATTTTTGGTTCCAGGCACTGCTCGTTCCGTCTGACACGCTGATTCGGGACTCTAACACTTTCTCGCAAGGACACGATCAGTTGTCCCGGCTGATAATGAGGCTTCGAGAAGGACTCTCCCTCTCTCCCTGTTTTGGAGAACTCCGGGTATATATGCACTCTCCCAAGGATTTCTCACAGATTGAGTTAAACAACGGTTCCCCAAAAAGAGTTCGATTCAACGACGCTCTCTCCCGAGAAGTGTTTAGTGACGGTTGCAAGCCACGGAAGAGCTGGACATCACACTCGTATCTTCGGGTCAGGGAAAATAGTCTTTCGAGGCAATGTCAGTCTTTCTCAACTGCCTTCGGATCAAGAAATGGAAAAGCCGTCCTCCGAAGTTCTTCTTGTGACCTCTTGATGACAAGAGGCCCAATAGCTTGCTCAATCCGAGTTTGGAGAAGTCATCTCCCCTCCCTTCGAAGTTCGACCCGTGGCCTCTTGAGGACAAGAGGCCCGATAACTCGCTCGATCCGAGTTTGGAGAAGTCACCTTCCCCCTTCGAAGTTCGTCCGGTGACCTCTTGAAGAAAAGGGGCTCGCATCTCACTCGCATCTGAGCTTGGAGAAAGTAGCACCACCTTCTTCGGGTTCTTGGCTACACCCGTGAGTAATCAAGGTCACCAAGACCTCCCCCAAAGTTCGCGCTGCTTTTCTCTCGAGGTTCAAAGGAACTAAATCGCTCAATACCCCAAATCTCCCATTATAACCATTTAATAACCCTGGTTATCCAATTAGTATTCGGAACCTAATTCCATATTATTTATGTACCTATATATATATCCATATTTATTTTGTGCCTTTATTTAATGCACATTAAAATCTATTTTTGTCGTTGTGTTTGGAATATTCCTTGGTCACGCCACTGCAGCTAACTATTCAAATCGCACTCTTAGAACAATAACATTTGTTGCCTTGTTTAGCCCACCTTAGAGCCCGTGTGCGTATATTCCTGTACACTGGGTCATACTTCGACATAAAGATATATATATATATATATATATATATATATATATATATATATATATATATATATATATATATATATATTATTTATTTATATAGTACAAGAGAAAGAAGAATTGGACGCAAATGAGCAAATGAGACAAGAAACTGGAGTTTTTTAAAGGCAAGAGAAAGGGACATTAGAAGAACCCAGAATCAAAGAGAGCAGAAGGCGGCACAGTGAATGCGATCCTTTACTGAGAAGACAGAAATAACGGCAGGGGAAAGTTTGGGGGGAAAATTCCTGGCCGGGACTCGAACCAGGGTCTGCCGATTGCCGAGCGTTATTTCGCTTCCTTCAAAGGTCACCCTTGATTATTTAACCTTAAAGGCAGAACTTCTTTCTGTTATTAACATGAATCCAGAATTTTATAGGGTTAGATTCCACTCCTCGCGAATACAGCCAGGCCAAACCTACAGACAATTTTGATTCACGCTTGGGCGTAACTTCCAATTCTGGCTGGATTCCGCCCAAGTATCAAATGATTATGAGTCGCTAATTGACTTCCTTCTAAGGAAGGCCCTCGCGAACTAGGGCATTCATATCGGACATAAGAGCGTCCAGTTTCAATGAGTGTGTCGAAGAAGCCGACCTTCACGCTTCCAGTCACGACATCTACCCAAGGAAGTCAAGAAGAACCATCTTCCCTCCTCCAAACACAAGTTTGGGTTTAACCGAAGCTAACCCAAGGTCATCAACGGTTTCATAAAAGTGCAAGCGCCGAGCAAGTACAGGTCTTACTCGCTGGAGAAGAAAAGAGCGTGAAGCTCCCAGTAGTCCCCTCTACGCCTAGCAACTACTCTCGTAGTCCACTTGTATGCTTTACGTGTGGCACCCCTGGGTACTTATGTTACAATTGCCCCCAAAATTCTCAACTGAGGACCTCGTCGAGTCACAAGATCCACCAAATCTCTGCTGCCCCCTCGCCTAATCCGCCAGCCACATCGCCAGCGGCCCCTGCTCCCTCTTTCCCGGATCAACAGGTAAATTTCCTGTTCAACAAGAGTTCTCCCGGTGGGCTCCAGTTTGAAAATGCCGCAGTAATTGGTTGCCGAGTGTCAACCTTGGTTAGAGATACAGGTTGCACCTGTATAGTAGTATCCAACAAACTACTACGCCTTGTAATCCCCCATCATAACAGGTTCGCGTTGGTGCATGACTTTTTAGGTCGTACCAACAGGTTCCCAGTGATACGGTGCCATATTCAGTGCCAGTACTTCACTGGATGGGTCGAAGTAGTTGCGTCCCTTATAAAATTCTGCTCCGTCCACATCGAACAGAGCGCACAGCTCTCCCAAAACCCAATTTCTCAGCCGGTTGTTACCAGGGCCCAGGCCGAGAAGGATTTATCGCTTCTGGTACCCCTATCTTCCCTAGACATCGACCTCACCACCAATGTTCAATTTGCTGAAGTGCAGAAGAATTGCGCCACATTACAACTCCTGTGGGAAAAAGCAAAGAAGAAGGAGACTGAAACGGTGCAAGTCAATCGGAAGATCAAATACACCATGAAGGACGCGTTATTATACCGTTCTTCCGTTGAACCGGAGAATCCCCCGACCAACGCGTTGTCCGGCCTAATGGCCGGACATTTCGGTCATAACAAAACGGCACAGCGAGTTTTCAAATATTTCTTTTGGCCAGGCGCGGCCAAAGAAATTATCGACTTCTGCAAGTCCTGTGACCTTTGCCAGAAGGTCACCTCCAAAGGGCGTGTAGCCCCCGCCCCCTTCAAAAGACCACGAGAGTGGCCGAGCCCTTCGCACGGGTCTCAATCGACCTAATATGCCCCATTCGTCCCCCGTCGAGCGAGGGACACTCCTATATTTTGACACTCGTCGATTGCGCCACCCGTTTTCCAGAGGCTATCCCTATGGAGAAGATTGACAGCATTTCTTGTGCAGAGGCTTTAATCTCAATCTTTTCCCAAGTAGAGATACCTAAGGAGATTTTATCTGACATAGGACGTCAATTCACCTCTGAATTGATGGAGTATGTCAGTGAACTCCTTCTCATCAAGCCCCTGTTCATGACGCCGTGGCACCCTTCCGCTAACGGGATGTGCTAAAAGTTAAACGGCACCCTCAAAAAGGTACTCAAGAAGGTGTGCCACGACCAGCCCCAAGAGTGGCACCGCTATCTTCCCGTAGTGTTATTTGCTTGTCGCGAAGTCCCCCATAGGACTTTGGGGTTCACACCCTTTGAGCTGTTATATGGACGTAACGTCTGAGGACCGATGAGCATTTTAAAAGAATTATGGTCCAATCCTAGAATGGATGAGGAAAGTAAATCCTCATACGCGTACGTTTTAAACCTGTGCAAACGGTTAGAAAAATTTGCGGACATCGCTTTCCGTAACGCCGAAGTAAACCTGGAGAAATACCGCTCCTACATCGGCCTAAAATCAAAGGCGCGCTCGTTCAAACCGAGTGACAAAGTACTGCTCTTGCTTACATCCGAAGCAAATAAGCTCCTTTCTCCGTTTTAGAGCCCCGCGGCCTGGTGGATTACCTAATCGAAACCCCCTCCCGTAATAAGATCTACCACATCAACCTCCTAAAAAAATACCACCATTGAGCTTGCCTAAATAACATAGTCGCCCTATACGAAGAACCCGTCCTCGAAGCCGCCTATCCCGTCGAACCCTTGTGTCTGGTTTAAACGGTGTGCGTAGAAGCAGACGATGAGTATCCCCAGCAGTCTCTTCCTTTCCCCCAAGCGGAGTCGAACTCCGACTTGGACGTAAACCCCAATTTCGCCCCTAATGAGAGGGCTCAATTGCTTGCCTTAATGGAAGGCTTTCCCGACGTCATTTCAGAATTCCCGGGTTGCTCAACGCAATTTACGCATGGGATTGTCCTCACTACTCAAGATGCGATAAGAACTAAGCTTTATCCCATACCGTACATTTACGGCCGACTTTCAATGTAGAGATCAAGAACTTATTAAAATTAGGAATAATAGAACCCTCGTCGTCAGATTTTTGCTCCCCATTGTCATGGTTAGGAAGCCTGACAAGTCTTTTAGGATGTGCGTCGATTTTCGCAAATTAAACGCGGTTACACAGTTTGACGCGGAACCGATGCCCATAATCGACCAAAGTCTTCATTCCTTCCAAGACGCGAGGTTCATCTCCGAGATCAGCCTCTGTAAAGCCTACCACCAAGTGCCGCTTTCAGAGCAATTAAAACGCTTTACCGCTTTCGCTACTGAAAAGGGATTATTTCAGTTTACCCGACTTCCTTTTGGGTTGGTAACTGCTTGCGGAAGTTATAACCGAATTATGTGCCGGTTGTTAGATGGCCTATCGAACGTAACGTTTTATTTCGATAACGTGTACGTCGCTACTCGTACCTGGGACCAACACGTACAGTCTCTATGCGCGCTTCTATCCCAGTTTCGCGTACATGGGTTCACGGTAGGCTCGACAAAGTGTTACTTCGCCTATGACACTATTAATTACCTTGGCTTCCAGGTTGGTAGGAACCAAATGCTTCCCCAGGAAGACAGGGTAAAGGCTATTTCGGAAATGCCAGTCCCCTGAACGAAGAAACAGCTTCGTTCCTTTTAAGGATCCGTGTCATTCTATCGTCGTTTTGTGCTGAATTTCGCTGTCATAGCCTCGCTCCTTAACGACATGCTTACGAGAACGGCCCCCGATCCAGTCAATTGGACCCCTTCCGCGGAAGATCGCTTCCACCAGTTAAAGGACAAACTAATCTCTGCCTCTATTTTGATATTACCGAATCCTAATAATACATTCAGGGTTCGTACCGATGCTTCCCAAGATAGCCTAGGTTGAGCTCTCGTCCAATATGATGACGATGGAGTGGAATATCCTGTGGGATATGATAATAGGAAGCTGTCCCATCGAGAAAAGGCATATGCCACCATAGAGCTCGAAGTGTAAGCCATAGTGTGGTCCATTCGTAAGTTTAGGATGTATCTCATAGGAAAAGAATTTATTGTTGAAAGTGAACACAAACCCCTGGCGTACCTAAAAAACTATAAGAGCAAAAATGGTCGTTTAATGCGCTGGAGCCTACTACTCATGGAGTACCAATTTCAAATCATGTATGTTAAAGGCACCGACAACTGCATAGCCGATAGCTTGAGTAGGAATCCAATAGAAGATCCCCTCCAACAGTCTGAATGTATAGTAAAATTCGTGTTTACCTCATTTTGTAAATACTATTTTCCTTTTTTTTGCCTTGTTGATGTTGTGTGTGCGTATGTATATATTAAGTTATCTATGGTTACACATATTTAAATCCCGTGTAGTGTTATATGTTTTTTTTCTCTCTATTGGTAAACGTTAAAATTGTAGCTTTATAAGTTCCCGTCTTGATGAAATTAGTTGTAGCCTTTTTTTTCCCCCCAAAGTGTTCTGTGCTGTAAAAATGTCTTTGAATAGGGAGGAGTCTAGAGGGATATGTGAAAATAGTAGTATTTCCCCACCTCCTAAGATATTAAATCGACCCGTGACCTCTTGAGGACAAGAGGCCCGATAGCTCGCTCGATCCGAGTTTGGAGAAGTCACCTCCCCCCTTCAAATTTCGTCCGGTGACCTCTTGAGGAAAAGATGCCCGCATCTCGCTCGATCCGACTTTGGAGAAAGTAGCACCCGTGAGTAATCAAGGTCACCAAGACCTCCCCCAAAGTTCGCCCCGCTTTTCTCTTGAGGTTTAAAAGAACTATATCACTCACTACCCCAAATCTCCCATTATAACCATTTAATAACCTTGGTTATCCAATTAGTATTCGGAACCTAATTCTGTATTATTCATGTACCTATATATCCATATTTATTTTGTGCCTTTTATTAAGTGTGTATTAAAATCTATTTTTGTCGTTGTGTTTGGAATATTCCTTGGTCACTCTTAGAACAATAACATTTGTTGCCTTGCTTAGTCCATCTTAGAGCCAGTGTGCGTATATCCCGTACACTGGGGCCATACTTTGATAGCTAGTATGGATGGGAGGACTCAACTGAAAAAGGAGGGTTTTATTTTGTATACTTTTTATTCATTTTTAAAGAACAACACACTGCATACAAGTAGCTTAGCCAGTAGACTATTTGTGCTGCCTTGGACAATCTTGGAACTATTTGCTAAACTGATTCAACACCGACTAGTTATGTGGCTCACATGAAGTACTTACGAGACTTGGCAACATAAAACTGCTCAATTATCCTTGACGTGCTAATTTCCATCAGTATGCGTGCTCAATACTCATTAGAGAGAGATGGTTCAATCTTATTTGACCCATTCTTTTTCTTATCTAGTTCTTGATTCTATTTAATTCTATTTAATATCATATATAATAATATAAAAAATCAGGAAAATGAATAATTATTTTGTCTCAGCCTTTTGTACCTAGGGACAAAAACTTAATTATTAATAATTTTTTTACATTCCCGCGGTGCCCCCTGAAACGCGGGGTTCCTGCTTCTAGGTTGAACCGGCACTGCCCAATACCCACCATGTTCACAAACTCTGGATTACAAACCCCCTGAAACGCTATCTCGAATCACTTTATTGTTCACTTCAGCTTAACTCTACATTCTCGAACTAAACTCCTAATGGTCCTATCGTAGACTCTCTTCCATTGACCTGGGCTGATGACTTGGGATCTCGCCTTAGTTCTTCCGGATAGCCCCACAACCCACTCCCTCTTCGGACCTCAACCTATCCCTGCGCTCATTTTTTCGGTCACTCTCCTTCTGCCTTAATATTCATGCTCCCCTCCGTTCTGCCCATTCCCGCAAATCTTACGTTACTTAGTTTTCCAACATGCTTTGCGATTTCCCTAAAACAGAAGATCATGTGAGAAGCGCCTTCATTCAGCCCGCAGCCTAAGAATGTGTACGAAACATGCTTCTCTCGCATATTCTCTTGTGAATCATGCATACCCGGCCCTCCTGCAATCGTCCTGCGAGGTGCGCACACGTAAAATTCTGGAGGAAAACAAATAAAACCCTTATACACTCTTCTAGCTTTTCTCTCGTCTCTACTCTCCCAGGCTACGCCAATCTCCTCCACTATCTCTTCATTCGCCTTCTGTACCATTTTCTCTGTAAAGGTAATAAAAGTTGCCCCGGATCTCGTCTTTGCCCCTCTTCCGTCAAATTATAATTTCCCATATGCTACCCCGTAATCTCACTTCCCTCATTCCAGTCTCCTCTGAAGAGTTTGCCTCAATACTCAACTCATCGAAAAAACTTACTCTCCGCTTGACACTTCCCCACTCAGTCTTTATGTTCAGTTCCTACCTGTCCTACTACCAACTTGCTAGGTATCTTCGGTAACACTTCAGATTCGGGGCGCACGGTAGATGGCGCTTTTAGTCGGCTACAATTTTGAGCTACAGCATATCTCTTATGACGTCAGACGGTAGCGTCAGATGTGAACAATATCGGCGTAATATTTTTTTATATAGGATTATATACTGGGGGGCTGCGCCCCCCAGACCCCCCCCCAATTGATTAAAACTCAGGATCATCGCAGGGTGGTCACCCTGCAGTGATATCTCCCCCACGAGCAGTCCCCTTGAATTTACTGGGGGGTTTTTCTCCCCAACATCTTTTACTGGCAGAAAAACCGAACCTAATAACAAACAATTCTTACTTTTATAGGTTTCTTGATTAGTTTATGCGCCTCTAAATAATCTAAAAGTTTTTCGCGATTATACAAACTAAAGCCGAATTCGAATAACAAAGAAGCACATGGAGAGCACGAAAACACAATAACAAAAGAAAAACATTTGCAAAACGGGTCCTATTTATAAGCTACGATGTTGCCAGTAAGAAGCTATAATCGTTCGCAGTAAACAAAAATACGAAAACAAAACAAAAAACAATAAAATACATCAAGAAACCTTACCTGACTTAGAAAAAAACTATAAACGAGCAGAGCGCAGATATTTAGTAAATAATAGACTAGGAGTGACAAATCCTCAAAACAACAAAAAGATATAACGCAATGATTGTCACATCTGACGCTAGCGTCTGACGTCATAAGAGATATGCTGTAGCCCAAAATTGTAGCCGACTAACAGTGCCATCTACCGTGCGCCTCGAATCTGAAGTATTACCGTATCTTCAACCCCCTTCCTTGTCTCATCTAGTCTAGGCGCCTTCTGACTTTAAACATACTGCTGTCGTCCAATATTAAAGAAACAAAATCTTGCCACAAAGAATCCTTCAAATTATCGTCCTATCTCTCAACTTCCCTCCTTATCCATGTACTTGAGAGGGTAGTATCTATCTGCATCACTGAACACACGTTCTCTTCCAGCATCGACGAAACCCTATAGCCCGGCTTCAAGGTAAGTCACAGCTCTGAATAGGCTCTTCTTCATCGTCTCCACTACGAGACCGAAGCTAGGAAGCCTTCAATTTTGGTTACAGTTTAGATCTCCATTAATAGACATGGTCTCCCTTGTCATATATGCAAAGTTTTTGTCTGTTATTGATTTAGATAAGTCTAGAAACGTACTAGTTTATTCTTAATAAAATGAATGCAATAGAAATAGAAGACCTATTGAAACGAAATAATCTACAAAACTAGTTTTTCATGTCTGTTTTGCGAGAGACACTAAGCTATGCCTACCTTTAATACTTCCAGCACCCTATATCCTTAATCTGGAC
The DNA here is from genome assembly GCA_963969495.1 of Ceratothoa steindachneri. Lineage (NCBI taxonomy): Eukaryota > Metazoa > Arthropoda > Malacostraca > Isopoda > Cymothoidae > Ceratothoa > Ceratothoa steindachneri. The sequence goes on from OZ018319.1 coordinate 104,997,761, forward strand.
AGCAGCCATCGACCTGGGTCGCATTAGGTAGCTCTGTTTGTTGACAAATAATTTGTGTATTATTTTGATAGACCATGTCTAGGGTTTCCGAACAATGTTTATATTCGCAAAGATGAATAAAATTATTATCGTCAATCCATTTAGACGGCATTCATCGGGTCCATCGTTGAAAGCAAGATAACAATCATCAAGCACATTCTGTAAACACTTCATCTGAGGAATACTTTGATGAAACTTGTCTTCTAGTTTTAGAAAAGTATTGACTTCATACTCATTGTACAGCGAGTTTTTAAGTCGTGTATGAATAAACTCTTTATCCCTTTTCCAATAAATACCGAAATGTATACTTGGAGATAGACTCTTTGTATTTGCCCTCACTACACATTTTAGCTGATATACACCTTAGTCCTTCATCAGTCGATCTACTCCAAATACAAGCCAAAACTCATTCTTACTAAGGAATAGTTTATCGTAATAGCAAGTTCATCCGTAGGTAGTTTTGAAGATCCTGGTCTTGGTCGAGTAGAGTAGTGTGTGAGCTTTCACGGCATTTATTGAATATGAAATAATTTCAAGAAGGCGATTATCATGTAAATATAAGTTTTGAAATTGTGGATGCAACCAGTGATGAGATGAATTTACACATTCCATTCGTTCAACTGCATGAATTGACACTATTCGATTATATCATGGGACGATTCGAGATAACATTCTAGTCTGCTGATTCAATTGAGTTTGGAAGCTTCAAACTCGTGGTTCGTATATATATATATATATATATATATATATATATATATATATATATATATATATATATATATATATATACATATATATATTCATATATATATATATGATTCCGCAAGGCCATTCAATAATACCATCTAATGTTCGATTTGATCGAAATGAAATATATAGGACATATAAATTCTGCAGTCTGCGCCTTTGTTTCCTCACTTCTCGCGAAATAAATGAAGGAGAATGTTCCTTCAAAATCTTTTGGGCTTCCAAGAATAATGAAAGAATCTCAGGAGTTGGCAAGACAGTGTAATCGTTTGTATGAAGATGCTATCACTGTAGATCAGTTTTTCTTGATAGAAAACGAGCAGAGATGCAGGATTCTCGTATTTAGGCTACAGGAGATGAACGCAAATTAAAATTACTCCATTGACCAACATATCCTGAAAAATCAGCCCCACTCTTATTCATTGGTCTTGACGGTGACACCTACTATCCAATTCAAAACATTAGTGTGTGATACGTATATAAAAAACAAGATACTTCCTTTTAATCACGGTATGTGTTTTTCTTGCTATACGTTCCATGACAACGTAACGGCCCATCTAAAAGATTCTGAAGAGGTGAGTAGTCAGTTTCTTGGCCATTGTGATGGAGAAAGAAATCGAGGGATTTTATGTAATGAGGGCAATCGATCTACAACCAATCGTGTTTTACCACGCACAAGAAGCTTCATACTTGTGTGAAGAGTTGTATGTGTCGTAGATGTAATAGTATAATCATGCAAAGTGCAAACGGAATGAGATAACATGGGTGTGAGAAGTTATAAGGTGGATGGAGCAGAGCATATGCGCTGGATGAAGAGGTCGAAGAAGTCGATGGTCAAGAATTGGAATGTCGTGTAGACATTGAAATCTATAAAAAAGTGGGGTCATTCGTACTTTTTCCTTATATATTGGCTATGCAGATAATCTTTGAACTCTGTTTTGATAATGAGGATGAAACATATGACAAATTTAAGAACTGTGGTCCACGAATAAGGATTTTTGAAAGAGATGGTTAAAACTCTCCTTTTGAACCGTTTATAGAAGAGTAAATACGAATTAGAGGATCGAGAGAAAATGTGAAAACATATGTAATGGCACATAATAATGTCACATTCGATGGCTAATTCATCTATGACGAGCTGCTTCAATATTTTAATCCTAATCTCTTTACTCCGAATCCAATTAGGCGGGGACAAAAATTTTTAAGATCGAGCTCGTTCAGGAAATATTTTTTTAAGGATATCCTCCTAGCCATGCCCTCATCCCTGAAAATACTGCCAAAAACAATGGGATTCCTCGAAATGGAAAAAGGTTATTTTCCTTATGATTTTATTTTAGAGGAAACCTTGAACTATATTGGTCCGCTTCCTGAAAAAAAAGATATTTTAATTATAAGAAAATGAACAATATGGAAAAAGTATACTTTAACAGTAATTTTTTCCCGAAATTCCAGGAAGAATATTTAACATTGATCCTATGTATTCTTCCACCACACTAGCTTCATTGTGTTATAAGGTGTATGAAGATGTCTTCTTACCAGAAAATTCGATTGCAATTATCGACGGGAAGAAATAAAAAAACATGTTAGAGGAATCACAATTTTCCATGCAAGAAACGGTGGTAAGCGAAGCTTTTCTGTTGGTTGGAGAGTATTTTTCCATGACGGGTTTTCACCATCAGGAGGTGGAACCATGTTTCTCTTTCATGAATGCTATTGGCATAGGTGTGAGAAGGATGACTGTAGTCTCAAACAAGTTGTTTCCATTGGTGAACGTGGGTCGTTGGACTGCTACTACCACACAATAGAGAGTGATGGAATTCTCGGTTGCAAATACGAGGTTATCATTCTCGGGGAGTAGTAATTTGAAACCACGATTCAAGCCATTCCAGGATGAAATGAAACAGTTAATAGAATTTGAGCCGATGTAGTAAATAGTGTAATGAATGTGGATTGCACTTTTTGGTGGCAGATGCAACCCATTTATATTATACAACCCACCAAACGAAGGTGTGAAAATACATTATGTCGATTTTTGCTCCTTGTATCCGTACTGCATTAAAAACAATCCATATCCCGTAGGGTCTTCTTGCTGTTGCGTATCTATGCGATAAATTCCTTCTATTAAAGAATTCCCCGAGGGCGTAAATAAGAAATATTTGGGAATCGTGAAAGTTGATGTTCTCCTTCCTAATAATCTGTATATTTCAGTTCTCTCTCAATTAATGGGTAGTAAACTTATTTGTAAGCTCTGTACCACATGTGCTCAAAAATACTCACGCGAGTGCGATCATTCTGAAAAACAACGTATGATTCCGAAATATGTCTTATTCACACCTTCGGTGAATTCTTGAAAAGAAGTAATTTATCGCAGATATGCGCAACGTCAAGGTGATCCTACGGGATATGGATTGTTTTTCATGCAATACGGATATAAGGAACAAAAATCCACGTAATGCTCTCAGCATAACTCACGCGAGTGCGATTACTCTGAAAAACAACGTATGATTTGCAGACTGTACACAACCCCGGATCCCAAACTTGACCTGGAAAAGATGAATAAGATCAGGAAAATTTCCGAATTTTGAGAGTTGGAAAGGAGGGATGGATTATTCGCAGAGTATATAAAACCTTTTTAGAAGAAAAAATAGAAGCTTCTGGACTCTCGCGAGGATTGGATGGAGGGAAGAAGAAAATGGAATATGTGAAGAGAGTCAATCAGGCTGAGGGGATAAACATACAAATAGAAAACATTGAAAGAAATCCTGGAAAGCGTTTTAGAGCAAAGCTTTGTTTAAACAGGTAAGGATTTCTTCCTGCGATCAGTTTTTCTTCATTGATATATTCAATGAAAAATGTGATTTTTATAAATATTAACACAATGTACAACGAATATGAAGTCAATAATTTCTAAAACTTGGAGGCAAAAATAATAATAATACAAAATAAAACCCCATTAATCCTGACAATATTTTCTTCACCCAACAGTTTCAGGGGAAAGTTTGCTCAGAGGATTCGCGGTATGCAAACCGTCATCTGTGCTTCAGATCATGATGTTATAGACCTGAGCAAAAACGACGATTACATTGTGAACTATTTGGAAGCAGTTGGCAATGCATACATAGTGAGTGTGGAGAATGTTGAACGTGTAAAAATTGACTTCCGCGTAACGAATCTTCCAATTGCAGCATTCACAACCGCCTATGGTCGAATCAAGCTCTATGACCTCTTAGACTCGTTGGATGAACGATTGTTGTACTGTGACACATACAGGGCCATCTTCATTGTTGGGAAAGATGACCCACAACCTCAACTTGGAGAATTCCTGGGTGAACTCACCGATGAGATCTAAGATGTATACGGTGCCGATGCGTATTCAGATTCATTCTGCTCTACGGGTCCCAAATCCTATTCGGTACGTATCCAAACGACAAGAGTGGTGATGTATATACTTCATGCTAAAGGATTAACCATCAACCCTCAGACGAAAGATATAATAACTTACGATACTATGAAATGCCTAGTTGGAGCCGATGATAATAGAGAGAATGTTGATAGTCATATCCCTGTACCATTAATGGGTTTTCAAAGCCGATGAACACGGTGGAGTGAAAGAGATGAGAGGGTAAAAGGTTTTGAGCAAGACATTTCGTATACGAGTTGAACTCCCAGGAAGTTATCGAACCATATCTTTCGGTTTCAAAGGGATCTTACATTACATTAAAAAAAGTTACTATACATTGAATCCCTGTTAACTATTATGAACTCTTCATGTATATATTTTTAATCATTTATAATATTCTCTGATTAATATGAATAAAATAAAGATCAAATAATACGCGTTATACTACCAAATGTTTTAATTTGTCTACAAAATAACTCATCACATTCGCTTGAATTTTCATTTTCAAAAGGATCTTACATGACATTCTTAAAAAAAGTTACTATACATTGAATCTTGTTAGTTATTATGAAATGTTTATGTATATACATTTTTTATCAGATATAATATTCTCTGATTCATATGAATAAAATAAAGATGAAATATTACGCCTTATACTGCCAATGTTTTAATTTGTCTACAAAATAATTTATCAGATTCTTTTGATCTTGTGAGAAAAATTCTTTTTCCCTTGCCTCTTCAATCTTGTTTTTCAATATATCAGTGAGCTAATTGGAATACCATGTGACAAAGCGAAATAACAGGAGTTTTGTGACAAGTATAAAAATGTTCACAATTTTCTCACCATCTTTCGCCATGTTAGAATGTAATATGCAGATAAACTTATCCCCCATGTACTCTGACACTCGGATAGACTTCCTACAAAGAAAGACTGAACCATAAGCTCTTTTTTTAACTTTTCACCGATGATTAAATCTTCTAAATCCATAAACTGGAGATGTTCAAGTACTTCTTTGCCCTTATGGTAGTTGAAAGTTGGGGCGACTGGATGAATAGTCTGGGCTAAATTTATAATCCGATCCACACGCATCTTCGGTTGCAAATATTTACTAGGTCTGGGTGTGACACGGTGTGGATGGAGAATCATCTTAGAACGTGTGACACACAAAGAGGTTAGTGACAAATGATTTAAAACATAGCAACTATACGGACGAATTCAAGGATTGTAAAAAGTTATGTGGCAACTCCATTGATATGTTAATACCAGACAATGCATGAAAATTCCGACCACGTCAAAGAAACCCTACCGATTCGCTAAAAGAAAGTTCACTGACCTAGGGCCGGCAGGGGGGTGGGGTGCATTTTGACGACAAACCAATAGAGGTAGAGGCATGTGTGTGTGTGTCTAGACTCGGATTCATCCGGAAGAAAAGCACTGACCTAGGGGGGGGATGGGGCTGGGAACATTTTGGCGACAAACCAATATGGGGAGAGGGGGAGGAGGGTCTTGGGCTTGTATGCTCGTGTATGTGCGTGTACGTGATTGTATGTTCGTGTGAATGTGTGTGTAGACACGTGGTGCAACCTTCAATACTACTATAGTATAGAGCTGTTACGCTGGCGATTTAATTGGAAGTCTTTATAAAATATCAAATATGTTAGACCAGGATGGCTATCATTCAATTTTGGATCCACATACTATTCCGACTGGAGCCTCTCTTATCGGTCCAATTTTTTGTTCCCATCAGGACAATGATCTCAAACAGATGTGCAACGTGTGTCGTAGTTATTTGGAGAAAAAAATGAATATTAAGGACATTTTACATTCTTTGATTGGCCACCTCATTCTCCCGATTTCAAGAATATTCAACTCTTGAAGAATTATCTGAGAAGACCAGTGAAAGAGAAGTAACCAAAAAAGGCATATATGCTATGACACTGTTTGTTTGAAAGAAGAAAGAAAGTCCACACTAATATTTAGTTTCTTTAGTAAATATGATTCAAGGAATTTGCCTGCAGTTATCAAAGCAAAATGAAGATATTTTTTAGTTAGTCAAATATTTAAATTTATTGTTCTCTAAATCTATATAATTTGTTATGTTCTTCATGCTTACACTAAAGTTAAGACATATATATCTACTCGTATTATTGTATTTACTTTTCTTTTCATTTGTTAATTTGTGTTTTATTAAAAATATGAGGGGTACGGGCAGTATTTTATGGCTAATACTGTATTGTATATAGCTCATATGAGTACATAGACTATTATAAGCATTATATCAATACATATTTTGTTTTAAATTATTACATAGGGTACTGAAAAGAAATATGTTTTCATAGATTTCAATAAGCATTATTATAAAATCGTTCAGACTGCCTAAACTACTGCAGCTTGAATGAAGAAACCTTTGCTTCTACTTCGCAGATGAGGTCTAACCTAACCATCCTTAGCTTTGGTATACTTAGTCCGATTCATCGGAGTTTCACAAATAACACATTTCACTTCGCCCAGTGAGGTATATGTTGTTTAACCCTATTATTCTTTTATAAAAGTTACCTTGACCGCCTATCGACGCATATACATCCTATAATAGAGGCAAATAGTCCTCAGTCCACAAAGGGAGCACGAGAGACTTGAATGTGTCACGGGCCATCGTGTAGTTCTGACTGAATAGAAGAACCGCCTGGTGGGTTAATAGACCCAACCTAACCTTATCACAGGTGGAGTTAGTTCAGCTAAAATTGTTTATGCCAGGTTTACTGCTACGGTCTTGGCCCGTGCGATCATATAGAGAATATCTACCCCAAGCTCGTTATATAAAGAATTTCTTCCAATTAGTCTTAGGGGGAGGGGAATCATAGGATTTAAATAATTAACAAGGAAAAAATTAATCGAGACTCAAATTTTAATATATCTTTATCCTTTGGTCGTGATTTGGAAAGTTCTTCCTTAAATTAAGTTTTAGTGAGCGAGCGATCATAATCTGAGAATCAGAAAATTGGTAGAATGGCACATAGCCGGAGAGCATGATGAGTGCGATGTAAGCTCCCCAACTAGGCAAAGTAGCTGATCTTTCACTACGCAGCCAATACGATCCCTAATAGAACAATTCATTTGCATTTATATAACTCAAGATCAATGGATCAAAATACGATTGAGTCTCACGGATTTTGACCGTACACGTGCTCGGAAGTGAGGCCAAATGGAGTCCATATCTCTTCTCGGAGGCTTAAATTACTTAATTAATTAAAATTAAGGATCGAAAATCAATGAGGGCATCACTGCCAGAATTAAAAGAGAGATATGTGACCCTATAACGATGAAAACCATGATTTCTGAGCATTTCAAATAAAAAAAAATTAAGCAAAGAATTTTGAGCGCGAACACGATTGTGTGCCTATTAGTTACATATCAAAAAACAGTACTCTAACAAAACATTTTGAAACATCCCTTAAAATACGAAACACTAGATCCTAATGTCGTCCGATGACGAAGGTTGCACAGGTTCCCCACTGCTCTTTGTGCTACTTATAAACAGCATTATTGTAAAGATAAATGAGACCATATGGGTTTTAGAAACAGTAAACTCTACATCCCAGTGTTGTTTTTTGCAGATGATGGACTCATACTATCAAATAGTAGAAAAGAGATGGCACAGATGATAAGCTTAGTCATGGAGGAATCTGCAGAGTGTGGCCTAAACATCAACAAACAGAAGAGCCAATGCATGATTATGAATCGTAAAGAACCCAAGCCGGAAAAGATCAATGATATAGAAGTTGTTTATGAAATTAGATACCTAGGAATTATAATTACAGAAAATAGGAAATATATGAAAAAACCTAAAGAAAATAAAATTGAAAAGGCAAGGAAAATGTCAAACATGGCATTCTCTGTGATGGAAAGATGATGTAGTAAGATCCTAATAGGATAAACATATTGTTTGTTTGTTTGTTTGTTTTATCATCTTATCTGTTAAGCTTAAAAGATAGATATCAAATTTTTGAAGAATATTAATTCACTCAAAACCATTTTATAGGTTATTCCTTGATTAGCAGGTTTTAAACTTGCACGCACAAATTCGGGTCAAATTCTTGTTGTTCGTAAGTTTTTGTTTTTATTATTGATCTTGTTTAAGTATGGTTGACTGTTTGGATGTAGAGAGTATGCCCTTTGAAAGTATTGTGTATGTAGTGTGCGATGTCTATGGTGTAGAGAGGAGAGTGAATGTGTCCGAGTGCCGTGTATGTGCTTTGACTGAGGAGGTGACTGAGCGATTTAGTGTCTGAAGTGAGAAGAGATGCCAGTGTATGTTTGAAGAGTCAGATTGAAACCAGGAGGGAGGAAGTTAGGCCTAAAACAGGGACTGGAGCGAAAGCAGTAAGTGATGATGAGTGGTGGGTGAAAGTGAACAGAATAGATAAGTTAGGACAGGTTAGGTGTGTGAATGAGAGGGACATGGAACCTGTTAGGCTAACTAACAGATTTGATTCCCTGAGAGAGGAAGAATTTGAAAGAGATTTGTCTGGTGTGGCCATGCCTGAAAGTAGAATAGGAGGTCGAGTGAGCGAGAGCATGAGGGAGGGTAATACTAGGCCTAGAGAAAATAGGAGAATGACTGAGGTGATTGTGATGGGCGACTCTCAGATTAGGTATTTAGATAGGAAGTTGAGTGGAAGTAAATGGAAGGGAGTGAGAGTTTGTCTGCCGGGTTCTGGTGTAAATGATGCGTGTGAGAGGTATGATAGGTTGGTGTCTGGGTGTGAGAGGAAAGCAGTTGTGATTACACATGTCGGAGTAAATGATGTAAAGAAGATGGGTACTTGTGAGTTACAACAGCGGTATAAAAGGCTGATGGAAAGGATGTGTGAAAGTAAAGTAAAAGGCGTTGTTTCAGGTGTGCTTCCGAGAATGGATGTGGGGATGGAAGGGTTGTCTCATGCGATGGGGTTGAATGAATATGTGAAAGGTTTGTGCGAGGAGTCAAAATTGGTGTTTGTAGATGTTTGGAGTGGGTTTTATGGGAATAAGGGTTTTAAAGCGATGGATGGACTCCATCTGAGCCGAGATGGGGTTGAGGTTTTGTGGCGGGAATTAGATAGTGTTATTAAGTCTTTAGAGGCAGGAAACTAGGTTTTGATAGTGGTCATGGAAATTTAATGGCTCAAAGTGAGGCAGGACAAGGAAACAAACACAGATTTGTAGAAGGTAGGCAGGCTAATGGAAGTGCTTTAGGGTTAAATTACTTGAGTAGTGATAGTGGTCAGGGAAATACAAGAGTACAGGGTCGGGGAAGGAGAGAAAGGAGATGCAGAGGAGATAGGCCCTCAGGTGCTTCAGGGATAGGTGGGCTGAGTTGTCTTTACACAAATGCTCGTAGTCTTAGAAATAAGAGGGATGAATTATTTAGTTATATCTTTCATGAAGATATAGATATAATATGTATAGTTGAATCATGGGTTAATGAAAATATATTTAATGATAATGTGAGTGAATTTGAACTAGAGGATTATACTATGTACATTAGTCAAAGGAGAGATAGGACTGGTGGTGGGTTGATTATTTATATCAGAAATAGCATTTCTTCAAATCTAAATAACTCTATAAAGCAAGGAGAAGGTGAATCATTATGGGTAGATATTAAGGTTGGTAAAAATAGGAAAATACACGTGGGAGCTTTTTATAGACCACCCGGACAGACTGATTGTATTGATGAGTTAATGATTAGGGAAATAAGTAACCGATGCAAAGAAGATACAGTTATTCTTGATGACTTTAATTTAACTTCTGTGGACTGAGAAAATATGATAGGAAGAGATAGAGCAAGTTGTAAGTTTATGGAGTGTTTTGAGGATAACCTTTTGACCCAATTTGTTAATAAGCCAACGAGGGTTGCCAATATATTAGATCTAATTCTTTCAAATGATGATCACTTGGTTCAAGGATTGAGTGTAGGGAAATCATTGGGATACAGTGATCATCAGATGGTTCGGTTTAATTGGCAAGTAGTTAAGGGTAGAACAACGACAAACTCCACAAAAATTCCCGATTTTTAAAGGGGAGATTACGATAAATTACGCAGCATGCTAAATCAGATTAGGTAGGATATAGAATTCCATGGAGAGAATACTTATGAGATGTGGGATATTTTTAAGACTATATTAAACATGGTTCAAGAATAGTGTATTCCAATGAAGTCTATTAGGAAGAAATGTAGGAAACCATTATGGTGGAATCAAGAGATAGCTAATAAAGTTTCAGAAAAAAAGAGGGCATACCAGAGATTACAAAGTGAGAGTAGTTTAGATAATTTAAACCATTATAGGTCAACCAGAAATGAACTAAATAAGATTATTAAGAAGACCAAAAGGAAAGCAAAAATTAATTTAGCTAAAAATAATAATAAAGATAAAAAATTTTTTTTAGCTATTATAGAATCAATAATAAATCTAACAGTGATAAAATTTGGCCTATTAAATATGAAGGGGTTTTGAAAGAACCTAATTAGGAAATAGTAGAGGTCCTTAATGATCATTTTTCTTCAGTATTCACAGAAGAAAAACCAATTAGATTAATTAGTGATAATTCTAGGTCAAGGAAAGTAGTGATAAAGTCTATATGTAGACAGAGAAGAAATTAAAGGGATTATAATGGAGTTAAATACTAGAAAGACATTTGGCCCTGACAACATTCATTCTAGGATACTCAAAGAAGGTGTAGAAAGTATTGTGGTAGCTCTTGAGAAGATATTTATTAGATCACTAGAGTCTGGAGAAATACCAAAATGATTGGAAATTGGCAAATGTAGTGCCAATTTTTAAGAAAGGGAAGCAAAGAGGACCCAAATAACTTTAGACCGGTAAGCTTAACTTCTATAGTCTGTAAAATTCTTGAGAAGATAGTTAAGAAGGGAATTTCTAATCATCTAGAGAGTAGCAGGTTAATTAATGATGCTCAGCATGGTTTTAGAAAAGGTAGATCGTGTTTAACTAATTTACTGTATTTTATGGATTATGTAACTAAAGAATTAGATAGGGGTGAGAAAGTTGTTATAATCTACTTAGATTTCAGCAAAGCTTTTGATAAGGCTCCACATAGAAGACTAGTTTATAAATTAAAGCTGCATGAGATATGTGGGAAAGTTTTAAATTGGATAACTGAATGGCTGAAAGATAGGAAACAGAGAGTTGTACTGAATGGAATGAGGTCAGAGTGGAGGAATGTTATTAGTGGCGTACCTCAGGAATCAGTTTTAGGCCCTTTATTATTTATAATCTATGCAAATGATCTTGGGCAAGGTGTAAATAGCAAAGTGTCAACTTTTGCTGATGACACTAAATTGGCAGCTGTAGTCAAAGAGGTTGAGGGTAATTTTAAAGTGCAGGGTGACTTAAATAAGTTGTTAGCTTGGGCTCAGAAGTGGCAGATGACTTTTAACCTTAAAAAATGCAAAGTTCTTAACATGGGAAAGGATAATAGGGAATTTAGCTATGAAATGGATGGGTATTGGCTGAATTCATTTGACGATGATGACTTAGGCGTAGTAGTAGTAGATAGGCCACTGAAGTTGTCAAAGCAGTGTATTGAGGCAAAAAATAGAGCAAATAGGGTGCTAGGTTACATTAAAAGGAATGTTAGATACAAGAGTAAGGAGGTTATCCTTAAACTATATAACTCTTATGTCAGGCCACATTTAGAGTACTGTATACAAGCATGGTCGCCACATTTTAGACATGATATAAACTTGTTAGAATCAGTACAAAGGAGGGCAACAAAAATAATACCATCCCTGAAGCACCTTGAATATGAAGATAGACTGAGGGTATTAAATATCTTCTCATTTGAAAGAAGGTGTGTGAGGGAAGATATGATTGAGCTTTTTAAAATCTTTTCTGGGATGGATAAATTGGATTTCAGCACGTTATTTGAATTAGAAGCTAGTAATAGAACTAGAGGTCACCACTTAAAGATAAAAAAAACAGTGGTGCAGACTGGATGTTAGAAAATATTTTTTCACTAACAGAGTGGTGGACTATTGCAATAGTTTGCAATCTGAGACTATAGACAGCCCAAACTTGAATGTTTTCAAGCGCAGATTGGATGATTATATGGAGATGGAGGGTTATTTTCTTACTTTTTGGTATGTGGATATGTTTCTTGACTCATTCCTGTGGATGTAGTTTCTTTTTATTGTATATTTTGGGAGACTTTGATTTTGTTTTTGACAGACTCCTATGGAGGCTTTAAATTATATATTTTAGATGCATGGTCTGACATAATCCTATGGATTGTTTAAATTGTATATTGTAGATGCATGATCTGACAAAATCCTATGGATGCATTATGTGGGTGGGATTTGATGGACACGGATGACCTTTGATAGGCCCTTGTGGTTTTTGTCATCCGTGAAATTATGTTATGTTATTTTATACCACGCCAGACTATTCTCACTCTCAACCTCGTTTACATCATATATACCCCTTTTCCAATCGTCCTGACTTGATCTCCCCTTCACGTACTAAACATATAAAGATTATCCATTTGCACCCCCTTGCAATACCAGTGTCTGACTTTCATATGCTGACGTTGATTTCACCATACTACAATTTTTCGTCCTGGATTATTTCACATTCAACACTATATCATTCCATAACGCTGTAATCGTCTTTTCTCCATAATAAATATGTAGCAGAATAAGGTCGAAGGGCGACCAAGTGCGCTTGTGTACCCACGTGGTCCTGAGATCACCGCATGGAGTCTTGAAAGCACGGCTGAACGAGGGTGAGGGTGCAGGACTATATCAGATCATGCAACTACTTTATAAACAATCCATAGGATTGTGTCAGATCATGCATCTACAATATACAATTTAAACAATCCATAGGATTGTGTCAGATCACGCGCCCACAATATACAATTTAAACCAGCCACACGAGCGGATCAAAAACAAAAAGCACCATCAAAGTCCCCCACAATATAATATAACAAATGACAAAAGACACAAGGGCCCATCATAGTTCATCCGAGTCAAACGGCCTCTTTTTTAAGGCATCCAAACTCCCAAGAAAACTACATCCAGAAAATTGCGTCCAGAAACAAGGGTATCACCAATCAAGGCTTGTCAAGAACTAAATCATGCAGCTATAGATATATACAAACAATATTAATATATACAAAACTTAGGAACCATCACAAACTTCCCTCCCCATAAACTCATCCAACCTACTCTTAAATAGATTTGAATTTGGACTACCTACTACCCTCCGCGGCAATTTGTCCCAAAAGTCCACCACTCTATTGGTGAAAAAATATTTTCTTAAATCCAACTAACACCCTTGCTTTTTAACTTTCAAGTGGTGACCTCTAGTCCGATTTCCATCATCTAACTCAAAAAACTTGCTAACATCCAATTTATCTAACCCAGAAAAATTTTAAAGAGCTCAATCATATCCCCTCTCACACACCTCCTTTCGAACGAGAACATATTTAATACCCTCAGTCTATCTTCATATTCAAGGTGCCTCAGGGAAGGAATAATGTTTGTTGCCCTCCGTTGCACTGACTCGAGAAGGTTAATATCCTGTCTAAAATGTGGGGACCATGCCTGTATACAGTACTTTAGATGTGGCCTAAAATAAGAGTTATAGAGTTCAAGAATAACCTCCTTACTTTTGTAACTGACATTTCTCTTAATGAAACCCAGCACTCTATTTGCCCTATTTCTTGCTTCAATACACTGCTTAGAAAACCTTAATGACTTATCTATTACTTTGTTGCCCTCCGTTGCACTGACTCGAGAAGGTTAATATCCTGTCTAAAATGTGGGGACCATGTCTGTATACAGTACTCTAGATGTGGCCTAACATAAGAGTTATAGAGGTTAAGAATAACCTCCTTACTTTTTTAACTGACATTTCTCTTAATGAAACCCAGCACTCTATTTGCCCTATTTCTTGCTTCAATACACTGCTTAGAAAACCTTAATGACTTATCTATTACTACTCCTAGATCTTTCTCATCCTCTACTGAGCTCAGCCAATGCCCATCCATTTCATAGTTAAATTCTCTATTATCTTTCCCCATGTTAATAACTTTGCACTTATCAAGGTTGAAAGTCATTTGCCACTTATGTGTCCAGGATAACAATTTATTTAAGTACCCTGCACTTTAAAATTATCATCAATATCTTTAACTACAGCTGCTAATTTGGTATCATCGACAAAAATTGACACTTTATTATTAACTGCCTCCCCAAGATCGTTTATATACATGACAAATAATAATGGACCAAGACTGATCCCTGAGGAACCCCACTGATAACATCCCTCCACTCTGACTGTACACCATTTAGCACTACCCTTTGCTTCCTGTCTTTCAGCCACACAGCTATCCAATTTGAAACACCCCCACATATCTCAATCATTTTTAATTTATGAACTAGTCTCCTATGTGGTACCTTATCAAATGCTTTACTAAAATCCAAGTAAATTACATCTACATTCTCTCCCTTATCTACTTGATTTCTTACGAACTCCAGAAAGTCTAGTAAATTAGTCAAACATGATCTACCTGATCTAAACCCATGCTGAGCATCGCTGATTAACCCCTCCCTCTATAGATGTTGGCAAATCCCTTTTTTAACTATTTTCTCAAGAATTTTACAGACTACAGGAGTTAGGCTAACTGGTCTAAAGTTATTTGGATCCTCTTTACTACCCTTCTTGAAAATGGGGACTACATTCGCTCTCTTCCAATCATCGGGTATTTCTCCATATTCCAGTGACCAAGTATACAACTTCTCCAGAGCTATTGAGATACTTTTTACCCCTTCTTTAAGTATCCTAGAATGAATATTATCAGGGCCGGATGCCTTGGTAGTATCTAACTCACCTATTATTCCTTTTATCGTCCTCCAATCCACACTAATGGTAGTAAACACCTCTTTCTATGACCCATGAGTACTATGCATAAGACTATTTAGTTTCTCCTTTGTAAATAATGATGCAAAATGAACATTTAGTACCTCAACTATTTCCTCATCAGTTTCTCTCACAACCCCTATATAATTTGATAGGTCCTATTTTAACTCTGCCAGACTTGTTATTAATTTTATAGTAACTAAAGAACTTTCTAGGATCTTAGTTGCTATCCTGAGCTAATTTAATTTCTGACACCCTTTTGTTCTTCTTTATAATCTTATTTAACTCATTCCTAGCCATTCTATAATCACCTAAACCTTGAATATTATTTTCTACCTGTAATTTTTTGCATGCCCTTTTCTAGCTATCTCTTGATTCTACCATAATGGTTTCCTACTGTTGTTCCTAATGGCCTTCATTGGGATACATTTTTCTTGGACTACACTTATTATATGCTTGAAAGTATCCCACATCCCATAAGCATTTTTACCTCTGAATTCTACATCCCAGTCTACCAAATTTAGCAAGCTTCGAAGTTTTACATAATCTCCCTTATGAAAATTTGGAACTTTTACAGCATTCTCAGTTATTTTACCCTTCTCAATTCCCAAGTTAAAACGAACTATCTGATGGTCACTATTTCCCAATGCTTCCCCAACAGTCAATTTTTAAACTAAATGATCACTGTTAGGAAGGACTAAATCTAATATATTGTCCCCCCTCGTTGGCTCATTAACAAATTGATTCAAAAAATTTGCCTCAAAGCATTCTATGAACCTGCCACTTGTTCTATCCCTACCTATCATATTTTCCCAGTCCACAGAGTTTAAGTTGAAGTCCCCAATAATAACTGCCTCTGTTTCACATCCCTTACTTACTTCCCTTATCATTAGTTCATCTATATCAGCAGTCTGCCCAGGAGGTCTTTAAAAAGCTCCCAAATGCACCATTCTATTTTTACTAAACCTAATATTTATCCAAAGTGACTCAAATCCATCCTGCTTTATTGGAGTATTTAAACTTGAAACAATGTTGTTTTTTATATAGATAATTATTCCTCCACCAATCCTACCTGTCCTTTGACTAATGTACATATTATAACCCTGTAAATCAAATTCACTTATAGTGTCACTAAATTCTATTTCATTAACCCATGATTCAGTAACACATAATATATCTATATCCTCATCGCTAATATAACTAAATAGCTCATCCTTCTTGTTTCTAAGACCACGAGTATTAGTATAGAAACAATTTAACCCCCCTATCCCTGAATCACCTCTTCCAACCTGAATGACCTCACCTCTATCGCCTTGGAACCTATTTCTGTTATCTGCCAAGTCCATTCTACTTTCAGTACTATAATGTCCTCTCATAATTTGCTTAGGGACCAATTTCATCGTCTCCCATGGCTGCCTTTCAGCCAACATTTATGCTTTCCGATCATAAGATCGAAGTTGTTCAAAAATTCCACGCCAACGTTATCACAATTTCCCCCCGAAGGAGTCACCGACTTTTACTCAAAATCGCACGTGTGTGTGGAGGCGGCCGCCAAAGCCACCAAAAGCCACCTCACCAGACATCTATATAATCCTTCAACTCAGTTTAGTAAGAAGCACTAATAGACTTCCCACCTAACACCGCTAACGAATTGAAGAACGACATCCGTGAACTCTGCCATAGTCAATAGGCGAGTATCTGACGAGGATTCCCATCTCCGAAGGCCATCCACGAGTGCTCCCTCATTTGATGCGAGAGGTAACCTGACTTCCCCCTTCGCAGTCATAGTATCCCAAATGGCCCCTTTTCTACAACGAGCACGTAAGCAATTATAATCGTGGCCGCATGCCGATTGATCTAGAATCTGGCTTACCTAATCGATCCATTCTTTGTATGTGCGCCCGGTTTAAAACCTCCCTTAATATCACCGACCTGAATCCGACCTCCTTAATTCCCTAATTAACCCACCTGTATCTCGCTTAGACATTTAACTCCGTCTGTACGACCATTCACTTTAAACCAAATATTTGCGTATATTTAAATATTATTTTGTTGCTAGTAAAGATATATTTTCGTCACTGTATTTCTTTTGCAATACCAACGCGTACCAGGTACTTGTTAATCTCTGGCCAACTTGCACTCTGAAATATTTGTTTTAAAAAGGACCCCGCAAAGTTAATAATAAACCATCCCAACTGGACTCATAACAATTTCCCCATTCACTAACGGTCTTCAACCAACTTCGGTCCAAAGCCCCAAAAGTACCTACGTATATATATATATATATATATATATATATATATATATATATATATATATATATATATATATATATATATATATATATATATATATATATATATATATATATATATATATATATATATATATATATATAAATAAATAAATAAATATATATATATATATATATATATATATATATATATATATATATATATATATATATATATATATATAAATAAATAAATATATATATATATATATATATATATATATATATATATATATATATATATATATATATATATATATATAAATAAATAAATATATATATATATATATATATATATATATATATATATATATATATATATATATATATATATATATATATATATAAAGAGAGAGAGAGAGTGTGTGTGTGTGTCTGGACACTCCATGACAAAATATCTTTGAAACCATCTAACAATATTTGTCACTCGCTCTATAAATTCTGAGAACCTTTAATAATGATTCCGTATCTACATGATTATAAGATTTATCCAGATCCACGAAACAAAATAGTCTTTACATCTCTTATCCCTTCTCTTTTCAGTTGGCTTGGTGCAAATACCTAATCAGCCCATCAACTACTTGCTCTAAGTCTATCTTGATCATTCTCTTAACACTCCCTGTTATCTTTTTTATACACCCAATCATACATTTTCAAAACACTTTGCTAACAACACCCTACAGACTTATCCGTTTTATATAACAATACTATCACAACACTCTTCCAGTACTCACTCACTTTTTTACTTTCCATATAACCAGCTGAATAATTCCCTAACACAATCACCACCACATTGTAACTTCTTAACAACTACACCTTATCTTCTATTCCAGTTGTTTTCCTGTTTGTCAGATATCTCACAGTAATAATACCTTCTTGGATGCTCGTTGTTACCATATTCTCTGCCCAATAGAAAATAATAAAAGCACATCGAATCACATGACGTTGTTGACTTGATGGGCAGAATAATTGTCCTATATAAAATTCAAATTAGGTCTCACAAATTTTACCATAAGCTTTTTTCGCCATTATCTTGATGCGGTATTCCAAACACATGGCTTCTCTCTTGAAGCGATGATAATATCAGATATCTAAGAAAGTTCTTAAGTTTTTGGTAACTTACGTAACAAATCAAAACAGTTTAAATAATAGAATTTAATCTACAAAATATATTTCAACCCTCCCGGATATTTATACCCCCACCAAAAAAAAGAAGTTTATGCCTTTTGAATAAAACTCCTTAGGCTTTGAAGCAAAGAACTGTGGAAATCTCTCTTGGATTGAGTCCTGATCAAAAAATCCTTCATTGCCTTCATTGCCTATCTGATTGTCTGAAGACAAAGAAGTAGCAATTGAAAGACAACTTGTCAGGAGAGTGTGGTGGGTGAGATAACAGTTCCCTGTCTAGACCACTCATTGTATCTGGCACTACACGTGCGATGTGTGGTCGTGTAATATCTGGCAGGAACACGACTTCTTTAAGGTTAACCAACTCTAGAGGCTTTCGAATAAGTTCACCTTGAACTTATTGCAGTTGGGCAGCGTATATGTCACCGTTGATGTGTTTATATAAAAGATTCGTAATGAACGCTTCTTTCATAAGGTCTCACTCAGAGGAAAAATTCCACCAAAAAAATAATTCAAAGCCTAACGAGTTTTATTCAAGAGTCATTGATAAACTGTTATTTTCTTTGGAGAGTGGAAATCCCTAAAAACGAGTAGAAGTTATTTTGTAGAATAAATGATGCTGTGTTTTCATTTATCCAAGTAAGTTGAAAAATTGCACAAACTTTCTTGGACACTTGAGAGTTTGGGGTTACATCAATACTCGCAACATTTGTATGTGGAAAATTCCCTATTTCGTTAGACAAATAGGTGATGCAATGAAATGAAAAAAGAAAACCACGATCTAGCATTTTCAAACTGAATATGGTGGCAAGAAGCAGAAAGTTTCTGCAACATGGCTGATCCTCTAGACGGATATCATAGATGATGCAGATCTTAATTTGCACGTGCTTCTGCAGAATAGCGAAAGACGGAACAATATTGTCGTGGTACATCACTCTATACCATACACTACTCTTATATTATGGGGGGGGGTAACTTAATTACCTACTGCAATGCTAACCGTTGAAGGACTGTTCGTATTAACGAGCGACTAGGAGGGTAAACTTAAGGCGTTGGGTTTCAAACCTTAATAATCAGACAGAGTGCATAAATGGTCGGCGAGATTTACTTGAATAGGCCGAGAGTATCGTTCAAGGTTAGTTAAAGATTAAACAACAAAAATATAATTTTATTTACAAAGATCAAAATAAGAATAATAATAGGCAAAAGTAAATTATTTAAATTGAAATAGTCTCTTTATTATTATTATAAGAAGGGACTCCCAAATGGAATTAATTGATTAGCATTACTAGGCTCAGATCAAAAGAGGGAACTTTACAATACTAATAATGGAGGGGGTTTCAGTCTTACGGGTCAATGACTTCGAGGAAGGTCCTTCTCGTGATGAGGCGAGTGGGTAACGATCCGATGAGGCAGGCAAGTGGGGCACGATCCGATAAGGCAAGTGGGGCACGGTCCGAATGAGGCAGGTGGGGCACAATCTGAACCAACCTTCCAATGAAGATAGCCACTCTTCAAAGATGATGGGAAATGTGGGAATTCCCGTAATTCCACTGGAAGAGGAAACTTCTTTTCCTCAAAGGTAATCAATGGAGATTTTCTTCGGTTTGATTAAACGAAGGGAGACTGTTGCGGAAATTCAAAGGCTTTCCATTCACAGAAGGTACCAGTTGACTAGGGTATTTGTATGCCCGATTCTGAGGGAGAAGGGGGAATTTGGAGAAAGGAGTCACAAGCTCCAGAGATCTTAATCCAGAGGCGGAGTCGATTCATCATTTAGCAGCAAGTGGCGAGACACACCGGCTCTTTCTCGCCTCGTCACCGTTTTCTCAGCACCTTTTATCAACAGTTCATCACTAATTTGGGGATGATAACGCTATTTTCCAACATGATCGTGCACCTTATCACAAAAAAGCAATAACAAAGTTCTTGATTTAAATTAACATCGAACTTTTGAGACATTGACCCGGAAATTCGGCAGATTTTGACCCAATAGAGAAATTTGGGGCGATAATCAAACTGGCCTTTGAAAAACAGAAGCCATTCAATTATGGGTAGTTGCGGGTACTTATTGAACAAATTGGAGTAACATCAGTCAATATATCTTCAAATCTTTGGTATCCAGCATATCAAAACGAATTAAAGCAGTCTTGAAGAACAACGGACGTCATTGTAATATTGACGGTGCGCATCATTTGATTGTATTTATTAATAAAATGTGTTTAGTCTCCTAATTTGTTGATATTCCACCTTCAAATTATGATACAAACCTACTAAAATAAAATTCAACGTTTGATTAGTCCTATTGATTTTCTTATATGAAAAAATATAGTAGGCTCAAAACCTTTGGTCATGACTAATTATTACAACAAAGACTATTTGTTTACTTTTTATGGATGGAAATATGTATATAATTACGGGAAATTTGTTTATTATTTGTAAATTGAAATATATTATAACCATTTATATTTGGTTTAGTACCAAACCCTTATTTATAGATGAATAAATTTACGTAAAACATAAATTTTAGGGCAAAGAATTTATCATTTGAAAAATGCTAAATTTTAATAAAAAAAAGTGAGTATAAGAAGGATTTTAAAAATTAAATCATTTGTGCACTATAAAAAAATATTCGGTCGTTACAAAGTATTAATAGAGGGGTGAAGATGAAGCAAGTAAAAATGAGTGGTGAAGATGGAGCAAGTAAAAAAACAGTGGTGAAGATGGAGCAAGTAAAAAAACAGTGGTGAAGATGGAGCAAGTAAAAAAACAGTGGTGAAGATGGAGCAAGTAAAAAAGAGCGGAAGAGCCACAAATCGACTCTTTGATGTTGGGTCCGCGAAGCTCCACAATCCTCCACAATCCTCATTGCTACAGCTGACACCCCATTGCGGGATTTTGGAGGCACCAAATATGTGTTCCAACATCAGGACTGAGGTGTCACATCTTTTCCTCCTCTCGTTATTTTCGTTTCTCATTATTTTCACTCATAAATGTTCCCGAGTAAGAGGGAAAGAAGACACTAAACCCACTCATGAAATTCAAATCGCCCAATCGAAGGTGAAAATCTAGAAAGTGATCGCTTTTTTACATAACTTAAGGGAAGAAGGTAAGATGTTACCAACGAAGGCATTTTTTCCCTGTGGAAATCGATCGGGGAGAGAGAGGCGAAGATAAATGGGGGAAAAATATTGGAAATAGTCAAGATTAAAGAGGCCAAAGTAGAAAGTCTCGTCGCCCATTAATCCTTAGGTCTAGACGCCGTTTTATCATAAGACTCGAGAAAGAATTTTGTGCAAAAAGCACAAATGGATTTAAATTCAAAATAGAACCCCCTGCAGGACGCCCAAGGCCAAAGTTCTCAGACCTTCAGTCTCGGTAAGTGCAGGCGACGGGGATGGATCAAATGGCCGGATTTTATAGCCTTCATTTTTTTTCTTTTCCAAATATAGAAGGTTAGGTTAGTACCCACCTCGCTACAGCGATTGTTGTAGAATCAATACCCGAGAATACCTTAGCAGGGGTGTTGTAATGTGGGAGGTTGGGTGCCTCTTTCACAGTGCCATAATTCATAAGAAACAGTGCGTCTGGAGTAGGACACGTGCACTTTGTGGGGCTTTTAGCAATGCAAAGATTCTATTTAGGATGGGGAAATTTATAATTTTAAAAGCACTTTGAGAATAAAAGGGGTTATTTATACATAGAATAGATTTCAACAATAGGTTCAATTAAAAATAAAATAAAATAATCCCAGGAAACCCATGAGTCGGAATTAATTCCTCCTTCGTCAACATAAACAGCTGTATAGTGATCATTCAATCAATGGAGATAAGGTATCATAATTCTCCTCTATTGGAGAGGTGAAAATATGTTCACATTACGTTCTTAATCGAAGGACTATGAAATTAGAGGCGGCAGGAATCGAAATGTAGTATCAAGGTTTTCGCGACACCGGCGGATAGTTCGATTCCAAATCATTGTTGATTCACACACCTATGTGATTATCACAGCGACCTTTGGCGGTTTATACAACTATGTGAGTATCATAACGAGCTTTGCTGGTTCACGTAGCCATGTGAATATCACTCCAAGCTTTGTTAGTTCACGCAGCCATGTTACTATCACAGTAAGCTTAGCTGGTTTACACATCCATGTGATTATGGCTTTATTTTGTCACTGCAACTTGTAGGATTATAATAATGTTCAGGCCCCTAAATGGAATGCTTCATCAGTTAAAATAGTTGCTATTTCAAATCTTAAATGCATACAAGATTCGGATTATTCGTTATTTTGATATAAAATGCTTCTAGGATGCCTCTCGCTTGGGGCTATAGTGTGTTCATCAATCCATATTCCACGACGCCCAGAACTAGTCGCTCTTACGACATGCAGGTACCACTGTGAAAAATATAGTGATATTCTGACCTATTCACGAGAGCGACTGTCTATAATGCGATACTTTGTCTATTTTTCCCCAAAGAGTTGACATAAAGAAAACATCCGCTCCAAATTTTAAATCATCAATCCGAGCAGGAGTAATTGCCCAGTCACTCAATTTTCTTTTAAAGGTCTCTTTGCGAAGTACATTTTTACTCTCGATTCCTTCCACTTGTTCGTAACATTGCAGCCCTTGTTCTTCTCCGCCGGGGTCACTTCTATCCTGCGCCGCTCCTTGTATCTTGTACTACACTGGCTACACACCTAATCGGCTGCAAAATTCTCTTTCCTACCTACAGGATCTTAAATCCAAAGGCATCCTCCTACCACTCTTCCCCCTTTGAACCTCTCCACCCCCTGAGATCGCTCCTTTCGGACACAGTCCCTTTGTTGCTTGTATCTCGTAAAATGTATCTGCCTATTGGTAAATCACCCCCCCCCCCACCCCCCACCCCCTACCGCCCTTCACTTCGTTCCTTTAAGCGTACCTTATAAGCCAGCATTTCCTCTCCAACATTTTGGTGATTGGTAGAAATGCGCTCTGTGAGGCCTGTGTTCTTTAAGAACCGGATCAAAAAGCGTATTATCATTATTATTATTATTATTATTAAGAGCATGGCAATGTTCGCATTGTACATAAGTGAGAAATTTCACTTTCCTTCAGAGGATAAACTTTAATCTGAATGTACTACTGATAATATTTGCTATTAGCGTAAATTTCATCAGAATGGGGGAAATCTCACACTAGTAATTCATTTCTAAAACCGATTTGACTCGAAAAGGCGTCACTAGCCAAATTATACTAGTCATATCCATAAGTCAACTTTCCTTTTACTCATTATTTTTATTAAAATTCAACCATTATTCAGAAAAATTATTATGCTTCATCTCTATATAAAAATGTTTAGTGGAGATTGATTTGAGGTCCTATTTCCCTCATTCTGCATTCTCTTTCCTTCAATTTCTCGCTGCTACTTCCCATTTGCTTTCTCATTTCGATACACGTCGCATATTTCAATGGAGCTAACAATAAATACCAGAATACGAGAACAACATGTAGAGGAAAATATTTGAGAATTGTTCCCCTACACGAGTTTCAATTACAGCTGGAAAGCGAGTATGTTTTGGGAATTGATGGCACGCACGAGAAAATAAAATAGCGCAGTAATTTTCTGCATTCGCTGCCCTTACTCACAGAAGAGGGGTTGAAAGCGAATATGGAACATCTGCACGGAGGGAAACATATTTCTCTAACTAGGTTTGATGGCAATTTTCAATGGCAAAAAACGAACACGCATACAAAACAGCGGGTAATAGATTTATAATGGATTACACGTACAAAATTAAGACACTAAAATGATATCAAGTTCTAAAAGCAAGACGAAAAACTACAGGGGACGCTAACATTGCTGGCTTCGGCAAGTAAAAATGAGAGGAGAAGAAACTATGAAGGCGAAAAATGGCCACATACATGCAGGTAGGAAAAAAACACACTAGTGACGTAAAGTTCATCATATACCTCAATATACTTCTTTCATGACCAATTATAGGAATATCCCATAAATTAATTAAACTACTAAGAAAAATATCAAATAGGTAGGTATGCTTTACAAGTAATCCAAAGTTAGGCCCCTTCAATCCCTTAAAGAAAGAAGTTTACTATTTCTCTCTAGCACTCATTAATATGAATACACAAGGAAACGACCAATTCTGAGTGATTATGAAGTAGCTTAATACCAGAATCGGAGTAAAAAGATACGGTAATAACTATCAAACAGTAGGAAAATTCAGGATATGTGAGAGAAATAGACGTTGAAGCAGGTGAGTAAAATATGCAGAAGAAGCAAACCCTTTGTCGATAGAGGGGAGTAGGAATAGGGGCAGAGAAAAAAGAACGAAATAAAGTAGTGTAGGCGAGTTGCGAACAGCTTCCCGCGTCGCTGCACCACTGTTAGCGAGCGGCGAATCAACTCAGCCATCTTGAATCTACAAAGATTCATTCAAGCGAAGCTTTTAAGCCGCTCGCCTAAACTTCTCGCACCTTTCATGCCAACAGAGATGGCAACCTGTTCTAACGTTTTTGTCCGTCGCGACTCAACTCGCTCCTCCTTGCAACCTTTATATGATGGACCCTTTCTCGTCATATCTAGAAGGCCGAAATTCCTGGTACTACAGTTTAGCACCAAACAGAATACTGTCTCTATGGATTGCCTGAAGCGCGCCTTTATAGAGGCTGCTAACCTTGAACAGTCCCTGTCTTCTCCTTCCACTATAACTATAAATGATCCAGTGATTCCTCATACGCGCCTCCTAAACCCTCCTCAAATCATTTCTCCAACGCCCATTTCTCCTTCCCGATTGCTGCCTCTTTCCCTTTTGTTCAGGAACTAAGAGGTCACTTGACCTAAAAAATAAGAGCGACTTTTGAGAAAATTTTAAATAACGTAAAAAAAATGAGACTGGATATAACAATCAAAGAAAGCCGACTTATTGAATACAACCCTAGGAATAAACGACCCGGTGAAAGTCATGCGGCATACATGCTAGCCAAGTCCTCAACGGCAGAAGAGGCGGACGAGGTTTTCATCAAAAAAGCAATGGCTGTGAAGGCGGAAGAAGGTTGAAACAAGTCTGTTAACTCCGATCGTTTCGGTTTTACCCTGCCATTGGAGTCAGCTGAAGGCCTGTGAAGTTTGCGTGTTTACTGAAGGTGCAGCAGTAAGTACACTATAAACAAACTCACGCACAGGCGTCTTGAGAAAAAAAAAATGTCTCTCTTATGACAATAAAGACTCTTATCATTGACCTCGAGGAAATGTCACAATGACGACGATATATCATAATAAAAATCTAGTGTAAAATATTTTAAGCAACAATTACTAAAACAAATGAAACGAACCATTAATCCATCAATTAGCAGACGACAAATATCAACCCTAAAAGATAAACTTGGAAATAATCAGACTAATAACAAAAAAATTATCATTGGCAGAGCTCAAGGAATTTTAGCAGGTAATAAATATATGATAAAAATGACTACCATATACCAGATAATTTCTCATTAAATAAGTAGGAAGTCCCACCAGGAAAGAACGCTGATATTTCTCAAGCACGAGAAAATGCAAAAGCCCTTGGGGTGAATTTCTTGTTGACCAACCTGGGAATTTTCGATGTCAAAAAAATGTTTAAGGGAAAGTAAGATTCCATAAGTTTAGTCCAACCTTCAATTGTACTTTTATGTAAAACGGGTAAAATGGACAAATAGAAACAAAAACAAGGTGCCTATTATTGATATCAACAACCTATAAATTAGTTAAAAAAGTCGTAACTAACAAACACTTGGTTGCAATCACCTACAACCCTGAAATAATGTATGTTACTGTAAAATTACAGTAATACACTCTAAAAATAGAGTAGCCTGCATTTTTGCTTCCAAAAATACAGGCTCCTAGTCTGTCTGTGAGTTATTTTAAATAGTATAGTATACCTGAATTACCGAATGCAAATGCACGCCACACACAAATCATTGATTACTTGCAACAACAAAATATCTTCACCAAAACAACATTGCATCATACAAATGAAACACGCTTCCTTCCTAAACATATAAAAAACGGAGGAACTTAAAGGGACATAAAACACCATAACAAATACCAAAATTCCCAACACACCATATCCATTTACCAAAGAAAACGTTCAGTTTATAGTCGAAATCTCTTAAAAACACTAAACTCACAGGTTTTGACAATATATCAAACATTCACCTAAAGCACCTAGACATCAGCGATCTCGGCCATCACAAACACTTTCAACAACTGGTTTAACAATACCGTTAACTCAATCTGGAAAAGAGTGCACATCACTACAAGACTCCAGCCAGGCAAAACTAAACATATACTGTCCTATCAGGTCTAGATACACATACCCCTCTTACCATGACCTTTATCCTAGGGACCATAGCTTCCATGCGAGCTCCACTAAACTGCCTCCTTTAACACCCTATCACAAGACTTTGAGGCTTAAATGGGCCCGGAACTACACGGTGTTGGACATCTGTTTCGTTTTCTTCGCTGACAAGACCAGAACGGCCCTTGACGGACCTGACGGTCTCTTTCGTAGATAAGTGTCACCAACGAATGCGACGTCAACAGCAGGGAGAAGGAGTCAAGTGGACAGGTATAACTGGACATAGACTTGTTAGCCCAGTTAGGGTGCCTGATGGGGTTAAAGAGGCCCCAGCCGCCTACGACAATCTCTCGAAGGAGTTCTTGGATCCCTAGCTAAATGACATACCCTTGTCACTTCTAAGGACTCTAGTTTACATGCATGAAAAGGCTCCATCCCACTCTGCCAAGGCCTGTCAAGCGTTCCTAGGCTCTTAAGGCATACAAGGTGACAAGTCGATGGTGTGGCTGCCAGCCTCTTAGGATCTCAACTGAATCGAAAATTTGTGCTTCATCATGAAACAAGATGTTTATGCCAATGGACGTCAATTTTCGCCTCAAAAAGTCGTATGGGCGCCCATCAAAGCTCGGGCAGAGACAGTCTAGCCTGAAACTATTAAGAAATTGAGAGATTCCATGCATGATAGGGTTTTTGAAGTACTCTGTCGAAATGGCGCTCATGTGGACAAATAATTCATCATGACTATCAATCCTGTATTATAATTATGGTTTTCTGTTAAATATATACGTAAGGTATGGTTAATATGTATACCCTTCGTTTCTCCAAAAAGACTATGGGGGAGCCATGCATTATTTTTTTATTTATTTATATTTTCTTGGCTCATCTTGCTTTTTTCTTTTCTTTCTGCAGGTTGTCTTCCTCGAATTTTTCTTCTTCTTGACTGAAATTCCTTTTTTCTTTAAGTTAGCCCTTCAAACGTTTTTTTTCCATTTTCCTTGGCTTCCATATTCTTCTTGAGTTGGTCCTTAATCTTCGTTTTCTTTCTTGAGAGATCTTCATAAAAGTTTTGGGACTGTTGAGTTTCGAACGCGGTACCTCGGGATTTGATTTCCAATACTATAGCCACACAACTGGCTTGAGTCCGTCTTATTGCTGGTAAGTTTTTCGGCCATTTATATTACCGAGTTGAAAGGAATTTCTCTCATACATTTTCGCACCCTTACAAAACGAATCTGAAATAAAAATTGAAGGAAGTAACACGATATAATGAAAAAATAACAGCGTTGTGTAGTGTTGCATATTGTGCAGACCAGATAGGAATAGATTCATAGAAATTAATTTAAACAGAACCGAGAAATAACTTAAACTTCTTCGACCAGTTCCTACCTGGACCTTATTTGCATGCTAATTCGCCTACACTTTACATTCCGTTCGTCAGTTTGTTAACACATTTTTCTAATATATATATACATATGCTGGAATAAATGTATTAATCTCCTATGCTAACTCTGAGGATAATACT
Source organism: Ceratothoa steindachneri (assembly GCA_963969495.1). Lineage (NCBI taxonomy): Eukaryota > Metazoa > Arthropoda > Malacostraca > Isopoda > Cymothoidae > Ceratothoa > Ceratothoa steindachneri. Next base: position 105,026,153 of record OZ018319.1, read on the forward strand.
TGTTGTATCGAAACGTGTCAGTAGAATAAAAGAAAGTGTTAAGTTGCATTAATTTCCTTCCACCTTTTTGCAATTATTTAATATCACTCTCTAATGAACTTGGGTAGGCTTATTCTCGGGTTGAACAGTGAAGAAAAGGCGAACATAAGACAAATCGAGAAGATTGAAAAGAAAATCATGGACACGAGACTAGCGGTCGCTTTATATATATATATATATATATATATATATATATATATATATATATATATATATATATATATATTTATATATATATATATATATATATATATGATAGTGGAACTACTGTATAGGAGCCAAAAGTTTAATTTACGAGACTAGTGTCGGTATATAGTTTATCATACCCTCTTCAGTCGTATAATGAGAATGCGATTGTTACAAAAGTTTATAAATAACCTACAGATAAGAAAAAAAGAAAAAACATAAAGAAACACAAAACGGGGGGGGGAAGGTCATTAATCAGGGTGTATGATTCTAAGATCGTTGCGTAAGCTGTTTACGATGAGGTTACGGGAATGGTGGCTGCATTTCACTTGCCCATCTGATAAATAAAAATTGGGAATTTCTACTATTTTTCTTTAAAGGAAATCTTTACAATTATATATGATTTGTCTCTTTGAATAGTCAATTTGGTGGTTGAAGTTGATAATATCATTAAAAATACTGGATGTGGTACTGCCTCGTCTGACATCACCTTTATGTTCATAAATTCGTTTTGTTAAAGTTCTTCCGGTCTCTCCTATATAGAATGAGGGACAGTTTGTAGAGCCACACGAGATTAAATATACACCTGCTTCATTTGGCTGACCTACGGGCTTAGTCGAAGGGAAAGATTTAAGGATAAAAAAAGGGTATTTAAATATTGTTAGGCCTGGAGAAATAACTTTGTTCACTCCTTTGAGGAGGAGACAAAAAGGGAGGGAAAGACACTTAAAATTACTAAATTTGTTTTTATCCTTGGGACGGTAATGAGTAGATTTTGCTTTAGATAAACTTTCATTGATCACGTGGAGGGGATAATTTAATTCAATGAACTGTAGATTATATATGTAATCTCGTCTTCTAGAAAGCATGGGTCAAATATCCTAAGTGCTCTCAAAAACATACCTGATGCAAAGGTTCGTTTAATGTTAATATCATGATGAGAAAAGAAATGGATATATGAGTTAGAATGGATTGGTTTTCGGTACACAGTGAACCTAATTTTGTCGATGAATCTAACAATTTTTACATCAAGAAAGGATATACAATTATATTTTTCCCACTCTACTTTAAAATTGCTAGTGGCATGGAGGTCGTTAAGATTTTTAAGGAAATTCTCAAATAAGTTTAAACTATTTATAGGCCAAATCGATATGACATCACATACTTATACCATACAAAATTATGATAGGAAAGCACAGAAGAGACTAATGATACTTCGAAATGTTCCATAAAAAGGTTACATAATATGGGCGATAAAGGATTACCCATGCTAAGGTCATATTTTCGACAAAAAAAACCATATCGCTGATAAATACATTGTCATTAACACAAAGTTTAACAAGATTTCTAATTTTATTTTTGCCTAGAGGGTGGTTTAATTTTTGATTATCTAATACCTTAGATAGAACATTAAGAGCTTCGTTGACTGGAACTTTAGTAAACAGGCTTTCTACATCAAAGCTTGCTAAGTGGCTTCCTTTTATGTTTGTTTTCCTAAATTTTGCAATGAAATCAGAGAATGGATTATGTGTGAAGGAGAGGTCAATCCAACAGTGTCAGCAAGAAGGAAGGCTAACCACTTAGAGATATTGAATGCATGAGAGTCAATACACTATATCGTATATTGACTCTCATGCATGCAAACACTCAGTTCAAGAATAACTCTTCTCACCAGGTACACCAGATCTGTGCCACATCTGCGCTTCCGTCAACACCATCGGAATCTTCTCCTCCCCCGAGCACCTCAAGTCCCGGCGGCCACCAGGTAAACTTCTTGTTTGATAAGAATACCCCCGGATGCCTTAAGTTCGAATCCGGAACGATTAATGGCTGCCGTGTCTCCACTTTTGTGAGAGATACTGGGTGCACCTGCAGAGTCGTATCGGACAAGTTGCTCTCCCCAGTAGCCCCAGACCATAATAAATTCGCCGTCATGAATGACTACTTGGGGCGCGCCAATCGGTTCTCCATCGTTAAATGCTGCATCGATTGTGCGTGCTTCACCAGCTGGGCAGAAGTAGTAGCAGTCCCTATTAAATTCTGCTCCGTCCTCATTGGTTAGTGCCCACGGGTCACCCCCAACTCCGTGGCCCAACCCGTGGTTACCCGTTCAAAAATGGTAAAAATTCGAAGATACTCTCGCCCATAGAAGCTTGACATTCTTCAGAATTCTAGGAGGTCATGAGTGAAGACTTCACGAGGAACCAAAAGAACTGCGATTCCCTCGAACCCCTGTTGGCTAAGGCTCAGTCAAAAGAGCAAGAAGCCACCCGAGGAGACAAGGTGATCTCCTACCAAGTTACGGACGGCTTACTTTACCGTGGGTGCTCAGAAATCGGTAAACCCCCGACGCGAGTATTGTGTGTCCAACGTTCTCACGTTGGTCATATTTTAACCACTGCCCATGACAGCCTATTTTTAGGTCGTTTTGGCCACACAAAGACCACCCAGAAGATCTTCTACTATTTTAATTAGACAGGCACACATGAAGAAATCCTTCACTACAGAGAGAACCCCTAATCTCAGAGCCGTTTTCCCGTATCACAAATGATCTCATCGGTCCGATACACCCCCGAAGAGTAAAGGGCACAGTCACGTGCTAGCTTCAGTGGATTTTGACACTAGGATCCCCGAGGTTGTGCCATTGAAGAATATAGACAGTATCTCCTGCGCAAAAGCACTAATCTCCATCTTCTTCCGCGTTGGATTACCCGAGGAAATCCTGTCTGATTGTGGCCGCCAATTTACATCGCAACTGATGGAGTACGTCGGCAAGCTCCTGATGATAAAACTCCTTTTTAACACCCCCTTTTCACTCATCTGGTAACGGGATGTGTAAGAGGCTAAACGGCTCCCTCAACTCCATCTTCAAGAAACTGTGTGCCGAACAATCCAGAAAATGGCACCGTTTCTTGCCGGTAGCCCTTTTTGCATACATGTAAATTCCCCATCGCACCTTAGGTTTTTCCCCATTAGATCTTCTGTATGGACTTAATGTTAGAGGGGTTCTCAGCATTCTAAAGGAGCTCTTCTCCAATTCGAAATTAGACTAGGAGATTCAATCCTCCTACGCTTACTTCCTAGACCTGAAGCAGAGGTTTTGCAAAGTGTGCAGAGATCGAGCATCAGAACGCTGAGACAAACTTACAAGTATAAAACCTACTTCGACTGTAAGTAACAAGAACGAAAATTTATGCTTAGTGACGAAGTCCTTTTACTACTCCCCACGGAGAGCAACAAAACTTTGAACCAATGGAAGGGCCCCTTCCCAGTGGTCGAGAGACGCGGCCCCGTCGACTACTCGATCCAAACTTCGTCTGACACTAAGCTATTCCACGTGAAAATGTTAAAAAGTACTATCGATGCGCTTGTGCCAATCAACTTGTGACCCTGGACGAAAAATCTGCCTTAGAGTCCAGCTACCCGCTTGACCCCTTGGTCGTGGAACAAGTCGCCTGCCTGGAACAAGACGCGGAATATCCTCTATTCCCCATCGACCGAATTGAGCTGTACCCCCTCCCCATTCACGTAAGAAAAATGTTCAATGAGGAGGTAGACAAGCTATTGAAGATGGGTATTATAGTGGCCTCGGAGTCGGAGTATTGTTCCCCGGGCGTCAGGGTGAAGAAGGCGAACAATTCTTACCGGATGTGCATCGACTTTCAGAAGTTAAACACCGTCATGGTGTTCGCCCCCGAACCGATTCATCTCATCGATCAGAATTTTCACATGTTTGAGAAGGCCAAATTCATTACGGAATTAGAGCTGTGTAAGACCTATTACCAGATTCCATTCAGAAAAGAGGTAAAAAGTTACACGACCTTTCCCACCGACAAGGGCTTGATGCAATTCCGGCGATTCCCCTTTGGGTTGGTGACGGCATGTAGCAATTATAACCGAATGATGAGGAGAATATCGGATGGGTTGCTCCACGTCATCTTCTACTTCGACAATATTTACGTGGTGACCCAGGAATGGGACCAGCATCTGGCTGCCCTTCGTGCCCTCCTGTACCGACCCCAGGAACACCACCTCACGATTAACCCCAACAAATGCCATTTCGCCTTTGGCACTATTGACTATTTGGGTTTCCACATAGAGAACGACTCCTTGGCTCCTTAAGCTGACAAAATCAAGGCAATTGTTAAAATGCCATTGCTTGCAACAAAGAAGCAGTTGAGGTCATTTATGGGGTCCGCCTCCTTCTACCGACGTTTTATTATGAAATTCGGCTCCATCGCCGCGCTCCTGTGTGATTTCAAGAAAAAAGTCACTGAGTATGTCGTCTGAACACCTTTTTCGATCGCTAACTTTGACCAGTTTAAAGAGAAGTTAGCTTCAGCACCGATCATCCGCTTACCCGACCACCTTAAACCTTTTGGCATACGAACTGCCTCGAGTAACGATGGCCTAAGTTGTGTTTTCGTACAGTATATGGACCATGGCGAAAGTTTCCACTTCGCGTTTGAGAGCTGTAAACTCCTTCCCTGCGAGCAAAACTACGCGGTAATCGAGCGAGAAGCTCTTGTCATTGTTTGCAGCATCTACAAGTTCAAAGCTTTCCTCATAGGTAAAGAATTCATTATCGAGACTGGCCATAAAACCCTCTCTTACCTACGGAACGTTAAGAACAATAATGGTCGCGTCATGAGGTGGAGTTTCTCTCTCTAAGAATTCCAATTTAAAATTGTAGACATCAAGGGTTCCGAAAATTGCCTGGTGGACAGCTTAAGCAGAAATCCTCTGGATTTATCTCCAGAGTAATTTCCTATTAATTAATTGTAACGTTAAATGGATTACTTTTCTATATATTCCTGAATAATTCTTGTAGTTTTATGCAATGCCTTATAAGGATATGTGCCATTATTTTTTTTATTATTGTGTATATATTTTTGATGAGTTACCCTGTTCGTATGTACCTTTTTTTGTATTGTGGGACTTTTTTTAATATCCTTATATCTAAGCTTCTGGTTAACGAGTGTTTCCCCGAGTCCCTTTATTGACTTATTTTTGTGAAGAGTATCCAGTACCATCCCTTTGTAATTGTGTTCCTATGGGAAATTTAACCGTGTAATTACCCTATATTAGTCTGATGTCACCTCCTTAGAAAGCTCCAGCTTGGGAGGGAAGGAGATGTCGGAGAGAGAAGGTTACCTCCCCCCCCCACTCTAAAACCTAACGTCTATCTGTGGCACATGAGATTATACACCTGCACGTCGAGACAGCCCCGAGGGAGCAGCGAGAATTTTGCACGGTTGTGCGACCCTTGTTGGTTTCCCTTTCTCGCCGTCGCACCGTCTGATCGGTGCCAGACCTACGGCGCCAAGGACCTTTTCGCAACGCTGTGAGGCCGCCGAAACTACCCCCTCCCCTGACGCACCAAGTCTAATGAGATCCCCATTCCCCTTGTGGGGGCCCACGGCGACCCGCTTCCCCGCTTCCACCGAGGCAGTATAAATAATTCCAGAAAAGCTTTGAGGAATTAGTACCATACAGCCCCGTCTTGGTTAAAGGCCATGTACTGTCTCGTACGCACTGCTTCGTCTCTCAACGGCTTCCAGCTACGAACGCGACGCGTAACCTCTACCAGGCCTTGCTCGTACCTAACTTAGCCAGAATTCCCGCCCGACACACGATAGAACGGACAGGCATCTATCACTCTTGTATCGACTTTGTTTTTGCCTGGAGTACTCCCTCGCTCATTTCCCAGCGAGGTTAAAGAAGAAGGAATTTTGCAAGTGGAACTTTGCAGCGCCTCATTTATTCGTCATATCCAAGCCTCCAGTCAATTTGGCTTTACGTGAGTCTCCCCATCATTTCCACCCCCCCCCCTTCCCTGGAAGCAATCACAGTACATCCTCTCTTGGACTCTCGTACTCGTCGAGTCATTTATATCCCCACCCCCGTTTGGTACCCTGGGTCTCATTTTATTTATTGTTATTTATTTACTTGTGGTAGTAATATTTGCTAGTATATAGTAAAGTTATTTTTTTTCTACCATCAGTTTCTCTAATCCCAGAAACTCTAAGAATTGATTATTTAGGCCAATCACACTCGATTTTGTTTATTTAACCCTCGCACTGGGATTTGTATCCCAATATTCTGGCGTGCTCTTTTCACGGTCACCCTACGACAAAAAGGTTAAAAAGCTGAAACGTAAACTGAAATTAAGCAGCCATCGCTGTCGATTTTACAAATCACGCATAGAACATGGCCTCCTAACAACGTTATATATATATATATATATATATATATATATATATATATATATATATATATATATATATATATATATATATGTGAGAATGGATGGGGAGAAAGAAAAGTCCAGACACTACACAGAGCTCTTTATTGACGTTTCGCCTCTTGGCTTCCTCAGAATGGAACTGACAAGAGAAGGGCCCAGTTCCATTCTGAGGAAGCCAAGAGGCGAAACGTCAATAAAGAGCTCTGTGTAGTGTCTGGACTTTTCTTTCTCCCCATCCATTCTCACCTATACGTCGAGTCTTTCATGCCATATATATATATATATATATATATATATATATATATATATATATATATATATATATATATACATATACATTTATATAGTCTGTGTGTGTGTCTCTCTACATCTATAGGAAGAAAGGTTACAAAATATACATAAAAACTATAGGTGTATTCTTAAGTAAAATGTTCCGAGAAAGATAATAGAAGTCATATCGAGTCTCTAAGTGACCGCAAGTGGAGCTAGAGGCCCTTTTCCAAACTTGCCCCCTCTATTCAATCGAGGGAACTATATAATAAAAATGAAGTATGTGTGTGTGTCTGTCTGTCCATCAATAGGAAGAAAGGTTAAACAATAAACATAAAAACTAGAGGGTTTGGGGTTAAAATTTATAATTTGATAAATTATTAAAAGAACACAGTGGTATTCGGGACAAGTTACTGCAAAACTAAAAATGCCATTATTTTAAGATAAAATGTATCGATTGGTTGCTTTTTTAATTATATTTAAATTTGCTTGTATATATATATATATATATATATATATATATATATATATATATATATATATATATATATATATATATATATATATAACAGGCTCTGGAATTAACCTTATCTATTTCATGGTTCACAGTCAACAATCAAGTTTTTGGTCAGATTTACGATGTTGCTATGGTTTCGTTCTTGCGGCGGGCTTTTATTGACTCATCTTAGAGAAAGAGATATTTTCTTCTATCTTAGATTATAAATCTTCTTAATTATCAGCATTGTGTTGATGACTCGTTTACCGTTCTTGTATAACCTGCACTCGCGCATCTATATTTTTCTTAACTCCTTCCATCCAGTTATAGAATTTACAATCTATATTTGTACACATATTGGTTTCTCGGGAATAGAGTAAATACCATACAACTCTATATCGTAAAAACAATTAAAACTTTACTACATACATAGGAGTTTCCATTTCACTTTTACTTATGTTTCATTCCAAAACAAGCATATGCGCCTTCCCTATAAAATATTTTAAGAATAATTCATTTCTATTTCATCTTTATAAAAGAATTGAACAAAATTAAATAAGGAGATTCACCCTCATAGTTCTCTTATAAATATCTCCAAATTCCTCTGAATTTACTAATGCTTGAATTTGGCTGACAAAATGAAAGATTCAGAAGAAAAATTGTTTTTCTTTTAAATTTGTTTTTTGTTTTGACGTTTCTTCCCTTAAAGATCATTTCTCTTTCGATTCAAATATATATACAAGGTATATATATATATATATATATATATATATATATATATATATATATATATATATATATATATATATATATCGATGAAGACTACTTCTAGGGAGGCTAAATTTAATGTTTATTAGAAATCACAGAGGCGAAAAGAAATAGCTAGAATCATCTTTTTTATTTACCGGCAAAATTTCGACCGCAATACGGTCATCTTCCTAAACCTCTATTACAAAATAAACGAATAGAATATTATACATTGCCCAGAAAGCACAATGCTAAGGTATAACTAGAACTTTAATAGGTAGTGTTGGCTTTGTATTTGAGACTTAGTGTTAAATAAAACTTAGAAATGTGGCTTAAATTCACAATAAATAGACTTGAAAGATAAAATAAAATTAATTTAATTAGCGAGAGTATATATTTTTTTAATTTATCAGTGGGGTAGTTAGGGATTTGGTAGACCGGGGGAATTATCTCCTTTGGAGCAACCCAACATACGAATGTTCGATTTCATGAATAACATGAAAGCAACTACTGCAATATTTTTGTGCACTCTGATATGTCTGGTAGCTTATCAAATAAAACAATAAAAATAAATAAGACACGTTAATAGGAAATACTTATACAGATTAAAAAAATAAATAAACTACAAAATGTGAAACCGAGATATTACATATTGAACAAATATTCTGGTCAAAATTATTTTGATACATTCCATCATTCTGATACAGCAACAATAAAAGGAATTATTAAGACGCTTTTTTCTTAAGTTTTTAAGGAGAATCATGGCTCATGGAGCTAAAACAAGGTCTGCTGGCCAGAATTTGTGTGCTCTCACTTGTTCTGATTTAAAGACTTAACAACCTCCAAAACTTTCAATAATCCCCGGACTAACCTTGGGAGGTCCTTGGTAATTCTATCATTCGAAAGATAATGTAAAACAACATAAAGCTTTAAAGTTCGTTCGAATGGGTTAAATAGTTATAGATCTTTGCTAAATAATTCACAGGATAACCTTGGAAGGACTTTGGCAATTATATCATTCAAAAGAGAATGTATAACGACATAAGGGTTTTAAATGTCGTTAGAAATCGGTGAATAGTTATGATTTTATTGCCAAAACAAAAAAAATCAGCTTAACCTTTGGAAGACGCTGGCAAATATATCATTCGAAAGAGAAGTAAAACAACATAATGGTTTCAAGTGTCGTTGGAATCGGTGAATAGTTATGATGTTATTACTAAAACAAAATAATTCCCAGGGTAACTTTGGGAGGACCTTGACAATTATATAAATTCTAAGAGAATGTAAAACAACATAATGTTTTTAAATTTCGAGAAAATCGGCTGCATATTATGATATTATTGCAAAATAATTACCTGACTAAACTTGGAAGGACCTTGGCAATTATAGCATTCGAAAGAAAATTTATAACGACATAAGGGTTTTAAATGTCACTAGAATCAACCGAATAGTTATGATGTTATCATTCGAACGAAAATGTAAAACAACATAAGGGTTTATAATTTCGTTAGAATCAGAGGCATAGTTATGATGTTATTGCCAAATAATTCTCCTGTTAACTTTGGGGGGACTTTGGAAATTATATCATTCGAAAGAGAATGTATAAGAACATGAGGGTTTTCAAATGTCGTTAGACACGGCGAATAGTTATGATGTTATTGCCAGATAAAATCCTGGGGTAAGCTTGGGAGGACCTTGAAAATGATATCATTCGAAAGAGAATGTCAAACAAGATAAGGGTGGTTTCAAATTTCGTTAAAATCAACCGAATATTTATGATGTCATTGCCAAATAATTCCCCGACTAACCTTGGGACGATTTTGCAGTCATATCATTCGAAAGAGAATGTATAACAGCATAAGGGTTTCAACTGTCACTAGAATCGGCCGAATAGTTATGATTTTATCATTCAAAAGAGAATGTAAAACAACATAAGGGTTATAAATTTCGTTAGAATCAGCTAAATAGTTGCGATATTTTTTCAAAATAATTCTTCGGCTAATTTTGGGAGGACTTTGACAATTATATCATTTGAAATAGACTGCAAAACAACATAAGGATTTCAAATGTCATTAGAATCAGCAAATAGTTATGATGTTATTTCCAAATAATCTCCCGGCTAACCTTAGGGGGACTTTGGCAATTACATTATTTGAAAGAAATGTCAAACAACATAAGGGTTTCAAATTTCGTTAGAATCGGCCGAATAGTTATGATGTTATTGCCAAAACAAATGGAATCTTGGGCTAACTATGGGAGGACCTCGAAATTTATATCATTCGAAAGAGAATGTAAAACAACACAAGGGTTTCAAATTTCCTCACAATCGGCAGAATAGTTATAATGTTATTACCAAAACAAAAAAAGCAAAACTGACACCTACCGACATAGTGAGATGTAGAGTTGCCCGCGACTAGACTCGCACGTGACTAAAAATGCCCAAGGGATACAGAGAAACATAAAAATTGCAAACTCCTGATTTAGAGTGATTATAAAAAAGCCGGTATCAACGGCATCACAAAACTTCACTTTTAAGTAACTTTTTATACTTTGCTTGTCTAATGCTTGAGCTAATATTTGTCTATATTTAACCCTTCTATTAACTGTCTTTGTCATTCAAAAAATGAATGGAACACTTTTTGGGGGCCCCCTTCTTAGGGAGGGCCAGCAACATTTAAATTTGTCCCCCCCGGCCTCTCCCTTAGCTACGTCACTGTAATTTATTGACCAAGTAGTGCTTTGATTATGAATCCATTAATCATATAAAATTGTTTGAAACGAATCTTAAACGGAGTAAATTGCCAAAACTTGCACTATAAAACAAACTTTGCCAATGAAAAAAGTTATATAATGCTGCAGCTTGACCTGGCAAACAATAAATTGCACCCCACATCCCACATATCCAAAAAATGCCGTAATTAAAAAAGGAACCGACGACAAATCACTATTTATATTTGGGGAGAGCTGTTTGCTGTATACCGTTTCTAGGATTCGAAGGGTAATGGGACATTTAGGTGAAATGGAAATTACAAAGCCTTCTATAGATATATCGCTTTTCCATTTTATTACATAATCTCTGGTTGGTGAATTTTCTTTGGTTTAAAGTATGTCACCTGTTCTATTATTTATGCTCATACGGGAACAGAATCTTGCTTCCATAGTTTTCGCGAAGCCTCCGCCGACCTATTTTTTTCCATAGGAAAACAATGTTAAATTAAAGAAGTATATAATGGAACTCCATAGACTCTTGGGAACCATATCCTTAAAAATATATATATTTATTTTGTTAAAGAAGGTAATTTGAAATTTGACAAAAGTATTTCTTCAAAAATACGTGTAATTTTCGGCTAAAAACTTAATGGTAACTACACAGCTCTGGCATTAGGTAATGTCTGTCTTTTCACTGTTATTTCCTCGTGGCCTGGTTGATATGCAATACTTAAAATTGTGTGGATTGACTTTTCAACAATATATAATGTGAAACTATTGTACAAGGACAAGGATTTAAAGGACTGAAATTCTTTGTCTATAAGATTATACGATGAACAAAGATTGTATGTACGGTGAAGAAGGGTTCCTAAACGATGAAATTGTGTATTTTAAATATGTGCAACTATAAAAAGTTGAATTCTAACCTCGTATTAGTGAGTTTCCTGTATACTGATGTTTCTAAACCATTTTATTTTTTAATTAAAATATCTAAAAAGGGGGGAAGGGTGTTATCACTTTTAGTTGTTGTAATATCGCTATGGAATAATATACAAAACGCTTATAAAAAGTTGGCCGATATGAATTACGAAGTTTATAAAAATTATTTCTAAATGCGCGGTAGCAAATTTGCTACTAAAGGACTGAATTGGGAGCACATACCAACTCCATCGATTTGCTGGAAAATCTTACAAGAAACAAGAAACTAAATTGAAATTTACTGAAACTATGGAAATTTGGGAATACTTGAATTTTTCTTCTAAAATAATAGTCTTTGTTTCATTTCCTGGTATGTTTGAAAACAGTGACTAAATATCGTAACGCTAAAAAAACAGCTAGAACCTGCTTAATATGCAATCAATTTTGTTTGAAAATTATACAATTTGGTGACGGTGTATTTATTTTTTGTTAGTGGAAATAGTAATTCTACAATGTATTTTGCGAGATCAACAAATTGTATCTCAAATCAAGGACAAAGTAAATCGATTTCTTAACAACTGAAAATCTCTTTTAATTATCGGCCATAAAATTTACTTCAAATTACATGCTACAGGTTCTGGCTCACCAAAACTGTATAATTTACTAAAATACACAACTTGGAATATCATTACGCCTCATTTTGGCCTCTTTTTATTTTACCAGGTCAAAAACTGGCAAAATACGTTGTGGAATTATTATCTGCACTACAAAGAATAAATACACCATCGCTAACTACTACGATATTGAAAAAGAATTGATTGCCTATTATAAAGCAGACTTCAAGTGAAAATACCTTAAAATTTCAAGTATTCAAATTGGGTAGTGTTAAAGTATCCGTACAGATGTATTATTCCAAAGCTAGCAATAACTGCATGTAGACGGTTTTTATCGTTTTGCATGTTTGTGTGAGTATTTTCACCCCACTCTTCTTTGTATATGGCTTTCATCAAATCGGCGATGCTCTTGGGGTCCCGAAAGTGAATCGGATCTTTTAATTTCCTCCATAAATTTTAAAGGGGCTTAAAGCAGGTGACTGGCTAGGTCACTGCAGCGCCCTCATATTATTCTGAATAAACCAATCCCTAGTCAATTTTGCAGTGCTTTCGGTCATTATCTTGAGGGAAGCAAAAGTTATCTATAGGTTACAACTGTTGCACAGAACTTAGAAAATTTTCTTGCAAAATTCTTCAAAAATAAGGTCCATTCATTGTGGCATCTATGAAGTATTTTTTCTCGTACCATTCGCCAAAAACGCCTCCATGCTGCTTCCAACGCCGAATTTTACGGTAGGGATGGTGTTAATCGAATCATAAGCATTTCCATCTTTCCTCCATTAATGATGAGTTGAATTCTTTCCAAACAATTCAATTTTTGTTTCATCTGACCATGACACATTTTTTTTTCACTTTTGGGGGGGCGGTTCTCATCTAATTCAGAAATCTCGGGGTCATTCCAAATGATTACGAGCAAATTTAAGCGTTATTGTTCATTTATAAAAAAAATAGATTGGTGAATAGCAGTTAAAGTAAACGACAACTCCTTCAAAAAGCTTCTTGAAATTTCAATTTTAAGAGAAATGAATGGTTGTCCTGTTCGATACGTGGCGATCCAGAAGAAGGTTAAGGAAGTCCAGAGTCTTTTCTAGTCGGATATGGTATTGTCACTATTGCCCATACCTAACCATATATATATATATATATATATATATATATATATATATATATATATAAAACTTAGTAATTAAAAATTCTCCCCCTAATAAAATGGCCTGCATTTATAAAATTCCGTGAAAATCTTGTCTTGGTTTTTACATAGGCAAGTCAACAAAAAGCCTAGATGTGAGAATTAAACACTATAAGTACCTTTGTCGAACGGGGCAAACTTCAACTGCCCTGTTTATTCATCAATCTACTTTGAACCATCAAACAGATTGGTTTAATGCGAAATCCATTATTTTTGTGCCTAATTTTATTAAAAGAAATTTAATGGAATCAGCCAATGATCAAATTCTCCCATAACATTAATTTCAATTTAAGTGGGGGTCTATTTAAATTAGATAATTGGACCATGAAAAATATTTGTTTGCAATATAAATTTAATTTGTTGAATTGATTTGTATATTGTAGGGCCGCGGATGGGCTATTCATTTGTTCGTCAGTTGGTTATTTTTCCCCCTTAACGATTGTCTAAGTCTGTAAGGAAGAGTTCGGTCTGGTACCGATACAAAACTTAACGTTCTATGTTAATTCGGCACTGGGGGAAGGATCGATTTTCTCGAACTGATCCTTTATCGTCTCTCCTCAAATTAATCTTTTCTCTTTCCTTCAGGGGCTTATTTATAGGCTGGCGACCGCCCCATCTAAGGGGGAAGTGGCGAGGCCGCAGCGGGGAGAGCGAGGGGGGAGGCCGCAGAGAGGAGAGCGAGGGGTGAGGAGGGTGGCACCGAGGTGCCCAAGTATGCTTGTTAATTAGAGACACCACCAACCGTCCCCATCCTTGGTGTTCCTCTTGACTGGCACCGCTTTTTGGCGATTTAACTACGGGCCTCCGGATCTCGTAGGTAATTGAATCCTTTGAGCGCTGCTTAAGGGCCTTTGGTGGTCACCTTAGCACAGCGGTTCGCTCCGACTACCTAACATAACATAATTTCACGGATGACAAAAGCCACAAGGGCCTATCAAAGGCCATCCTCATTTGTCAAAACCCACCCACAAAAAGCACCATCGCCAGGGGAAGACAAAATCAAAGTCCCCCACAATATAATATAACAGATGACAAAAGCCACAAGGGCCCATCATAGGTCATCCGAGTCAAACGGCCTTTTTTTAAGGCACCCGAACTCCCCAAAAAACTACATCCAGAGGATTGCGTCCAAAAACAAGGGTATCACCAATCAAGGCTTGTCAAGAACTAAATCATGCAGCTATAGATATATACCAACAATATTAATATATACAAAACTTAGGAACCATCACAACCTTCCCTCCCATAAACTCATCCAACCTAGTCTTAAATACATTTGAATTTGGACTACCTACTCTCCTCCGCGGCAATTCGTTCCAGAAGTCTACCACTCTATTGGTGAAAAAATATTTTCTTAAATCGAACCTACACTCTTGCTTTTTAATTTTCAAGTGGTGACCTCTAGTCCGATCTCCATCATCTAACTCAAAAAACTTGCTAACATCCAATTTATGTATCCCAGAAAATTTTTTAAAGAGCTCAATCATATCCCCTCTTACACACTCCTTTCGAACGAGAACATATTTAATACCCTCAGTCTATCTATATATTCAAGGTGCCTCGGGGAAGGAATAATCTTTGTTGCCCTTCGTTGCACTGACTCGAGAAGGTTATTAAATTTAAATTTATTTAACGCAATCTAAATTCTGAAAAATCTGACCAAATTGATTTTACCAAAAGATTTCAGATTGCGTTAAATAAACTTAAATTTAATAACAACATTGTTATAACCAAATCCGATAAAACGAATCAGCTAGTCATTTTGGACAAACATAGGTATAATGATAAACTAAATGAACTTCTTAATGATGTGAACACATATGAAAAGCTACAAAGTGATCCGCTCAATAACAAAACAAGCAATTTCGACAAGAAATTGAAGAGAATATTAAAAAGCGCAGATTTAATTAAACAATTCAGAAGTACGAACCCTTCACTTCCCTATATGTATGGGCTCCCAAAGACCCACAAAGAGGGATGTCCCTTACGCCCAATCATTTCCAATATTAATTCTCCCACTTATAAGCTCTCCAAATGGCTCGCCAAGCATTTATCTCCAGCAGTTGGAAGAATCTCATCTGCACACATTATGAACACTCAAGATTTCGTTGACCGCCTCAACCACTTGCAATTACCGGATGGAAAACTTGTGACCAAACCATGGGCCTTCTGCGGGAAATCATGCCTAGACTTAATTTGGATCTTCCCATTTCTACGAGTAAATTTATCGATTTAGTTGAATTATGTCTCTCTGACAATGTGTTTCGAGTAAATAATGAGTTTTATAGACAAATATTTGGCCTTAGCATGGGAAATAGTTTATCTCCGATATTGGCATGTCTCTTCATGGAATATTTTGAGACTGAACTCCTTCCCACAATTTCTCCCCCTAACTTTATATGGTTAAGGTACATTGACGATGTATATTCTGTATGGCCTAATGACCATGATTTTGATACCTTTTTTAATAATTTGAATAATTTGCATGTCTCCATCAAATTTAAATATGAATGGGAATATGATAATAGATTACCCTTTTTAGATGTCCTCATTAATAAAGATCACCATGAATTAAAACTTGACGTGTATAGGAAACCAACCCACTCGAATGCCTATATACATTATTTTTCGTTTCACGATAATACTTTTAAAAAATCGGTAATTTCTAACCTTTTCCTTAGAGCATACAAAATATGTCATCCTTCCTATTTAGATGAAGAAATTGTCATTATCAGGACCATTTTTTCTAATTTGTATTACCCTGATTGGTTCATATCGTCTGCCCATTTTGCAGCTAGGAAAACATTTTATGGTAATAAGCCTTCTCGCACTAACGACTTCAACAAATGTATAACATTGCCATTTAATAATAAATTAAATAGTTTAAAGGGCATATTTGGAAAAGCGGGTATTAATCTAGCCTTTAAATATAATAATTCCTTAAACCAATTGAGGATGGCCAGGAAACCCAAAGAACATCATAACATAGGAGTATATGCAATACCATGCAACGATTGCCATAAAGTTTATATAGGGGAAACGGGGAGAAATCTAGACAAGAGATTGTACGAACACAAAAGAGATATTAGAGTGGGCAGCGAAAGCAGTGGAATATTTTGCCATGTTAGAGACAAGAATCATACGATCGATTTCAATGGAAGTAAAATTGTATTTAAATCGGCTAACTATGTTAAGAGAAGAATCGTAGAATCGAGCTTGATATCGTCAGTTCCTAATTTAAATCTATCTGAGGGTCAATTTTCTTTTAATCCTGTAATAAGAAAGCATATAAACAAAATAGTTAAATGTCAGCCCTTCAATATGTTTAGGCCTAACCCCCCCCCCAGATTAGCCACAAGTAGGGGATTGGGGGAAAAAAGAGGGGATCTTGTGTTATGCTTATATGCACTTCTCTTATATTTTCTACGCAGTGTCAGTTGAAAAAGGGTGTGAGATACACCGAAACTGTTCTGAATTAAATTGTCTTCGGAGAATGTGGTTTAATTCCTCATATATATATATATATATATATATATATATATATATATATATATATATATATATATAAAAATATGTATATATATATATATATACAATATATATATATACATATATATATATATATATATATATATATATATATATATATATATATATATATATATATATATATATATATATATATATATATATATATATATATATATATATATATATATATATATATATATATATATATATATATATATATATATATATATATATATATAAAAATATGTATATATATATATATACAATATATATATATATATATATATATATATATATATATATATATATATATATATATACACACATCCGATACTTAGTTGCCATATCCAAAAATTGAAAATGCTATGGAAGTTAATCCCCTGAGAAATTCCGGAGTTGAGTCCCAAAGGCGAATGTTTGCTAACATTGACCTAATTCCGACAACTTCTGCCACCAAGCAGGTACTAGACGTAATTTTCTGCATTCTCGTGGATCTCGTTACGATAAGTCCTTTTTCGACTGGCGTATAGTCGAACATCACAGGTTGTCTTTGACCGTTGGATGGATCTTCGCATCAAAAGGGATTGAGCTTGACCTCACAAGGGGCTGTGTTAAGAGCTTTTCGATCTTTCGAAAAAGAGCCTTTTGCTGAGTTGGGGACCCTTCGGGGCAAAAGACCAATATTTCCCATAACTATATTTCCTAGATGTCTTTGGACTTGCCTGCGGTGATCTTCGGGAAATATTGAGTAATATAGTTGGAAAAGGTAGATGACTCGGCCTCAGGTCCTCCTCCTCCTCTTGCCCCTGATGCGAGAGGAGGGGAAGAATACCCCGGGTAGACCCCTCCTGGTGCCCCACCGCACTCGTCCCCCAGGTCAACCGTGCTCGATGGCTTGGAGGGAGAAAGAAATGCAAGAGCTAATGCGGAAGGATAGAAATTGTAGGGGATGAAAGTGGGTGAAATGGAAAGTATATTAAGATTGAAGAAGTTGATCTCGATGATCTTCTTCTAGCTCGAGATAGAATGATAAAATGGAATAGTTCTATTGTGTTTGGACATAGTGATTAACGTGGAATCCGAACCTTGACCTTTTCTTACCCTTTTTTCATTCCATTCCATTTATACCAGTCAGCTGGCATGCAATCGCAACTTCTCTATAGTTGTCGGCAAAGCCAACTAATCTCTATTTTCATTAATTCTTTCTTTCATTCTTTTGTAGAAAATGGACAATTTATAGAAAAATATTACATTAAAAATAGGATACACTACAATCCACAAAGATTTACAATAACAACTTTGACTTTATAAAATAATTACCGCATAGACAAAAGAAAAGTAGACAAGCCTTAGGGTAAAGTAGGCAGGCAGTTAAGAAATTTATCTACGAGTTGTCAAGAGGACTGTTTTGAGCATGATTTGAATGTTGATAGCTGGCTGGTATATATATATATATATATATATATATATATATATATATATATATATATATATATATATATATATATATATATATATATATAACCACTTCACTAACTCTATAATTTAAGAAGGTGATTTTTTTTTAGTATTTGAATAATAATTTCATCTTAGTTTGGTTATGCCTTTTTTTATCAAAGTTAATTCTAAATATTCTTTTATAACATCAAAAACAAAATGGTGAAGTTCAGAAATAAATATAAGTATAGAAATTTTGTGAATTTTTAAAACCTAAATATATATATATATATATATTAATAATTTATAGAAAAATATTACATTTAAAATAGGATACCCTCTACAATCCCTAAAGATTTACAATAACAACTTTGACTTTATAAAATAATTACCATATATATATATATATATATATATATATATATATATATATATATATATATATATATATGTGTGTATGTGTTGTGTTGGACTTCATGACGTATAGGTGAGTATGGGTGGAGAAAGTAAAAATCTGGAAATACTCTGGAGTTCTTTATTGACGTTTCGCCTTTCAGCTTCTTCAGAACAGAACTACAGAAGAGGAAAGGAGATCGCTCTCTATATACATATGTGGGCAGATGTCATCTGGGGTCACAGCTGCTCGTCTTCGATCGGCTTCGTCAAGTTGGTTGATGTCATCGGACTCCGAACTTTCCGCTTCATTTCTTATGATTCTAATTGCACCATTGACCAGCCGGAAGAACCCGTCCCACGCTGCTTTAATAATTCTTCGATCTTTTTGCTAATCCCTTATGAATTACTTTGATCCCACTCCAATTAGGCAAATGATCATATTCATCGACATGTACTACCATTGCATTTGATGTCCTATGGGTACAAATGTCTCTCTTATGCTCATTAATCCCAGTCTTAAAATCTTTTCCTGACTCACCATAATAACTGCGGTCGCATCCTTCACGGGGCATTTTATTAATAATAACCTTGTCGTTTTTAGCTGTCGAATTCCTATGCTTCCCTATCTCCCAACTTCTGGTTCCCGCAGAGTTAGCTATCAAAATACCTGCCTGCCTAAGAGACCTGTTTAATTTCTCTGCCGCCATAGAGTAGGGAGCAGACAGATACCTAAACCCTTCTAATCCTTTCCCGGCGGGGTCATTCCTTTCATCTGCCTCTGTGAGCCTCGCCTTTCTACTTATCTCCGCTATCCTTACTGCTTTTTGATTTAATTTTATTAAAAGAGCCTCTGGATATTTTAGTTTCATGAAGGCTTTCTTAATATACTCAAACGGCTTTCGCTTCAAACGAAGACGGCGAAATGCATTTTAATTAATTACTCCTTGCGTTTCCGTCGTGCTTTTATTGCCATTCCAAATAATGCTTCAATACACATTACTAAAACAGATAAATCTGGTGCAGTTGTTATTATGGTAAATTTTCTTATATTGAATAAATGGATTTATTACTAGATGACCAATATGTTTCATGTTTCCCTAGAAAAAGACGCTACGATTCAAGTTAAAAGCGATTTCCATAAAAAAGTTCGTTCCGACCTTAAACATTTTCCCGATTTGATTGTCAAGTTTAAATCTAGTAACGCCTCTCTGTCATACTTATATAGTTTTGTAAAACTCATAAGCCTAATAACCCATGCGTCCGATTATTAATTCCATAGGCTCAGTTTCATATTCTTTATCTAATTGGCTTACTTCATACCTAACTCCCCTTGTCGGTACTATTTCTCAATCTCATATTAAAAATAGTTACGACCTTATTGATAAACTTAATCGCATTCCTTACTTTAAAATTTGTCTCTTGTTAGTTTCGATGTATGTTCTCTTCTTACTAAAGTGCCAGGAAATGATCTTTTTCCCTCCTTAGTGATAAATTACGAAACGCTGATATTCCTTTGCCTGTTACTATTTTTATTGACCCGACCTCCTTGTGTACTAAAAATTGTAAGTTTCTTCTAATGGCAAAATTTACCTTCCGAATTTTGGTTTATCAATTGGAAATTGTTTATCTCCTGTCCTCTCTAATTTATATATAGAGTTTTTGAAACTACTTTACTCCCCACTATTATCGATTTTTTCCTGGGTCGGTTCAGATATATAGACGATATTATTTGTTTCTGGCCTACTTCTAACGATGTCAATGGTTTTCTCACTGAACTTAATTCTTTGATTCCCTCAATTTAATTTACCCTTGAACTTGAACAAAATGGCGTCCTCCCGTTCTTAGATCTATTAATTTACAGGACTCCATTTGGATTTAAATTTCCTGTCTATCGGAAGTCTACCAACGCTGGTTCCTATATTCATTTTTATACGGGTCATAGCAATAAAGTCAAACGTTCTGTATTTACTTCAATCTTTCTCCGAGGGCTGCCGGTCGCCAGCCAAGAATTCTTTATTGCCAGGGGCTTAGATTGGGCAAAAAAGACGTTTAACAGAATTAAAATCTCTCCCGTATTCAAATTTAAGAACTCCCTTGTTTTACCGCTTTCTGGGGCCTTTACCTTCCTTCTCCGTCTCCTGAAATGTTTAAACATTTCAGTCATATTTAAGTATGAGTCTACATGTACAACATGTTGGTTCAAAATAATAGCAGGAATAAATGAGCGGTTTATTCTGTCGATTGTGCATTTTGCCCTAAACAATACTTTGGGCAAACTTAAAAATCATTAAATGTTCCTTTGACTCAACACAAATACAATATTAGAAGATGTGAAAGCAATAGTGCTTTCTTTCTTTGCTTATCTGAAAACAGTCATCCGATCAATTGGAATTCGGCTAAATCTATTTACAAATCAGATGACTATGTTAAAAGAATATTGTTGAATGCTTGTTCATTAATTCCTCGCCTAATTTCGATTTATCCCACAGTGACCTTAAACTGGACCGACCCTATGATTAGAAAGCTTATTTTAAACGAAATTGTCCATTTTAAATCTTAGCCCTTTGATTTATTAAATTTGTTATAATGTTTTTATAATTATGTGACTTATATTTCTTCACTTCACACACATTCTCTCACACGTGGCTATTTTGGAAGAGATCTTATCTATATGTCTTTACCCTTCGGTACCTGTATTTAATCTCACTTTTCGGATAATATTTTTTCTATTTTCCACGCCTACTCGGTTTTGTGTCCTTTCGTTGTACAAGGGTGGGGCGTCGCTTAGTTTTCTCTCTCTCTCTCTCTCTCTCTATATATATATATATATATATATATATATATATATATATATATGCGGTTAAGAGGGAAATTTTATGACTAACTAGCTCTTCCCCAAGGCCCTCTGAAAGAGGAAGGAGCTCTTTTCTCATAAACGAGAATACAGGGCAGGGTTAGAGTTAAAAATACAAATTTTCCATTATCTGCGACAAGCAGGGATAACATTTAAAAAGGCCGATCGAAAGATAGTTTTGGGCGGTCTTATAAAAGTTGGATTATGCGTTATCTTCTCGTGTATGTGAGAAGAGCTCCTTCCGAGGGCTTTGGTGAAGAGCTAGTTAGCCATAAAATTATCGCCTTCCTAACTGCATAATTATGATTGCTTTATTGCAAATGATTCTCGAATTTACAGGGCAGGGCTAGAAAGGAAGAAACAAATTTTCTATTATCTTCGACAAGCAGAGATAACAATTAAAAAGGCCGATCGAAAGACAGATTTTAGACTTTCTTAGAAACGGTTGAATATGCGTTATCTTCTCGTATATGTGAGAAGAGCTCTTTCCGAGAACTTCAATGAAGAGCTAGTTAGACAGAAAATTGCCGCCCTCTTAATCGCATAACTATGATTGCAATATTGCAAATAATTCTCTATTTTACAGGGCAGGGCTAGAGTGAAAAAATTCCATTCTCTTCGACCAGAATGCATAACAATTAAAAAATACGATCGAAAAACAGTTTTGGGGTGGATGTCTTAGAAAAGCTTGATTATGCGTTATCTGCTCGTGTATGTGAGAAGAACTGCTTCCGAGGGCTTCGATAAAGAGCTGGTTAGCCATACAATTGCCTTCTTAACTGCATAACACTATCATTGCGTTATTGTAAACAATTTTCGATATATATATATATATATATATATATATATATATATATATATATATATATATATATATATATATATATATATATATATATATATATATATCTATATATATATATATATATATATATATATATATATATTCAACGGAACATTTTAATTAAAGCAAACCTTCAAATGTGCAGGAACAAATTACCATTACATGTAAATCAAATAATTATTTCCTGTAAGAAATGGTTGTGTTATAGTTTCTATGGCTTTCTGTAATTTACTTTACGGTTTCAACATCCGATTCGAGAATAATGAGTTAATCATTACGAATTCCGTGATTGTTCTTTGATCGAAATTATTATTCTTTACTTAGATCTGTGCTTATTTAGTTTCTGCGACTTCATTCAAATCATGCGAACACTACTAACAAAATATATATTCACCGTGTGTGATCACATTTTCCATTTTTCAGTGGCTCTTTTGGTCGAAAATCGATTATAGATCTCCTATCATTGAGATGCAATCATGGACACTCTTTTATTTCTGAAGGTATTTACTCTTTCTTACGAACTAATTCATTGAATTTTAATCTAAGTCTTTTCGGTCTCAGTATTTAGATTTAGTGTATTTTGCCACCGTAGAATTCTCTCTTACGTGAAAATGAAACTTCCACATTGTTATAGTTGATTTGCAACAACATAGATGTATAGTAGGTGATTTAAGACCCATGATATACACAAATAAAATAGAGAAATCAATCAACACAAAGATTGTAACATAAAATCTAACATATCAATAAAATAGCTATGAAATTGTAAACGCGAATGAACGAAAAACTCCATATTCTCGACTGTGGCGGTACTGGTGGTACTGATGTTTAGAACAAGAAACACCAAAATGGACCCACATGGGAAGATAGTTTCATGCGTTTGATGTGAGCAATTTACCCTGGTGTCTTTTTAGCCCTTGATAATGGAAAAACTGGCCAGAGGAGAGCATAGATTGCATTAGATTAATGTAACGAGACTGCCGCGAAGAGGTCGTCAGGGAAGGCGTTCGTGATGCCAGACGCCCTAGCAATTTTTTACCCGCCGGAAAATATAGTTTTCTGAAGCCGTTAGGTCAAGACTGATTTAATATTGCTTTCTTTCATGTCTTTCGAACAGATTTACTTGAGTTTTACTAAACCTCTCATCCTTATCCCCCTCCCCCCTTTCCCCTCCCCCCCTCCCTTCTTTCACCTGCTAAGGGATCGTGCTCTCTTTGGCACGATCCATTAGCAGGGGGAAATATTGAGATAGGTTCGCGAGAGTTGCGTGTCTCATAGTTTCTAAATGGGACTTACCATTCTAGAGCACTCATAATTTTGTGTTGGGTCTGTTGAATTCTATGGGTATCCTCACATATTTTGTCCTTTAGGTTTTTGTGTTTTTCATGTTCATAAGTTTATAGTTTGGTCACTATGGTTCAATACCTAAATAAAGCAACCTAACTTGGCCAAACATAGCCAAGGTGAGAAGTAAAAAAAAACAACTGATCCCTTTTTCTTATGGGCTTTGGTTAATGCCGTCAATGTTGGAATCTTCTTCTTCGTTAGATTTTTCTTTTACTGTGAGCGGTTGTTCCTTTTCCTTCTCTGTCTGGTCTTCTATAAATTTGATGTTAAAACTTCTTCAAAAACGAGGGGAAGGGGAGACCACAGCTATCTCTTTATGCCGTTTCATCTGCAAATGTACCCGGTTTTCCCAGATTTGCCAAGTGGGCAAGGATAACCATTGCCATTATTTCTTTGCTTTCGTTTGGCAATAGCAATTTCGGAGTACTGGCCGGTTCTGTAGGGTTTGTTCGATTTGAGTTATCTAGCGCTGCCTACCCGGAAGTCTTTTTCCTTGCTTTGTTTTCCGTTTTCGCTTTTCCTCATTTTAGCCGAAAAGCCTCCTTACGCACGGGGCACCTCGTGGACAGGGCCCTGTGGTCTTTCCTGCATTTGATGCACTTCGGTTTTTAACTTTTTATGATGAATAAAGAATACTTCTCTTCACCTTTGGAACTACTACTAACAGATAGATAAACATGCCCTTAAAATGATAGATACTCCGATATAATAAACATTTATGTATCTGATAAGAAGCAGTAGTCTGCATTGACGCCTCCAATTAGCGACCTAACTTTTTTGTCACCAAAGTTGGGGAAATAAATTATATTTTGCTTTCATTAGTGCTACTCTTTATGTAGGACAGGCAACAATTATAATATTTCTGTAAATTCATACAATACACCAATATTTCGATTTGTAAGTATTTCCTTTTGATAATTTTTAAACTATATCAATCTTTTGATGCACGCTTATATAGTCAGGTAAATTTCTGCAATACATCATCATTTTGAATTACCTGTATTTACTCGTTCCCAGCAACAGCCTATATGTCCAAGAACCCAAAAGAAGACAATCTGGACGTCCTTCTGACTCGCAGCACCCATAATGTGCATTATACGGTAATGAGCGCTGTCGTAGAAAAGGCTCCCGACGATATACTATATATATATATATATATATATATATATATATTCTTTGTAGGGATTATTCTATATTCGAGTGCGGGGTTGATCAGATGGCCGAGAATGACTCTACGTTAATAAATAGGCCTGGAGAGGGCTTATTTATCTTCAATATACTTAAGAAGTGGGACAGAGCCTAAGGATAAATAATATTGCAAATATTAATAAAATAGAATTTTATTAATTAATCTAACAAAACAACACATAGAAAATATCTACATGACCGGGGATTAAAATGGGAGATACACATGAAATGAAAAGGTCATGGGATAAATTTGACTAAGCGGAGGATTAAGATTTGGAGGGATTTAAAATGGCAAAACAAACAAGAAGGGAAAGGGTTGGCTAAATCCGTATTAAAGCACGGAGTTACGCTGGCACAAAGTTAAATAGTTAGATGCAATTCGTAGCTTACGTATTTATAAGGTCGCCGTGCAAAGGAAGGCGATTTGAAGGATTGGCTTCAGTCTGACTGGCGATTTCCTTTCCAGGAGGAGGGTTTTTTAGGAGGGTTGTCCTTAACGAGGGGGGAAGGACTGACTTCGAGGAGTGAGAGCGAAGTGGGGCTCGGAAGTACGAGTGATCCTGGAGACAGGATACCGGAGATGTTCTGGATGAACAATTTAGGTTATTGGTGTAACCAAGCGTTCTCTTGAAGAACGTCAAAAGGAAGGAATTAACTTTTCACTGATGTGATATCAGGGGAACGAGAACAGTTTCTTGTCGAACGGGCTCGAAGAACAATGACTGTTCTAAAGTTGTTCTCTTCTGAACAATTGTAAATTATCACTGACGTGATATCAGGGGAGCGAGAACCGTTTCTTGTCGAACGGGCTTGAAGAACAATGACTGTTCTAAAGTTATTCTCTTTCTGAACAACAGGAGGTACCCTGTTGACTTGGCGTTTAGAGGGGCACGAACCTTAGCACTCAAGGATATTGTCGTCTTCTGGACAATGAGGTGGTTCTTGGGGTAGAGTTCCTAGGTGCACAAGGAAGACCGTATCGGCGTGATGCCTCGCGAAGATAATCGGGATCTGCTTTAAACGCGAAATTCTATCGCATAAATAGCTGGAGCCAGCCCCTCGGGGTAGCGCTTGGAAAAATCTTATCTTCCCATAAGCCTATTTTAATCTGGCCAGATCGACGCCTGGAGGCAAACGGGGGATTGAACCTCCTTGATTAAACTTGCAGCGGGGGAAGATGATACTTGGGAATGGTGGGCGATAAGAACGCCGTTCTACTCTCCCTCGCAGGATGCACGTATGAAGCATGAGTTTCAATATGTGATAGAAGTGAGGCGAGGCCGGCTTAGGCAATTCTATCACAAGCGCTATATGGCAACTAGCTTGGTAATGAAAACAGAGGCGAAACCGAGAAGAGCTCCGCCAGCTTCAAACAAGGGGTAGGTGGGAAGCTAGTACCCCATTCGGACGTGCAATCCTCTCTGTACAACAGAACGACTCATATTACTTATTAACAATCTTAATATCTTTTTACTTTTGCCTAAGGCTATACAGAGTCAGACATCCTTTAGGGATCCGTTTGACTTAGCATCTTTTTGAAAATAGACAATGCTCATTTTAGTGCTTGAAGTTGGGTTTCTGAGACCTTGGGGTTTACAGTAATAGATGAGGTTGTTTATCACTAGACATGTGGTACCTAAGATGGCAAGTATTAGGGATACATCTTTCAGCTTCCACTCCCGCTTTATCTCGTGAAGCAGTGCTTGGTATTTAGATATTTTCGCCGGTTCGGGTCTGTCGAGTTCACCCTCATCTGAGACATTCAGCTCCATGATAGGTACACTCTTGTTACATTTGTCCAAAAGCACACTTGGTTTGATAGCCGAGTTTTCTATCTAGCTAGCCGTGTGAATAAGTTTATTAAAATTTATAAGTATTATCTTTTATTTCCCCTGCTGGTATCTAGCTGTGTTCAAATGGCATGAAGCTGTTTTCTAACCATAGTGCATTTAAGATTCCCCCTGTGGAATTATTTGCATATCCTAGCTTGGTGCTTTGTTTCGTGGTAATCTGCAAGATAAGGTCTTAGTCCATATTATAAATCCTTGGGAGTTTCCTTTGTCTTATTTTACCCTTTACTTTCTGTAGAAGTCTAAATACTGCGTACATAGGTGTACGCAGAAACACTCCGACACAAAGCTACTCCCCCTCTCGTATCCCTAAAATGCACCTCTCGCCTCGAATTTTCCGTCTCCTTTTTTCGCACCGCCGTAAACTCCGAGATGACTCGAAGGCGTGATAGGGATTTTACGAGAATTCCGATTCTCTCTCTCGATTCTGCTCGTGAGAGAAATAAAAGGAAGACTTCTCCCTGGAATCAGGTAGAAGCTCTCGAACTAAGGTCGAGTTTGTTTGAAACTCGATCCACATAGGAAACTGTTCGACCGCTGCAAGGAAGGAACTTCTCGGGGAATTGGTTGTTTCCGTCACGGTACTTGTAGGTGCCAAACTTCTCGCAGCACCCCCCCCCTCCTCCCTCTTCAAAGTCTGAGGTTACACAGGACCTCCCTCTGCGGATTACCCTATACGTAGCTAGGTAATCGGCTTTGGCTATCCACTCTAGGAGCCGAATAATCGGACAGGTACTTCAAGGAAGAAGTCCGATTTGAGTCACCGTGTGGCTCACCTTCGTGATCCGGCAAAGGTTCAGCATAACAACCGGTCTAAGATTACCCTCTCATTCAGTAACCTCGGAAGGCCGGCCTAGGTGCGATCATCGTCACCAGAAGAAGATCTTCACCGCTTCCCTTTAAAAATACTTACGAACTCAAAGGCATCGTTAATTGAATTATCCCCTCCCCTAACTTCACCAGTTTATTTGTGAACTAGAATTCTCATCCCGAGTCCGTAACCTCGAATATTGGAAGTGCTTACTTAATTCAGGGTTTAACTCAATAATAATATTCCATTCGTTCTGGTGGGTGCCATTAAGACGCGAGCTACCTAGTGAGTAATTTGCAAGTAATCCCCACGACATTTTGTAGACTTATTTATTCAGTGCAAGATTAATCCTATTTATATTTATATACGCTGTTGCTTATTTCGAATTCATGTACATTAAAGATTATTTTTGTATAGGTGTTTTTAACTAATTTGAACGATCCTTTGGAAATTATTAAGCAATCCACTCAGCTTAAATCTCAATATTCCACCGACCCACCCATGGTTGGCGTTTACTGAGTGGGGAACACACTCAGGGGATCATCATCTTAGTTTTGATCAAAAGGTACGCACCGGGGTTATTCTTATTCACCAGAAGTGGCTAAGGTAGGTGTATTGGATACGCTTCACCTCCGCTTCACCTCGGTGCGGTAATAAAATATATGTCCAGGAAGTGGGACTGGGATTACCCACTCACTAAACCTGGATACTTTCTTTTTTCTCTTTTCTACTCTAATTAACTTTTTAACGTTCCGAGTTAGCACTCAAATTTTTTTATTTTCATATAAATGCCCATTTTATGGACAATAAAATGCTTAATTTTATTTGACATTCATGCCTTTGCTCTAATCTCCCTATATGGATTGTTCATATTCTGACAGCACTAAGTGTTTAATCATTGTTACCTTTTCCTGAACCACACCATTCCTCTCGACCTGAAGGTTATTTTCGCCCAGAATTCTCTCATTGACATCACATTTCTTGACCTGACATCACTCGCTTGTCTATAAACAATCGTCTCCGGGTACATCCTCAGTCCACTATAATTTGCTTTTCTAACGTCTTGGATTTTAACCTTATTTATTTTATTGATAAACCCATTCTATCTTAACTTAAATCTAATTCCCCAAATTTCCCTAATCTCTTTATCGCCAATACATTCAGCTCAATTTGTTAGAACTAAATCCAATATATTATCAGCCTTAGTGAGATTGTTTATAACCTGTTTAATAAAATTATCCTGCACCATATTTAATAATTCCCTTAGACTCCTGAACACCTTAGATTAGTCTAACATATACCAATTTCACCATCAACTTACATATCAATAAATTAGAGAAATTGGTTGGAAATCGGACTAGGTAGAGAGATCTCCCTTCGGTTTTCAAAAGGTGAGCAGAGTGTTCAGTCTCCATGAATCAGGGAGGATACTCTTTGTCCAGATCCTGTTGAACAAATGTACTGAAAGGATATTTCTCGCTCACATAGGTGTCGAAGTATGGCATACGTGACATCGACCCGACCATGGGCGGTGTCTGCAAATAAAGCCAGAGCAGTATGCATCTCACTCAACGTAAACCTATCATTGAAGGGTTCTCCGCCAATGGAGGTAAAGTCCAGGCTTCAGACCTCAGCGCCTTCACTTCGCAACAAAATCAGGATGTCAATCCGGAGAGCACAATGATAAATCAAAAAGGGTAAATGATGCGTAAACTCATCCATATTTAGGTCAGCTATTTTCAGGTCCTCGATCAGATAGGTAAGGACCTAACCCCTGGGATTGATTGTGTAGTCCCCCCGAGGGCATGTTTTCCATTCAAATGCCCGAGCATGAGAATGGGCCTTGGCGACCCTGCCACGACTCGGTGCAAATCGCTGCATCGAAGTAGCTGACAGTGAAATGTATGCAAAAATGAAGCATATCACCTATCTGTGTATAGCTGCACTGCCACTGCCTAAAATGAGGTATTTATATCAAACATAAAAAGTAGATATCATGCCGGCCGGGCGAAAATAGCGCATCCTCCTCCCCGACCACATCCCCTGCTCGTGGGATCGCAACACCCTTATATCCCAGGCGGGTGGGTTAGGGGTGTGCACCCGACATTGTCATCTGCAAAAAAAAATACAAAAGGGGGAACAGGAAAAGATGAGAATCCACAGATTCTTCCATTTGGCCCGGGGTTCATACCAATTCCATTTTAGGAATATGCCCTCCAGACCTAGCTCGGAGAAGATGTGGGAGCCCTCTTTAAAGAGAAGACCGTCATGGGAATAGCCGTACGTTTCTCGAAGGCAGAATTCCGAGCGTTATTGTCCGAACAAGGCGCTGAATTCGTTGTCGCCTTCGATGACTTATCGAGGAAGGTTGGGCTCGCTATGCGAGTCTTTTCCTCCCTTCAACTTGAAACTTTTGGTGGGCAGGTCAACTACAGAGGCAGGAGTCTCTCTTTTGTAGGAACCTGCTCCTCCGAGTCACTCATTCCAGCATTGGTGGGCCGTAGGAACCGAGCTCGTTTGGTGCTGTGCTTCATTTCAGTGGCAGTTCTAGAAACTCCGTAGCATATCTCACGTCCATCTTCAATGAGTTTGCCTCTTGTGAGTCTAACGAATCGGTGCAAGTGCGTAGCAGCTTCGCCTTATGAGGAAAGGTCACGTTAGGGTAGGGTAGGGTTGATTTTATCCGAAGGTGGGTGTGAGCTTGTTGTGCCGCCGGTTCTACTAGTGGGGGAGGCCCTCCGCAGAATAGCTCCGAATGGGCGCGGAAGACTGTGCTCATATACCTGGAAGGGCTAGGAGCAGACTTATTTTAGTTGAGGCATAAGACATCAAAGGCGGCGCTGGGTGTGCTTCCACCAAGTTCTTAGCCTCGCGAAAGAATAGAAGTTCTGCAGCCTGAACGGCCATGATTTCCTTGTCCAGAAGATATGCGACACAATGCCTCGATGAAACAGAGTCCGGCTCTCCACAATTGACATACTTGGACATACACGATAAAGACTTATCATGTACGGCCTTTTGAGCAAATTCATCAGACTTCGGGTAAGTTCGACACTGCTTATCTACAGGAGCGATTGATATGGTCGAAACGGTGGCAGGAGTAACCCCATCCATGACAGTGGCACGAATGCCTTCACGCAGTAGCGATACAAACCGGCACTCACCTACTCAGAGAACCTGTCTCAATTGAACGTGACAAAAAGTGTAGGGGTTGGTCTCGAGCCTCCTCCCTGTTTTCTCATTACACCCCTTAAATTGACTGCTTATTGGTCATCCAGATCTTTGGTGATATTTTCAAAGGACTAGTCTACGAGTTCCATCATTTAAACTACTCCTTTCACGAAGTTCATGGTAGAGTGCGGCATCACACTAACATCCCTTAGTTTCCTAATGGCACAAACCATGACAGCATCTGATGGGTCGTCCTCATTCGCCATAAGGCTCCGGTCCGAGAAGCGTGTCACCTTCGGCTTTATGTCAGAAAAACTAGCTAATGTTCTCCATTGATAGAGCATTTGGCCTATTGGCAACATGCTTCCATCCGTAGAGCAAATAACTAAAAAGCTTTTGATGTCATCGGGCTTAAAAACGCTAAGTAGTATCAAAATGAGAGGTCCCGACGTAATTGTGACTCCGCTCAGCGTACTTGTAACTTTGATCTTTGTCTGGCCTTCTCCGCCCCAGGGTGCCGCTCGCTTGCCGAAGTGGCAGCAGACCCGTCTGTCCTCCGAAGACAACAGCCCAGAGGAGCTAAAAAATTCCTAGTCTTCGATTTCTTCTTCTTCTTCTTGCCCTTTTTATTGAAGAAGGAGGGGAATGTAAATGCTTCTCTCCACCCCTACAAGGGGCACTAAGGCCAGACGGACTGTCTTCAGCAAGATCATTTTCCGAAATAGGAAAGAACTTGGCTGTCAATGGGGCACTAATCGTGGAATGAGTTCCCTCCTCTTCTTGAGAATCCTCGAAGACCCGCGCAGTATGAGGAGGAACTTGCACAGGAGATGATTTTGGTTCGTTGTCAGTCGGAAGAGAAGAGGAGCGGGCATGGTGGCTCTCAATAAAGGGACAAACAAACCTCGGATCGACGAAGTGCCTTGGAAATACCAGAGGACGTCGCCGCTTTTTAACCCTCTGGAGGAGTCAAGGTAGTTCGCCTACTTTCATTAGGGGAGGGGCAAGAACCAAAGCGTCACGTCCTTTGCATCGCCGTTTTCTTGTCAAGCCCCTAATAAAGCAATGGGGCACCCGCCACAAGTCAAGAGTCTTTTGGAGGCAACTCTCCCAAAGGATGTAAAGAGGAACCCCTTGACTGGAGATGGAAAGGCCTCTCCACTAAGAGCATTTTGGGGTCACCCCTGAGAAACTAGATGGGGGCTCGCCATTAATCTAGAGTCACTCAAAAGTAACTCGTAACTATTTAAGAAGTGAGAATCCCTTCTTAACTAGGAGAGGCTTGGAAGGATAGTTTATCCCACCAAGAGTTCTCCATCTCCCTTAAAGCATTTTGGACATTGGTGCGCAGTCAAGAGAAGTGGTTCTTGTTTCTTGGTGAAGGGTTTCGTAGGTACTGGTCATGGGCAGCATTCTTATGCTTGATGAGAGTGTAAATGGCTGTTGTATTTTCATCAAACCAGTCACGATTCTTAAATCTGGTTTTGCCTAAAATTCTTGTGCAGTGTGGGCCAACTCATTAGAAGAGGTGGAGCTACCAGTAGGCAGCTCTATAAGGAATAGAGGTGAAGCCCTTCTTTCTGATAAGGGAGGTGAGAGGGGAGCCCCTCCACAAAGATTAGTACTTAGCAAACTAGGGAGTGCAGGGTGAAAGGTTGGGGAGAGAGGGGGGATGCACTGCTTTTACCTTCACTTGTAGTATTTATTGTGAATTGGGGAGTTTAATTTAGAAATAAATGATTTGTTAGGACAAAAATATATTTCACTCTAATCCGTGAATGTTCCGTTTAGCTGGTTTTCATCGGCAAATGAACCAGAAACCATAGAAAAGCGCCATGAGTCTGGAATCCAGTAACTACTAAGCGCAGGCAACAGGCCAGTTCTAAACAACACAGTTGGCGTGTAGCCGCGGACGCTGGGCTCTCTGTAGACGGTACACGTACATCCCCGCATAGCAGTTTAACGTATTTGGAACGCGCAGGAGTTATCATGGTGGGTTATTATACCTTACTTCGTCCCTTATTGGCTCAAGCCCAGGTCCACAAACCAAACGCCGACTTCGCTGTTCTACCTTTTCTTGGCAACTATAAAAAGTGAGAACGGGAGAGGATGAGTTAGTAGCTGACAGTACTCCGCCCTGTTATTACCAGGCGGAAGGGGGAGCAAACCAGAGCCAGTCACAAGGGATCAGGCCTCTTCGCGAGTAGTTACGAGCCCGGGCCCGAACCCACAGGAAGCAGTTCTATCTATTCTAACGAAATGTTTTGAGGGGGAGTAGGATAAGTGTTACAGAGAGGGAGAATGTCGGTGTGTATGGAAGGCAAAGAGGAAGATAAGCTGGGGCCGGACAGGGTTCTTAGTCCTCTTAGCACGGTGTTTAGGTAGCACAGCTATGGAATATGATTACTAGACAATGGTAAGCATCCTTGACACTGCTTTGGACACACATGTGGGACGCTACTCAACATACACGTCATACAGCCTTAAAAAGCGTTGCCGCCACTGGACACGAGATATTTTACACCCACCAGTGAGTGAGGAGGGCACGCTATATTATATAGGTTTTTATATTACCCCGTCATGTATATACCTATAGTATGCAGTTAAATGGTTTTATAAAACAGTGAAGCTGATGCAGTGTGTGGAAGCTTAACATAGGTACAGTTAGCACATTTCATAAATGTAGTTTAATTTAAAAAAGATACATAACATAGCGAGTGTGCTGTAGTGTTGTGGCTTCTTACCATTGCTTTAGCAACCACAAAATGGTGTTTGTTTTAATAAATCATTACTTTATAATCAGTTAGGAACAGTCTGACAGAATCATGGAAAATATATAATATAAAAGTCTCTTCAAAATGTATAATTCTTTTATTGGCTGGAGCAAGCACAAAGAAACACGGGCAATCATCATACTCTTTTACATAAAGCAACATCATCTCACACCTCCACTATTATGCAATCCTACAAACACAATACCCCCCTCTCCTTAGATGCATACACAGCAGTAACATCTCACTGTAGTTAACTCACTGTTTTGCTGTGATAATCTGCGTATGTCTGTGCGTGCGTGTGTTAAGAGAGATAGGGGAGAGCATTTGTTGACTAGCTAGTGGGAAATGGTGGTGAATAACTGTATTAATCCCTCCCCAATTCAGAGGTCGACCATCATAGTCTGAAACTTGATAGGGGGGGTGGGCTTTTGTAATCTGCGAAATCTTGTACCTGGAGGATCGGCGCGCCCTCCAGGCTCGACTGCCATCAGCCGTGCCAAACCAAATTGCGGTTACCAAGGTTTAATTCGTTCTAGATAGTTCTATTTTACTCTCTTTGGTTAATTTACAAGAATTCTATTCTTTTTTAGTCGCGTGTGACTCTATATCTCACTATGTCAGTCGCTCGGTCTTTTGGTCGGTGCGTCGGTCCATTGGTCCCCGCTTTGCTTATTTTGATTGGTAATAACATTGAAATTATTCAGCCGATATAAAGAAAATTTGAAACCCTTATGTTGTTTTACATTTTCTTTCTAATGATATAATTGACAAGGCCCGGGAATTATTTTGTTTTGGCAATAACATCATAACTATTCGGCTGATTTTAACAAAATTTGAAATCCATATGTTGTTTTACATTCTCTTTCGGATGAAATAATTAACAAGGTCCTTACAAGGTTATTCCGGGAATTATTCACAGGTTTAAAGGTCGTAAAGTTGTAAATCAGGATAAGTTAGAGCTTACTACTTGCTTAATGTTTTCCATCGTCATCGATGACGACGTCACTCCATACATGGATGACTTTGATGATTATCGTCTTTGGTGATATCGTTGATGGCTGTGGAGTCCGCAGAGGCTGGCACAGCCTCTTCCACAGACATCGCAGATATGGGATCCATGTATTTGTTGGTGTCGTCTTGCACGGCGGGCTATAGCAGCATTGTTGTAATTTGTGCTGAAGTAGTTGACTCCGTCGTGTACCAGTTCGCGCCAGGAGCTTCTATTGGTAGCATCGGTCTCAAGAGTTCCTGGGTTCATGTTGAACTTTTTGAGGGAGGATTTAAGGTGACCATTAAGCCTCTTTTTTTGTCGTTCCACAGATCGTCGCCCCGCAAAAAGTTCTGAGTACAGGGTGATCCCCGGTAATCGATGTTGAGGCTGGCGGATGATGTGGCCAGTGTAGCGAAGTTGTTTTATTCTGAGGATTTCTTCCAGTGAGGATGTATGCGTGCGTTCTCTAATGTTTACATGTGACACCTTGTCCTATTAATGAATTCCCAGGATGCGCCTCAAGCAGTTTATATGGAAGCTCTCTAGCTTCTTAGTCTGATGTTTATATGGTGCCCAAGATTCGCAACCATGGAACAAGATGGAAAGACAGGTAGCCAGGTATACTGAACGCTTGGTAGCCAGGGTCAGGTTGTGGTTATTGAAGACCCGTCTTGAAAGTTTTCCAATAGCGGCTGAGGCAAGGGAAATTCGTCTGAAGATTTGGTCATCCAGGAAGCAGTCAATTAACAGGATGGATCCAAGGTATGTGAAGTGTTGGACTCCAATTGGTCCTCTCCTATAGTGATCTGTGGGTTGGCTATCTGTCCTACACCTTGGCCTGTGCGCTGAAATCACACGTTTAGTTTTTTCAGTGTTAACCCTTAGTCCAATTCGTGTATATGCTTCACATATACAACTAAGGGTGATCTGGAGCCCTTGTTCTGTATGGCTGACAAAGCCAGCATCATCAGCATATTGAAATCCTATGATTGTTTTGCTGTTAATTAGTATTTTTGCACGAAGGCGGGCAAGGTAAAGAGATTTCCATCTAACCTGTAGTTTAGAGTGACGCCCACTTCGTCTTCAATGATATTATTATAGACGTGTTGAGTGACAGCAGCTATGAACAGGCTAAATATTACAGGGACAAGAACTCAACCCTGTTTAACCCCAACACTCACTTCAAAAGGATCAGATTTTTTACTCCTTGCTACAACAACAGCGTTCATCTCACTGTGCAGTGAAGCAAGTACTTTAATATAATTGGGTGGGAAGCCAAACGTTGCAAGTAATTGCCATAGTAGTGTGTGTTTAACAGTATCAAAAGCTTTCGTCAGGTCCACGAAAGCAATATATAGGTTTTGGTGTTGCTCCCTGCATTTTTCTTGCAATTGTCGTGCAACAAAAACCATATCTATGGTTGACCTTGATGTTCGAAAACCACACTGTGATTCCGGCAGGATCTTTTCTGCAACGTGGGTAAGTAGTCGTGTCAGCATAATACGAGCTAAAGTTTATCCAGCATTGGAGAGGAGTTAATGCTACGACTATTGCTACATACAGTTTTGTCTCCTCTTTTCTTATGGATGGTAACAATTTTGCCATCTTTAAAGACTTTTGGTACGCTGCCATTTTCCCGGCAGCCTTTGAAGAGTTTGTGTAGATAGTTAGTGATGTTGTGGCCACCATACTCAAGTAGTTCAGCAGGAATATCGCCTAGCCCTGCAGCTTTGTGGTTCTTGAGACTTGCAGTTGCTTTTTGGACTTCTGCAAGCGTTGGAGTTGAGTCCAGTTCTATAATTTCTGGGAGCTGAGTGATCTCATTTAGTAAGGACATGTCCACTGGGTTTTCTCGATTTAGCAGCTCCTTAAAATGTTCATCCCATCGATCTAATGTCCTGTCGTGCTCAGTTATGAGGGTATTCCTGTTAGCGGTAAGCACGGGTGTGAGTGTGGTGGTAGTTGGCCCGTAGACTGTTTTAAGCGAGGAATAAAAGTTGTCGAGATCGCCATTGTCCATTTGTGTTTGCATTTCAGAAGATAGTTTATCCCACCTTAAAGCATTTTGGACATTGGTGCGCAGTGAAGAGAAGTGGTTCTTGTTTCTCGGTGAAGGGTTTCGTAGGTACTAGTCATGGGCACCATTCTTATGCTGGATGAGAGTGTGAATAGCTGTTGCATTTTCATCAAACCAGTCCCGATTCTTACGTCTGGTTGTGCCTAAAATTCTTGTGCAGTGTCATGAATAGTGGTGCAGGAGCTATTCCATATTGTACTGAGAGAATCTGTTGGTGCTTTGGGTCTAAGTCTGTTGCAACATCTGGTAGTTGAGCGAGGGAAGACTGGAAAGCCGTTTTGATTTTAGGGTCGTTGAGTGCTGTCTGATTTAATCTAGGCTTGGGGGCAATTTTCCTGACTGGTGGTCTTATTCTTATATTGAGCTTATCTGCCACCAATCTGTGATCAGTGGAGGCTTCAGCTCTTCTCATTACACGCGTGATTTGAACTTCACTCAGGTCTCGCCTTCGGACTATGATGTAATCCAATAGATTACAGTGGCGTGATCTGGATTGAATCCATGTGGGGTTTTTTTTGGTGGGGGAGATGGAATACAGTGTTGGTAATTGATAAGGAGTGTTCTGAGCTAAGACTGAGGAGTCTGAGACCATTGGATCAGCAGAACTTGTTTAATCGCGTGCGCCTCTATATATCACTATATCGGTCGGTCGGTTGGTTCCCCTTTTGCTTTTTTTTTGTTTTAGTTATAGCCACCTCTAACAAAATTTAACCCTTATGATGTTTTACATATTCTTTCGGATGATAAAATTGCGAAGGTCCTCACAAAATTAGCCTGGGAATTATTTTGTTTTGGTAATAACATTGTAACATTTCGGCCGATTCTATTTGGCTAAATTTCTTACAATATAATATTGTCTTCCACGCATTTTGACTACCCGTTAGCTCGCGCTTTAATTAGTTCTGTGAAGTTTGAACTTACGCTTAAACACCAAATCGAGCGACACGGAGTCCCGCCTCGTCCCACATCCGAGGATATTGAGCTGATAACATAAGTCCTCTTCAATTAAATGCGTGGAAATCATTCTTTGTAATTATCAATGGGATATATATATATATATATATATATATATATATATATATATATATATATATTTGTGTGTGTGTGTGAGTGTGTGTGGGGGGGGGGTCTGTCTGTCTGTGTATACAGGAGTTATATTACTCAAAAACTTTCCTTTTTGATTTATTTCCATTTTTGCTTGGCATATATGGCTTCTGTAGTCCATAATGAAAAGCCAGGCTGTCCAAAATCACCATCTCCGCTTGAAAAAGGAATTTCTGCTGATTGTATTAGGTGAGAGAAAAAGAGAAAAGAAGTCAATTATTGGCTAAGAAGAATGAGCTCCCTGAAGCAAAGAAGTAATTATCAAGATACCTTAGCTTTGCCATCTGTTCCTTAGTAGTAGATTTTTGTTCGAGAAGGTTTCCATCAGAATAATTCCCCCAATGAATTGTTGTGTCGTGGAAGAAGAGCAGCGGACAAAAGGAACACTGGGCTATTAACTCCAAAAGATTGTC
This sequence comes from Ceratothoa steindachneri, assembly GCA_963969495.1. Taxonomy (NCBI): domain Eukaryota; kingdom Metazoa; phylum Arthropoda; class Malacostraca; order Isopoda; family Cymothoidae; genus Ceratothoa; species Ceratothoa steindachneri. The sequence goes on from OZ018319.1 coordinate 105,064,356, forward strand.
AAAAAAACATAACCTTGTCATCAGTTTTCTTAAGAGTGCTCATGGTACGCATCAAGTAGTAAAGATTATCGCTCTCCAAAAAGATCATCCCTCCCAGAAACTATAAGCAAAGTGAAGCAGTCTGAAATAAGGATTAATATTAAAGGAATCTTATTATTTATTTAATGAATGTAAACAAATTCTCTAATAATAATTAATTAAATAATAAAATTTTCTATTAGCTTCAAGTAAATATTTAATATTAATTTATGATTTACCGTAGAATGATTGAGGGAGGGTATAATGAGTATAATTAAATATTTTCAATATTTAGATAAGCTTTCAATTGGTCATTGTATGTATGGTTGTTACCAGGCGCCCTACCTTCTTGATTGTTGGCAAGAGCGTCGCTACCATGCGTGAGCCAACAATCTCAATATAACTCAACGATGGAGACGAAGAAGAATTAACAATTTTGAATACCCATAAAGGTGTATGCGGCGCACGTCCGTGCCCGATGATACTTTCGTTTATGGTCAAAACAACCGAAAACAACACACCGAATATACGAACTTATTTATATCTGAGAACCCAATAATGACGAAGTAATCATAAAATTTCGTGGTCTAATCTTTAATGAAAATATCCCCTATAAGACACGTCTCTCACCTATTCCCGCCATCCACACCACTCTTAACCTTTATTGTCATCTTCACCAGAGTTCAAGGGTGCGCTGGCCACCACAAATTACTTAGACTTTACAATGCCTTGATCCAGTTCAACTCGACTTTGGCTGTGTGGTGAACACATCCGCATCACCTCTCCTCTCCCCTAGCTCGATCCAATTCTGAACCTGGATTTTCGACAGGCTCGAATCATTCTTCCCTTTCGGACAGATGTGCCTTCCTATCTGCAAATACTACCCCGGTTCCGCTGGATGCCCTCACAATCAAGGTTCCAGCTGGTGTCCATTGGGACTTGCAGTGAAGACCAATTGCATCATCTAAACACAGTGGCTTTTCTCCTCTCTAACCTTCGATTCCCTAGCTTAATCAAATACATCCGCACTACCCTCACCCAAAGATACTTGAACATACTACCAGCAAACAACATTCTAAACAAGCCTCTCCCTTTAATAAACCGAATAATCCTTTACAACTCAGATCAATCCACTCCACTCTACTACAACTATACAAACATAAAATAAACCTTGCCCTCACACCAACATGTATCAAATGCAACCAATGTTCAGACAACATCACATGCCTACTCATAGACTGCCCAAACCTCACACAAGCAAGTAATACACACAACATCTCCTCTCTTAGGGACTTGTAGATCCATTCAGGGAGCGTGATTGCCTTCCTAGGGATCTCCTACCCCAGAGAAAAGACGAAGTGGGCTGGTAAGTAAGTAGATGCTCAGTCATGCGAGTACCTACACTCAGGGTACAGTCATCTTCACCGATGACTGATAGATTCTATTCATACGGTAGCTTGTCTGCTGCCGTCGTGGTGGAGATGATTTCTCAGCGCTCTATTTCCTTCCTCCTTTCACCAGGGTTATCTTCTTCCACGGGAAAGATGTTCGCCATCCGGGGAAGCTTCTTTAATATCCACTTAGTACCACCTACCGAATTCATACTGTTTACACACTACCGAATAACGATTTCTACATAGTCCCACTCCTCTGACCTGGGATATCTGATGGTCCATGAGTGAGCTTTCGACCTTGCAGAATAAACTCATCACCTTCTGTTAGGTTCTTTCACACGTTAATGTGCCTGGAAGATTATGCAAATGGCCAAGGTACTCGATCGGCCTCTAGTCCAGAACGCCAAGCTGCAAACCCATTCAATGATCCCCTTCCAAATGTGAATGAGATCCTTAATCGAAAATGGTTCGCTGCCTGGTGAACTCCCCCTCTCATCAAACTGTCGGTAACCGACTTCATCCTTCCCCCGTTCCCACCATTAAGAGTTATCACACCAGGCTAATTAACGGATCCTTTATATCCCGCGTTTCTCTCTCATCTGCACCACTTTCGATATTAGAATCATCGTGTCCCACGTTCTCGTTAGCTGACCCCATGTACTCTATTCCTAGTCGCCGCTTCTTTCCTTTTCCCTCCCCTACCCTAACTCAGAAGACACATTTAATACTGAACGAAGGTTCCTTGTTCTCTGAAAATAATCTCTTCTCTTTTTCTCTGCCACTAAACTTCTCCCCGGGATATAATCGCGCATTCTTTCTCCTTCGAATTTCCAGACCTCACATATCTTTTCTCTACTCTTGAGAGTGAAAATAATTCACTGAGTATGAGGCATATCCTTCAATCGGTGGTCAAAGCAAGTTCCATTACAAAATTAGTCGTGTGGGAATGTTTTAGTTGTTTCTTTTTGTTCAGGAGTTCTGCAACTATTTTAAGTTGTTGAAAAACCACTACCATCTAAAACGAGAGAACAAAATACCCAAATCTAAATTTTCTTGAAAAAATATTCGTTTAATTTCCATTTAAAAGTGCTCATAAATTTGCCTCTGATAGTGTCCAAATTTCATTTCATAGGACAGCGGATGAAAATGTTTTGACGAAAGTAATGTGTGTTTGAGGGAGGGATGCGTCAAAACCTAAAAACGATAAATATAAATGCAGCCATAACCAGGAAACAACATAATTATCTCATAGACAATTTAAAAAAAATATTAATAACCGATATACCAACCCTTATTCTGAGTAACTTTGGGACATCTTCATCCGCAAAACTTCACCAATCTGCCCCATTCTACAGGTATAATCTTATTCGATTCTTCTTCCAATCTTTGCCAGAGATCTTTAACACTCCTCGGTTTCCGAGCCATAAGCCTCTCACCTAGTATTTTCCATGGGTTTTTTATCAGATTTAAATCGAGGCCCTGCGCAGCGCAGTTCATCACATCGATATTTTTACCATTCAAGGACTCCTTCACTGTCTTTGTTGTGTGGCACGGAGCATTGTCTTGCTTGAAAACAGGATCACAGAGTACCGATGTCCAGAAAGAGTGGATTACATATTCCTGAAGCAGATTTTTGTATACCTCAGCGTTTACTTTCCGCGTAAATGGGTGTACGGACAGACTCTATCTAGTCTTTAAAAAAATATCCCACATCATAACGATGCCATCTCCAAATTTAACCGTCTTTTTTATGTTTTTTAGATTCAATCTTTCATTTGGACGAGAACTTACATGTTGCTTGCCATCCATCAGAACAAATTAATTTTGCTTTTGTCACTGAAAGAAAAATGTTTTTTCAGCACTCAATAGGACATACTTAGTAGCAAAAACCAGTTTAGGCGCTTTATTATTTATACTTCTGACATATTTGTTAGCAACAAAAGTGCTAGAATTCCCACCTCTCTAAAGTGACGTGAGGCAGTCTGATGGGATACATTCAGGTTCATGTTGTCGAAAACATGACGTGAAGTAGCGGCTTTTCTCTCAAATTGGTCTTTCATCGGCATCCATTACATCATTCAATCTTCCTTGGAAGCGTTTATCGAGGGTGACCCCGTTTCTTTGTGTCGTTGGACACCGTATCTTCAAAGAACTTTATCATAGATGAAATTACACTTTTTGACTGAAATCTGCCCTGAAATTTGAGACAGTATAATTATTTCACTTGGTTTTCTGAAGAATCTTTCGAACTTAACTTGCCCCGCCATCCTGATAAATGAGTAATACCATCAGTAGCTGTCTACCATACACTTGAGGCAGTATTGCTATAAATACCTTGCGAATATTTCAAGTGTAAACTTAAAGTAATGCTACCATTCTCTAGTGTTTTACGTATCCTTTCTTCAAATATACATTAATTTCCTCATTATTTTTTCTATCTGCTCTTATACAGGGTCTTTCAATAAGGTCGCTCGATTTTTAAATGTAAATAAACAAGTTGTGCGTGATATATGGACTCAATTTATTTTAAATTTGAAAGTACATTTTATGGCATTAAGTGTGGAATATGACGTCATTCAAATGGAGTCTTACAAGCTCTTTATATAAGAGAAGATGATAGCTTTCTATTGAAATGCAAAATGTCTAACTATTTATCTGAAAACCCTATTCGCCTTTTATTCCACCCTACCGTGCATTATTTTGAAAATTTTAGACCATTCGAGATTATAACATTTAAAGTGTTTTCCATGTGGATTATTTTGAAGTTTGTGCACCCATATTGTTATATCTTCAGAGATTATCATAGCGATAGATACCCATGATTAACTCTTTCCATTGACAACAACTCTCACCGATTTTCAAGGCAATCTTCAATCCATTTTAGTACGTTTCCTCTTGTTCTGTGTGCTTATAATTTATTAAGTTATTTATGTAGAACGGTGTTGAAATCCATTTTGAAATCGAGATAACCTACGTCTACAACTTTACCTTGGTCAAATGTTGTGATCATTTCGTGAAAAAATTCAAACAAATTAATTAAGCATGGGGTCTGATTTGAAAGCCGTGGTGTGTCATTCATTCATTAAGTTAAACCTACAGATCCTCCACGATCCTATATCTAAAAATGGAATCCATAATTGACCTATGACCAATATAAGGGAGATGAGCTGAAAATTTCTAGTATTTTCATAAAAAAATCTCAAGTGGTTTTATATTTAGTTATCGTGGTGAGTATTAAATTTTACCCGTTGGTCTGATCCATTGATTTTTACTTTTTTCTGAATGTAATTCCCAACACCATGGTGGTGATGAGTACTCCACCTCTGTGAAAGTAAATGTAACCATATGATAATAAACTTTAGAGGAAAGAGCGCACCAAACTATTGCCAGATGAGTGTGAGCTTATTTGTAACCTTTGTGGAAATTTTTGGCAATTAATTGTAAGATTAGGCTTTTATATAGTCTCATCAGAACTCAGATGTGTTTGCCCATCGGATGTGTTTGGAAGCTTAATCCATTCGCAGAAGTGGTTATTCTGTGATCTGAATAATCTAGATTTAATAATGATAATCAAAGATATCATCTATACATTTTTTAAAATTTTGTGGATACTTCTTATTCTTCGTGTAGTCCTTCACCAGAAGCAGCACCATCTATTAATGCTTTTGGAAGCAAAGTCGCTTGCTTTAATACATCATCCACAGAAAATAAGATTAAAATTAGCATTTCGACTTTTCAGGAATCTTTGATAGCTTTTATCATTATTATCACTCATTTCATACAATATATGGTTGAATCGCATCAACGCCAGTACCGGCATGACAGTTACGAACATTACGGGCACTGCTATCGTGCTCGTAGCGACAAAACCTTGGCGTTTGCGTCTTCCAAGGTCCTCCGCCACTAAATGGATTTAGTTGCCTTTTAGAACACATGCTAGAGATGTATTGATTAATTTACCACAATATATGTATATCCTTAATTTAAAATACGATTAGTATAATATTTTTGCGCAAATGATAAACGTAACATAAACGCTTAATCTTTTCTCAAGAAATAGTTAATAATCTAAATTCTGCATATTTTTCGCGATAAATAAAAAAATCAGCTTTGGCAGTTTTTATGTTGGTGTTTTAGAACTTTATTTTGAAGTTTGTATAAGATCTTGCATACTCTTTATATATCTCCAATCATAAATCGCCTAAGACAACATATTTTCTCATTGGACCAAATCACATAATAAATATTCATCGTTGGAGAAATAAATCTAAAATTGAAGACGACGATTCAACGAAAAGTGACAACAGCAACTTTGATTAAAAATCTTCTGTTATTTTCCTCGGCGTTCTTGAAAACAAACCGTCCTTGGAATCGATCATTCCCCAATTTTCTATCAAGAGAGGCTCAGACAATTAAATTTTATGGCACCATTACAATCATTTGTAATTATTTATCATGCAGAAATCTCATTCTTCTACGAATAGTAGATACTATTACTACTAATAATACAGCCTGATTGGAAAGTCTCTAGCAAACGGGATATAACGTTTTCTCCTTTGCACCGATAATTTCCATGTCACATTAGCATCTGCCATGAAGAGACACAATTAGAGTTTACTCAATACACTTTTTATTGTAATTGCTTCTCCGATTGAGATGTAAAATAGTTTTAATATATTTCAGCAATTGAGATGACCAGTATTAAGCAACATTCTTTAATCTGAAGTTTTTTATGCTGACGTCGGTGCTTGAGGTCATCATTTCACTGTAGGTTTCTTACTTTATCCATACCTAGAGTTACTTAGAAATAGCACTAACCTTAGGAGGCCCTTGGCAATTCTGTCATTTGAGAGAGAATGAAAAACAACATAAGGGTTTCAAAGTTTGTTAGAATTGGCAGAATAGTTATGTTGTTAATGCCAAAACAAAATAATTCCTGGGGTAAACTTGGGAGGACTTTGGCAATTATATTATTCGAAAGAATCGGCCGAATAGTTATTGTTATTGCTAAATCAAAGTAATTAAGGGCTAACCTTGGGAGGACTTTGACTATTACATCATTCGGAAGAGAATGTAAAACAACATAATGGTTTCAGACTTCGTTAGAATTGGGTGAATAGTTATGATGTTATTGCCAAAACAAATAATTCCCTGACTAAGCTTTTGGAGACCTTGACATTCATTTCATTCGAAAGAGAATGTAAAACAACATAGTATTTTCAAATTTCGTTAAACTCAGCCGAATAGTTATGATGTTATTACCAAAACAAAATAATTACCGGGCTAATCTTGAGAGGACTTTGGCAATTATATCATTCGAAAGAGAATGTAAAACAACATAAGGGTTTCAAAGTTCTTTAGAATCGGCCGAATAGTCATATTATTTAAAAAATAATAATTGCTGGGCTAACCTTTGGAGCACTTTTGTAGTGATATCCTTGGAAATTAAGGGTAAAATAACATTAAGCTTTTCTAATTTCGTTAGAATTGGCCGAATAGTTATGATGTTATTGCCAAAAGAAAATAATTCCTGGGCTAACCTTGCGAGAACTTTAGCAATTATATAATTTGAAAGAAAATGTTAAACAGCATAAGGGTTTCAAATTTCGTTAGAATCAGCTGAATAGTTACAAAGTTATTAAAAAACACAAAAAGCAAAACGGGGACCGACCGACCGACCGACCGATCGAAATAGTGAAATGGAGAGTCGCCCGCGACTAGACTCGCACGCGACTAATAAAGTATTCTGAAGTTCCATTTCAGAACACTTTTTTGCTTGATAGGGTGTCAAATACTTACGCAGCATGTGTCGTGTTGCTGAACTATGTATAATTGAATGCTGTAGAGTTTGCATTGTGGAATGCCTAGACTACGGTCGGTCCGTAGGCTAAGCCATTACTGATTGTTGATAAAAACAAGGTATGCTGACCAAAAAGTCTTGTGCTCTCATTTATGACCTTCAAAACTTTCATAAATTCCTGGACTATCTTTGGGAAGATCTTGACAAATCTATCATTCGAAAGAAGATCTAAAACAACATAAGGCTAGGGTGTCAAATAATTTCGCAGCATGTGTTGTTTTTCTGAACTAAATAAAATTGAATGCTGTAGAGTTTGCATCGTGGAGTGCCTAGACTATACTATACGATCTGTTAATAGGCTAAGACATTACGGGTCTTTGATAAAAACAAGGTCTGCTGACCAAAATGTTGTGTGCTCTCACTTATTCTGATTTATGACTTTACGACCTTCAAAGCTTTCAATAATTCCTGGACTATCCTTGGGAGGACCTTAGAAATTCTATTATTGAAAGAAAATGTAAAACAACATAAGGGTTTCAAATTTTGTTAGAATCGGCCAAATAGTTATAATGTTATTGCCAAAACAAAATACTTCCCGGGCTAACCTTGAGAGGTTTTGACAATTATATCATTCGTAAGCGAATGTAAAATAGCATAAGGGTTTCAAATTTCGTTAGAGTTCGCCGAATAGTTATGATTATATTGCCAAAACAAGTCTCGGGCTAATCTTGGGAGGAATTTGGTAAATATATCATTCAAAAGTGAATGTAAAACAACATTAGGGTTTCAAATTTCGTTAGAATAGGCCAATATTTACAATACTATTACAAAAACAAAAAAAAAGCAAAACAGTTACTGTCCGACCGAGATAGTGAGATGTAGAGTTGCACGCGACTAAAAGGCTAGGCTTAGTGACGTATAAATAGGTGGTTCCATGAGGCTGATAACATTTTAAGCTGGCGGCGCAGTTAATCATCATGAATAACACTATATTTTAACTTAGTGAAAATTTCGTGATATTTAAAGTTTGAGAATGGCCATGTTTCTTACTTTGATTATTGAAATTTTAAAGAAAATGAAACTTTTTGAAAATAAATATGATTATCGAATGTTTTGATATTTTTTAAGGATCAATTGTAGAATGTCCCCCTACCTGAAACATAATGTTTAAATAATAAGAGAAATGAAACAATAAAATTATAGTCAAGAAGAAATTTACTGAAAGCAGTGTATGCACGAGGAAAAAAATACTTATTAAGGATATTACAAAGCATTGTTTTGACCCAAATTTGCATACTTTAACAAATATGTTTCAGTCGTTGATTACTCGCACGCTACTTAACTGCTTTAATATTACGTAATTGTTTTGAAATAAACTGTTTCAGGGCCGCCGAGAGGGAGGTACAGCCGGTACATCGTACCGGATCCCAAGTGCCGAGACTGGCCCTTGTTTCCGTATGTATACCGAGCACAGATCAAATGTTATAGTTACAACAAGGAAAGAAGGTACCCTAGGAGACCTTACGGTCCATTCAAAGAGGGTACCATTGGACTTGCAATCGAGCGGGCACAAGGCTGCTCAATTGTTTTGCGTCCCTAAACGGCCACTTTTCAAGACCTTGTCTAGTCTTGACTTGAACTGGTCAACAGATTCACTGTTGACAACTTCCACTGGAAGTGCGTTCCACTTACCGCAGATACTGTAGGTGAAAAAATTTCCACACAGATTGCGGTTGTAACGCTTCAGTTCAAGTTTGAAGCCGTGATTGCGCGTTCTGTTCTCACTCAGTGTGAAAATATCCCGGTAGTCAACATTGTCGAACCCTCGAAGCATTTTGAAAACTTCGATGAGCTGACCACGCTGTCTACGGGTTTCCGGCGAGAACAGATCTAATTCCCTTTGTCTATCCTCATAACTTTTATGTCGGATAGAGGGAATCAGCTTGGTTGCCCTGGATAGTACGCGTTCCAATCTCGCGATGTCCTTTCGCAATGAAGGACTCCAAAATTGTACGGCATACTCCAGGTGCGGTCGGACAAGTGAGTTGTACAGGCACAGTACAATCTCCTGGTCCGATAAACAAACTGGCGCTTAATATAGCCTAGCATCCTTTGGGCCTTTTTCTCCGCCTCAATGCACTGTTTCGAGAACTTGAGGTCACTAGTGATTGTTACACCCAAGTCCTTCTCAGTGTCGGTGGATTCAATAGCAGTGCCCTTAAGGATATACTGAGATTGGAGGTTTCTGTGGCCGATATGCATCACTTTACATTTCCCCACGTTAAAAGGCATTTGCCACGTGTCCGACCACTCCCCAATCTTCCCAAGATCTTCCTGCAGGCGGGCAGTATTTCCATCTTTTGCAACGTTCATACCAAGCTTGGTATCATCGGCAAATTTAGAAATCTTGGCAACCATGTCACCGTCCATGTCGTTGACGTAGATGATGAATAGTAGTGGTCCCAGGACAGAACCTTGAGGCACCCCGCTAGTAACGGGCACCCACTCAGAAGACTGTCCATTTACCACCACCCGTTGCCGTCTGCCACTTAGCCAGTTCTCGATCCAGCCGGCTACCTTTCCGTCTATGCCAAGCGCTCGCACTTTCCGGAGAAGGCGGCGGTGTGGTACCTTATCAAAGGCTTTCTGAAAGTCTAGGTAGACCACATCCACCGCCTTGTCCCGATCGTGTTCACTGAAAACGAAGTGGAAGAATTCTACAAGGTTCGTCAGGCATGACCGTTGCCTTCGGAAGCCGTGCTGGGAACTCCTCAGTAGCAGGTTTGACTCTAAATACGACGTCACTTTGTCCACCATGATGCTTTCCATAAGTTTACCGACTATCGAAGTTAGACTGATAGTTCGGTAGTTCGACGGTTGGTTACGGTCTCCTTTCTTGAAGATAGGAGTCACCTCCGCCTCACGCCAGTCTCTAGGAACGCATTTGGTCCGGATTGACATGTTAAAGATAGCGCACAGATGTCGTGATACTTCATCGCACACTTCCTTCAACACTTTAGGTAGAAACCCGTCCGGTCCAGGGGACTTATTCGTCTTTAGGTCAGCGATCTTTTTCTTTATTTCTCCCTCGGTGAAGTCCATTGCCTCCAGCTTTTCCCCCGAGTAGGAATCCGTCAGCTGGGGAATGGGAACACTGAAGAGGAGTAGTCGTTGAGGAGGTTGGCATTTTCTGCATCTGAATGCTTTAATGTCCCCTCCTCATTCCTCAAAGGGCCAATCGTTCGACGGATTGGTTTACGGCTGTTCACATATCCAAAAAACTCCTTGGGATTCTCTTTACAGAGTCTCGCCACTGGGAGTTCCTCAGACCGCTTAGCCGCCCTTATGCTGGACTTCACTCTCCTGGCTAGCCTCCGGTATTCGTCAAAGTCACCCGAGATCTTCGATTGCCGGTACACATTTCTCTTCTCCCTAAGCAGTTGCCCGAATTCTCGATTAAACCACTTTGGTTGAACAGAAGACCGACGGGGGAATTTCAGAGGGATGAAACGCGATTGAAGACTCATGAATGTGGTTTTGAAACTGTTCCAAGAGTCTTCAACAGCATCGCACTCCTCTAGCCTCGCGTCAGTCAGTCCCGCGCGTAGACCTGCAAAGTCTGCTCTTCTCAAATCCAGTTTCCTTGATTTACTAGTTGCAGGCTCTGCCTTGGGGACTTTGACTACAAATCTAATTAGTCGGTGGTCACTGCAACCTTTTTCCTATATTTATTGTAGGGGGTAACTTCTAGTGTAAATAGTATTCTTTAATTTACCTCGGAAAGAGAATGCAGTTAAAACTCGCCCTTGATCTCGCGATGTTGATATTGCTATATAATCTGAGAAGTGGAGCAAGAATACCCGAAATTACGGAACAAAATAATGGTGAGTCTATACTGGTTGTTATTAAGTTGTTAATTGTCATGTTGTTAGTGGTAACAACTTGTTAATACCGTCTCATTTTCTGAGGAATAGACTGCTGAAATGCTTTTAAGTTTAGATAATCCTAAAGGAGCAGGACCGGATGAAATTTACCATAGGCCCTTAATTGAATAAATAAGCAGTGTAGTCTTTGTTTGAATTTGAAGAGGTACCAGGTGATTGAAAAAATGCTCATATAGTACCTATATTTAAAAATGAAGTGAGAGAGGATTTTAGTAACTATAGGCCTATCACTTTAACATCAGTAGTATGCAAATTAATGAAAAAATTGCCAAAGCAGAATTACTGACTTATAAGATTTTTAATGGACTAGATAAAATAGATATAAGTAGATTCCTTGAAATAGACAGGGATCACTGCCATAGGAGATATAGTTTAAAAAAAAAACAAAGATGTAGGTTAGACTGTAAAAAGAAATCTTTTGGGACAGGTTGCTTGCAGAGGTGATGAATTGTACGTCAATTAATGATTTTAAGAATTGTTTAAGCAAAAGAATTCAAATGTAGCATTAATTATCATTTCAATTTTATTTAGAATTATTATAATAATAATTATTACTGATATTATTATTAAGATTGATCATTTTAATGTCATTATTATTTATACTAATAATATTGTTATTAATATTATCATTATTATTTTTTTGATGTTTAAACTTGGTTTACAATGAAATTTTGCCATCTTAATGTTTAAATTCTACAAGTAAATTGTCTTACAAATTTATTTTATTCATTCCAATATAATTTAATAATTGGAGTCACTAACTATAAATTGAAGACCACATAATTTCTATAGGTCAATGGTGAATGACTTTTTGATATTTTAATAAAAAAAAAAGGTAACACTTCAGTTTAGGGGCGCACGGTAGGTGGTGCTGTATATAGGCTACAATTTTGGGCTATAATATGTCTTATGACGTCAGACGGTATCGTCAGATGTGACCAATCATGGCGTTATATTTTTTTGTATATGAGTATATACTGGGGGTCTGTGCCCCCCAGACCCCCTAATTAATTTAAACTCAGGATCATCGTAGGGTGGTCCCCCGCAATGATATATCTCCCACGAAAGGTCCCCTTGAATTTACTGGGTTTTTTCCTATCTTATTTTTCGTATATTTTGTTTCGTTGCGAACGACAACAGCTTTTTACTGGCAGAAAAAAACCTGGTAGCTTAATGACAAACAATACTTATTTACTTACGTAAAACGATTAATTACGAAAAAAATATGAAATTTGAACAATGTCTTTTAAACTTAAATGGGAACCCGCGAAAAATGTACCCCTACGAGCTGATTGTTTAAAACGGCACCGTTGTCGCTTACTGTTTTCGTTTACATATATTTTAACGTAACGAAACATTAAATTTTCTGAAAATTTTAAATTCGCACTGCATTTCGGGCATTTTATAGTTTTCTCGATTAGTTTATGCGCCTCTAAAAAATCTAAAAGTTTTTCGCGGTCATGCAAAATAAACCCGAATTCGAATAACGAAGCAGCACAACTAGAGCACGAAGAAGCTATCACAAAAACAAAAACATTTGCGCAGTGGGTCCTATTTATAGCTACGATGTTGCCAGTAAAAAGTTGTTATCGTTCGCAGTGAAACAAAAAATAGGAAAAAAAAAACAATAAAAGACATCAAGAAACCTTACCTAACTTAGAAAAAAACTATAAACGAGCAGAGGCGCAGATATTTAGTAAATAATACAGAATAAAGGTTAGAAACCCCTAAAACAACAAAAAAATATAACGACGTGATTGGTCACATCTGAAGCTACCGTCTGACGTCATAAGACATATATTGTAGCCCAAAATTGTAGCTTATTAACAGCGCCACCTACCGTGCGCCCCTAATCTGAAGTATTAACACAAAAATAATTTAGTTTTATATTCATTTAAATTCTTATTGTTCTATACAAGGTGTGTCCCAGAAAAAAGTTAACCTTACTTTGAATTAGTATAACTCAAAATCTATTAGAGATTTTTGAGTCCTGCAAAACAAAAAAAAATTAACAACTATTTATCTGTCGATTCTGGAAATTCCTTGAATTCCCCTTTACGATATTGATACACTAATGGGTATAGTGGAGGCTATCAAAATTATGTTTGCGCAAGAAAGTAAAATAATGAAACTTCGAAGTTTAAAATCAACAAATATATTTAAATCCATTTTTAACAAAAACACATCTTCATATGGGTAATACAAATTCATTTTTTAATTTCCTAAGCACCGTTTCCTTCCAAATGTCCTCCATTTCTTTCCAAGCAAAGTTGCGCCTATGATTGCATTGATTGAACAACTTTTTTGATTAACTTGTGATTTTCCTTAAGTCTATTGACGTGTGATAATATCGCTTAATTGGTTGATGCTTTGTGGTGGAGTAGAATACACTTTATTATTTAGATACCCCCATAAGAAATAATCGCACGGTGTTAAGTCAGTCGATCTTGGGGGGGAAGGGGGGGGCATTCAATTGCATCATTTAGCGCGACAATGCGGTTGTCAAACGTTTCTCTTACAGCAAGCTGTCTAGGAGCTGGTTCGCCGTCCTGAATCCACCATAGTCTATTGAATTGATTGCCGTAAATCTGGCGGAGTTCCGGAAAGATCCTTTCGTTGATCATGCTTAGGTAGACAGCACCATTCAAGTTATTCTCGTAAAACAATAGGCCGACAAGATAGCCATTCTCGCATATTCCGATCCACAGAGACACTTTCTGCTGACCAATACGCGTGTCAAAGTTGAATGCTGGTTCAGCGGCTCAAATTGTCGAATGTTATGGCTATTTACCTTTCCATTCATGAAAAAGGCTGCCTCGTCACAATGATTTCCAAGAAACGAGCAGGTTTGTGGAGAAGCCATTCAACAAATTGTCTACGACGAGGAACATCAGTTTCAAGAAGCTGGTGTCTTGCATGCATCTTATGGGGATGGCATTTTAAGTCATGTTTAATAATACGGTTAAATGATGACTTTGGCAATTGTAACCCATTCTTTCTGACTGATACATGTGGATTTTGAAGAAGTGTCATCTGAACATTTTCGATATTTTCTGTTGTTCTTATGGTTCTCATACTACCCAAACGACATTTATTTCGATTTAAGCATGTTCCTTCATGTTGGTATTTTGCGAACATTTTTCCAAATTGTAGGCTTGCTTGGTGGGTGCCTACCTGGAAAACGTTGTTCCAATGAATCTTGTACTTGTTTAATACTGCCAGTCTTAATAAAGTTTGTGACTACAAATACGTGTTGATCTTTTGTTAACTGCATGATTAAAAAGGTTATATGGAAGTAAACCTTTACACAGAAACGCTTTCATTTGCTTAGTAAGCAATAATAACGAGACCATACCACAGCGTGGATGAAAAACCATTGTAAAATGGCCTAGGCTTTGCTTGAAGAATCGCACAGTGACTTAGGCTACCTAGGCTCCCTACGCTTCTCTTGAAAGTGCACGGTGGCCTAATCTTCCTAGGCTTCGTTTCAGTATTTTACTTCCTTGCGCAAACATATTTTTGATAGCCTCCACTAAACCCATTAGTGTATCAATATCATAAAATAGAATTTAATGAAATTCCCAGAATCGACAGATAAATAGTTGTTAAATAAAACACTTTTTACAGGACCCAAACATCTCCAATAGTTTTTGAGTAATACTCATTCAAAATACGGTTAACTTTTTTCTGGGACACCCTGTATAAGTTACATTATAGCTCGAGCCTATAATAGTTATTACATTAATAAAGAATTATCACCAATTAGTCTTAAAATTTATCTAATTGATAACTTCAAAATGTTTTATGTTTAAAAATATAATTGATACTATTATTTATGATTGTAATAATTTTATTTATATTATTATTATTATTATTATTAAAGACAAGTTAATGTACTATTTATCTTTACATTATAAAGTAACTGAGCCAGACAATTATTTTGTGTGCATATAGTATGTAGAAGTCTAAATACCACATACATTAGTGTATGCAGAAATACCCCGACACAAGCTGCGGGTCCATCTCGTATTACAAATTCGTCTTTCACCTCGAATTCTCTCCGCCCTTTTTCGCACCAAATTTGAGGCCGGTCGCACAGGAAAATGTCTGCCGCTAAAAGATACCCGAACGGGCGAAGGGCCGAGTTTTCGCGCTGTCGTAAACCACGACGTGGAGCAAGGATAGCTCGAAGGTGTGAAGGATTTACTCTGTCAGGCGGCAAATGAAAACGTCTTTCGCGCAGGGATACGGATTTTACGAGAATTCGGTGCTCTCTCCCGATTTTTGCTCATGGAGGAAATAAAAGGGAAACTTCTCCCTAGAGTCAGGCAGAAGATCTTAGACCTACGTTGAGTGTGGAGACTAGTCTCACAAAGGAAACTGTTCGCCCGTTGTAAGAAAGAAACTTCGGGGAATTTGCTGCCGTCACGGTACTTGTAGGTGCCAAACTTCTCGTAGGCGCCCCATCTCTCACACACACACACACACACCTTCAGAGTCAGAGGTTACACAGGACCTTCCTCTGCGGATTACCCTAGACGTAGCTAAGTAATCGGTTTTAGCTGCCCACTCCAGGAGCCGAATAATCGGACAGTCACTTTGAGGAAGAAGAAGTCGGATTTGAGCCACAGTTTGGCTCGCCTTTGTGATCCGGCATAGGATCATTCTATCACCGGTCTAGGATTACCTTCTCATTCGGTAGCCTCAGACGGCCGGACTAAGTGCGATCATCGTCACCAGAAAAAGATCTTCACCGTCATTCTCAAATTACTTACGAACTCATAGGTATCGTTAAAGTGAATTATCCCCTCCCCTAACTTCACCAGTTTATTTGTTAACTAGAATTCCCATCCTGAGCCCGTAACCTCGAGTATTAAAAGTGATTAATTCAGTACTTAATTCAATAATATTATTCCATTCATTCTGTCGGGTGCCATTAAGACGCAAGCATCCTAGTGAGTAATTTTCAAGTGTAATCCCCGCGACATTATGTAGACTTACTCATTCAGTGCAAAGATTAATTCTATTTATACCTATATACGCTGTTTCATATTCCTAATTTATGTACATTAAAGATTATTTTTGTATCTGTGTGTTTAACTATTTTGGACGATCCTTTGGCAATTATTAAGCAATCCACTCGGCTTAAATCTCAATATTACACAGGTCCACCCATGACTGTCTTTTACTGAGTAAGGACACACCCAGATGATCATTATCTTAATTTTGATCGTGCAAATCAACCTCACGTTTAATAGCCCATGTTTTTTTAACAGTTAATCACATGTAAAGAATCCTCGCACAGCAAAGGGAGAATAGCAGCTTAAAAAGTAGCATGACCCATAAGGGAGAATATAATTCCTATAATTAGGATTTCTAAAGGATTACCACAGTAGTCACGAGAAAAGTAAGTATTCAGGAATGTCGATATCCTCTTCACTTTGTATCAATTTTTCCCCAAAAGTTATAACCTGTTTTAACCATTCACCATCAAATATGTCGATTATTAACTAGATGTTTTAATTAGGTAATTAGTATCAGGAGCCATGATTAACTGTAGAATGTCCACCTTAGCAACACTCAATTGAATAATATTCACCTCAAGCACATCTGGGTGGGAATAATTATACAGTTGATCCGAAAAATAATTACAAATAGTGAAGTTCAGATAAAAAAAATTGAGAACATTCATTAAAATTAAGGACAGGCTATTTTTTTCCTAAATTCGAAGGTTTTATCGAAGATCATTCTAAAATAGATGTTACCTTTTAATCTTTAGCCCTAGGAAATAACTACTGGCCCCTAAAACACAGTAACCCAAATTAAATTATTAGAGTAAATTTAGATCGAAAAAAGCGACCTGCGAGTTGTTTTGTTCGTATTTCAAAGAATTCCAAAAAAGTGGGGGGGGGGGCCTTTAGACCTAGAAAATAAGCATCGATGTAAAGAAAACATAGACAAGAGTAAATTATTTGGAGATATGTACTGGAAACCTTTGAAGTATATTTAGACTAAAACCCGTTGCGAAAGCTCCTCTTGTAAAGAAGAGTACTTCAAGTTAGGCTTGTTAAATTTTATATAACAACTGATATAACTTTTTAATTACTTAGATCACTAATTTACCCCTCATTGGAGATTGCTATAACAATATGGCTCAACTTTTGCAAGATTGTGCAATATTCCTGATGGAATGCAGTCCTAGCGAGTGACATTCGAAATAAGTCCCACGATTGGTTCTGTACCACTTTGCCTTCTTTAATTTAGTTTTACTTGTTAGGTGTAGGGGGGTGACAGGGTAGAGTAGAATAAGTCTTACCAAGGTCATGTACAATTTTCTTTTATTTCGTGAACAGAGGGCCTTGAATCGGTATAGGTAGCGTAAATTCCTCTAAGCCTTCATAACTTTCTCATTAATATGTACTTCGTATCCTCTTGTCTTGATTTTTAGTCCGAGGACACGACCGTCTTGAAAGTATGGGTTATTCTCCCCGTACCAGTAAGTCTGAGTTTTCTTCGCCAATGGGTAAGACTTTGAACTTTTCTGCATTTGTTCATATTTTGTTTCTCTTTTCATAGTTAAAGTTATTAATTTCATCGGCCGTCCTATTTGTATGTCGATTGGGTTACGGTAATTAATGGTTATCACTTGTTTGATATTGTCTGCCAGCTGAACAATGAACATAGTGGGCACAATCGTGAGGAGGGGGATGGAGGTCACCTGTGTAGATTGTGTACATAGTTGGGCTCAAACAACCCCCTTGTGGTACATCAGCTTTAATGTAAAAGGGCTGCCCTTCGTAAGCAGTGATCTTAAATATTGCCGCGCGGTCTTCTAGGTAATTACAGAGGAGTTTGGTTATATTTACCTCCATTCCCAGATCACTTATTTTCTTTATTAAACCTGGTGTCCATACCTTGTCGAAGGCTGACTTGAAGTCTCTAGGTACGACATCCGCATTATTATTTTCAGCCTTTGCAATAGCATAAGCTCAGTAATCAAGTCCAAGGCTGTTTATGTGCCCAGATTCCCGCGGAAACCATGTTGTGCATTATATTGGTTTTCTGCATTATTATCCTCACAAATTCGAATTTCCTTTTCAACCACTTAAGAGTACCAGGCCCCTACATTCTGTCGGACAACATTAGTATGGTCATAACCCTAGAATTTACAGAATTAATATAGGCCTGTTGCTGCTTATTTCTGTTTTGGGCTTTCCTGGTTTTAGGAGAAAGATCATCTTTGCCTTTTTAAACAGGTGTGAAAAATATCCAACGTTTAAACAGGCATTGAAAAGGTTCAATAGTGCCACATTGATATGCACAGGAGCGTTTATCAGATGTGCTTTAGTGATGCTTGAAATACATAGGGCTGTGTGTTTGAAACTTCTTAAGGCTGCCTCGAACTCCCCGTGTGTAAACGGCCTACCTTATTCACATGCGTGTTGAGTGCTGTCTCCGTAGTTTCAGGGTGTTAATGTTGGTCCGAGTTCCTCCAATCTTGTCAAAACTTACTCTTTATAATATGTGTCAAAATCGTCATTTTTTTCCTCTGCGATATTGAATTTTCTTTCCCAGTGTTCTCTAAAGTGCTGTTCTATTTTTCGGTCGTCCATGATCATTCTCCCCCCCGATTTTGATGGTAATGCCGGTCCCGGTCTTGGAGGGGAAGGTTTCATTCAACCTCTTTATCTAGCTCCAGAATTCTTTGGAGGTCGTCTTGCGTGTCCATTCTTTCTATTATATCGTCCTAGACCATTTTTTGCTTCCTCACTAATTAGGTGTTTTAACTTCAAACGAAGATTCCGAAGTTCCTGGTATGTATGCGCTGTATTTCTATATGTGTTTATATCCATGATTAACGCTCTCAGCCTATCTTTTCTCTGCATGATGTTATCGTCTCACCGTGGTGCCGGGAAATGGCTATTCGGTCTGCTTCCGTTATCCTGGACATCATGTGTTCAAAATGTCCATCAAGACCTTCGAGTGTGGAGCCGTCCAGGTGTCCCACTCGATAATTCGGGAAGATTCTTTATAGGCGTCCCATTTGGCCTTGAGCAAGCACCTGTGAATTGGAATTTTGACCTGTATAAGGGACATTGATAGGGTTGTGACCATACTAATGTTGTCTGACAGAGTGTAGGGGCCTGGTACTCTTAAGTGGTTGAAAAGGAAATTCGAATTTGTGAGGATAATAATAGGGGCGTTGCTGATTTCCTCGTCAGGTGAGTGGCAAAGTCTGACCCAACTCTTTGCACTATATTGCGTTCCATTAGTAGTTCCAGGGAGGCTCCAGCGCCATTGAAGGCATTGGTGTATCCTGCTTCCCTGCAGTGGGCATTAAGGTCGCCGGTTAAGATGGAGGTATTTCTCCTGAACAAGCGGAGGAAATTGGTGATAGGAAGATATGGGCTTCCCTGGAGTTAGTATCCTACTGCTATCACTAGATCGTCGATGGCCGTACTAATCTTTATGGCTAGGTATGATTCCTCTAAGTTCTGGATTTCTTTGAATATGATTCATCTACGAACGGCAATTGCATCGCCTCTCATTAGTATGGCTGGTCATTATAGTATTATAGTTATATACCTTGAAACAATTGGTAGCACCATTCAAACTGTATTTTGATATTAGGATTGCGTCTAGGTCTATTCGTTGGATGATGTTATTGTATATGTTCTTCTTTCCCTCCCAAGCCATTCACATTTAGCGAAAAGATCCTTAATGTGTTAACAAATCTGTTATTGTCTGCCATAATAGTGTTTCTCTACGTTTTTTACTTTCGCTGATCCCTCCCGAGCTGGAGACCTCGCTCTCCCAGATCTTTCTTCTTAAATTGTTTGTAAAGAAGATTAAAGCATGAGTCTGGGCCTACTCCGATTAAGGCGTTCTTTAGTACCCTAAGCATATCTTCATGTGCATCATAATCATAGTCTAACTTGTATTTTCCTTTGATTATACCTTCGATAATTTCCTTGGTTTTAGATAGTTTTGATAGTGGAGCTGACGGTGAGGCATATATTCCCATATTAAGGTCGGTTGTTCTCTATACAGCTGTAGTCGTCTTGATTTTCTTTGAGTTTTTCTTTGTTGGTTTGTTTTATGAGTTGGAATTTTTCCTGGAGCGGTTGGCCTGTTTCCATTCTTTCTAATTTTTCGGGCAGATTGGGTTTGTTCAGTCTGGGATCTCTCGAACTAGATCGCTTTCTTGATGCCGGGATTGACTTACTCCTTGTATGTATCTGCTACAAGTCTTCTGATGGGGGATTGTCTGGAAACCACATCGGTTCATCCTATTTTTTATCAACATTTTATTTAACTCTATTGTATAGCTCCCTAGTTTGGCTACATTAAGAAAGTGAGCGTGGATCACGCACATAACTAAGTCAAGTTTCATGGTGGGGTCCATTTTCCTTCTCTTGGATTTTCACCGCTTGTGTATAGGTGGTATTTGCTTTGCGATTTTTTTCTTGAATGTTTCTTTTTTTTTTCATTTATGAGGCTTTACTTAATCGGGCACGACATTGAAAGCGTAAGATGAGGCCCATCACAGTTAAGCCATTTCTTATTAACCCCATTAGTGCATTCTTTCCAGGTATGTCTAGAATCAACACATTCTGAACAAGCTCTGCCTTCGAACTTGCAATCTTTTGTTACACGTTGCTCTAGGGCATAGCATGAGAAACATACTTGTATAGAGATATATGTTTCCCTCTCAATTCACTCAGGCAAAATTTGTTGTAAAACAAGATGAGGCCAGCTTTTGGCGCTTTGGTGGCCACCTCAGTAGTTTGGAAGGGGGCCTTAAATAGGTGTGTGTATTCTCCTCCATCACGGTTTTTAATTTATATATCTCATTGAACCAAACCAAGGGTCTAGGCGTCGACATATTATCGACCTTCGGGTGGAGACGTGTGGTGGTATCTTCAGCAGTAAGTTGATCTCTTTTAATTTTACGCGCGACTTATCGCTGAGCAACACCTTCACGTCAACCAGTCGACATAGTGCGATTTTCAGAGGTGAGAAAATCGCCTTGTAAACTTTTTCCTTCGAAGCCTTGGGGCAACGCTTTCTGACTCAGAGCGGGATTATCTTTTCCCCCCTGGGGTTGTTTATGCCAGTCCACTAGTTGCTCTGTCTCTTTTCGGAGCATACAAAGCTCCTATGTAAACACGATATGTGCTGCTGAGATTGAAAAAGAAGAGACTTTAAGGCGGAGCTGTGCTGAATTACTGCCTTTGGCGGAGGATTTTTCTTTGTCTACTTCTTCGAATTGTGAAAGCCGGGATTTATATGAGTAAAAGTTCTTAAAATCTTTTGAAAGCGAAAGAGCTTTTTCATAAATTCGGGTTTGCTTTTGGTTGATGGAAGTCCTTTTGAAGCTCAGTTGGCATCCTTCTGTCTCGGAAGACGATAGAGATTGCGCCATGGAAGTCAGTCTGGGGTGGAACTGCAGCGCTGGCTGTGACTGTACAACCCGATCTTTGAACGGCAGCAGCATGTCAAGATGCCCTCATCCGATGGCGCTGACTCTGCTCTCTATTGTTTCTGTCGCCGAAAGAGCGGCATTTGAGTGACCTCCAGGGCGCAGGCTTGGGAGAAATGTATGGAGATCTTGGGTTGCCCAGTCGTCCAGATCTCCCTTTCTGCCTCGCCGGTTTCATTCAGAAGAAGGCAGAGTAGTACCTTTGGCACCAGGTTGGCTGCAGGAGTCGCCGGAGATAGCGCAATGGTCCGTCTTTGGGGCTTCACTCCTTATTTGGAAGGTTTACTCCCCTACACTTGGCCGTTGGATTAGTCGAAGATCTCCTCCGCCCGGCTAACCATTGGCTGCTAGAGGCAGCTCCTCCGCCTAGAAGCTAAGTAAAAGGTCGATATCTTAATCTTTTCTTTTGAAGCTCAGTCAAAGGCCGATAATTTGATATTTTGAATGAATCCTTTGGTTTTTTGGGTTCCGTAATTGTAATCAATGTCGATTGTGTATGATCTATCGTTACATAAAACATTTTTTTTCTAAGTTTTTATATTTTTTAGAAGAATAAAAAGAAAGTCCTTTTACATTATATAAAATTAGACATTTATTAAAAAACTTTTACTGCCCTTTTTCGAAAAATAATTTGCCTCTGACTCCTGAGTGATTTACACTCGGGAACATTTTTATTTTTATCTTGCATGGGTTTTTTCAACTCATTATAATTTATTTTTCAATCCTGATTTCAAATCTAAAGTTGTTTTGGGTTCTTCAAGGTAAGACTGACAATCAGAAAGAAGTGCAAACATTATTCCTCCAAAACCATCAAGGGCAGGCAGACTGACATTCTGAACGAAGTTCAAACATTATTCGCCTAAAATTGTCAAGGGTAGACTGACATTCTGAACGAAGTTCAAACATTATTCGCCTAAAATTGTCAAGGGTAGACTGACATTCTGAACGAAGTTCAAACATTATTGGCCTAAAATTTTCAAGGGTAGACTGATATTCTGAACAAGCTGCCAACATTATTTCCCCCAAATCTACAAGAGCAGACTGGCATTACATTAAGAAGGAAAGACAAACTTTATTCACCCAAAATCCTCAAGGGCAAACTGACCTTCTGAAGGACGTGTGCAATTAGTATTAAGCAAAAGATTTCGGTAAATGTTCGAAAAGTGACTGGCTTCTATTTTGTGGATAATTCATATTTAATTTTACTTAAAAATAGGTCGGGGGAGTTAGAGATTGTTTTTTATTGGGCAAAACCCTCCCCCCCCCAAAAAAAAATTAATTCAAATAATATAAATAAAATTATAGGAGCAGCCCACACAAGTTGACAAATTGGGATTCATTGAGTTAACTGATTTAGTTTCAATTAATATTTAATTTTGCTTAAAAACAGGAGGGGGGGGGGTATTTAAAGACTGGTTTTTTTCTAAGGTCAGACTAGATCGTGAAGGGCTTGGGACAAGAAAAACTAGTGAGTACCACTTGGAACGATATTATTTCTCTTTTGATTGACACTTCGTTCAGGCAGCAGTCATGGCGTCCGCTATAACTGGTAAGAAGTTTTATGTACAAAATTATAGTGTGAAGAATCATTTACCCAGGATATAGGAGCTTGTCGTAAGCTAATTTGATGTTGTTGATTAATAATATATCACTGAAAATTGCGTTGAGTTGTCAGTCATTTAACGAATATTTACAAAAATTCAAGTGCAGAATGAGATTCTGAAGGACCTGCCAACACTACTCAGCAAAAAGCCTCAATGGCAGACTGACTTAATGAAGGACGAGCAAAGAGTATTCTCAACAAATATCTAAGGGAAGACTGATATTCTCAAGATAGTATAGCCAGTATTCGCCGAAATTCTTGAAGAGCAACCTGGAATTCGGAAGGAGGTGCGAACAGTTTTCATCCAAATTCTTCAAAGAGACTGACTTTTAGGGTGGAGCGTGGTAAGGCACGAATGGAAATCCACCTGTCTCTATGTAAAGACTTTCCAAACCTATACCCAGCATGTAGGAACGAATCAGTTAAAACTTAAAATGTACAGGTACCTTCTTGATTATCTTTTGACGAAAGGAAAATCGCAATAGTTCGTGACATAATAAATGCTCATTAACCTATAGAAAATAAGGAAAGATGATACATAAGCTATTTCGTCTTTTTATAACACCAAATCATACATATATTAAGAAAGAAGGAAGCAAACTTGAAGTATCCTTTTGGGGGGATGTGGATGGTAGCTTAGCGGTCAGCTTGGTGGCCGGAAAAGCGAAGAGCGCTCGATGCAATAGGTTCGAACCACACCTAGTATTTAACATTCTTTAACGGGTAAAAAAGTGTTTATTATTTTATTCCGTTTGCTATCTCTCTCTTTCTTCTATCTGAATCTATTTCTGATCCTTATTTGGTCAAATAAAATACAAAATCGCTTGTCTATCATATCGCCTTATTTTCTTATGCGTTAATGAGCATTCGAATGATATCTTTAAATACTCGTGATTCAGTGACATCTGGGACTCTGAGATTTGTGCCTCTGCAGGAACATTAAATAGAGTGACGCTATTTTCCTTCATCATCATCATTAACCCACCATCGGGCCCATTCCGGGTTTAGTTAACTTTTACGACACGCACCGAAAGAAGACATAGGTATGCTTCGTACCACACACATATTATAATTTAATTAGAAAGAGGAAAGAAACCTAATAATTTTCATGGGCCACATTAGGTCCAAGGTTAGCTGTTTGGGAATTAACTTAATCCAAGTCATTTCTGCGCAATTTCCACTAATTTCGGGACATCTGCCACAAAATGTTGTCGCGTTTCTCCTAAGCACCTAATAAATCCTAAGTCTCTTAATTGAATTAGCAATTTTTGCATCATGAAAATCTCTGAAGCAACGAGGGCGATTTATTCTTGACTAGAATCAAAAGTTCATGTATGTTCTTGTGAGGATTAGTCACTGACAAAAATTTGCACAATCAGCTCAAATATTATTGAAACAAACATTAGTTACCTAGTATGAAAATAATTTAATTACTTCATGTCATCTTATTCTTTCCAGAACGAAATTTTCGATGGACACAAAAAGAAATCCTCCTTTAAATCATTGAAGGACATCTGTGATTGGGTAACCAAAGTCAAGTACCGTTCAAAACCACTTGTATCTTCATTTGTTGGTTTTGCTTCGCTGTGGTACAGGGTGGTAACAATCTAAAAAAATTTGGAACAAGGTTTGTGGCCTTAGAATTTAACGACTAACGAGATTCATTAATTAGCACCGTACTTACTATTTTAGACCCACAACTCTTTGAACCCATATAGACAATATATCTTAAAAGCTCCCATTTTTATAAATAAAACACCCACTTATATCAAATCTCGTAAAGCTTCCCTATGAAATTTAGAGGGGGGTTCGTAGTACCTCCATAAAATTAACCCGATACGTATGCCTCGTATGCCTTGTATGCCCTGTTTGCCCTATCCAGCACAAAGTCACGCACTATTTTTTCACGCCAAATTTGCCCATCATAACAATGGAGCGCTGTGTGCTGTCGCATTTAGTGCTGTTAGGCTTCATCCCCGGGCAATAGGCTCCACATACGCCACCTTATAACCTCCCTCTCCATCATGCAGACAGAGAATGCACACTCTCATCCACTTACTCCTAGCTCAACCCTTTTCTCTCAAACACTCATTTACATAATTAACGCACCTTTTTCGTGCTTTGAAACTATTCACATTCCACCCAAATGCTCTACTCCCAGGATTCTTACCCCAATTAATTACTAGTTCCGCTTCTCTTTTCGCATCATTCTGACATACACATCTGGCCCGTTTCCTCCGAACTGCTCGTTTTAGATCATATTATGCAACAATTCAGTACTTTGGTTTCCCTTTCCAGATTTACCATAACTACATGCAAGCCATTTAATACTCTCTAACACTTCATTAAATTTATTAAGCATTTGTTCCAACCCAATGTTCACACTTGTTTCCTCTCTCGTTCGTATTCTCACAATTTTTCCATACTCTTTTAGCACCCGCTGTCTTTAAAATCCTTTCACTTTTTTATTCTTTCATTCTTGCCACTTTCCCGTGTCTTCTGATCTACAAGCCAACAGATTTAACCTTACACAGCAATATTATGTAGTTAAATATTCACACACTAATACATTTAGAATCAAATACATATTAAACAAAGCATATTCCTTGTCACCAAAAGCAAATAAATCAGACTCTTACATTCTCTATCTCTTATTTATTCATTCGATGTGTATTTATGCAAAAAAAAATGTGTTTGCTTAACACAAGTTATTCTTAGTACAGAAACCTAGCACCATTTCTTCATTTTTATACTCTCCAGAGTATAATGAGGACATTAATAAAGATCACCATGAATTAAAACTTGACCTATATAGGAAACCAACCCACTCGAATGCCTATATACATTATTTTTCGTTTCACGATAATACTGTTAAAAAATCGGTAATTTCTAACCTTTTCCTTAGAGCATACAAAATATGTCATCCTTCCTATTTAGATGAAGAAATTGTCATTATCAGGACCATTTTTTCTAATTTGTATTACCCCGATTGGTTCGTATCGTCTGCCCATTTTGCAGCTAGGAAAACATTCTATGGTAATAAGCCTTCCTGCACTAATGACTTCAACAAATGTATAACATTGCCATTTAATAATAAATTAAATAGTTTAAAGGACATATTTGGAAAAGCGGGTATTAATCTAGCCTTTAAATATAATAATTCCTTAAACCAATTGATGATGGCCAGGAAACCCAAAGAACATCATAACATAGGAGTATATGCAATACCATGCAACGATTGCCATAAAGTTTATATAGGGAAAACGGGGAGAAATCTACACAAGAGATTGTACGAACACAAAAGAGATATTAGAGTGGGCAGCGAAAGTAGTGGAATTTTTTGCCATGTTAGAGACAAGAATCATACGATCGATTTCAATGGCAGTAAAATGTTATTTGAATCGGCGAACTATGTTAAGAAAAGAATCGTAGAATCGAGCTTGATATCGTCAGTTCCTAATTTAAATCTATCTGAGGGTCAATTTTCTTTTAATCCTGTAATAAGATCGCAAATAAATAAAATAGTAAAAATGTCAGCCCTTCAACATGTTAAGGCCTAACCCCCCCCTCCCAGGTTAGCTGCAAGTAAGGGATTGGGGGGGAACAGAGGGCATCTTGTGTTATGCTTTTCTCTTATATTTTCTGCCCAGTGTCAGTTGGAAAAGGGTGTGAGATACACCGAAACTGTTCTGAATTAAATTGCCTTCGGAGACTGTGGTTTAATTCCTCATATATATATATATATATATACAGTGGCGGCAACAAAAAAAGTGACATGTGACAATTCGGGGAAAATAAAACAGAAAAATGTAACTTACATATTTTATTATGAATATTTCATGAAAGTTATTACTTGGTCATGTTGCCCTTGCACTTGATGACCATCCTGAGTCGATTGGGCATTGATTCAGTGAGGTTTGCGAAGTAGGTGGGGTCGATCGTAACCCAGATCTGCTTCAGTGATTCTATCAGGTCCTTGATGCTGCCGGGTGCTGTCTCTTGAACTTTGGATTTCATCAGATTCCAAGCATTCTCAATAGGATTTAGGTCCAGGAAATTACCAGGCCACTCCAAAACACTAATATTATTATCATTGAAGAACCTTTTTACTAACTGGGACCTGTGAGCAGGGGCACCATCATACATGAAAAATTCACACTGATGAATTTCCCAAAATGGCAGCATGTGCTGCCTCAAAACTTCAAGATAGTTAGTCCCCCTCATGGCTACATTCTTGGCAAGGAAGTACAGACCTCCTCTGCCCTTTTTTCCACTAAAGGCACCCCACACCATCACACTATCAGGGTGCTTCACAGTTTTCACGGTATATTTCGGGTCATCCCGAGACACAGTGCTGGGACGACGCACGATCTTTGACTCTCCTCTGACCAGCCTAAAGGTGCTCTCATCACTGAACATGACCTTCTTCCAATGGGCAGCTGTCCAATGTTTATAGGTCTTGCAAAAATTAAGCCTTTCCATCTTCATAGCCTTGGTAAGAAGTGGCTTCTTGGCAGCGCGGCGAGACGGTAGGCCTAAGTCCTTCTGTAAGCGATGACTGATGGTCCTGAGGGCAACGTTCTCGAGGAGGTCTGGGTGTTTTTTCTTGATTGAAGCGGAGGTTACAGAAGGGTCTGACATCACTTTACGCCTTAGGATATTATCAGTCCTTGGAGATGTCTTCCTAGCTGCACCAATGCCCTCCTTCCTCTTTGGTATGGTACCTGGTGGCAATAACTCAGCTGCACGTTTTAGGCGATGAATCGTATTTTTGACGTTACTAAATCTGCTGCTACATCAATAAAAGACTTTTCCTGCTCTAATAGGGTCAAGGCACGGCTTTTCTCTGTCATAGAAAGCTTTTTCCACCCCATTGTATCCACTTGCACAGAAGTTATAGCACGTCAAATGGAGGCACGAATGCAGATAATCAGCACGCTGGAGTGCCATATACTAAAACGTCGTTGTACGAGCTCAAACGAGACACTGAGTTCCAATAGAGCGCAGTTCTGTTGTCTTAGCCCAGGAGAGTCGTCCACTTGCGGCATAAGCTCCGCACATTTTCATTGGATTGTTGGCAAGTAAAATAGTGAAAGCGATTTTGTGTATCGATTTCTGTTGCCAATATTCAATGTCACTTTTTTTGTTGCCGCCACTGTATATATATATATATATATATATATATATATATATATATATATATATATATATATAGGTCGTGGCTGGAAGCGTGAAGGTCGGTTTCATCTAGACACTCTTTAAACGAAGAAGCTCTTCTATCTGTTACGAAGGCCTTCAATTCTCAAGAAAGGGTAGCCATGAGTTGATCCGTTAAAATAAAGTCGACTAATGACCTATAGTCTTTACTTACTTGTGAAGAGTCCAGCCCAAACTGTAAATTGCGGCGAAGGGTGACCCTAAATAACGCTACTACAGCTGTGGACTTCAATAAAACCTGCATACAACATGACCTTTTACCTAATTGTATATATATATATATATATATATATATATATATATATATATATATATATATATATATATACACGAGAGGCGGTCAATAAGCTTAGCAATTCGGATATAAGGAAACGAGATATGAGGAAAAGGGTTTCATTATTTTTCAATATAACTACCCTCGACTTCAATGCACTTGCGCCACTTGTCCCTGAGGCTTCGAATTCTCGACAACCAGAAATCTCCCGACTTCTCTTCAATCCACTGCTGGACGGCGAGCTGGACATCTTCATCGTCCCCAAACCGGCATCCACGCAGTGCAGCCTTGAGCTGGCGGAATAAAAAGTAGTCGTGGGGGCCAGATCTGGACTGTAGGGAAGATGGTTGAGCTCATCGAATCCGCACTCGCGCAGGGCAGCTTGTGCAACTCTGGCCTTGTGGACTTTGACGACGTTTAAGTAGATCATTGAGCGTGAGGTTTCTAGGGACTCAACGGGCAGAGACCTTGGTCATAGCCAAATTGTCGTGGATGACGTTGATAACACTTGCATGTGATAGTTCAAGTTCTCGCTCGATTTCTTCGACCTTCACCCGTTGATTTTCGTGGATTATCCTCTCCACACGGGCCACATTGTCCTCGTTGGTCACGTCTGACGGGCATCCTGGAAGGGGGTCATCTTCAAGGCGGGACTCCCTATTCCAGCGAGCAATGGTTGCATAGGAAGGGGCGGTGTCGGTGTACACTGCAACCATGCGTTCATGGATCTCTTTTGCATTCTTGCCTTCCTTAGTCAAATATTTGATCACTGAGTGGTGCTCAACCTTCTCCATTGTTGAAAAATTTGTGACTGACGATCTGCGATCAGCTACTGCTTCTTAAATAGACGAGGCAGGAGCGTGCGGCTGCAGGTCCTTACTTGTCATAACTTGTCCTAACCCCTCCACACACAGCCATCCCCTTTCCTCTGTTTTGCCCTACCGATTCGAAAAACCGCCCATCGTATATATATATATATATATATATATATATATATATATATATGCAATTTCTGAAGCGAGCTTGTATTCATGTACAATCAGTTTGCATGACTTAATCTGGTTTCCATATTTTAACAATTCCTGGAATTTTCGAAGCCTTAATTTCTATAATTTATTTGAAATAGAAGATTCTGTGGTTACTTCTCCAAAGTTAAATAAAATTCCCTAACAGGCCATTTTCTGAATTATAAGAATTACAACAATTGTCTCTACACTGTTTTGTCTCTCGTGTGGAACTTCTGTCTGTGTTTCTCTCCAGCAAAGTGTTTCTCTAATCTCTATAATTACAAAGGTCAATAAAATCATGGAAATGTTACCTATTTTATGCTTTTTCTTCCATTCAATAATTACGACAAGCGACTTATCGTGACCAACTACTTATCCTTATTGTTAGAATCTATTTTAATATTATTATTCTATTCAGTCATATACGTAATTTACTGTTAATCTATCAATTTCTAGAGCGAACGAGTTGTTACATCACAAAAATACAGAAAGGATTGATCCGAACTGACATACAATACTGATTGCCACTAGAAGTAATAAAACAGAAAAACTAATCGGGACCGATGAGATAAAAGTGAATGCCACTAAGGGTTTCAAATCATGAAAAATTTATCGGAACCGACGAGACACTGAGTACGATAAGAGGTCGCAAATGAGGAAAAACCTATGGGGAAGGAAGAAACAATACTGATTACCACTAGTGTATCAAATAAAAAAAAAACGTCATCGGGAGTGATGAAATCGTATTGATTGCCATTACCTATTTCAAATCAAGAAAAAATATCGGGACCGACAAACCAATTTGATTGACACTAGGGGTGGCAAATCAGGGAAAACTAATCGGGACTAACGATACCATAAAGATTGCCGCTATGGGCTTCAACCAGGAAAAATTCATAGGAACCGACTAGAAATTACTGAATGAAATTAGGGTTTGCAAATCGGGAATATATTGATCGGTGATGACGAGATCAAACTGATTTCCACTAGGGGTTTAAATCAGAAAAAACGAGCGGGAGCGAGGAGACAATACTGAGTGCCACATGGGGTAGCAAGTCATGAAATATGGATCTTTACCAGTGATACAATAGCTATTACCAGTCGGATCACAAGTCAGGAAAAACTGATCGGGACCAACGAAATCATAATGATTGCCACTACGGGTCGCAACTTAGGAAATACTGATTGGGACCTATGTAACAATATTTTTTGCCACTAGAGGTCGCAAATTATCTTGATTATTTTTAGCGATAAATCTTTGAAAAAAAAATCATTAACGAAAAATTATTAACTTTCTACCTATATTAGCTGCCTTAAGAATAAAATAATCACAAAATCATAAGTATGGTACATTACTGTGCTATACATATATTTATTTGTATCTATATTTAGATGTGACATTTCAAAAGCATAAGATACTAATTTTATTCTTATTTAGAAATTATCATTGCGAAAAAATTATTTGTAGCATAATTTAGATAGAATCATTTCGAAAACGTTATCTGGAAAACATACTAATTTTATCCGTATTTAAAATTTAATATTTCGAAAACACTAATTTATCATTATTTAGAAAGTAACATTTCAAAAACATAACACATCAATTTTAATAAGATCTTTTGACATTATGACAGCAAACCTCAATTATACTTTTGCTTTATCCTGATTTAGAGAGTAACATCTCAAGAAATATAAGGTATTACATAATAGTGACAATGATCACAATGAAGAAATGAAGAAAATGATCACTCTGCTTCACAGCTTGTGGTCTTCGTGTTCCTCAATGCATCATAAAATTAATGGCGATTCCGGCTTCTTTTTTTTCTGCGATTCATATATTGCGAATTCACGTTCTGTTTTAGAAGCAGAGGACTTAGCTAATTAATAGAAAGATTTTGATTACATTTTAATCATCTCGTGATGAAGGCATTTTTCTGAAATACCCCACTTTATCGTCATCTTCATTTACATTTCTCTCACCTGGAGTTCCTTAGCCGCTGATTATATCCGCAGTAGGTTCAGAATTACGTTCATGGAACATCTCTGTCCATACAGGAGTCGTGTATTTCTTTAAATACCCTGGGAAAGCATCTTGAAAGTGTCAAGCATTTGTTAATTTATATCTTCAACAGTAGCAACGGTAACAATACTCAGTGAACAGTATTCTCAAATTTTTTTATACTGTTATTTGAGATAAAGATGCATTTGACAGGCAAATGTACTATCTTGTTTTGTTGCCAACTTGTTAAGAAGGAGCATTCTATACATATTTGTCTGCTTTCAATAAGTTTGTATCTTCAGAGCAAAAAGAAGTTAATACTTTTTCAACTGGGTTTAGTGTGACAACTTTTTCAGAAAATCTTTCATTGCACCAAACTCTTAAACCTTGTGTGATCCATGGTCTACTTTTATAAAGGTTTACGCACATCTCAACCTAACTGTTCCAGCGAGTTCTTTAACGGGGATTTCCTAAATCACTTTTAAGAGCCAATGAATGAATAATGTATCATCCGCTGTCTTCATGTATATCCCATTCGAAAGTCTCTTGACCTAGTCAATCTTCACCACTTTATCAATATCATTTTACTATATTGTACAAAATCGCAAAATGAAGGCCATGTGTTAAAACAGCGTTGATGATCTGATGTTATTTGTTAGCTAAATTTTACCATAACGGAAGCGTCATCAGATGTAGAAGCCACGATGTGCTCATTCAATCGAGTCCAAATTCATATATATAATCAGGCATTGACCAACTCATCACATTAGGCGATATTTAATGATATATATATATATATATATATATATATATATATATATATATATATAGAGAGAGAGAGAGAGAGAGAGAGAGAGAGAGAGAGAGAGAGAGAGAGAGTAAGATAAAACATTTAACTAGTTTTACATTTCCCTTTGAATAACTTAACTAAATAAATCCTTTTTTCTTTTCTCATAAAATGGAATAACCATATTTTTGGCAGTATTCCGACAAATTGGTGGGGGAATATAATATTCACCCTTTCTTTTTTTTAACTTTTCTGTTTAAAGTCACTAGTTTCAATGCATTTAAAGCTGAACCCTGCAACGCCAGTCATTTTTTATGCAACTTCTGCTTCTTCACTCAAATCAATATCATGAACATTAGATGAAAGGCTAATTCTTTTGTTTTACTTCCAGCATATTTATTGTTTTTTCGCATTTATTATACTTACCTTCATTACTATTATATTTTGTAAAAAAAGACTCCAACTTTTCACCTTCTTAGCATGAGAGCTATATAAAATTTGTATTTATAAAATAATCACATGTACCTATTAGATATGGATAAAAATATAGAGTGGATTATTATTTGTTCACACAAATTGTTCCCCTACAGCATCTGGGCGAGTTTATGTTAGAGAAAAATCAAGGATGGTTCTCATTGCAATTAAATGACCAGTACCGCATAGCATTGAGGGAGATCCCTTGGGATTTGGGCAAGGATAACGTGTCTTATTCCTCTCAGTAGTAGTAACATTATATCCTAGGTAAATTTGCCGATTTTTGGTTATCAAATCCATTTTATGGAGAGGGCAAGAACATTATTACTACAAAAATATGCAGTCCTCAGAGATGAGAAGTCACAAAACTCCATAAATATTTCGAGTTGCTCCCACAATCAAAAAGCTTATGATCCAGAGTCTCATCTCCACTCTCCTCCTTAACGTTCCTTCTTCCATAGAAATTGACTACCCTTTCATAGGAGTTACTGACCTAATCTAAACAACCCTTAAGATCAGTTTGGATTGTGCTCACAGTCAGACATGCATTTAACTTGTTTCCTTACCAATAGGAAAGTTTTTATTGCCAAAACCCTCTCTCTCTAGAGACAGGTTCACGCACATTCTAGAATCTCGTCGTGGCTTCACAAAATTTGCCGTCCATTAAACCGGTCTTTTATTGAAATTACTGGATTTTGAGACCTACTGCTGTAACATTGAAGGTTGGGCCTCTTGAGGATGCTGATAGATATTCGTACCAGGCAGAATCTCATCAATGAATCTTGCAAAGTCAACACCATACACACCAATCTATCACATCAATGTGCCACGAGGTGTACCCCACTCCCACATGACCAAATTCCAGGGGTTTCGCAACTTCCCATAAACTAAAATACATCGTAGTTTCCAGCCTATTTTCTTCGGACACCATAACACTACCTACTGTAAAAAGCCATGAAACCAAGAGCTGCACCTCCTAAACAACAACGAGGATTAATTGAAAAGGTGACATTAGAGTACATTCATTACGGATCCACTCGCCAACCTTGCAGTTCAACCTAGCACCTGTAGAAATTAATACCTGCCAATCACTCCGTCTTGAGAGTCCTAAATGACACCAATCAAAAAACTACTCGTACTCGCAACTGTGACGGTTGATCAGGCCTTACTTTCAAATTTCAACGTCCGTTTCCTCTTGTATAGCGTCACTTTTATCAAGTATCTCTCATCCTGATTTCATTCAGAATTCCACCCACCTTACTTATCTACCAGCTCTATCCCACCCCGTAAGGGGCGCGGCGATATGCCATCCTGGCGCCGTGTGGACTTGACTCAGCACCCCGTCCGATCCCAGCTTAGCCTTTTCTCCTTCTTTCAGACACTTGTGTTTTCCCCTCTGTTTCCTCGCTTTTAATACAACCTCTCCCGAAACTTTCTCTGGTCAGCCTCTAATTTCACAGGGTAGATGTTGACCTTCTTCTCAGCCAAATATCCCAGATCGGGGCTAAGGGGGAAGGGGACAATGTTCCCTAACCCCTGAGCTCCGGTTTTGAATGGTGGGTTTTTAACCACCTGCTTCATCCCCACCCATACCTTCCTCACATCCCCTTTCCTTCTCACTTCACCATCTATTTTAATTACGCCGTGCCCAAGGTGAAGCCGTCATGCTGAAGGGCTGCCAGGTCACCAGGCGTGAGGGTTGGTCTTAAATGGCGGCACCTGGTTTTGTTAGGCCCGTATGCATGCCTCGCAGAGCGGGCTACTGTAAACGATGATGAGCGTTTGCTTCCTGTAAGAAAAAGAGGGTCACCATTCCCATGAATAAAAACCTAACAGAACTAAAATCTCCCCACTTTCCCTGTAAGACCAACGGACACACCCTCAGGCAGCTCCACAGAGAAAATGGAGGTCCCCCCGCTGTGGTTTTCCAGGGGCCCCTCCATAACTCTTCAACCGGAGAAGAGGCTTGCTCCTCTCCTTCGCCTACAGGTGTAGGGGACCGCCCCCTCACCTCCTTCTCTGTAGGTGCTTTCGGGCACCTTCCTGCTTCCAGCGGCAGTCCCTCCTTTTCTTTCCAAAGGGACTGCCAAGAAAGCCAGCAGGCAGCCCATAGCCGACCGTTCCCCATTAGAGCGGCTGTGTAGGGCAAACCCCCATAGGAGGGAGAGGGAAGCCAGGCCCCTTTAGTCGCTCTCCTCAAAAGACCTGCTAGCTAGATTTTAAACCTAGCAGGGGTCAAGGCCTGTGCCTCCCCAGACATGACTAATGACGCTGCTGCCAATAGGACCTGTGATGTCCAGGGGGGGGGATAGACAACTAGAGGGAACCCCCTGAGATGGACATAGTCCTTGAGGTAACCCAGCCTCAGAGGGTAGAGCCTTCCATGGGAGCGAATCCTAGGCTCGGTGCCAAGCACCGAACTCGAGTCTAGCCCCATGCAAAGTCCTCCTGAAACGGCCCGGGTTTCCAAGGCAGTACAAGGAGGGAAGAGATCTCCTTAGACCGGTGCTCCTGCGACTATCAGGAACTTCTCTATCTCAGAGAAGGACCTAGCTGAGGCTGGTCCATCTAGCCCTGGGGGCTCCTGCCGGCGGAGGGGAAAAGCGGGTTCATTCCCCACCCTCCTCTCTTAAAAAAAAGAAGAAAAACTAAGAAGACTCTGGGCTCCTCTCCATCCGAGGGGGCTGCGGGAACGAATGAGTCTGCTGCGACTCCGGTAAGCGACCAAGCCAAGATCGGCACATCCGGCTGCTCTGCCCCCCCCCCCCCCTCCCCCGGCTGCGGAGCCCCTGACTATGATTAAGACGAAAAGAGCGGAGGGCGGAGCATCGATAACATCAGGGCACCTCATTCAGAGGCTACCTGACGTGTTCGAGCCCACTGGCTTCAAACGCTTCCTCGTTATTCGTTACACTGATGGCAGCATGTTGGCCAAGGGCACGTGAGCCATCAGAGGAGAGCATTAGCTAGTGTAATTGGTAGAGAGCCGAAGGTAACCCGTTTCTCGGACGGGAGCCTTCTGGCGAATGCGGCGGATCCCTCCGAAGTGGCAAAGATAAGTGCTCTTCGTACACTTCATGGCACCCCGCTGAGTGTGACGCCGCACTCTACTATAAACTTTGTGAAAGGGGTAGTTTATGCGAGGGAACTCGTTGACTACTCCATAGAAGAGATCACCTTAGAGCTGGCCGACCATTGGGCGGTCAAGGTCAAACGTGTGATGATAAAACAGGGAGGGGCCTCGAGACCCACCCCTACAATCTTCGTCACGTTAGACTGTGACAAACTCCCTGAGTCGGTGCGTGTCGGTTGGTAACGCTACTGCGTAAAGGCATTTGTGCCACTGCCGCGGCGATGCTATTACTCTCACCGCTTCGGCCATACGAATCGTTCATTTAGACGTGCAAAGTTGGGGTAACCCGAAGTCTGTGTAAATTGCTCCAAGGCCGCACACGATAAGTCCAAATCGTGTTTGGCCAAGTGTGTCAATTGCGGAGAGCCGCACCCCGTTTCTTCGAAGCAATGTGGTGCATATCTCCTTGAGAAAGAAATCCTGGCCATTCAGGCCCAGGATCGACTCTCATTCCGCGAGTCTAAGGACTTAGTCCTGGCGCGTCCGGCTCTGCCTGGGACGACTTACGCCTCAATGGTTAGAAAAACACCCTCTGCCCCTGGCCCATCCAGGCCAACGAGCACGGTTGTTTCGGCGCCCATTCAGAGCCCTTCTGCGGGTTCTACTCAACCCGGGTGCTCCCTTGGTAAAGCTGGCGGCAAAAAGAGCTCACACCCAGCCCCAGCTGAAACCAGGGCTCTCCCCATTTTCCCAGAGTGACCGTTTCCCGTAAGGCGAAACGGCCACGCGCCTCCACCGAGTCGTTAGAGTCACAGGAGGCAACACCACTGAAGTTGGTCGCCAGGCCATCTTACGGGGTTTCTAAAGCTGTTCCTCGAAAGGAGGACAGCAACAAAGGAGCTTCGGCTCATTCGCCCACGCCTAGTGGTATGCTGAGTGGCTCTGAGACGGTGGATCCTCGAAAAGAGGGCCCCCCGCTTCTAAAACCGCAACGCCCGCCTAAGGTATCAAAACGGAGGGAGGAAAAGACTCGCATGGCGAGTCCAACCTTCCCCAATAAGTCCTCACAGATGACAGCGCCTTCAACGCAGTGTCGGGCCAACAGCCCCCGAGGTTTCGTCTCCGGAAAGCGTACAGTCATTCCCGTGAGGGTCTTCTGTTCGAAGAGGGCCCCCGCGTCTCCTCCGAGCTAGGCCTGAAGAAGCATATTCCTTCAATGGAATCGCCATGGACTCCGGGCCAACTATGATGAGCTGTGGAGGCTCGTCTCATCCCGTTCCCCGTTAGCTATCTTTTTGCAGGAGACCATGCTAGGTCCGTGCCCCCTGCCCACCATCCCAGGGTATAAGGGTTTTGGACTCCACCACCACGAGATGAGTGCCGGGCTAGGGGATTCGCGGTTTACACCCGGAATGATGTCTCCGTTCTTCCTTTCACTTTAGATACCTCCTTTCAGGCAGTGGCTGTGCAGCTTCACCTGAATAGGAGGTATACTATCATTTCTGCGGAAATTCCACCGTCAGCTAACTTCAAAGCGGGGGACTTCGGCCGCGTCGTAGGCACGGTTGCCGATGCCCTTTCTCTTGCTTGGAGATCTGAACGGCAGACTTCCTCTCTGGGGAGATTACTCAATAAATCCAGGAGACAAGTCCTTGCCGATCTGCTCGAAGAGCTTGAGATATGTGTCCTAAATGTGGATGAGTTTACGCATCACTGCCCGAGAGCCGCTTCATTTTCTTGCCTTGATCTATCTTTGTGCTCCTCGGATGCACAGCCTGATTTTGATTGGGGATGGTCGATGACCTCCATGGTAGAAGGCACTTTCCCATTCAAATGTCATTTTCAGGGCAACTTCCACCTGAGAGACCACCTCGGTGGTGCTTGGCGCGGGCTTGGTGGCCTGTATTTCAGGAAATAACTGAATTCTCTATCTTAGTCGAGGAGTTTAGCTCGGTAGATGAGGCCGTTGAGTTCTTCTCCGGTAACCTCTTCGCCGCAGGCCTGATTACTATTCCCAGAACGTTTGGCCGTTTTGCACGCCGAGCACTCCCGTGGTGGTCAGTCGAGTGTGAGACAGCCCCCAAAATTTAAGCGTTATGCCTACATGCGCTATAAGCGCCGCCCGAACGATTTCACTGTCGCTGAATTTCGTCGGGCTAGGGCTAGGTTCCGGTATATTTCTAAGCACGCCCGGCGCTCTTCTTGGCGGGCATACGTGTCTTTACTTAACGGGAAGACCCCTCTAGCAGAGGTGTGGAAATGAATAGGACCGCAATCTCGGACCCCGTGTCCGTGGCGGAATCCTTAGTTGGCATGCTGCTCCGCCAGCATTCAATGCACGTCGTGATGTCGCGGAAGGCCGCCGACTGGACTTTACCTCCAAAGGCGGAGAACCCTTCAACGACAGGTTTACTATGAGTGAGTTGCGTTCCGCTCTTGCTTCATTCGCGGACACCGCCCATGGTCCGGACGATGTCCCGTACGCCATGCTTCGACACCTGGGCGAGTGAGGCATGGCCTTCCTGTTAGATTTGTTCAACAGGAGATGGGTGGAGGGTCTCCTCCCAGATTCCTGGCGAATCGCTACTGTGCTCTCCTTTCCCAAACCGGGAAGATATCACTCTACTCCGGCGGTTTCTGCCCAATCTCTCCAACCTATTGCGTGTGCAAGTTGATGGAGAAATTGGTAAATGTTAGATTAGCCTTTTTCCTTAAGAGCGGAGGCCATCTGTCTTGTGCACAGTGCGGCTTCCGTAAGTTTCACTCCACGTCGGATGTTCTGCTCCAACTGGAAAATGCCGTCTGCGAGGCCTTTCTACGTAGACAGCACCACGTCACGTTGTTTTTCGATCTTAAGAAGGCCTATGATACCGCATGGCGATACGGCATCATGGAGACTCTCCACACGATGGGGGCGAGAGGACGCCTCCCAATGTTTATATCTGAATTTTTGAAAGATCGTCGATTCCGCGTACAGGTGGGAGAAGCCCTCTCCGGCCCAATGGAGCATTAAAAGGTTGTTCCGCAAGGAGGTGTGCTCATTGTCACACTCTTTGCCCTGAGCCTCAATGGAATCACCTCGGTGCTGTCGGAAGAT
The DNA here is from genome assembly GCA_963969495.1 of Ceratothoa steindachneri. NCBI lineage: Eukaryota > Metazoa > Arthropoda > Malacostraca > Isopoda > Cymothoidae > Ceratothoa > Ceratothoa steindachneri. Next base: position 105,103,526 of record OZ018319.1, read on the forward strand.
GTTCTCGCTACGCTCTACGTGGACGACCTTTCGATTTCTTTTGGCGCGGCCCAGATGCCAACTCTGGAGCGTCGCCTCCAACAGGCATTGAACCGCGTCTCTCGCTATTCCGAAGCGCACAGGTTTCGGTTTTCTTTGGCCAAGACTAAGGTGGTGCACTTCTGCCGCCATCCACGGCTACACCCCGACCCAGCTTTTTTTCTTAATGGAGTGCGCCTGGAAGTGTTTGAATCGCACCGTTTCCTTTTTCTGGTATTTGACCGACGCCTCACCTAGGAGGATAATATTCGCAGCCTTAGGGTCTATTGTACTTGCGCCATGGATATTCTCTGCTCTGTGACGTTCAGCGCTTGGGGCGCTGATAGGCCTACTGCACTACATTTTTATCGATGCTTTGTTCGTTCCAAGTTCGACTACGGATGCGAATTTTATGCATCCGCAGCCTGGCGTGTATTGCGGAAGGTAGACTAAATCCACCACACCGGCCTTCACCTTGCGACCGGTGCCTTCCGCACCTTCCCCATTGAAAGCCTAATGGTCGATGTTGGGAAGATGCCACTCACTCTACGCCGCGTGCAGTGTATTACTCGCCTGTACGCGCGAGCCCGGCGCCTCCCTCAGTCGCCAACAGCTCTCACTGTATCCGCAGTTGATTTCGACGGTGCCTATGCCGCTGAGAGACGCCAGTCATACCCTAAGCCCTTTGGGTTTAGGGCCAGGAAACTCCTTTTTTTGGTGTTTTTGAATCTTATTTTGAAGTAGCCTAGTACTAGGCAGCTTTTCATACAGCGACTAATGCAAGTAGGCAGTCGCCAGATTAGCTTTTAAAAAAACCAAAAAAAAACCCAGCTCTATCCCATTTTTCATTACTCGCTTACAACAATTATAACTTTAAAAAACCCAAACCAGCTGGACATCTCCCCCTTTCCCCACTGATAAATAGGACAAAAATGAAAATAGGTGGTAAATGCCAAACCTAAATTGGAAAATAATGTAATAATAATTGCCTTGCCAAAAGTCAGAAGGCAAAGTTTTCAGCCAAGCGATCCTACATTTTTGGACTGTTTCGGTAAATGAAGTTTCCCATTCGTGTTGGTGTTTTATTCATGTAGGTGTTTTATACAGGACGAAGTACTCCATATCCAGAACAAATCTCTACTAAAACATTGTTTTCATCATTTCTATCAAAACTATCATACAATTTCATGTTTTAATCGCTTTTAACATTAAAATCTGCACTCATCTAGAATCGTCCCCTCACTCGCCCCCTTTTATAATTCATATTTAATTTGCTTGGATCAAAACTTTTCATTGTGAGATCTTTTGTATTTTTACATACGTCACTTTTGGAAAACATTAATCTTTCGAAATGTATCAATTCTTTTCCTCTTTTTATTTTTTTTCATAAAGCTTTTGGTTAAAGTGCATATCCTATTCCACTAGAGTATTAGTTTTAAGCCTCCAGCACAATCAGTATGCATCACTTGAAGCATCTCTTTCACCCATTTTGTCATGATATTTTATGACTTAAAAAACGATACTTTAAAAAATTGTCCCCCGGTAGATCCTTGAAATGACGTCACTGGGTGGGGTAAGAAATTTATCGCCGTTAACACTGAATTCCTCTCATGCGTGTTGTGTGGCGTCATCTCTCTCTCTTCTTATCATAGTAAAATCAGTTATGCATTCTAGATAAAGGAAGCAATAGCACGGTCGAATTCAATCCTTCACAAATTTTGATCAAGTAAAGATGAGCACTCCCAACAACCACGACTAAAGATCACTCCCTAAATGTGAGCAAGGTATAGGAAGTTTAGTAAGTTATTTTTTCACATACTTAAGCCACTAAATATAAGTACTTTCACCTCAATCAGTAAAGATCCTTTTTGAAGAAAGTTTAACGCCCTCTTTCATCCTTTGTTGGGTCTAGACAGGCGTCGAAAAGATAGTGATTTCAAAGCGGTGTAAAAGACGAATCGAGAGAGAGAGCACCATTTTCTCATTTGCACTGAAATCGGGGGGGGGGGGCGCTCCTCCAGGTTTCACTTGTAACAGCGGGCAGAACACACTGTTACACCTCCCCCCTCCTTGCGGGGAACCAGCATTACTGACGGAGGAACCTCCCCCGCAACCCAAAAAAGCACTGTTCAGAGAATTTTTCTTCCACAAACGAAAAATCAAGGTAGAAATAATAAATCAATGTGGGATGAATTCATAGGTTGATTCTTGCGAACATTCAATATTAGTCGCATCTAATTATAATGAATACAATTTAAAGCCCACAAAAAGTAAAGGTTTTCCTATTTTATAAATCATATCAACATTTATAAAGCTTAAATATAATCTTAAAAATCGCTTCGAACATTACTGAGAGAAAGACAGAATCTATTTGCCCATTTTGAATTTTTTTTATCATTGCCAGAGATTAGGAAAACTCGGGAAGAACAAAGTCCCTGAAGAACTATTCGAGAATAGTAGTATTCATGTAGTACTTAGCCTTATTAAATAGTCATTTTATCGATTCCTAATTCCATTTCTACAGTTACCACTAACATTCATTCTACATAGATATCCCATTCAACAAGGTTACAACCTTACATGGAAAAAGGATCGCCAAATCGCCGCGTCCTTGATTCCAGTGTATGCAGGTATTTATACCTGTCAGTAGTTCACATAAGGTATTAATACAGGAATGTATACTTGCATTTAGTTCACATTAGGTAAATATACAGGTATTTCTACCTGTATGTAGTTCACGTTAGGTATTTATACCTGTATATAGTCCACATTAGGTATTTATACCTTTATATAGTTCACATTAGGTATTTATACAAGCATTTATACCTATATGTAGTTCATATTAAGTATTTATACATGTATGTAGTTCGCATAAGGTATTAATACATGTATTTATACCTGTATGTAGTGCACATTAGGCATTTATACAGGTTTTTATACCTTTATGTAGTTCACACTAGGTATTTATACAGATTGTATACCTGTATGTATTTCACTTTAGTATTTATACCTCTATGTAGTTCACATTAGGTATTTATATAGGTATTTAGTTAATATTAGGTATTTATACAGGTATTTCTACCTGTATATAGTTCACCTTAACTGCGTGTGAAGAAGGAGGCAATATTTAAATTACCTGCAGGGAAAATAAAATAAAATTCCGAACGCTTTAGCCCTGAATTGGGCCTACGAGTATTTAATAAAGGTAAAAGTGCTCGAAATCTTGTTCTATTTTCCTGCGTGTAATTTATATCTGATGTATGAGCTTGAATCAACACTTCTTCGTCTTAATGAGTATGATCACAATGCTTCCTGCTCCTCTTCTCCTCCAGCCAGCACCTAAGGTTCTTGAGTGGGGGGAGGGGAAGATCACTTATGGCTTTCTCATATGTTTGCACTGCTACACCCATCAACTTGGCAACTGCACTCTATCTTACAGGAATTGAGAACATTTCATAGTCTATATAGATAAATTATGCAGGACTATAAGTACTATTTATAAGGACTTTAATATCAATTGCAATAGCCGTTGAAGAGAAGTAATAATTACCAAAAAATGAAGATGAAGTGATGGCTTCCTTAAGTCCGTAGCTCTAAAGCGGCACTTACTATCAGAGTCGTTATTTGACTCACTGATGACTCGAGTCAGTATAACTTTCATCGCCTACTCATGAATATTATAAAAGCGAAAACGAAGACGATCTATAGAGGATAAACTGCAGGATGGAGAAACTGGCTCCCGCCCAACCTTCTACGGTCAACTTGGCGTAGCCACTTGCTAAATATTATTGATTAACCTATTTTCATTTAAGTATAATTAGGTTATGTTATGTTATTTTTTATCACTTACATTCTTTTCTTCTAAGTAGTATAGCTAGTTTAGCCAACTCACTGCAGCTAGTTGGCTACAGGATGTGGCTGCGGCCATTTGTCTTGCAACTTACAATAATTATGAGTAAAGGATAGAAGTCAAAATGCACCTTATACACCCATGCGAGAGTTATGTCCTTAAAAGGCCGCAATTCACCATTCAATTGCAATTCTTGCTGCATTTAAATCGGTTCACTGTCATTAAACAGATAATCGTCTACTCGATGTGAAAGGGAAGAGTTATACAAGAAAATGGGATGCTATACACGGAATGGTACAACTGGAACAGTACACATGGAATGGAATAAATGGTACACTATACCGATATATGGAATATGGCACATTGAATGGTACACAAGGAATCGTTCACACAGATGGAACACATGACACTTACACATCAAATTGTGCACATGGAGTGGTTCACATCGAAGGGCACAAAGGAAACAGAACAAATGTGCTGACACATTAAATTTCAATTTTAATTGATTCATCAAACTAAGGATAAATTCATTTTCCTATAATTATGTCAATCATCACGCAATGAATAAATTCATTTCACTAATTTAATTCAATCATCCCACAATGGATCAGTGATTTTTATATTTAAATTTAATCCTTAAAAAATACTCAATTCATTATACTATTTTAATTCAACGCTCAGATAATGAAACCATTTACTTTTTTCAATTTTGAAGAGCACAACCGCTCTCAGCATTTCCTATACGACTTGCATCCACTTGGAAAACTTTCCTTTGGAACCAAGGAAAGTTCCGGCCGAGCTTTCGTCTCCCTTTGTGGAGCCAGAGTGAGCCAAACTAATCTTCTCGTTTCGCAGGTAAGATTGTCGTCTCTCTTCTTTACCTGCTGAAGCAAACAATCCTAGAACGAAGTTCTTCTCAAATGTAGGACATACCAGACACCTATTTAAGAAAAAATCAAACCAGTTTATCTAGGATCAGCATTTTAGATCAGTCCAGTCTAGTCAAGCTCTTGCAAAGAAGAGAATACTTGTAGGGGTCGGATTACGCATAGGTAGGTTTCTGGCACCCCAAAATTGCTGGATTCAATAAGCCAGAAAGATACTTCCACAAATGGACGCGAATTATTCCTATTAAATTCAAGCATACCTTATTAAATGTATAGATCCAATTGTGTATTAGAAATAAAATGGGTTTATAAATATACACATGTAGCAAAAAGTGTGAGAGACAAAAGACGAGCAAAGAAATGATTGAACACCTGCGTTTGATAAAGCTGTATCTCGAGATAGAGTAATCAAAGACGGATATTTATTTAGGAATAGGCCGAATAAACACAGCTGCTGACCATAAGAGATTGCACAGCGAAAGTTGTATCAAAAAACAAATAAAAGTTTAACATGTAAGAGTACACACATTGTACACAGACTTCCTAGCCCCGCCCAGAGATTGAGGATAGGATGAAAAACGGAGGCAGGTAGAAAGAAGACAGTCAGTTTAAAAGGGTAGTTAATCAGAAAGTATTAGAGAGAATAATAACAAATAAGTCCGCGTTCACGCTCCCGTTTAATATCCGCCGAGACTTATTTCTCTCTCTCCCTTAACTCTTACTCGCATCGAATATCGAATAATATATAGACTACTCTCGCCAATTGTAATCATAATATTCCGTTAGAATAAAGAGGTTTTTTTGTTATTCCATCTTTGCATTGAACCTTCGACAAGCTCACGCAAGAAGAACATCGTTAAAAACAATTATCTTTGGACTCAGATTAATAATTCGCCGTAAAGCCATCCCTCACCTCAAAACTGGAACTAAACATTCCATTAATAAGGTGGGTGGTGATTTCCGGTGATCTCATAATCTGGTGACGTAACTCTTCCATAAACAGGTGACCCATTGTTCGACCGGACAGAGAAGGTAGAAAAGAAAGAATGGACTCTTCAAGCAATCGTCAGGCAGAACAAGGTTTAAGCGGAGTTTGTGAACGCCGTCAGTATCAAACCGCCCATCTTTAATGAAGCAGCAGTCTCGGATTGTTTCCAATTTGTGGAGGCCCAATTTTACATCTCCGGAATAAAGGGAACGAAACTCGTTTCTTTCATATTTTGGCCTCATTACCTCCCGAGACTGTTAATCGTCTTCCGCAGGCCGTAAATGCCAGTTTTTAAAGGGGGAAGTAATTGCTCTATTCGAGAGTACCAAACCCGAGATTTTGACAAGCTTATCGAATCCTCCCTGCTCACAGGCTGACCCTCAACTAACTTAGAAGAGTTATGCTAGACAGCCATTTAGGTAGGAGTGGGGGAAAAGCTTGAACGTCAAAGGTTCATCCAATCATTACCGCCCAATATCGCCCCGATAATGGCTACTCAGAAAGAATTATGCCTAGCATAATTAAGGAAACTTACGGAGGAACTTGGAACATTTCACCGAGTGCACTGCCATAATACAAATACATATGGCAAGCCGAGAGGACACAGTGCCATTTCAAACGGATTTATGCCTCATAGTGATACGAGTGGTAATTTTAGAAATAATTCGACAACTAATGCACAATAAGTGGCTAAATCCTGCAAACCCTGGTGCAGGTGGCCGAAAGGAGAAGGATCCGTACAAATACAACCGTCCTCCAAGCCATCTTCACCAACACCGGCGCAAAACTAGGAAGGCACGCCATAGTAAACGCGGATGCTGGCTTGCCGTCTATTTTCACCGTCGCCGCTAAAGTATATAAGACCAAGTGCGAGTTCTTAATTGATACGGGCGCAAGTGTTTCTATTATTCCGGCTAAACTGGTGAAGTCAATTGATGTGCGCGATTCTGGCATTAACATTTCAACAGCTAATGGCGGAAAAATTAAAGCCCATGGTGAAATTTATACGGATATAGTGATCACCAGTCTTCGCATATCATTTTGGTGGTCGTTCGTTATAGCAGATACCACCTCTCCGTTATTAGGCATTGAATTTTGACATTATGATCTTCCAATAGACTGTGCGCGTGACACGCTAATAGATAGTTGTACTAAATTCGTGTCGGAAGTGAAGTTGTTTGAAAAACCGACGATAGCGTTAATAATCGATGACCTGCAACACTTACCGCCCTATTGCAGAGCCATACTTGAGAAATATGAGACTCTGTACGTGCCCGCATCCACTCAATCCTGTCCGTCACTGCCGAACTCAGTGAAGCATACAATCGAAAATGGTAGTGCCCCACCAACATCCGCACAGCCAAGGCATCTTTCAATTAAAAAAAAACAACATTCGAGACTCTAATGAAGAAAAGTCATTTGCCCGTCAAGATCATCATGTGTTTCGCCTATCCATATAGTGCCAAAGAAATCACCCGGTGAGTCCAGGGTGGTCGGCGATTTCCGAGCGTTGAATGCCGTTACAAAGACCGACAGGTACCCGCTACCGTGGATTCAAGGCATTATGGACCACAGCCATGGCAAAAGGATATTTTTGAGATTGGACCCGGTTCGTGCTTATCAATAAATCCCGATGAACTAGGCAAACATATAGAAAACCGCGGTCACGACTCCATTTGGTTTGAGGGAGTTCGTTAAGCTCTCATTTGGTGTCCGAAATTCCAGCTGCACCTTCTAGAGACACATGGACACCCTGTTTTTAGAATTAGGATTCGTTTTTGTGTGCATAGACAACATCCTGTTATATTCAGACAATATGGACGACTACCTAAAGAACTTGGAACAGGTATTTGAAATCCTGATCGAAAATGGTCTCAGAATATCGCTGGAGAAGTGCGAGTGGGCGAAGGAAGAAATAGACTTTTTAGGACACCATGTCTCGGTAGAAGGTATATGTTCACCGGCGAAGATAGAAGAGATTGTAGGAATGCCGCTACCAAAGGGCTACAAGGAGATTCGGAGATATTTGGGGATGGTAGGATACTACCGCAGGATGATCACCAACTTTGCCGCGATTGCAGCCCTGCTGACTGATCTTGTTCGCCTGCAACCAAAGGCTCGAGAGCTCGTGTGGAACGAAAAGGCAAGTAGGGTATTTTAGAGTATCAAGTCAGCCTTAATCGACTCCGTGAAACTCTGTAACCCGCTGCCCAATGATTCCCCACATCAGCTGTTGACGGATTGTTCCCAGTACGTGGCAAGTGCTGCTCTACATCGATGATTGACGGATCTGCAAAACCAATGGCATTCTTTTCGTTCCAGCTAAGCCGTACGCAGCAAGCATACTCCACCTATGACAGAGATCTCATAGCGGCGAATCTCGCTGTCATGCACTTCAGGAACCTAATTGAAGGTCGCCACGCCACCATGTGCACTGATAACAATCCTTTAGTTTCAGCTTTTTCATCGCCACTGAGTGCCAAAACAGACAGACAACAACGCTATTGGACAGCCATTCTGGAATTCATTAGTGATATCACGTACGTGCGTGGTAAGGATAATGTAGTTGCTGACTGACTCTCAAGGAACGTCTATTCAGTCCAAATTGACTCACTTGACCTCTGAGCTTAAGCGGCAGCGCAGGAAAATGATGCAGAGACTAAGGAATTTCATTCGCGCCTGAAACCTTGCCCTTTTCCCGACGATGTTCAGCTTTGGTGCGAAGTAACATCTGGATATACACGACCGTTTGTCCAGTTAGCATGCAGGAGTGCAATTTTCAATCAATTGCACAATCTGTCGCACCCTGGAATTAAGGCTTCACTTCGGCTCATCAAATCGAGGTATTTCTGGCCAAACATGGACAAGGATATCCGATCTTGGACGAGAGAGTGCCTCCCTTGTCAGTCTTCGAAAGTGAATTGCCACACAAAATCACAGATCCTCCCTATCAATATTCCTTCCTCGATGTTTAAAACGCTACACATCGATACAGTTGGACCACTCCCACCGTTTCTCCATCCTAGGCAATCCTACCCCTCGCACAATCGGTATTTGTTATCATGCATCGATCGAGCCACAAGATGGATCGAAGCGCTACCGATCCTGGACATAAGTGCCGCAACGGTTGCGTTAGATTCCCTGGACGGATGGATTTCCAGATTTGGAATCCCGCTTTATGTGCTAACCGACAGAGGCACCGAATTCGAATCAGAACTATTCAAAGAGTTGTCTGCCCTCGTTGGTTTCCATCGTCTTCGCACCACGGCGTACATACTGTCCACGAACGAGCTGGTGAAAAGGGCACATAGGGCTCTGAAGTATTCAATAATAGCCCGTAAACAAGGTTGGCTGGTGGCAGTCCCAATTGGCTTGTTAGGAATTCGCTCCTTGCCAAATGATTCGGGATTCTTGCCATTTACGACAGTCACAGGAACCACACTCTTGTGCCCAAAACCTTTTATAGCATTATCTTTATCGAAGACTAGCTCCAAATTCATAAGAGAACTGGCATCCACGATGGCACAAATAGACTTCGTGCAAGCATCTTTAGGATAACTTCACTTGGTGCCCAAACCTTTCGTGCCCCACGATCTTTGCGAAGCAACTCATGTGAGGGTCCGAATAAACCGCGTAAGAAAACCACTTGAAGCAGCCTATGCTGGTCCTTTCCCGGTTATCGAACGCGGCACTAAAGTTTGGATTTTAGAATTCCCCGATATCAGGCGGGACAATGTCTCAATATACAGGTTGAAACTGGTGAAGCTACTTTCCCGTCAAAATGGTAACGTGCTGAGCAATCAGAGACGCCCTCGGACTCAGGCGGAAGAAAGAAGGAGGAACAGGAGTACTTCGCCTTGGAAAGTACAGAACACGCAAGAGGATGAAACCACGGAATTCACACGCAGGAACGGCGAGACGAACGTGTTTACGCGCTTTGAGAGACGAGTAACGTTTGCTATAAATCTGTCATTTATATATTTTTAAATCTCTGAGAAATATTGTAAAGAGATAGGAAAAGGCATAAATATATTCACGACTCATTGCCTCGATAGCTTAGTAGATGCATTACTATGTATTTGGTAGGTGTAAGATTTATGTGCATGTAGGAACCTAACACGATATACGCAAGCTGCGAATGATTATATACAAAATGTATTAGGTATCAATTGATTACTGTTATATGACCTGGCATATATAGTCTAATTTGGACACAGGTATTTATTTATGTGAATGTCGACGCCCTGCGCGTTATTATTGATACTGCAGTTATTAGGAGTACCAGAAACTATTCCACATGTATATCTGACCTAGATAGTGTTATACAACCTTCCGATCAACTCCTTTACTGGCGCGGGCGTACTTGTAGGGGTCGAATTATGCATAAGTAGGTTTCTAACAGCCCAAAATTGCTGGATTCAATAGGCCAGAAAGATACTTCCACAAATGGACGCGAATTAGTCCTATTAAATCCAAGCATGCCCTACTAAATGTATAGATCCAATTGTGCATTAGAAATAAAATGGGTTTTATAAATATACATATGTAGCAAGAAGTGTGAGAGACAAAAGACGAGCAAAGAAATGGTTGAACACCTGTGTTTGATAAAGCTGTGTCTCGAGATAGAGTAATCAAAGACGGATATTTATTTAGGAAGAGGCCGAATAAATACAGCTGCTGACCATAAGAGATTGCACAGCGAAAGTTGCATCAAAAGACAAATAAAAGTGTATCATGTAAGAGTACACACATTGTACACAGACTTCCTAGCCCCGCCCAGAGATTGGGGATAGGAAAAAAAACGGAGGTAGGCTGTCCGACGGTAGCCTTCCCATGTATAAGCCACGCCTTCTCGATTTAGAGCGCAATATAAATAGAAAGAAGACAGTCAGTTTAAAAGGGTAGTTAATCAGAAAGTATCCGAGAGAATAATGTCGAATGAGTCCGCGTTCACGCTCCCGTTTAAATCCGCCAAAACTTGTTACTCTCTCTCCCTTAACTTTTACTCGCGTCGAATGATATATAGACTACTAGTCTCTCGCTTAATACGCTCCATTTGTCTCGCCAATTGCAATCATAAGATTCCCTTATTAGAATAAAGAGGTTTTTTGTTAGTCCATCTTTGCCTTGAACCTTCGACAAGCCCAGCCAAGAAGAACACCATTAAAAACAATTATCTTTGGCCTCAGACAAATACATAATTCGCCGTAAAGCCATCCTTCACCTAAAAACTGGAACTAGTCGTTCCCTTAGTAAGGTGGTCATTTGCGGTGATCTCATAATCTTGGTGACGTACCCCTTCCATAAACAGGTTTGCAAAACCTCCTATAAATTGGTGACCCGTCGTTCGACCCCCTATATACTAGCCTTTCAAGTGAGATGCCCTCGTCTCCCGCTCGAATCCATGATAACATTCGCCTGCATTTCAAGGTCAAAAGTTGCCATTAATCAATTGACTCCTTTCTTCATCGTCTATTGTCTCTCCTCAACACCTGATTCTGTAATGAAACCTACTTTTTCTAGACTAGTTTTACACTCGAGTTTCCTTTAACTTCACCATTAAATTCATCCACGTATTCGCATACTTTAACATACTGTGAAAAGCTAAATTATTAATTCACAAAAAATTACCGAAATAAATTCACTTCAATATTATTAACAAATCCTTTCTTATTCAAGTGAGTAATTTGATCAATTATGATTTACTAAAATATTTCGTATATTTAATTAATATCGTTGAATTAATTATTTTTTGTAATAGACCACCGCTTTCTTTGCATTAAAACTCTAAACTCACTTCCCCCTCTCAGTCGCATCGATCGTCCGCGATTTAATCATTATCCTTTCTAAGTAAATGGCAATACGAGACACCCAAGTAGGTGTTAATAACGCGTGTAAACACCTCCAAATGCTAACGTCTACGGGAGCTCCTGACATAGCCAGGGCTCGCTTGCTGTAGATCCAATGTGTTGCTGTGTGCATTGAGGTCCCTGGATGATTCATTTAGTGTTTCCATCAGTGATGGTCTCCTGCAGGAGTTATTTCTTCTGAGGCACTTTCTCCAGATGTAGCATGTGTTAGCCAAAACAGCGAATAACAGCCTTGACTTGTTCCCCCCTTCCACGGTAACCCCAATTAACCCTTCCCAGAGCAAGACGAAAACGACGCTTTAAGGCCTGACTCCTATATAAGAAATTTGAGATTCTTTGGTTTCTTCTCCAAGCCAGTCCGACGTGCCCTAAGGTGACACTCTCGCCGTCGCTGCCAAGCCTCTTTCCTCAATATGGAAAGTGAATACCATTACTGGTAGCACCACATATAAGAGAATGATCGCAGGTACGTTTCTCCATGTTCTGTTGGGAGAAACAACGCCTCCTCTTGCTTAGTGGAGGGCGTGACAGGTGAATAAAAAGAATGTCGTCTTCTCCTGGTCGGCCCCGTCGCCAAGCCCCAGTTTCAAGTAAATTTTTGGACATCTGTTAGCATAGTACCGGTCCATTTGCTGCACAAAATATCCCAGCGCAGTCTTTTAAATTAAAGGAGAGAAACGTTACCCCTATCCCAAACTAAGACAAAAAACCATTAATAATTAGCTTTTGGCTATGACACTCTTTAAATGGATGTTTATTTAAGCAATGGTTTCACATGCGATCCCCGGGGCAGATTTCCTAACTCATTTTGACCTACAAGTTGACCTCAAGTAGCTTTGGCTCTTTGACGCGCAGAGATAATTTTCCTATACAGCAAAATAGGTTGAACTCCCAACTGCCTTACATCACCTTTCTATTGTGGTCGACCTCTATAAGTACAGCTCTCTCACATATTCAGTGCAAAAATTGAGCTACTTCCTGAATGTCCATTATCATGCAATTGCAAGCACGCAGAACGATAAGTAAGACCTCATTGTGCTACTTGAGCCTCCCAGTGCACACAAATTTGAAAAAGATGAAAAGGAAACATTTGACTAGTGGAATTCCTGTGTCTGCCGCCGCGACCCGACAGTGAAGCTACTGCCATATATACCTGTAGCTTTCAAGTACGGTGTTTTCACTGACCTGAACTTTTTTCAACCAGGATTTAAACCCTCACTCTAATTGCACTTTCATCGGTGTTCATTTGGATGGGGAAAAACAATGACACTCGTCGCTGTGGTCGCACTACGTACAATGCTAACGCCTAAAGGTACAACATATCGGGTTTGTGTATGTTAGGCAATCGATAGAACATGGCTTGGTTGGAAGAGGGAAGATAAATTTTTTAACTATTCTGGATAGTTTTTCAAAAATAATGGGTTTTCCATTAAAGGCGCCGAATTTGAATTGGGCGAAAGTTTTGTGTTTTGAAGGTTAAAGGCATGCTTTTATTATGTTTGCTATCTCTTATCACTCCGATTAGTAGTTTATGTTGTTTTTCAAAATATTTGTGTGTGGTGCGTCATGGAGCAGTTTACAACTGAAAAGCGTGAAGACATTAGTGAAGACATTCCATCAAAACGGAGAAAGTACGTGGCAAACAGTTCGAACAATTCGTACCAGTTTGGGGAGAAATAAACCACACAAGTAGTCTATGGTTAGCAAAGTTAGGGGGGTGTAGGAGTAAAGTAGAATGCACCCACGTTTACCCCACCTCCCTTCCGGGTGGGCCGGTTATCAAACCTTTCCCTTCCGGCCCGATATCTGATGGTCTCCCACCGGAAGAAACCGCCGGCCATTTCAGCTAACCACCGAGTTCCTTCCTCGACTGGTTATCGATAGATGGGAGCCCATTTTTGCTTCCAGTGGTTCCCGGAAGTTTAAAAAGGACAAAATGCAGGAGCTTGATATCAAATCTACTTCTGGAGCCATGTGAACCTCTCCCGAGTTTTGAGTATAAAAGATGAATTCTTTTAACCCTCAGTAGTAGAGCTTGCACAGCGTCTGATGGGGCAAGAATTGCCATCTATCTCGGTGTAGTGGTAAATCGTCGAAGCACCAAGTCTTCAGAGAGGAGATCGGTCCCAGTTAGGGAGGCTCCTTACCCTGGTAGTCTGCAAGTCAGTGCGGAGCCAAGCTCGTACTCACGTGTCAGAGCCAAAACTACAAACAGCCTCACTCTGGTTCCCTAAGCGAGTAAAATACATCTCGGCCTTTCTCCGTGATCCTACGCGTCGATAGGTCACTTCGCCCCACACCCCTCACAGAGGCACCCAAGATTCCTCGGAGTTCACGAGCGTGGGGCCCTCCTTAACAAGAAGCTCCCGTCACCGCCTTCTTCCAGCAGAATCGTGACGGATTTGTGGGATCAGGTCGGTCCCTCGGGAACCTACCTCATCGTCCCCACCCCTTATCTCACCACCTTCACTCACCAGCGCCACCCGAACATCAGGCTCCAAGGAAACCCTTCCCTTTCACATTCTCCAACTTAACCGCGAAGCTTACCAACATTACAAGTGTATAGGGATTTAAAAGGCAAGGGAGATATCCGAGATTCACTTATTGTTTTATCTCTCAAAGCACATTATTTGTATATATATATATATATATATATATATATATATATATATATATATATATATATATATATTTTTTTTCTTGTTTAGTGTTCATTAAAACTTTATTTTCATATTGTTGTGTATCTAACATCCTTTGGGTCGCTTGCTAGCAAAGTTCATTCCAATTCCTCCGTAGCCAACCTCTAAGCACTCTGAGTCAATAAACCCATTCAGGGCACGGGCTGAACTAAGTATAAGGAGTCGGGGAAAATTCCAACCACCCCTCGGCCTATTCCTCGACAGAGGGCTCTTGAAGGTTGTCCATAATTATGGGAAACCTTCAAGGTAATCGTGAGGACAACCCTAGAGCCTTGGAAGGGGGACGCTTTTTGCCAGTAATAGTGATAAATTACCGAGTTATCGCGTAATCTTTTGGCAAGGACTCCGGTTGATAAAGATGCCCGGTTGCTTTACGTTGACATCCCTTATATCCCACGAGAGTTATTTTGTTGATTGCTATGTGGTGCCCTAAGCCGAGGGGCGGTCTTATTCTAGCAACGGGGTCAAATAGCCCGGAGGATGGTGATAGACCACACCAGGGTATAACACCGGTATTTCGGGAGTTATGTAATCGCGAGGAATTGCGATTGACGAGAATGCGCAACGGCTGTTTTCCCGATTAGTAAGGCCTTGAAGCAGGAAGATTGAGGAACGTCAGGATATTAAAGTCACCAAATAAAAAATAGAATTATTATTGAACTAGATCTTATTACATTTTACAAAAGTTCTTTAATTAAATTTTAAGTCCTAAGTTATGACATAAATTAAGTTCGAAGTCAAGTGCGGGCAAGGTCTAAATGAGGCCGGACGAATAGAGCCTTTAAGAGTTATACCTTAATGTCTGCGTTATGTACACGACTATATACAAAGATGAATTACGCGAATCCGAGAAATCGGACTGAACGATATAGAACGCGATATATTGCTATATAACAGCAATCTAATTATTCTCTTTGTTCTGGCTTCACACAGTTTTATATTCAATTTACGCCACGCCCTACAAGTTCCTCGTCCAACTAAGCCACACCTCCCTCTTATGTACCGGCCTGTTGATTTGTCGGTATTAGCATAACTCGACTTTTGATTTGCTATTGCCGAACATATTGATAAGGAAGGCACTCTTACTAATGGGTAAAATTATCTGTGGGCGGTGGCATGTTGCCATGGAAACAGCTTCCTAATCTGGTTTCTATTTTTTTAATAGTGATAGCTATCCGGTTTATTCTGGATTCTGCTTTGATTATAATGTTTGCCTAAGATTGCCTCGACTAACTCTAACAGAGATAACTGCTCCGTTTACTACCATGTGACATTCTCGTAAACGGCACTAACTTTACTTTTCTCTCTCTGTACTTTATGTGTGTAGAGACTCTCGCGTGTGTCCTATTTTGAACGTACACGCCGGTCGCTACAAAGTAATGACGAAGTTTAAAACAACTGGTTGAGTTGCAACGGCCAAATTGCTTGAGCGGAATCGTTATTGTCGGACAGAGCAATAAATTTCTTTTGTGTGAGAGAGTGTCATTTTGAATCCGGTAAAATCGATTCGCCGGCGTTCGAAGCAGGTGAAAATTCAAATCACTTCATTACATCGAATTCTTCATAAAGATCTCCAGTGCATATGTACAAAATTCAACTTAAGCAGCATATTCAGCCACCTACCACGGGAGGCGGAAGCAATTTGCTGACTGGATTATGGAGTGACTTGCAGCTGACGAAAGTTGACAAAGAAAATCATCTTCAGTGACGAAGCCCACTTTTACTTGAGTGTATTTGTCAATACACAGAACTACCGGATTTGAGGAAATGAAAATCCTAAAATAATGCAAGAGCGTGAACATGTATCCACTGAAAGCGACTGTGTAGTGTGGTTTGGGGGCAACTGGAGTGCTTGGACCGTTCTTCTTTGAAGCTGATGAGGGGAATGCAGTTGCCATTAATGGAGAACAAAACTGAAACATGATATTCGATATCCACTCAGTTATGGCCGAACTTCGAAGATACGGAGATTGACAACATCTGGTTTCAGCAGGATGGATCGACCTGCCACACTTCTCACCAAACACTTGCATTACTCCACGAAAATTTTCTGCGACGAGTGATATCCTTACATGGTGACCAGGAATGGCCAACAATGTCCTGCGATCTAACCCCTTTTGATTTCTTCTTATATGAAATCACAGGTATACGCCAACAAACCACGCATAATTCCTGAACTGAAGGCTGAAATCAAACGTGTGATTGGAAGCATCAAGCCACACATCTGTGAGAGAGTTATCGGAAATTTTGAGGAGCTCATAAATGTATACAGGCTCAGTGCAAGTGGACATATGGCCGACATTGTGTTCCATACCTGAACAGAAGACATAACTCATTAGAAAAGAGATTGCAAAGTGTCCAAAATAATTCAAACGACAGCGGAGACACAAGTATATTGGAATATAGCGATTAAATTATCAATAAAAATATTTGTACAAGTTATAAGTAATTATTATTTACTGTGGAGCCCTTTATTCTCGATCAGGTTTTGACATCTGCTGCAACAGGAACGAACCACCTGTTTGTTGACAGTCTTGCGCAGTAATCTTGCTCCATTCTTCTCGAAGAATTTCCAAAATTTCATGAATTGTTTTCAGATTAGTCGCTTTAGACCCATATCCGAGTCCCTTGCCAACATTTTCAATGGGATTCAGGTCCGGACTCTATGCATGCCAGTTTATAACAGTCATGAGCTCGTCATCATCGTGGGTTTCAGAGGCTGGCAGATGGGGCAAAGCATGCTGCCGCACCAATTCCTTATAAGTGTACAAGTGGCAACGTGCTTTCAACCGAAATCAGGCTTCAGACCATTATACTTCATCCGCTGAACGACACACGAATTTTTGGCAATTGCTCTATTAGTCATCCGTTCATGTAGCGTGATAATTGGCGAATGCAAGACAAGACTTCTTGTTCCTCGGACTGGTCAATGGCTTAACAGCAGACGTGCGAGCATAAAGATTGTCTTCCTCCATCTCACGTGATACAGACTACCTCGAGAAATTGATAGCCAAAATCTCAGTAATCTTGAAACGATTCTTCTTCACAATTTAAGTAATGAGTCGTTCTTGCCTTTTTAAGGTCTCCCTTGGCTTGCCTGTTGATTTATCCGTTACATGAACCTACATATTTTATCATAGGTTGACAAAATATTAAGGACTGTATTTTTGGAGAGTTTGGCAGTCTCTGCAATTGCCTCTAATGAAAAGGCATCTTTCTAGCATACTTTACAATTAGCTCCGACAGAGAGAGGCGTTACATTGCCGGTTCTTTCTACAAGGAACCTAAGTGTTTGGATTATTTTGGTCACTTCAATTATTCTAGTAAATTGCTTATCTGCTGATAACTTACGGGGGTTTTCAGCCAAATTTCTATGACCGTAACCCATATGTAGTTTATACATCTTGATACTTCTTGGATACTTTGGATCTTTTCTGGTAAAAATTATTGAAGAATTCGTGATAGAAATACTGGCGTTCATCCTTTTAACGGTACTATACGTCCACTTGAAATACCTAAGCAAATTATGAAAGAACTCGTAATAATATACATTACAAAAACAACTTTCAATTTTATAAATAAAAATTACTTAAAAAAAGACGAGGTTGCCATGGAAACCCCTCTAGGCCAAACATTGCCGAATTCTACATGGCAGAGCTCGAAATCAAAATCATGGATGAAAATAATTCTTTAACGCTACCATTGACGATACACTAACAATATTCGACGCCTAAAAGAAAAAGGCGTACTGAAATTCACAATTCGAACAACCCACAACCAATACATTTAACATTCTATATATTAAACTGACGCACCAAGTAAACAGGAAAATAAATACAACCATTTACATATAACCAACAGACAAAAACTATACTTAAACTATAATTCGTTCTCACCCAAAAAGTACAAAAGTTCATTCACATTGATACATAGAATATACAAGGCATTGGTCTACCCTGACACCTTTTGGCACAAAAATAAAATGAATAAAGAAAAATCTCATTAAAGACGATTATATACTGGTAAAAAGACAAATCATTAACCAGAATAATAGAGAAATTAGACATAATTACTGAGCCTTATGAAACAACATCTCCGACGAAATCATAATACAAAAATATCAGCAGAATACTATTACAAAAGCACCAAATTTTAGTCCAAATTTTCTACAATAAAAAATATTTAAGTGAAAATCATTTGGAATATCAGTTCAACTGCCTTGGTGTAGACTGGACGTCGTTATATAACGGATATACCATTAGCACAATAATAACTAGAGCAAAACAACACAGCTTTACACCTCGTGAAATGAACAAACACTTAAACACAATACACGAGTGAAAAAATAAATGACTTATTATAACACTTTAAAATTATTTACAGATCTAAAATTAGCAGAAGCAATTCTAATTAAAGATGAACAACCAAATTTAAACATCAAATTTGATGAATTGCGAAAAGGCTTAAACATATTTGAATAATATTCCTAAACATAATATAAGTAATATAACTTGATAAATTAATATTAAAATTCCATCAAGAAGAAAAACTGCTACAAAACTTAATACGCGAAAATTCATCACTATTAATAGCGCGGAAATATTATTTTCACTTTGACAATGTTATTTGTACAATAACGAAACGTCGGTACAAATAAATAAATATGAATAACAAGGTATTCCTAGACCAGTTCTTTTTTTCTATCAAATGTCAATTTAAATTTATTAGAATTATTAACCCGAAAGCAAGGCAAAGCTAAACAAGATGGTGGCGCTTAAGTGAGAGACATTGGAGTCCAATTGATTTGGAAAGTTTAGTGATCTCTCCAGAGAACATATTCGAAACGATGTTTAGTTCCGAATGCCCTCGTTAGTTAGAGTTTAGTTTAAGGGTTTGATAGAAGTTTGATGGTTTCGAAAGGGATAGAAGATTAAGAGTTTGAAGGACCGAAGGTTAAAAGAATTTACGCGAGAGAGGGGGGCAAAGGGAAGAAAGAGTTTGATGGGAATTCTGGGGGAACTCGCAGAACCAATGTGAGAAAGAGGGTATAAAAACTGACCTTGGCCAGAGAGGAGGAGTCTGTCGCGTTGCCTTATACTTCAGAAGGTTTCCGTCCGGCCAATTCCCTGCCTAGATACCAGGAGTTTAGGTAGATAGGAGTTCCAGCGACTTGTTTCTTCCTCCAGCTTGTGATGAATAGTGGCTGTTTGTCTTGCTTGCTTGCTTTTGTGTATAGAAAGAACAGAGAGAGACCGCTTTATGCAATACGGCAGTTAGGTAGTCAGAGAGGAGCGTTGCGGAAAACATTTATGAAAAGGACAGCGAGTGTAGATAGGTCGGTGGCTATACACCGATGCGATGTGTTGTTGTGAGGGCGTAGGTTATGTGGTATTGACTAGGCGAGGGTTGGGGGTAAGTCAGGCGGGGAAGTCTGACTGCTCATCCGGAAACGCGTCATTCATGTCATTCATGTCATTCATGATGCCTATTGGTTTATGCGAAGATTTTTTTTTTTTTAATTTTATGGAGCCCATCTGGCAACTACCCACTTGGGCATAAGTCGCCGAAAAACACGACAGCCTAGAACTAGGCTACTTTAAAGTAAAAATATGAAAACTTAACAATGATATAAATTGGAAAAACTTAACAATCGAAGCAATCTCCGGCAGCGGGGGGAGGTCCCCCTCACCCCGGTGCAGGAGAGTGCAACCTACAAACAAAACAATAACAAAAAAAATGAACCTAAAAATAAAGGGGAGAAGGCCGGCCTCCCCCAAAAGGTCAATAAGTCCACCAGTCATGGTGCACGCACTCGTCCCGAGTACAAGGGACAGGCGGTAGCGACCCCGCCCATCCCGGTACCGAGACAGGTATCGTGCGCGAAGATCACCCAGACTGGGAAATTCGACAAGAATATGCCGAACAGTCTGGGGGACGACGCAGTCGTTGCAATAGGGCGCATGCGAGCGCTCCATCAAGTAGCGATGCGTCACACGAGTGTGTCCGATTCGAAGACGACAGAAAGCAACCTGAAGCCACCGCGGCATTGGGGGATAGGTCCATGGGAACAGTCGCGGCGCAATGGCACGCAACTTTAAGTTCCCTTCGACCGTCTCCCATCTTCTTTGCCAAGCAGTCCGAAGAGCTGCCCGTATTCCTGCCATGTAGTCGGTGTGAGGAAGAGCAAAACGCTGGTCCGGTCGCAGAGTCCTCGCGGACTCTTTGGCGCCCTCATCGGCGCGCTCATTCCCCGCAATTCCTACATGTCCAGGAACCCAGCAGAAGATAATCTCGACATCTGCCCGGCTCGCCAAAACCGTGGCGTCACGGATATCGCGAACCAGGGGATGCGGAGATTCCAATGCCCCGAGAGCACTCAGGGCGCTTTGTGAGTCGCTATAGATCACAATCCGGTCTCCGAACCGGACACGTCGCGTAATCTCCCGTACCGAGTGGTGTATTGCCACCAGCTCGGCCGTGAAGACAGACGCAGCGCCTGGCAGAGCCCCGCTGACTTCAAACAGAGGGGATACGGCGTGGAAGCCGACCCCCTCTTGGGACTTGGAGCCATCCGTATACACTGGCACGGTTCCAGCGTGACACGATGTGAGCTCCAAAAAGTTCAAACGCAATACTCCCGGCGCAGTACAAGCTTTGGGAGCAGAGGCGTGGCGACAAATAGCCAAATGTGGTACCCTCCATGGTGGCGTCCTGGGCAAAACCAGGAGCGCCACCGGCCCGAGAGCTATATCTAGCTCTCGAAGGAGTTTCCTGGCCCTAAATTCAAAAGGCTTAGGGTATGACTGGCGTCTCTCGACGGCATAGGCACCATCGAGATCAGCTGCGGATGCAGTGAGAGCTGTTGGCGACTGAGGGAGGCGCCGGGCTCGCGCGGACAGTCGAGTGATACACTGCACGCGGCGCAGAGCGAGTGGCATCTCCCCAGCATCGACCAACAGGCTCTCAATAGGGGAAGTGCGGAAGGCGCCGGTCGCAAGGCGAAGGCCGGTGTGGTGGATCGAATCCACCTTCCGCAATGAACACTCGGCTGCGGATGCATAAAATTCGCATCCGTAGTCGAGCTTCGAGCGAACAAAGGATCGATAAAAAAGTAAGACAGTAGCCCTATCAGCGCCCCAAGCGCTAAACGTCACGGAACGGAGAATGTCCATGGGGCGGGTACAAGAGACCCTAAGGCTGCGAATATGAGCCTCCCAGGTGAGGCGTCGGTCGAATACAAGACCAAGGAAACGGTGCGACTCAACCACATCCAGGCGCACCCCATTAAGAAACAAATCTGGGTCAGGGTGAAGCCGTGGATGGCGGCAGAAGTGCACCACCTTAGTCTTGGCCAAAGAAAACCGAAACCTGTGCGCTTCGGCATAGCGAGAGACGCGGTTCAATTCCTGTTGGAGTCGACGCTCCAGAGTTGGTATCTGGGCCGCGCCAAAAGAGATCGAAAGGTCGTCCACGTAGAGCGTAGCGAGAACATCTTCTGGCAGCACCGAGGTGATGCCGTTGATGCTCAGGGCAAAGAGTGTGACACTGAGGACACTTCCCTGCGGGACACCCTCTTCCTGCTCCTTTGGGCCGGAGAGGGCTCCCCCCACCCGTACGCGGAATCGACGATCTCGCAAAAATTCAGATATAAAAATTGGGAGGCGTCCCCTCGCCCCCATCGTGTGGAGAGTCTCTATGATACCGTATCGCCATGCAGTATCATAGGCCTTCTCCAGATCGAAAAACACCGTGGCGTAGTGCTGTCTACGAAGCAAAGCCTCGCAGACGGCATTTTCCAGTCGGAGCAGAGCATCCGACGTGGAGTGGAACTTGCGGAAGCCGCACTGTGCAGAAGACAGATGGCCTCCGCTGTCCAGGAAAAAGGCTAATCTAACATTTACCAATTTCTCCATCAACTTGCACACGCAAGAGGTTAGAGAGATTGGGCGGAAACCAGTCGGAGTAGAGTGATCTCTCCCCGGTTTGCGAAAGGCAAGCACAGTAGCGATTCGCCATGAGTCTGGGAGAAGACCTTCCACCCAGATCCTGTTGAACAAATCTAACAGAAAGGCCATGCCTTGCTCACCTAGATGTCGAAGCATGGCGTACGGGACATCGTCCGGACCATGGGCGGTGTCCGCGCACGAAGCGAGAGCGGAACGCAACTCGCTTACAGTAAACTTGTCGTTGAAGGGTTCTCCGCCTCTGGAGGTAAAGTCCAGCCGGCGGCCTTCCGCGACATCACAACGTGAATTGAATGCTGGCGGAGCAGCATCACGGCTAGAGAATGCAGAAAAAGCGGTCGCGAAGGATTCCGCCACGGACGCGGGGTCCGAGATTGCGGTCCCATTCTCCTGGAGAACGGGAGGGGGGTCCTGCGAGAACTTGCCCCGAATCCTTTTGACTCGCTTCCACACCTCAGCTAAAGGGGTCTTCCCGTTAAGTGAAGACACGTATGCCCGCCAAGAAGAGCGGCGGGCGTGCTTCGAAATATACCGGAACCTAGCCCTAGCCCGACGAAATTCAGCGACAGTGAAATCGTTCGGGCGGCGCTTATAGCGCATGTAGGCATAACGCTTCTGTTTGGGGGCCGTCTCACACTCAGCCGACCACCACGGGAGCGGTCGGCGTGCAAAACGGCCAGACGTCCTAGGAATAGTAGTCAGGCCCACGGCGATGAGGTTGCCGGAGAAAAACTCAACGGCCTCATCTACCGACCTAAACTCCTCGACTGAGATAGAGAATTCAGTCATTTCCTGAAATGCAGGCCACCGCGCCCGCGCCAAGCACCACCGAGGTGGTCTCTCAGGCGGCAGTTGCCCTAAAAATGATATTTGAATGGGAAAGTGATCACTACCATGGAGGTCATCGACCACCCCCCAATCAAAATCAGGCTGTGCATCCGAAGAGCACAAAGATAGGTCAAGGCAAGAAAATGAAGCGATTCTCGGACAGTGATGCGTAAACTCATCCACGTTTAGGACACCCATCTCAAGCTCTTCGATCAGATCGGCAAGGACTTGTCCCCTGGGATTTATAGAGTAATCTCCCCAGAGAGAATGCCTGCCGTTCAGATCTCCAAGCAAGAGATAGGGCCTCGGCAACCGTGCCACGACGCGGCAGAAGTCCCCCGCGTCGAAGTCAGCTGACGGTGGAATGTACGCAGAAATGATAGTATACCTCCTATCCAGGTGCAGCTGCACAGCCACTGCCTGAAAGGAGGTATCTAAAGAGAAAGGAAGAACGGAGACATCATGCCGGGTGTAAACCGCGCATCCCCCAGCCCGGCCATCCCGCGATGGTGGGGTCGCAAGACCCTTATACCCCGAGAGGGCAGGCAGGGGGTACGCGCCTAGCATGGTCTCCTGCAAAAAAATAGCTAACGGGGAACGGGACGAGGCGAGCCTCCGCAGCTCCTCCCAGTTGGCCCGGAGTCCACGGCAATTCCATTGAAGGAATATGCCCTTCAGGCCTAGCTCGGAGGAGACGCGGGGGCCCTCCTCGAATTGAAGACCCTCATGGGAATGGCCGTACGCTTCCCGGGGGCAGAACCCCGGGCGCTGTTGGCCGCACAAAGCGCTGGAGGCGCTGTCGCCTTCGAGGACTTATTGGGGGAGGTTGGGCTCGCCATGCGAGTCTTTTTCTCCCTCCGCCTCGAAACTTTAGGCGGGCGCTGCGGCTTGGGAGGCGGGGGGCCCTCTTTTCGAGGAACCACCGTCTCCGAGCCACTCGCTCCACCTCGGGGCGTGGGCGAAGGAGCTGAAGCTCCTTTGTTGCTGTCCTCCTTTCGGGGGACAGCTTTAGGAACCCCCGAATATGGCCTAGCAACCATATTCAGGGGTGTTGCTTCCTGTGAGTCTAACGACTCTGTGGAGGCGCGTGGCCATTTCGCCTTGGGGGAAACGGTCACGCTGGGGGAAGAGGGGGAAGCCCTGGTTTTAGCCGGGGCTGGGTATGAACCCTTTTTGCCGCCAGCTTTACCAGGGGAGCGCCCAGGTTGGGTAGAGCCCGCAGAAGGGCTCCGAATGGGCGCGGAAACAACCGTGCTCGTTGGCCTGAATGGGCCAGGAGCAGAGGGTGCCTTTCGAACTACTGAGGCATATGACGTCCCAGGCAGAGCTGGGCGCGCCATGACCAAGTCCTTAGCCTCGCGGAATGAGAGTCTATCCTGGGGCTGAACGGCCAGGATTTCTTTCTCCAGGAGATATGCACCACATTGCTTCGAAGAAGCAGGGTGCGGCTCTCCGCAATTGACACACTTGGCCACACACGATTTGGACTTATCGTGTGCGACCTTAGAGCAATTTACACAGACTTCGGGTGACCCCGACTTTGCACGTCTACATGAGCGATTCGTATGGCCGAAGCGGTGACAGTAATAGCACCGCCGCAGCAGTGGCACGAATGCCTTCACGCGGTAGCGGTACCAACCGGCACGCACCGACTCAGGGAGCTTGTCACAGTCGAACGTGACGAAGAGTGTAGGGGTGGGTCTCGAAGCCCCTCCCTGTTTTCTCATCACACGTTCGACCTTGACTGCCCCATGGTCGGCCAGCTCTAGGGTGATGTCCTCAATGGAGTAGTCAACGAGTTCCCTCGCATAAACTACTCCTTTCACAAAGTTCATGGTAGAGTGCGGCATCACACTCAGCGGGGTGCCATGAAGTGTCCGAAGAGCACTTATCTTGGCCGCCTCGGCGGGATTCGCCGCATTCGCCAGAAGGCTGCCGTCCGAGAAACGGGTCACCTTCGGCTCTCTACCAATTGCACTAGCTAATCCTCTCCTCTGATGGATCATGTTGACCTTGGACAACATGGTGCCATCAGTGGAGCGAATAACGAGGAAGCGTTTGAAGCCAGCGGGCTCGAAAACGCCAGGTAACCTCTGAATGAGGGGCCCCGATGTCATCGAGGCTCCGCCCTGTGCACTCTTGGTATTAGTCTTCTTTTTCAGGGGCTCCGCAACCGGGGGGGCAGAGGGGGCGGATGTGCCGATCTTGGCTTGGTCGCTTGCCAGAGTGGCAGCAGACACATCCGTCCCCGCAGCCCCCGTGGATGGAGAGGAGCCCCGAGTCTTTTTTGTCTTTTTAGTCTTTCTCTTTTTCTTTTTCGCAGAGGAGGGCGGGGAATGAACCCGCTTCTCACCTCCGCCGGAAGAAGCCCCCAGGCCAGATGGACCGGCCTCAGCCAGGTCATTCTCTGAAATAGAGAAGGTCCTGGTAGTCGTGGGGGCACCGGTCGGCGGAGATCCCTCCCCTCCTTGTACTGCTTCGGAAACCACAGCCGTTTGAGGAGGACCTTGCATCGGGGCGGATTCGGGTTCGGTGCTTGGCGCCGAGCCCAGATTCCCCCCCCATGGAAGGCCCTACCGTCTGAGGCTGGGTTTCCTCAAGGACCATGTCTATCTTAGGGGGGGCCTCCAGTTGACCATCCCCCCCCCAAGACATCGCAGGTCCCGTTGGCAGTATCGTCACTAGTCTTCTTTGGGGAGGCATGGGCCTTGACCCCGGCAAGGTTCAGTATTCTTGCCAGCAGGTCTTTTGAGGGAAGCGACCGAAGGGGCCTGGCTTCCCTCTCCCCCCTAAGGGGGTTTGCCCTACCGAGCCGCTTCGATGTGGAGCGGCTGGCTAAGGGCTGCCTGCTGCCTTTCTTGGCAGTCCCCTTGGAAAGAACAGAGGGGAATGCCGCTGGTAAAAGGGAGGCGCCCGAAAGCACCTCCAGAGAAGGGGGTGAGGGGGAGTCCCCTACACCCGTAAGCGAAAGAGAGGAGTAAGCCTCCTCTCCGGTAAGAGATATATGGAGGGTCCCCTGAGCAAGCACAGGGGGGGGACCTCTATTTTTTTGCTGGAGCTGCCCAAGGGCGGCTCCGTCGATGTTATAGGGGAAGTTTGGGGTTGGGGTTTTTTTTAAACTCATCATTGGGCATGGTGACCCTCTTTTTGACACGGGACGCAATTGCGCATCACCTCTCGCAGTAGCCCGCACTGCGAGAGGTGCTTACAAGCCCGGCAGAGCCAGGCGCCGCCATTTAAGACCACCCCTCCCGCCTGGTGGCCTGGCAGTCCATCAGCATGGTGGCTCCACCTTGGACACGGCGTAAAAAATAATAGATTGTGAAGAGGAGAGGAAAAGGGATGTGAGGAAGGTATAGGTGGGGATGAAGCAGGTTGTTAAAAACCAGCCACCCCAGACCGGAGCTCAGGGGTTAGGGAATATTGTCCCCCACCCCCTCAGCCCCGATGCGGGACAGTTGGCTGAAAGTAAGGTCAGCATCTACCCTGTGAAATTAGAGGCTGACCAGAGAAAGTTGTGGGAGAGGTTGTGTGAAAAGAGAGGAAACAAGTATTTTGAAGGAAGGAAGAGAGGCTAAGCTGGGGCCGGACGGAGCGCTGGATCCCGTCAGCACGGCGGCCAGGATGGCAAATCGCCGCGCACCTTACGGGGGTTTATGCGAAGAACGGTACGGGCGGTGGGTGTTTGTGGGCCGCGGGATATCGCGGCGCCATCGCGTACCTTCTTACGTGTAGCGAGGTGTAAAGTGGGTCTGTGGTGAGTTTTTCGAGTTGTTTGGTGAGTCTGGTATGAGCGTAAGTGTTGAGAGGAGCTAGTTTGTTGTTGTTGTGTAGTGCATCCATTCTCGAGTACCGCGGCGAACAGCAAGCGTGCTTCAGAGCAGAGTTCTGAATGCGCTGAGCCTTTCGCTTCCAAGTGTCGCTCGCAGCTACGAGCGACAGTGGGGCGTACGTGAGAATGGGACGCACGAGTGCTTTATATAAGTGTAGTTGTAGTTTTTTTCTCGCAGGGTAAAACCTACCCAGCGATGCGTTTGTGCGTGAGGCTCTTGCTTGTATTATGTTTTGGTGTAAATTGAACCTGAGGGATTTTTCGAATGTTACCCCCAGGATTTTGGTGCGCTGTGTGTATGCGAGCCTTGTTGGGTTTTGGTGGATCATGTCTGGTGTGTGCGAGTAGATTTGTAGGTTGTGGATGAAGTGATCTCTAGCGCCGTAGAGTGTCATCCGTGTCTTCTGAGGATTCGTGGCAATCAGCCATACATTCTCGTAATCTGTCTTCTCGTCTAGTATTCTTTGTGCGTGGAGCGCGATTTCTTCAGGGGCACGGCCGCTGACGAGAATGGTCTCGTCGTCGGCGTAGGCGACTATATATGTGTGAACACAGTTTTCTGGTGGGCGTGGGGTGTCATTTGTGAACATAATGTAAAGTGTGGGTGCCAGTACGCTTCCTTGGGGAACGCCTGAGCGTGGTGTGAAGGGTCTTGATAGGATGTTGTTGTATCTGATGTGGCAGCGCCGCCCAGTGAGGTAGTGCGAGAGGAGCCTTCTGGTGCAGAGAGGTAACTCCGTGTTGTTGGCGAGTTTCCAATGGAGTCCCTCGTGCCACAACTTGTCAAAGGCCTTCTCCACGTCCTTACTGACGGAGAGAGTCTTTTGGTGTTTCTGTCGTTTCTTTTGTATTCTGCCGTGAACGATGGTCACGGCCGCCTGAGTGGACCTGCCTCTCCTGAACTCGTATTGATGGGGGAAGAACCAGTCCCTCTCCTCCAGGAACTCCCGTAGACGGCAGTTGACCATACTTTCAAGTATTTTGACTATGTGCTCTAATAGAGCAATAAGCCTCTAATTGTTTGGGTGTTTGGGGTCTTTGTGTTGTTTATGTAAGAGTATGTTGTGAGAGACTTTGAAAATTTTAGGAAAGTGGCCTGAGGCTAGTGAGGCATTGAATAGATGTGTGAGTGTAGGGTATATGTCTGCGGGGAGGTTGTGTATGAGTGTGGCTGGTAGACCGGAGGGGCCGGGGGCTCGTTTTGGTGTCTTTTTTATGTAGTGTTTTGTTTCCTCGACGGTGATTGGAGTGGTCAGTGTGGACGTGTAATCGAGCACCTCCATTCGTATCAGGGGGGCAGTGAGCCCGACACCACTCCTGGATTTCCTGGAAGTGCTCCTGCGCATGTGGTTTTGGTGGGTTGTGCGTGTGTACAGTGTCCCAATGGGACCTGAATGCGTCGAGGATGTCGTTAGTGTCTGTGAGTGTGTGGTTGTTTATTTTGAGTGTAATTGGTTTGGATGGTTCTGTACCCAGCATCCTTTTTTACGTGCCGCCAGAAGTAGGAAGGGTCCATGCAACGGGTGTCGTCCGCAATGCGGACGACCTCACGCCACTGCCGGTTCCTATCTAGCTGCACGCACTGAAGGATGTGGGCACGTAGTTGGTTTATGTTGTGTTGTCGTGGGCTTCTGGTGTAGTGGTTGTTGTACTGTGTGCTAAGTCTCTGTGTGTGTATTGAGAATGTGAAGTGTTTTATGTAGGTGTAGTTTTTATGTGGTGAGTGTAGGTTACGTGCGGTGGTGATGGTGTCTAAAAGTGAATACCAGTGGTGGTTTATTAGTTCTGGATTGGTGTCCTCCAGGTCGAGGTTATGGGGTGTGTTTGTGGATTTGTGACTCCTGAATTCTGCCCAGTTTGTGTTTTTGTAGTCATATAGAGGTGATGTGGGGATGAGTATGGGAGATATGGATATGAGAAGGCATATCGGTTGTCTCTTCTGCAAGGGAGTTTTCAAGGAATGGGAAATGGGGGAGTTGGGGGATGATTAGGGGGAAGGAGTTGAGGCAAGGTCTCCGAGCCCAAACACCCTCTACCCATAGTAAAGCCATAAACCAACGTGCCCACTGTGCCAATCGCCGAGTGGGTGGAGAAGGGCAATATTCGTCCATCTGTCCAGGACGGTCCTAAGCTCACCACACCCTGTCCAACCATAAATACTCATAAACCATAAACCACTCGTTGTGTCTTCAATATCCTAGAATGGGCCAGAGAGGAGGGGTGAGGGGAGGAGAAACCAATACGGGAGGAAATCTAAACTATTCTCTTTTGACTTACATGCGTTCATGCACGCTCACGCAGACACACGTGCAATACTGTGCAATTGGCCCTGCAACCCTAACACGTGCAATGAAGATTAAATACAACAATATTATTATTATATCCTTACACAAATCAATCAATATCCATTCCTTATTTCAGCACCACTCTTCTCAGTCATTCCAAAACATCTTTTTTCAGCTGCACTGTTACCACTACAAGGGACATACGCTACAACCATCCAGAGTTTCACTTTTGCAAATCTCAGCTTAACCCACACAATTTTTTTACTCCTGATTCAAGAGCACTGCCACCCATTTTGTACTCCTACTTTCATGATTCACACTTGATCGCACTCCATTCGTCCCCTCCCACACAGTCTTTTTTTTATTTTCAAGCTCTTCCCACATAGTGCAAGCAGCCGCAATCTCCCTTTTTTTAAATACACTCCTCATCTTACCCTCCTGCCAACTAAGTTCATACATTAACGCGAGTAAATCCACATGACTGTAACAAAACTTTCGGGTACACGGCTTTGCAGGCCGGCGGCCTATATCCAGGCTTAGGTGCCTTTTACGATACGCACTGGAAGAAAGCAAGGTACTATTTCTGTTCTACATAGAGGCGAGTACAGCAGTAAAATTTCTATTTTACGGGCTTATTTCTATCGTTTTACATCGTGAATGACCAAAAATAGAACTTTTCCCCCAAAATGTTAATCTTGAGATTTACACTCGAAATCTTCCTAATTGCACCTTCCGTCGTGCAGACACGTTTGCTTCCCATGAGGGCTGAAAATTGTTATGAATATTATTTTTATTCACAGATGAATGTAAAATAAAAGAAACCATCTATTTCATCGCAAGGTTTGCCGTTTCTGCGGCATTTCCCTTGTCCAAGATTTATATCGTGGCACAATGCTTGGAGACACTGAGGCGGTGGTAGAATTAGCTAGCATCTGCACCCCTTACATTAATGGGCTTCTGGTTAGTATTCACAAACGTCGAGAAATAGTCTCAAAAGGAAGACAAATAGCCTTTTATTCTGCATTAAATTTACGTTGCTGCCAAATTTTATTGATAAAATTAATGATGCTGAAAAAATAGCAGCAAATATATCAAAATAATTGTCAAATACATATATGAGATGGATGCAAACTTCGTGGTAGGCATAAAAATTACCTTGTCTCGAGTATTTATTTCTACTTTGTGTATGATACGTTGAACATTAAGTATATAAATAAATGCAAAAAAGTAAATTACATTAAATAGTTTAATCACCTTTTTTTTACCTTATATAGTTCGATGCGGCACCGTCGACTCCAAAAATTATATTATGCATATTTTCAATTTTTGCCAGCTTTGTAGGAATGGCGTTTGAACTAACTAGTTAGGAAGTATTTCCAGAGCAAATAAACTAAAAGGTCATGGACATTCCAAGTGTCGCTATCAATTCTTAGCTTAACACGAACGTATAAATGATGAAATTTATTGTTTGTGTATTTATGAATATATTATACTAATACGAGTGTATATATATATATATATATATATATATATATATATATATATATATATATATATATATATATATATATATATATATATATATATATATAAATACTTTTATTTTTCCCCCAGGGTTGGCATCAATATTTTATACTAATACGAGTATATATATAAATACTTTTATTTTTCCCCCAGGGTTGTCTGAAGGGTGCCATTATTGGAGAGTGTTCCATTAGGTGCCTGAATATCCTGCTTGTGGTCCCTTACACAGGGGCGTGTATGGTAAGGGAGCACAATAAGGATATTCGGGAGGGCAGTGCAGCAACTTTCTTACCGAACATCTGCGAGATTCCGACCACCACATCAGCTGGAGGCAAGCGAAAGCAGTTGCGTATTCATCCAACAGAAGGAGTAGGAAACGGCATTCATAGCCACGTCAGAATGCATGACCGCCAATATAAGTCGGAACGTGGCCGAGCAAGTAGTCTTGCCCTTTGCTTTGCTTCCATTACCGTAAAATAGATGCAGAACAACAACTTCGCGGCGCTGCCTCCCCCCCCCCCCTCCCATTGGACCTGACCCATCAGGAAATTGACCAATCAGCAACGAGCTCAGATGATTGTCAGAGTAATGTTCAGTCACATGCATATATAAGCCGGCGGTCCCATTCATTTCTCCTACTTCTTAGAAAAGATACAGAATTAAGTATGAGTTGAATTAACCAACCAAATTGCCAAAAGAGAAGGATGGAGATCAAACGGATTATTCCTAAGTTTTCCAAGGATAGATGTGGGAGGCGAAGAAGACGAAGAGGAAATCTACACTTAGAGAAAGAGATTAATACTCGACGACGATTAAGAGCAATTAATTAACCGAAGCAACACCAGAGAATAGCGTATAGTCAAGTATAACTAGGATAGGAATACTATTAAAGGTTTGAACGCCTCATAAATACCAATACTACTTTCTAACTATATCACGCTAGCTATACTACCTAAGCCTGACCTCTGGGCAACTAGCATCACTTTGCAAACTTCTTACATCCTTCAGCCTTCAGCATCTATTCGTTTTTTACTATCATATTCGCACACGGGACTCACAGTGATACGTGGAAGAGGGATCACGATAAACTACAAGGTTATAGTTAAAGACAGGCGACACATCATGGTTCGGATTCCACGTTAAGCTGTAGGTCCCATGATTAACTAAGTCCACTTTTGTCTTCTACTATTTTCTTTGCTGTCCTATCCTAAAACCTTCTTCTTCCTCTCCTTCTCACTCCTAACCGCCGTACTCACAGTGCTTGGAGCCTACTTTGGCTCTAGACAGTGTGGCTATGGGGGTATATAAAGGAGTACCGGGCCTCCCCCCTCCCTCTTTGGCCGCTCCATGAGCGCCAAGGGGAGCGGGGGAGGGTCGGAAGAGCTGTTCTTTGTCTCCCACCTCTCTTTTCATTTCATTTCATTCCATTTCTCCCACTTCTCTTTTCATTTCTTTTCTACATTTCACTCTTGTCATGCTGCTCAGACTTTATTGAATAAACAACGTTAACTCAGAAAAAAGTTTATATCCCATAAAGGAGGTAGAATAAAACGTGGATTTCTTTTTCACTTTTCTCTAAGGGGAATTTAAAAAGAGAAAAATACATTTAGAAAAGGGAATAGGCGACACATGTCTGCCTAAACTTTCTACTACCCCCTTCGAGGGGCAGCAAAGCGGGCGTGAACTGGATTGCCATTCATTTAGTCTCTACTCAACTGTGTCGTTCTCTGTGTTACATATGATTGGGGGCGCCAATGAAAGAAGGTTTGAGAAGTAGCCCACTGTGGAACTTGGCGTCTGAAGCACCCGGATAAGGGGTATGAGTGCACCTTCGTGGGGGCGGGACCCCACTTTTCCACCCTGGAAGCCCAGCCAGGACCATAGAAGGAAGCAACACCCGTCTCTATGTATGGCGGCTGCAGCACTGATACCCAAACCCTCGAGGGGCGGCACTCCCGGTTAGCGATGGTTGATTCCGCGCTAACGAACAAAAAGTCCGCCAGAAAATCACATCTCGTAATGGCCCCCTCGTGATCACCCATCATCATCATCTCCCAATGCGGCAATCTATGTTCACTAACGCTGCGCTGCTACGAGTAGGGGGTTAGTCTCGAGAAATCACAGCCTCAAAGAACAAGACTCAAGATATTCAACCATCGTTTAACCACTTGCAGAAAAAGATAAAAGGCAAAAATCAGAAAGGCCCCGTGGGGCCTCACTGAATTACCCTGCGGGTGATCAACGGGCAGAACAAGCCCAACAAGGATAAGGTATTTTAGCTAATGTTCGGAAAACTCAACATCGCTCTTATAAGGCTTTTAGACGTCCCCTCTAGGTACATCGCGATCTACGAACGGATAAAAGAACTTTGAAGCTTTTACGAAAGAAGAAGCTCTTGAAATCCTAAGAACCATTGCACTACGGCATGCTATCCCTACACAAATACAAGCTCATCGCAGTATAGTTTTCAGAAGACTCGATCCTTGGATCGGCCAACATAATAGAGAGGAAATTAAAGAAGAAAGCAAGCTTAGACAAAAATGGGCTAAAGTCGCAGATGTCATTAAATTAAAAAACAGGCGGGACAACAACGATTACACCCATGTATTTAAGGTTGTCTTCGCAGAAACCTCGATGGCCCAAAAGACGAATTTTCAACACCAAGGTGAGTGGATACCAGATAGAGCGAGAATTCTTTCCACTCCAGTTTTGATTCCGCTGCTGTAAAATGGAGCAGCACGCCGCCAAAGAATGTAAAGAGCCTGGGGAAACGTGCTCCAAGTGCAACGAGAAGGGAAACCACTGGAAGGACTGACGCAAAAACTACGAGAGATGCACCAACTGTGGGCAATGCTACAGATCAATGGCTGTGGCATGCCCGATCAAAAAGTAAATAATAAACAAAAATAAAAACGACAAGAAACAGGAAGAGGTACGCAGATCAAACACTACTTACGCACAGGCAGCTAAAGCCGCATAAAATGAAACCAAAACGAAGCAAACATATTTGAGGGTAAAGAACGAAGAGTCTACACAAATCCTAACGTGCATCATCTATGCTCACGTTAGGGAACTAACCCGACTTGGTTGCTTCGCACAAAAACTCAACCAGATACTGGTCAAAATCGGAATGAGCCAAATGTGGTTCCCGTACGACATTCGATCAGGAGGCGTCCTCCAGCTGCAAATGGTTCATAATAATGCAAATGAGATGGACCTCAACAAGGAAGAAATAGAGAACGAAACCCAGGAACCTAAGTTGCTGAGGCAAAACTCACACAATCTCAACCCCTCAAAAAAATTTACGAAGAGAAGCGAAACGGTGGAACCGGTATCAACGGAATCCACTGACTCCCCGGACTCTTCCGACTCAGAGTGCCCCTAAAAACAAGAAAACCAAAAAAGAGAAGAAAACAAAAAAAAACGTTCGACGTGGATAGGATTAATCTCGCCGTTTATGCCTCAGAGAAATTATCCTTCCCTGAAAATATGGATGAAACAAAAATTCTAAACAGAGTAAATAAGAAAATATACAAATCGGAGTACGATGCATCGATCGAGATTAAAGTGGTTGAGGAGGCCCTACTATCCCATAATGTTACTCTGTACGAGAACTCTTATGAGCAGGTATCCAAAACAGAATTTAAAAAGAAGAGTAACGGAAGAAAAAGAAACATCACCCAGAAACACCAGTAGAGAAAGACCAGCATCGAGAACGTGAACAATAGATTAAGGATTCTGACACTCAACGTTAATGGATGAGAGGGAAAAGCAAGGCATATGGAAACATATTCTGTGTGCACGACCCCGACATAATACTAATAACGAAGCACAGAATTGACAGCCTACCTTTTTGCCTCGTACTTTTATCAGCATTAGTTAGTGAGAGCCTCCTTTAATGTGTTTTTTACGAGGCTTCTGAAGACTAAATGAATGAAAATTAGTTATTTTATTTTTTTATGTAATTATAGGTTAGGAAAGGCAATTGATACTGGCCATATACTCCACTCAGGGGCCGAGACCGCCCCGCCAGACCATTACCTACCTCGGTATGGCAGCACTTCCTGCTAAATAGGCCTTATAGAACTCAAACAAATTATAGGTAGCAGGAGTATTAGAATATATATATATATATATATATATATATATATATATATGGTGTAGTATATGTTGGCATCCTTCTCTCTCGGAAGACAATGAGGATTGCGCCATGGAAGTGTAGGTAGATCCTGGGTTGCTCAGACGTCAAGCTGTACCTCTCGGCTTCGCTAGTGTCCCCCAAAGGAATGCAGAGCAGTACGTTAGGCACCAGATTGGCTGCAGGAGATGCCGGAGTCAGTGAGCACAGCACACTGGTCCACCTTTGGGGCTCCACTCCTGATTTGGATGGTTTACTACCCTACACTTCGCCGTTGGATCAGTCGATGATCTCCTCCGTCCGGCTAGCCGTTGGCTGCTAGAACCAGCGAACCAACCCCTGCGCCTAGCTTGATGGTGTAGTGTAAACACCATCCCTCGCGTGGTTTAGCCCGCCGGCTGATGCGGTATATATATATATATATATATATATATATATATATATATATATATATATATATATATATATATATATAGTCATATGAGTTGCTGCTGACCAGTCTAATCTTCAATTTCACGATGAAGGTAAGGACACATAGGAGGCTGAGGTACATTTATTTATGGAACTACGTTTAGGGCGTATCACCCATCTTCAGGTTCTAAAACATAAATTAATCTAATACAGTTAAAGCATATTACAAATATTAAAAATAATTAGGTTATGACTATGTTGGTAAATCAAAAATTAGAAAATAACTCAGGAATTTAAAAGCCAAGAGAATCAAATTATCAATCTAATATAACACTATTGAAACGAAAAAAACCCACAAAAAACAAAAGTAAATAATTACAGTATAATATTGCTTACTGATAATTCAGGAATTTAAAAGGCAATACACCATAAAAAAAACAGCTATTCCTTTCTTAATGAATTATTGTCACACAATTTTGCACCCTCAAAAGTCCTAGTCAGTTACGATGTATCATCACTATTTACAAATGTTCCTGTTAATGAAACAATTGATATTATTTTAAATCTAATTTTTAACAAAACAGGCACCTTTCACAATTTCTCTCGTAAAAAGTTCAAGACTATTTTAGAAATGATTTTTAATGAGAATTATTTTTTATTTAATAACAAGGTTTACCAACAGATAGATGGAGTAGGAATGGGATTACCAATTGCTCCAATAGCAGCTAATATTTTCAGGATTCATCTGAAAATAACTTTATGAAACATTGCCCTTTAGATTTCAAACTCATATTTTATCGTAGGTATGTTGACGACTCCTTTGCTATTTTTGATAATATAGAACATGCCCACCATTTTTTTAATTTTATAAACTCTTATCATCCCAACATTAAATATACCATTGAATTAGAGAGTAACTATCAACTTCCTTTTCTAGACGTCATTATAGAAAAAACCGACGAACTAACTACCTCAATATACAGAAAGCCTACCTTTAGTGGCCTAGGAATCAATTTTTTCAGCCATTGTGACTTGTCACACAAACTCAGTGCAATTAAATCTCTAATATATGATGGTTACCATCTCTCCTCCAATTATTCCCTAATGCACAATGAATTCCAGACTCTAAAGTCTTATTTTAAAAATAATTGTTACCCCCCACCTTTGGTTGACAAACTAATCAATAATTTTCTTACCAAAATTTACTCTCCATCCTTTCTCTCATATAATGTTCACAAAAAGGAAAAATTTTTCGTAGTACCAGAAATGGGACCTTACAATAAATTATTCACTGGAACAAATTACTCAAAAAATATTTCTTTCATAACAACTTCAAAATCACTTTTGTTAACCCACTTTCCATAGGAAGTTTCTTCTCGTCAAAAGACAAACTTCCTCTAGAAATGAGCAGCCGTGTTGTTTATGCTTTTACTTGTCCTTGTTGTTTGCAAGGAACCTATATTGGTAATACGGTTCGCTCTTTGAAAGAGAGGTTTTGTTCTCACATGGGAATAAGCCATCGCACTGGGAAAATATTGTCTAAGAAAGAAGCTTCTGTAATTAGAAATCATAGTATACAATGCAAGACAGAATGTTCCATAGATAACTTCAAAATAATTGGTCATAATAGCAATGAATATAGTCTAAGAATTTTGGAATCCCCACTAATACGTACAAAATCTCCTACACTCAACATAGATAATACCGCTGTTCCTCTTCTTATTTCTTAATTTTAATTACCTCATTCAACAGCCAACCAACCTTCTCTTATTAAACAACCAACCAATCAAACTCCTATCCTTCTTTAAGCCACATGTTTTATAATTTTTTCACTTTGTGATTTCTCCTGAACTTCATCGGTAAGCAATATTATACTGTAATTTTTTACTTTTGTGTTTTTGCTTCTTTTTTTCGTGTCAATAGTGATTACATTAGATTAATAATTTAATTCTCTTGCCTTTTAAATTCCTGAATTATCAGTAAGCAATATTATACTGTAATTATTTACTTTTGTTTTTTGTGTTTTTTTTTCGTTTCAATAGTGTTATATTAGATTGATAATTTGATTCTCTTGACTTTTAAATTCCTGAGTTATTTTCTAATTTTTGATTTACCTACATAGTCATAACCTAATTATTTTTAATATTTTTAATATTCCTTAACTGTATTAGATTAATTTATGTTTTAGAACTTGAAGATGGGTGATACGCTCGAAACGTAGTTCCATAAATAAATCACATGTACCTCAGCCTCCTATGTGTCCTTACCTTCATCGTGAAATTATATATATATATATATGGGGGCATGGAGGGGGGAGAGAGGGAGGATACGAAGGTCAACTCAAACGACAAATTTCTTTCGTTCCCACGATTGTCTGGCGGCATGTGAATATGTACGTTCCATACCCGTACACATATATATATATATATATATATATATATATATATATATATATATATATATATATATATATGGTGTAAGCAGAGTACTTTTATCAAATAACAAAGTTTGTGCGGTTATAGACAATGTAGAGGTAGCCTAACTCAGAAAATTGCATAAACCTTTTTCTTTATACTAATACTTATGAAAAGTCCCATGATGCCACGTGGAATCACGTAAGTTAGAAAAAATATTGCACATACAAATTATGTGCTGAAGTTATAACTAACATTCTAATTTCATCTATAAACTTTCTTCTATGTAATAAAATAGAAATGGAAGTGAAAATCTATGCTTACCTTATCGTATCCATTAGTCAAATATCTGCCTATAGTGCACCGATCCCAATGGCATTGGCGGTCACAACTACTTCCTATCCCTAGCTGACACCTCGTCAGAGCAAACAAATCAAAACATGGCAAATATCCAAGTTAGTAACCCATGAAAACATTTTGATGCCAAACGAACTCATTGGACACTTTATAAGTAAAATTATGAAAATAACTATTGATGATGCCATATTGAATCATTGGGAGTGAAAGGGTTAAGAATGAAATAAAAAATAAATAAAAAAGGCAAAATAACCACAAATAGAAAGAAAAATAAAAATAAAATAATAATAGACGAAAATAAAAACAAAAGAGGCAAAACGCCCACAAAATAAAATTAGCCTAATTAAAGTTACCCAAAAATAAACTTGAAAAGCTAGAAAGCTACGATGGAGGAATAAATAAAATAAATAAATATATATATATATATATATAAAAGGAAGATTCTGACTGGGTTTGCCTGTAAAAAATGCCAACAGTGGGAATACTGGAGGCAAAAAAGACAACGAAAGAAGATGAATAATATGGAAGTAAAACAAAGGCGATGCCCTCGCAACCAAGGCAACTAAAACTAAAACTTCTTTAGCCCTATCACACCTACCACATATTTCGCCACCTAGCACATCAAAATCAAAATTAAAAAAAATTTCCTGTCATACTACCGGACGAGCTAATTTTGACGTTTTGAGTGAGTGGACCTAGCAAGAACACCGGATCTTCGGTGAAGGGAAGGATCTGTTGACGCTCGCACAAAACACTTTTTCTGCTCGTTGATTGGAATTTCTTTCCACAAGGAGAAGGAAGAAGCCAGCAAGGAAGGAATACCGCTATCCGAAAGAGCCCTATGAGGTCGCCCCCCCCCCGGAAAGGAAGCGTGTCCACCTCCACCTCATCAACAAGGGGGAGGGAAAATCGAACAAACATACTGGGATAGAGGTGAACTATGGACTTCTAATCATCCTACTAGTCAGGCTGATGGACGCCCCTAACGGTTATACCGCAATTTGCTACTCCGCAGAGGATCTCGAACGGCTTCTCTCCGAAGAGGCAAGGAAGACCCTCCTAAAAATTGGCCTGGACGCGAATATACCCCAAGAAATCCTCGTACGCTGTACCCTAATCCTCCGCTGACTCGACCCTTACTTCACCGACCATTCCTGTTAAGAGATTGCAGAAGAGCTGTGAGACAGAAAAAGTGGGCGAGGATATCGAAAATTGAAAAATTCGACAAAGGAAACAACATAGGTAAGCTAGTTTTCGAAAACATTGAAACTGCACAAAGGGCCAAGAATGAGGGCCTCATAGGCGTTTACCTTCTCGTGGCCCCGGAGCAGATTGAAGCAGAGGAGTTCATTCAACTCAAATGCTGCTTCAAATACCATGCCGTGGAAAAACACACACCAAGGGAGTGCAAGGCGGCATACATCTCTTGATCCAACTGTCCAAAGTCTGGACACGACTAGAGACAGTGCACTTCGGAAAACCCCCGGTGCATCAACTGAGTACGAGACCATAGGGCCTTGGCCATGAGGTTTCCTTTCCGTAAGGAAGTGCTCAAGGTAAAAAGGGAACATAAAGAACAGGCAAAGGCGATGTCATACCTCAAAGCAGCGGCGGCACCGAAGAACTTCGTAGCCACGCCTTCGAATCTGGTGATGCCAAGTGAGGGCAGTGATATAATGGCCATGGTCATTTTTGCCCACTTGGCAAACCTGGCAAAGCCTGGTACTTTTGAAGAGGAGCTAAATCGCCTCCTTCAGAAGAATGGGTTGAAGAAAAGGCTCTGGTTTCTACCTAATCCCGCCTCGCAAGAAGTACTCAAGATCCAGTTTGCCGACGTGCCCCAGGAGCAAGAAAAAGAATCTACACTATCCGAAAAAGAAGAAGCAGCTGGAGAAGAAGAGAATACTAAAAGCGAAAGTACCAGGAAAAGCCCGAAAAAGAAAAAAAAGGCAGGAAACAAGAAGAAGAAAATCGAAGAACAAGAAGAGAACGATCAAGACTTCCCAATAACAGAGGATGAAGAGGAAGACGAAGAGGAAGCTTCAATATACCAGGGAGTCCTCCCTCACAGAGAAAAGGGAAATCCTGGAAGAAGGCTTCTTCTTCGACGGAGAGGACGTGACACTCAAGATCTTCGGATCTACAATGTGCATTCCCCTTAAAGCAAACTCGCTGCTTCTGTTCGAGGCCATTCTGAAGGGAAGTACAAGTGGATATTCGAGGGCCAGTACTAGCCATCAGAAATCAGAATCCTGCTGGCGGAGGGCGCATTCTAAATACCAGAGTCATGTGTCCATACCTTCAACATGTTAGTGTTTAAACTGATAAAAAGCGGACAAAAAAAACTCCGGAATAGAAAAATAAAAGTGAACTGTGACTCAAATATTAATAAGTGTCTTAAAAGTAATAAGAATAAATCAGATCAAAGTAATAATAATAAAATCAAGTAAAGTGTTTCTAATTATAAAAGTGATAGATAAATAAAAGTGACCAACAAATAATAGTGCTAACTAGTTAAAGTAATAATAACTAAACATAGTGACCAAGTATTAAATTTTATATATATATATATATATATATATATATATATATATATATATATATATATATATATATATATATATATATAATTTGAAGGATGAACGAAAGGACGCATAAAGGGAAATTAACATTAAATACATTCCATAAATTCGTCATTTTGATTATCTGTTTGGTTCTTAACTTAAATTATTTTCCACAAATTGTATTTCCAGTACCCGAAGATGGGTCAAAAGTTCACCCGAAACGTTGTAATAAGAAAATGAAAGGAATTTCCTTTTATCTTTTATGCGTCCTTTTGTTCATCCTTCAAATTAAATTGAAGCTCCATAGGAGAAGCCCTAACCAATATATATATATATATATATATATATATATATATATATATATATATATATATATATATATATATATATATATATATATATATATATTGTGTTTAATCAATAGGGACTCAATTATGAGAAGGTCAGATTTAGATTTTGATCAAGGGAGTATTTTAAATTCATTATACATAATATATAGGAATTTTACATGAATTGGAGTAAGATCGGTTAACAGAATTTTCTTTTACAGACAGATCAATTTCTGTTCGCATCGATGCGAACCTTGAGGAGGCGTTCCAATGTACATCCAATGTACGTTCCCAAGGAACATTTGAGACAAGTATATTTATATACTACCCTGGAAGGCATGATGTCAGGAGTGGGATCTTTAACAGTGAGCAAGGAGGCAACTTTTAACGGGTTAACAAAGATCAGCGTTAAATTAAAATGTGGAGAGGATCTTTTCAAAATATTCAATAATTATTTCCTAAAAGCACTAATTTGATATCTCAGAAAGGGAAAGGAGATATACACTTTCTTGACGGCGGCCTTGACATCTAATTTTCCGATGATATCAGCCAGCTGATAATTTGTCTTGAAAGGAACGGAGTGATGGAGGTTAGGATGATGGCAGAAGATATAAGAAGGATAACCGAATACGAAGAAAATCAAAAATAAAAACTGATCCGGATAAATTTACAATTGTATCTGTTTGCAGGAAACTTATTTGATACATATACGTAGAAGAAGAAAGGTAAAGGTATGGTACAAAGTGCAGGGTGCTGGGATTAACCATTATAATGTGAGATTGCAAAAGGCACGTTGCAGGGCGAGTAAATAGAGGGAAGAGCGGACTAGGACTATTATACAAACCTGAAAATCCTTAAGTTGAAAAGTAAGAGCAAGATCTACCATGCAGTTATCCAATCCACATTAATATATTGCCCTATAGCTACATATGTACATTCAGTATCTCAAGAATGTAAGCTAAGTAAACTTCAGAGGATCCAAAACAAAGCAGTGTACACCATTATAAATACAAGATTAATTGAACTAAAATGTATAGGAAAACAATACAGGGAGGCAAAAATAAATCCACTTGAGCCAATAATAGCAAAGAGAGCAAGGAAAGTCCTTGAAATGAAACAAAATGAAATAGAGATAGATTTGACCAATCAGATAGCTAAAATGGAATGGTGAGAGAATGCATTGCTTATTCCCAATCCAAGCACATCGAGACGAGCGGAACGAGAAAAATAAAGAGAAAAGGAAATCTATATGCGAAGAAGGAGGTGATGATCCAAACTTGGACATACCCGATCACGATAAGCTATCGATACGCAAACTTACCACCGATCTCGAATACATGAATTATTTAGCGAAACATTATACCATAATTGGATAAAATTGTAACAGATTAGTGAACCCAATTAGAGATAAAGGATAACTATTCAGAGAAATATAGAGTAGGGAAAAGAAGGAAAAGTGAAACAGATATAAAGCTATACCAGCATTAATAAATCAATTACTAATAACGGGTTAATGCCTACAACACATAACGACTAACAGGATACTAATAAATACATCATTTTTACAGTATAGTGTGACTTCTCAAACGGAACACTCGATAGATCTGTTGTTTGTCTCTCACTTTCTTTTTCATTTCATATCATTTCACTATTCTTCAATTATGATGTACACTCCGCAGATTACGGACCTCCCACTATAAAGATGGTGACATAAGAAAAGCTCAGCAACTTCACGATTAGTCTCTAGAAAAAGATTTAATAATAATAATAAAAATAATAAAAACTTTGCGAAAGAGAGCTTAATTTAGGCACGCCTATTTACGACCTTTCGCTATAATTATATGGGGTGTAGAGTGAATAAAGGGATGGGATTAGATACACACCTTGGGGGAGTCGGGTAGCTTGAACTTTTTACCTTGTCGGTTGCTTATTTATATACATGTGTAGCTTTCCATAAAATAATCGCATAATATTCTTCATATCTTGTTGTCTATTATTAGTTTCAGTATTTTATATTACATACACCTCTGATTATCTTTGTGGAAAGCCTTGGACACGTCTCGACAGACGACGTCCCAGCTCATCGTTTCCCTTTTGTTTTCGCTATCTTCTCCATGATGTCGCTTAATGCCATTTCGGTGCCTCTGTTTCTTTTCTGAAACCAAATTAGCAGTTATTTTGTAAATCGTTCTCTTCAAGATACTTCTTTAGTCTGTGTTTGGGTATTTTTTCAAGTACCTTCGTAATAAAGTTAAACAGCGAGAAAGGGAGATATTTTCCCATTTGATATGGCAATTCACCCGCTTCGTTGATGAAAATCATCTTTGCTAGTTTTAGTTCATCGGTAAGTAGCCTGTATTTAACACATATTGAATATATTTCTTATCCCTCTAGGGTGTTATGGGAGAATTCTATATACTCGTAGTTCCTTCTAAAGAGAACAGATCTTGTCGTGGATCTTTGTCGGGGGTTCTTGATGATTTCTTTTATTTCTCTGATTGTATGGTTGTGTACATTACACCGATGGTGTCCTTTCTTCCCTGACAAAGTAGAATGTGTATGTTTTTAGTCAGGGGTGACTCTATATCTCACTATGTCGGTTGGTCGGTCGGTTCCCGTTTTACGTTTTGGGGTGTTTTTTTATATAACGTAACTGTTCGGCTGATTCTTTCTAAAGGAATTTTAAAGCTTTATGTTGTTTTACATTCTCTTTCGAATAATATAATTCTCAAGGTCCTTCCTAAGTTAGTCCAAGAATTATTGAAAGTTTTGTAGGTTGTAAGGTCATAAATCAGAATAAGGGAGACCGTGCGACTTTTTGGTCAGCATACCTTGTTCTAATATCTCCGTTGAATTCATCTATAAT
Source organism: Ceratothoa steindachneri (assembly GCA_963969495.1). Taxonomy (NCBI): domain Eukaryota; kingdom Metazoa; phylum Arthropoda; class Malacostraca; order Isopoda; family Cymothoidae; genus Ceratothoa; species Ceratothoa steindachneri. The sequence goes on from OZ018319.1 coordinate 105,147,350, forward strand.
CGTTTTCCAATTTCTATGCCTAAGTTTCGTTCTCTTCTTTATTTATGTTAAGGAAATTTTTCAAATGGTTGTTTTTTAATCAAATCTCTCTTTTTGCCTCTTCTTCTATAATATTACCTCTTACATCTTTATTTTTTATCCTATACTTTCCGGGCTTGGGTTTTAATTTGTTCACGTATTTACAAAATTCCTTAGTGGATGTTTTTTCATTTATTTTCCTCATGTGTTGATCCCACGTCTCTCTTTGTTTCTCTCAGATTGACGTGACAAATTCCTTCTTCATTCTCCTGAGTGCAATGAATGTATCACTCGTTGGTCCCAATCTTCTTATATCTTCTGACGCCTTACTTATCTCTTCACTCTTCTCAACCATTTCTTGGGACCATCTAAATTGCTGCATAGTCTTGAACGAATTTTTATGGATAGTTCCATCATCATTTTTTTTATCTCAGTTCATCATCGATCTTTTCTAAATACACCTCACTGAGAGGGTTCAGTATATACGTCAAATATTTTTCTTTGTATTTCCTTCAATACTCTATGTGATAGGATTCCCATTTCCATCTCTGTCTATCCTGCATCTATCTTGCCTGGATTTCGGCGTGCGCAATCTTCTTGGTGGCCTACTTAAATAGACATAGCCCTAACAGCAGTCAATAGTTGGATTAGGGTTCATAGCTGATAACCAGCCTCCCTTTTATGCCACCGTAATTGGGTCTCCTGCAGGGGTTCACTACACTCTTATACTAATTAAAATACCTAACTTTACTTTCTCGCTCACCATGGAATGGATAGAATAAGGAAAAGCAGCGCAGTGGGAAGCTACCTAGTCAACGGGAACAGGAGAAATCTCCAGTTACCACAATGAGTGCATATATTTCTTTCGTTTTCTTTTTTGTTAAATTGCCAAACATATCCGCCTTTACCTGAGATAGTCCATACCAGATTGAATTGAGCGATCAAGCATTCATTTTGAGTCTGTCAAAACGAAGAATAAATAGGGATAGTTCGTCTTTATTATATTCTATGATTATAGCCTCTGTGATTGTTAAGCGAAGAGGTTGTCTCTTTTATTATTTTACTATTTTAAACCAGGATGTCACTGGTGAGAGAAGTTAAATTTGTTGTTTTAAAGTGGGCTTTCGGCACGTCACTTTATTGGTTGTTGTCATGCTGACATATTTAGAGATATTGTAAAGCGTGTACTCTTTATGGAAGAATTCAAACTCGTAGGGTACGCTGGATGCTATCAGTTTGTTATCTATCCTTGAGTTGTTGTAGAGTTTGTGTAGCCTCAGTAAGCCTCTTAAAGAGTGGTGTGATTACCAAGGGTAATTTGTCACCGAGTTTTGGTACCACTCTTGGGGTAGCCAAATGGCTTTCTGGATTCGGCTTGGAGGCTACCGGTTTGCTTCTACAGTGAATGCGTGGTATTAACTAGGCACTGACTAGAAAAGAGTAGAAAGCTCTCTCCTTGCTTGATTGTAGGCTGGATATAGGTGATTAGATATTTTCTCAAAGGTTAAATGAATCTTAGAGCTGGATTCATTATTCTTTATTCAGAGGGAATTGGTAGTTCTTCAGATGTCTCGTCTTGATCAGAAAATCACCCGGTTTAAGGCCTTCAAGCAGCTATTTTACATACACGGCCCGCATACATGCGGTATTTTAACATATGCAATTAGAATTAATTTTTACATATTTAATTAGTTCCCATAATATGAAACTTATTATCTTTACTTACATTTACTCATTTTACAAATTCTTACACTACTATAAAGTTCCACAATTGCTATTCAATACCATGCAAGCAACTAATAAGACATTTTCCTTTAATATTATGACGAAAAAGTAAATTACTATTTTGGGGCTTCAAATAAAGAAACCGAACTCATCTCAGACCGCTCAATATATCCATTATGAATTGCAAATAACGATGCATTTCCTCAGTTTACTTAATTTAATTAATTTACCATAATTATATATGTCGAGGTTTAGTGAGTGGGTAATCCCAGTCCCACTTCCTGGACATATATTTTATTACCGCACCGAGGTGAAGCGGAGGTGAAGCGTATTCAATACACCTACCTTAGCCACTTCCGGTGAATAAAAATAACCCCGGTGCGTACCCTTTTGATCAAAACTAAAGTGATGATCCCCTGAGTGTGTTCTCTACCTAGTAAAAGCCAACCATGGGTGGGTCGGTGGAATATTGAGATTTAAGCCGAGTGGATTGATTAATAATTGCTAAAGGATCGTCCAAATTAGTTAAACACACATATACGGAAAATAATCTTTAATGTACAGGAATTTGAAATAAGTAAAAGCGTATATAAATATAAATAGGATTAATCTTGCACTGAATAAATAAGTCTACAAAATGTCGTGGGGATTACTTGCAAATTACTCACTAGGGTGCTCGCGTCTTAATGGCACCCACCAGAACGAATGGAATATTATTATTGAGTTAAACACTGAATTAAGTAAGCACTTCTAATATTCGAGGTTACGGGCTCGGGATAAAAATTCTAGTTCACAAATATACTGGTGAAGTTAGGGGAGGGGATAATTCAATTAACGATACCTTTGGGTTCGTAAGTATTTTTGTAGGGGGCGGTGAAGATCTTCTTCTGGTGACCATGATCACACCTAGTCCGGCCGTCAAGGTTACCGAATGAGAGGGTAATCCTAGACCGGTGATATGCTGATCCTTTGCCTGATCACGAAGGTGAGCCACACGGTGACACAAATCGGACTTCTCCCTTGAAGTACCTGTCCGATTATTCGGCTCCTGGAGTTGGTAGCCAAAACTGATTACCTAGCTACGTCTAGGGTAATCCGCAGAGGGAGGTCCTGTGTAACCTCAGACTCTGAAGGGAGGAAAGGGGGGCTGCGAGAAGTTTGGCACCTACAAGTACCGGGACGGCAACAAACAATTCCCCGAGAAGTTCCTTCCTTGCAGCGGGCGAACGGTTTCTTATGTGAATCGAGTTTCAGACAAACTCGATGTAAGTCCAAGGGCTTCTGCCTGATTCCAGGGAAAAGTCTTCCTTTTATTTCTCTCACGAGCAGAATCGAGAGAGAGAATCGAATTCTCGTAAAATCCGTATCGTCGTGCGAAAGACCTTTTTCATCTTTGGGCTGACGATATGTCATTCACGGCTTCGAGACATCTCGGAGTTTACGGCGGTGCGAAAAAGGTCGACGGAGAATTCGAGGCGAGGGGTACGTTTAGGGATACGAGAAGGCGCGTAGCTTTGTTTCGGAGTGTTTCTGCGTACACTTATGTACGCGGTATTTAGACTTCTACATATATATTCATCCAATCTTACAATTGTTGGATAATTAATAATATGCAATTTAATAAGATTCTGTAGATTCCTTTAACATATTCCTTATAGAGAGGTTGGCTAAATATAGAGCGTTTTTCTAATATTAAAATAAATGTTTGGGAGATTAATCTATAGTAAAATTGTTTTTATTTTAATCAAAGAGATCTTATCTTTCATACACAAAACAAATCCATTATATTAATTGTTTTCTAAAGATACCTTTTATGATTGCCAAATGTCACCATTTCTCTTATATTTAAACGCTGCAAAACAAATATCCTTTTTTATAGTCAATTAAACTCGACTTGTATTAAATATATAGAAGATTTAAGATTGTAATTACTATCTATAAACTTTTACATTAATTTTAGATTTACTAAAACAAAATTATTAAATTCCAGTCTTACATTTCTTTTTTTAAGTCCGTTTAAAGTTTCTTCAAATAACGGAAAGAAAAATTTAGTTAGTTACTCGTACAAATGAAAATTTATTAAGGAAAATGAGAGACATTTGAAGTATTGTAGTGCCACATTGCAAGGTGAAATAGGATTGACAATGAAACCTCACAAATGAGTGTCATATAAATCCCATGAAGGCTTGGAATTGTCACGCACATAATAATACACATGCAAGTAATCTAAAATATATAATCTTGTTATTTAAATAATGATATATATAACATTTTGTCAGAGAAATAATAATATACATCATCTGATCATGTAAACAATAATATATACTGTTTTTATAAAGGGATACAGGAAAAACAAATTTTCACACGCATATACATCTACACACCTCTCGCGATCAACAAGGATCTGGGAAACGCCACAGCTGAACCAACAAACATCAAAACAAGTCTAGTCATTGACAACGAGCTGAAAACAGGAAAGATACGGACCTTATTTACTGTCAGAGGGCTGCAAAACGCAAAATTACATCCTCGAAATTTGAGATAAAGAATTTCTCTATCCCGTGCACACACAAATAAATATCCAGTACAATAGGCTTCGCTCAAACCGTGTGATTGGTTAACAGCGGGCCACGCCCACGGGTTTTCGATACATTATATACAGCTCTGGGCAGAGCCTAGAAGGGATAGTCAAGTGAGTCAGAAGTCAAGAGTCAAGAGATTCAAAACTAGTCAGTCAGTCAGGTAGTCAGAAGGATAGTCAGAAATAGACTTATACATTAGAAAGCGCTGCCTCAAATACCCAACACAAGTTCAATCAAATTCTTTCTGCCTAAACCCACCGAGTCCTCCGCCCAATAAAAAGTCCTGTCAATCCGCCTTCCAAGATTCTTTTTCCAGAGAGTAATCCAACCGGTCCTCTTACCCAACCTACTTCAGTAAAACTAAGCAAGAGGATAATCTCCCCGTTAACCAAATACTCCAATAGCGCTACGTCGAAGTTAAGCAATATTGGGAAAGGTTAGGTCTTGGATGAAAACGGGCCGAGTCAACCTCTATCGGTAAACTGGTAACCAATAACTTATAGACCAACTGCCAGCCTATAGAGCCAGCGACCTCTAACGTGCTATAAACTTTAGGCGAGATTTTATTATTCCCTAAACTTGTGCACGAGCTCTCCTCAATTCTGTGAGCGCTTGTTTTAGACTTTCTAGTTTAGTATACTTAACTTGCATGTGTTGCCCGTTTGCCCAGGTCCCGCAGCTTTAGGGACAGCATAAATCTTGTCTTTTGACCAAACGTCCTTTCGGACATTTAAAAACGAGAAGTAATAATACTTTAAGGGAACAATGAAATTTCAGATTCCCTTTAGTCAAATGTTTATCGTTAAAATTGTGAACCAGGGCCGGTTTAAGGAGCTGCGGGGCCCGTAGCACAAAGAATAGCGGAGGCTTCCACCCTTATATATATATATATATATATATATATATATATATATATATCTCAAAGTAGCGTGAGAGAATGATGAAATGAATCCATTAAACAACATTGAAAGAGAAAACGGGATAATTTTTCTTTGCAGTAATATTTTTATTACCTTTTTTCGAAAAAATCCGTGCAGGGAAGAGATTCGAACCAGGGACACTGAGGCAGCGAGCACCGCTTTGATCACAGTTAAAAGTATGCCGTTAGTACACAATGCTTCTATGGTTGTCTGCGTAGTACTAACGGCATACTTTTAACTGTGATCAAAGCAGTGCTCGCTGCCTCAGTGTCCCTGGTTTGAATCTCTTCTCTGCACAGATTTTGTGTCCCTGGTTCGAATCTCTTTCCTGCACGGATTTTTTCGAAAAAAAGGTAATAGAAATATTACTGCAGGGAAAATTATTCCTTTTTCTCTTTCAATGTGGTTTAATGGATTCATCTATATATATATATATATATATATATATATATTATCTCACCCCCACCCGCCATTTTCTTTTGCAGAGACGGAAAAAATTATCTGAGGAATTTCAAAGAATTTTTTATATTATGGCTGGGAGGACTGAAAAAAGAGGGTTAAATTTTGTACACTTTTTATTCCTTTTCAAAGAACAACACCGTGCATACAAGTAGCTTACTTAGGCAGTAGACTATTTATGCTGCCTTGGAGAATCTTAGAACCATTTGCTCAACTGAGTGCACACCAACTTTAGTTACGTGGCTCATATGAAGCACTTACGAAACTTGGCAACATATTTTTTTTTTTTTTAAGAGCTCATCTGGCGACTGACTACTTTGGCATTAGTCGCCGTATTCAACATTGCGTAAAATTAGGTATTTTTGAAAGAGGATGCTAAAAAAACAAATAAAGAAAAATTAATAAAATAAAACAGAGAAAAAGGTAATAAGCAGGGAAGCAAGCTCAGGCGTCCGGGGGAAGGTCCGCCTCCCCCGGCGCAGGAATATGTGACCTACTAAAATAATAAAAAAACACAACAAAATAAACAACTATTTAAATAAAGGGGAGAAGGCCGGCCTCCTCCAAAAAGTCAAAAGTCCACAGGTCGGTGTGCACGAACCCGTCCAGAGTACAAGGGACAGGCGGTAGTGACCCCAACCATCCCGGTACCGGGACAGGTTACGTGCGCGGAGATCACCTAGACACAAGGCACAGGCTGTAGCGACCCCACCCATCCCAGTACCGGGACAGGTAACGTGCGCGGAGATCGCCTAGACTGGGACATTCAACAAGAATGTGCCGAACAGTCTGGGGGACAACGCAATCTTCACAGTAGGGCGCAGGCGAGCGCTCCATCAAATGGCGGTGCGTCCAACAAAAAAAAATTGCAGATTACACATGGGGAACATTGTATTTGGTGAATTGACAAAAGGACATTTTCCTACCTAATTCGAACATACTGAATTCAAATCTGAAATCAGATTCTCTCTAAATGCTATAGACTTTTCGTAATATCAATAATTAATATTATACAATAATTTTCATTTTATCACGCCTATCATCATGCCCTCAAGTAATTTTGAATCATCCTTTTGCGTTATTTTTAGTAAAGCAGGTTTGTTTGCACAAACATTTTATTGCATATGAGAAGAAACTTGAATTACACATTAGGATTACAAATACTGTAATCAAATAGATGCTAATTTATTAATGACCGTACATCAGGCTGGAGGACCTCTTCTTGATTTCAATCGGGCAAAAATTTGTGTTTGTAACTCTCTCTTGTGTCTTCTCTGGCTGATCTCTTCTAATCGTCCAGCAGTAGTCCGCCATCATGCGACCATGGTAGCGCTCTTCCATCGTCATCAAATCCTGATGGAAACGTTCCCTTTGTTCATCGCTCACGGCTCCCAGATTCTCTGGGAATCGGTCGAGGTGACTATTTAGGAAATGCAGCTTCACACTCATGTTGCATCCCAGATCACGATATGCTAAAAGCATATTAGTAACCATATTCTCATAGTTATGTGCTCTTTTGTTTCCCAAGAAGTTACTAAGAAGGGCAGAAAATGAGAGCCAGGCTGCCTTCTCTTTTTCATTCATGGTTTTCACGAATCTAGAATCACTCAGAAGTTTTCGGATTTGGGGACCATCAAATACTCCTGCTTTTATTTTTTCGTATGACAAAGCAGGAAACGCCGATACTATGTACTAAAACAATCATTGTCAGTGCTTAACACCTTGACATACTGCTTCATCAACCTCAGTTTGATATCAAGTGGAGGGAAAACGATTTTCTCTCCACTTATGATTGGCTGATTAACAATGTTTGGCATTCCTGCTTCCAAAGTTTCCCGAACTGGCCAATCTTTTTGGGACCAGTTTTTTTTCACGAGCTCGACTGTCCCACATACAGATATAGCATGGAAACTTTATATATCCCTTCTGCTGGCTAAGAAGGAAGTTGACCATCTTAAGGTCTACACATATGATCCAATTGTGTTCATGGTACTTAAGTAAATCCATGACCATTCTCATGTCATCGTGAGTTTCTCACAAATGGACAGAGTGAACGAGAGCAACTGCACCAAAGTCATTGCCATTATGCAAAAGGACACACTTGAGGCTACGCTTTCAGCTATCCAAAAACAGTCTCCACTCAGCAGGGATATAGGTGCCAAGCCTCAACTTGGTAAACAGACCAGGAACATCGTGGCAGTATACAAATTGTTTGTCCTCAGAGAAATACTTAACAAATGTACTCTCTCTTGTTCGGAAATATGATAACCGTACCGACCTGTCAAGCATATGTCTTTCACTAAACCTGGAGGCTAAAAGTTTTGTAGCTTTCTTGGAAAGCGCCAAATCACGAATCGAGTCCTTCAAATCCTCTTGATTGAAACAGTGAGGAGCTAATGACTATTCAGCATCTGATGATCAATCTGCAGACTCTGAATCCATTCCGTAGACGTCCATATCAGGTACATCATTTTCATCCTCGGAGGAAGCATATCCACTGAAAATCGGAACTGGTAAAGACTCAGAATGAGGTACTGGCCGGATCGCCGAGGGAATGTTAGGGTAATGGCCACACCAAACTCATAAGTTAACTTGGTTGAGGAACCAAGTTCAACTTATTCTCGTCAGAGAAACTCCCCTCCGTTATACTCACCCTTGAAGGAGACTGGAACTAAGAAAAAGCTCATCCTCGAGCTAGTTCCTGGCTACCAAACCGAACTTTAAGTAACTTATTCTCGTCAGAGAAACCCCCCTCATCGATCCTTGCCCTTGAAGAAGACCCTCCCCGAGTTCAGTCCTCGCCCATAAGGAATTAAGAAACGAAGGAGATAAGCTCCCCCTGGAGCTCGTTACTCGGTGGTCACACCGCACTCCAAGTTAACTTAGTTTAAGAACCAAGTTCGACTCACTCTCGCCAGAGAGACCACGGCTACCTTGGTGCCGCATAAAGCACCGTAATTGTTCTCGTCCTTGAAGGAACCCCCTTCCCCCTATATACCGTGTGGACCCCCCCAGCTGCTACCCTCACCAAAAGGACCTCGTGATCCCGCCCACCTACATCTGGCCAGGCGGCACGCGTCGTGAGACAATAACATTCCTGAGGTATTTAAACTCCAGTAGAGTACGTAAGCCTAAATCTTATATATTGATTTGTATAGCGAAATTAACCAATTTGAGAGGGTCAAACTAATTGAATTAATTCTTGTGTATGATAATATTTGGAGTATTGCTGTGGTTAATGTTTAATTTTTGTGTATTCAATTGTTAAAGTTAAAATATAAGTTTATTTGGGGAATTATTGTGCGTTTCTCTATATCCTTACGTGTTTCCAACGGCTCTCTTCTGTATATCAATATTAGCACTCTTAGCACTCTTAGAACAAAAAAGGGGGGCATTCTACGACATATAAAAAGTGGTGTCAGGTTTGTAGGTTTTATATTAGAAAGAACCCAGCAGTGTCTTTTTAAGGAAGAGCCAACACGTAGAGGAATATCAGGAATAAGAGAATAATTGACGAGAGAAGTGGAGTTAGGGGTGGCAACAATCTGAAGGTAATTGGTAGGCCAAGTGGTAAATTTGTTGTCGGAGTGGTATTTCAATCAACATAGTAATGGGATTAAGGGTAAGTTAGCTGCGCGCTACCTGGTGAGTGGAGGCATTCGTATCTCAGAATACAGTAAGGAAAATTCGACGGACCAACACAAAATGGATCCAGTCGAAAGATTCAACCTACAAGCCCAAATTCTGGGACTTGAAGGCGAAGATAGGGATGCTTACATCTTTGCAGAATTGAGAATACAAAGAGAAGAAGAACAAGAAGAAATAATAAAGTTTGATAGAGAAAGGGAAAATATAAAAAGAGAAGGGAAAAGAGAATGCGAAGCAATAAAAATACGGAGAGACATAAAATTAGAGAAAGACAGAATACAGGGAAAAATAGAAACAGAGGAAAGAAGAAAGCTGAGAGGAGGTAAAACAAGCGAAAGAATAATACTGTTGAAAAGAGAAGAAAAAGAATTCGGAATAAGGATAGAAAGGGAAGATGAGGAAAGGAGAATAAAAATAAAACGAGAAGATGATGAAAGAAAAATAAAGATAAACCTGGAAGATGAAGAAAGAAGAACCAGACGGGAAAATGAAATAGCGAAAGCAGAAAAAGAGGCCGAGGAAAGGAGAATGAAAAGGGAAAAAGAACGTGCTCAAGCTGAAAGAGAAGAGAGAGAAGAAAAGGAAAGATTGCTCGCACTCGAAAGAGCACCTATCGAGAATCTCATAGAGGTCGTGGAAGTTGGAGCTCGGCCTGGACCTAAGAAAGAACCATCGATGAAAACCCAGCCAAACGGGGTTATGATGGAAGAAATAGAAAGTAGGGATGAGGTACCAGCAGGAGTACCAAAGGAAGAACCTAGGAGGAGAGCCCAGCCAAATGGGGTCATGAGGGAAGAAGTAGAAAGTAGGGTAGAGGTACGAGCAGGTGTACATAAGGAACTACCTACGAAGATAACTGAGTCAAAGGAGTTGATAAGGAAGGAGGAAAGAGGTGTTATTGCGATACACCAAGGTAAGACTAGTCAAATAGTAGACGCGGATAAGTATCCCCTACCCCTAGTAGTCTCCTCCCCGAACGGAACGTCTAGGAGGTTACTGCTAATACTCCAAGACGTAGTGAGCGCCACGCCCATTAACGACCGCGCAAGGAAAAGTTTTTTCGATCCCCAAAGATCGAACCCAGACACGATCTTCCCGTGTACCTGGTTAAAGGAGAGCTATGGGATCCATGCTCCTATCAATTATGCCCCGCTGCAACAGGCCGCTCTAGCCATAAGGGTCAGGTTAAAGTTAGTAAAGTACCATAAGAAGGGTAATTCGAGTAGTTTGAAACACCACTACCATTTAGTGACATGCTTGGGTAGACTCCATAACCCTAACGGCGGACTCAGGCGCGGTAGGATAATGGTCACAGAGCACCATTTTAGTATTAGCTACATCAAAGGAGCCGATAAAGTACCGCTGTTCTATAGGCGGAGACGAAATACCATTGAGGGTTATTTCAGTACCTAATAAGCGTGAAACCATGTTTTCATTTGTTTTTCTTGTTAATAGTCATCGGTAGGATTTAAGTTCTCAAAAGCTTAGAAATGTAAGGAAGTAGCTTGTATTTTTTTTCTTTTGTTTTGTTGCGGGTAAAATTGTATTGCGAGTAGATCTAGTTCGACACATTGCCTGTGTAAACGCGCGCGAGTGCGCTCATGTGTAAGGAAACTTAATGTAAGAGAGGGCTCAAAGAAATACAACATTACTAATCTCGACTAGGTTGAGTTAGTTTTTTTGAGTTCCCGGGAGTCCCCCCTCCCCCATTAAATTCTTGCGAAGGGAGGTGTGTAGAAGAATCGTCACTCCCCCGTTCTCTCGCGGTGGAGTCACGAGGCGGTTACCGCAAAGACATCCGGCCCCAGGCACCGTCGGGTCAAGCGCATAACCGTAGCGCCGCACCACTCGTCGCTATGAAAGACCTAAAGGTTAAAATGCAAGATCTCCTCCAGGAGAGTGAGATTCAATTTCACGTCAAATAAAAAATTGGAGACGTGTTTCTCCTAAGCTCGAAGGCTAACGAGGAGCCGATGTAAGACTTGGTGAGAAAAACCGTTTGGCATAAGAACCCTCCTTGGCCCGTCCTCAAGCCTCCCCCTCTCTTACCACTCTCCCAGTGGGGTAAGGACGTATAAATAAGGAACACTACGGAAAATCGAGGTAGAATACATCAGTCTCCAGGTCACGAAGTCCCCGGATTAAGACCGGGCTACCTAGACTGGATTGGTAGAATACGTCAGTCTCCAGGTGACGAAGTCCTCGGATTAAGACCGGGCTACCTAGACTGGATTGGTAGAATACGTCAGTCTCCAGGTGACGAAGTCCCTGGATTAAGATCGGGCTACTGAGACTGGACAGGCAGATTACTTGGCTCACCAGACCAAGGAGTACCCTGCAAGATAGGCAGGGCTACCTACCTCAAGGGGCTAAGAAGCAGCTCATCCTCAAGCTAGTCCCTGGTTATCAAACCGAACGCTAAGTTAACTTTGTTAAGTTCAACTTACTCTCGCCAGAGAGACTCCTCATATCCTGGTGCATCTTAAACACCAGTGGTATTCCTCGTCCTTGAGGAATTAAGGATAGAAGAAGGAAAAGGCTTCCCCTCGAGCCCGTTTTCCGGTGGCCACACCAAACTCATAAGTTTACTTGGTTGAGGAACCAAGTTCAACTTATTCTCGTCAGAGAAACCCCCCTCCGTTATACTCACCCTTGAAGGAGACTGGAACTAAGAAAAAGCTCATCCTCGAGCTAGTTCCTGGCTACCAAACCGAACTTTAAGTAACTTATTCTCGTCAGAGAAACCCCCCTCATCGATCCTTGCCCTTGAAGAAGACCCTCCCCGAGTTCAGTCCTCGCCCATAAGGAATTAAGAAACGAAGGAGATAAGCTCCCCCTGGAGCTCGTTACTCGGTGGTCACACCGCACTCCAAGTTAACTTAGTTTAAGAACCAAGTTCGACTCACTCTCGCCAGAGAGACCACGACTACCTTGGTGCCGCATAAAGCACCGTAATTGTTCTCGTCCTTGAAGGAACCCCCTTCCCCCTATATACCGTGTGAACCCCCCAGCTGCTACCCTCGCCAAAAGGACCTCGTGATCCCGCCCACCTACATCTGGCCAGGCGGCACGCGTCGTGAGACAATAACATTCCTGAGGTATTTAAACTCCAGTAGAGTACGTAAGCCTAAATCTTATATATTGATGCGTGTAGCGAAATTAACCAATTTTAGAGGGTCAAACTAATTGAATTAATTCTTGTGTATGATAATATTCGGAGTATTGCTGGGGTTAATGTTTAATTTTTGTGTATTCAATTGTTAAAGTTAAAATATAAGTTTATTTGGGAAATTATTGTGCGTTTCTCTATATCCTTACGTGTTTCCAACGGCTCTCTTCTGTATGATATCAATATTAGCACTCTTTACACTCTTAGAACAAAAAATGGGGGGCATCCTACGACACTAGGTAATAATATGTTAGGCTACGATAGGTTAGCTAACCAAGGCTATAATAGGATAACCTATGCAAGGTTATTCTAGTCTAGGGTATGGTATGCTATACTAGTCTAAGATATACTAGGCTAAGCTATAATATGATACGCTTGGCTATATTATGTTAGGTGTGGTTATGCTAGGATTGGCTATACCAAGCTAGCCTATAGTATGCTCGGATAGGCTAAGCTATCGTATGCAAGGATATATTGGCTAGGCTATAGTAGCCGATTCTAGCTTGACTATACTAAGCTAGGATACTCTAGGCGACGCTAGGCTCTGGCATACAATGCTAAGCCATATCTGGTTAGGCTATGCTAGGCTATAGTAAGCTAGGCTACACTAGCCAATGCTACGCTAGGCAAGGCTATACTGGGCTAGGCTATAGTATAATATGCTAGGTTAGACTAGGGTCTACTAAGCTAGGCTATACTAGGATCGATAGGCTCGGCTATTCTAAGCTAAGGTAGGATAAAGTAGGCTATGCTATACTATGCTAGGTTATACTACCCTAGCTAGATTATATTAGGCTAGGCTAAGGTTAGGCCCGGCACAGCTAGGCTATTCTATTTTAGGCTGGGCTATCCTATGTTTAGCTAGGCTTGGCTATACTAGGCTAAAACAGGGTAGGTTATACTATGTTATGCTTGGCTATGATATGCTATGCTATGCTAAACAATACTACGTTATGCTAGTCTAGGGTATTCTCTACTCTATTATGCTATGCTATGATATACTATGCTATAATATACTATACTATGTTATACTATGTTATGTTATACTATGTTGTGCTATATTATGCAATGCTGTGCTATGCTATACTATTGTATAATATACTATGCTCTAATCTACTATGGTATATTATACTATACTATGGAATATTGTGTTATTAGTGTGTGTTAATCTTTTCAACGTTCTAATTACATAAATGAGGAGTGCTCAAAATTTGCAGCCCTACTTATGAGTTCTAAAGTGTTTTTTTTATTTTAATATAATTTTAGTTTTACCTCGTTAGCTACTTAAAAGTTTTGACTTGTTTTGGTCATCTTGCGGAATTAAATGACTATTATTATATTAATAATTATATCTATTTCACTTTTTTTTCTTACTTCACTGTTTGAAACATATTCATCGTGTGCTGAAGATTACGTGGCCTTCAGTACTACCATCCTACCAGATGAATTTGACCTACAATTGCTTTTAAAATTAGACCAAGACTGGCGACATTCACTCATTTGAACACTTAAATTGAAAATAGCAGAGTCGTTGTCATTTAAATTCCAAACTCTGGTTGACGTTCTGAAATGTGGATATGAGAAACTACCCAGCAGCCAATCTTGCAAAGGATATTTATCCTAAAGTGCTTGAAAAGTGGGAACGAGGGAACAGTTCTTTTCTAGCCCCCGTGGTAAATTCAAGAGTCACAATCTTAAACAGATCCAAAAGAACTGGGAGCAGGCCATAAATATACCCATTGGGAGAGGAGAGCTACAGGCCTAAGACACTTTCATTACAAAACTAGACAACTTATTGATATCCTCAGGCGAAGTGTAAAATTGCCTTTTGCTGTGAATTTGGCTGCCCTGGTTGCAAAAACGAAACTCAAATTAATTTAAATCCCATATGAAAATGAAGATATCTGTGAAGGAACTTGCTTTCATTAAAGGTCAGAGAGAAATGATAACTTCTTTTGGATCACATCAGGTTTTCTTTCGAGATTAACTTTAGTAAAATTGACAAGTCAATAAGTAAAAGCGACAAGTAAGTGAAGGAAGAAGAGTTGCTTACTATAAGTAGGCCAATGTTTCAATGCCATCAAGTGAAATAATTTTCTCTCCTGAAGAAAATGAAGAACAAATAACTGATGTTCAAGACGCAAGTTCCATTAGAAAGCAACCCGGGAATTATTGGGGGGAGGGGGCAAGAACATCATAACTATTCTACTGATTCTAACAAAATTTGAAAATCTGATATTGTCTTACCTTATCTTTCAAATAATATAATTGCCAAAGTCCTCTTAAGTTTAGCCCGGGAATTATTTTGTTTTGGCAATAACATCATAACTATTCGGCCGATTCTAACGAAATTTTAAACCCTTAAGCTGTTTACATTCTCTTTTGAATGATAATATTTCCATGGTCTTCCCAAGGTTACTCCGGGAATTATTGAAAGTTTCCATGGGCATAAGGTCATAAATCATAATAAGTGAGGGCACGCGACCTTTTGGTCAGTAGACCTTGTTTATTATCACTGTTATATTTGTATGCCAGGAAATTTGGTCGATTACCATCAGGGTACGCGCCGATGGACACTGAACGCGCATTTTTTTATCTTGCACATTATTGATTTGATTAATACACCTATCATTAACACTGATAGCACTTATGATGGAAAAAGATGTAGCACCACTTTCATTTGTATCACTATTATTTACACTAAAACACTGTGCCCTGTAAAATCGTATTAGTTCGTCTGCAAATTTACTTAATTGGGCGAAAATCAAGTCCTTCTGCGTTGCGATGATGGGCGCAATGTTCGGTCGTAATGAATGTATGAACTTGTGCCTCATACGGGGTCCTAACCAACTCCACCTTGCAGTGCTGTCCTTCGTACCTCGTCGAGATTGACTGATAGTCGTCCTTTAAGTGGGGAAGATGCTATTAAGATTTCAAAGAGTTATGGCTTCGTCCTCTCAAAAATTCCAATCACTTCTGTCCTTAGGAGAAGGTAGTTCTGCGAAAAAAGGACCGCAGCGGGAAGACCATCAACTGTCTCGGGAAAGAAAGCAGCAAGGATATAGTAAAATATTGTCTTCCCGAGTTACCCTTAAAATGTGGAATTGTGCTTCCACGATCTTAAACAATCCCGTAACAGGTGCTTAATTGAAGACGTGAGGCCTGATTGTGATATAGTTTACAAGTTCCACTTCTTGCTGTGTAAGGTGAGCAGCTTGTTGCTAGGTTCGTAAATCCATTTCTGTTTGGATACTCTTATTGCTCGACGTAAGTGGCTCACCACTTATATGTTGTGTAGGCTGGGTAAGTGTCTTATAAAATGGTTTGATTACCAAGAGCGATTTGTCATCGACATTTAGTGCAACACTTGGAGCAGCTAAATGGGTTTCTTGATTCGGCTTGGCATTAAGTAAGCACTGACTCAAAAAGGTAGAAAGCTATCTTCTTGCTTGATTGTAGGCTAAGTATATGTGATCAGAGATTTCCTCAAAAGTAAAAGGAATCTTGGAGCTGGATTCAATATTCTTCATTCGGCTGTAACTTGGAAGATCTTCAGATGTCTCTTCTTGATCAGAAAATCATCCTTAAGCGCTTTCAAGCCCACATTTTACATACATGGCCCGCATAAATGCGGCATTTTAGCCTATAGAATTAGAATTAATTTTTACATATTTAATTAGTTCCCATAATATTAAATTTATTCTCTACTTACATTAGCTAATTTTACAAATACTTACAATACTATAAAATCCCACAATTGCTATTTAATACCATGCAAGTAACTAATAAGACATTTTCCTTTAATATTATGACGAAAAAGTTATTTACTCTTTCGGGCCCTTAAATAAACAAACCGAGCTCATCTCAGCCCGCTCAATATATCCATTATGAATTCAACATAATGATACATTTCCTCAGTTTACTTAATTTAATTCATTTGCAATAATTATATATATTTATCTAACCTTACAATTGTTGGATAATTAATAATAAGCAATTTAATAAGATTCTGTAGATTCCTTTAACATATTTCTAGGCTAGAGATAGGCTAAATATAGTGTTTTTCTAATATTAAAATAAATGTTTCGGAGATTAATTTATAGTAAAATTGTTTTTATTTTAATCAAGAGATCTTATCTTACATACGCAAAATATCCATTATATTAATTGTTTTCTAAAGACATACCTTTTATGGTTGCCAAATGTCACCATTTCTCGTATATTTAAACGATCCAAAACAAATATCCTTTTTTATCGTCAATTAAACTCGATTTATATTAAATATATAGAAGATATAGGATTGTAATTACTATCTATAAACTTTTACATTAATTTTAGATTTACTAAAACAAAATTATTAAATTCCAGTCTTACATTTCTTTTTTTAAGTTCGTTTAAAGTTTATTCAAATAACGGATTAAAAAATTAGTTAGTTACTCGTACAAATGAAAATTTATTAAGGAAAATGAGAGACATTTGAAGTATTTTAAGTGAGCTGTAAATTCCTTAACGTTAGGAGATATTTAGGTTTTGTGTTAACAGTATTTGCCCTTTTAATTTTAATTAATTACATTCAAAGTCGGTCATTGAAATTCAGGAAGAGAAGATCTTAGTATTCCCTAAAATTGTGCACGGGCCCTCATCAATTCCTTAAGCATACGTTAGCGCTTGTTTTAGACCTTGTAGTTTAATATACTTAAATTTCATTGTTGCCCCCCTTGCCCAGATCCCACATGTTAGGAACTATAAAAATCTGGTCTTTTGACCAATCGTTCCTTCGGACATTCAAAATGGCGAAGTAATAATACCTTAAGGGACCAGCACTCATTCAGATTCTCTTCCGTCAAATGTTTATTGTTCAAAGTGTGAATCCATTATAAGAGTTCATGAAACTTGTGCTCTTTTGGGGAATATTTTGGATTATCTCATTCAATTTTGCAATGTGAGCAGTACAGTTGTTCCTAATGAGGAAATGACTGTTTTGTATCTTTGCTTTCACTCTTTTAATTATTGTAGGAAACTAACTAACAGGTGTTATTTAACAACTGTTTCTCCAATACACTAGTTGACCTCCCATGACTATTTTGACCTACCCATTTCCTCAGGTGTCCCACTTCAGTTATCACTCGCAAAGCCTCTTTCGGATTAAAGTCATGACACACATGTTAGCGCCCTTTCAGAGAAGCGAAGGGCTTAAAGAAAGCTGGCGCCGGTGTTATACCACACGTTGTGAGGATTAATTTTTCCTAGGAAAAGAGGGAAGAGATATCTTAAGGTTAAATGGTCCTAGTGACTTCCCCATTACTCCTTGTTTCGTCTCAGAGAGTAATGAATTGGAGCACGCTCCATCGTTCTCAAGATTTCTGTAGAAAACAAGGCCGAAAATAAATTCAAAATGCATGACAGGGTTTCACATTTAAAACCTAAGAAAGAGACGATCCTCGAACTTAGATTCAACGCGGCTCTTAAACCGTTCCCTACTTATTTGAATACGTAAAATGTGTCCAAGTCTGATCGGGACTTGGATTTGGGGCTTGAATATATGTTCCGTTTGGAATCTTTAGCTATCAAGCATAAATATATGAGTCAAATCTGCATTACAAAACGAAATGGAAAATATCATTTTGACCTTCTGTGGTTTAACGAAACCTTGTCTAAAGTTCCTTAACCCATTTCATAATAAGGAGCAAGGAGGGGATTTTGAAATCTAAATTTTATGACTATAACATCATTAAACCTATTGCGTTGTGTAGGAATAATTATTTATCCTGTTTAATATTCACAATTTTTATTTAAAATGCAAACATCTTGTGATCAATTCGGCTCTCTCTTTGCTTAGAAATAAATAAGAGTATCAGCTTCTGAGTAACTTTCCCACTTCACACAGACAAAAGGATCATGAATTCAAATAATAATTCAACTCGCGTTTTTATATCCATACATAACTAACTACCAAATGAATCAAATGAATTTTGTTAAACCTACTATTGTGGATTTCACCCGCTATCATCAGTCCACACAAAACAAAGAAAGCGGAAAAATTTTCTGCTACTTATTACCGGCCTAATGTGCGAGGCATGCACCTAAAAGTTACATAAGGTATTTCGATTTCACAATTTCCTGAAGCCTTTCAAAGGCTTTCTAACCTGCACGGAGTTCATGATTGCTTTGAAGGCTATAATGTATGAATATTCGTGAATAGTGGCAAAGATTTGTAGGAAGCCTTGTTCTGTAATATACGAGTATTTCAAAATCCGATGTTAGCCAATAATAGCCAACTTATCACGCTACAGGGTTATTCTGCTTGGATGGGCAGTGCTTTGAAGCGATTAATCAGAGTAGTAAATTGCTGAAGTTAAAGAAAATAAGACGGTCAACTGTTGACTTTTTCAACTAACCCAGTCTGATCTATTCCATTCTATATGCAGTTAATTCACTCCCCCTCGCCCCTAAACCTAACATTCCTCTAAACGGAATTCCTTTTTTAAACTCCATTCAAACTCTAATATTTCGTTGGAAATCTCTGGAAAGTATGAATCCTTCTGGGAACCGGGTACTCTCTGTACATGGAACTCAACAAATCTATTACTTTTCTTAGGAAAAAGTTGGAAGCATACAGAGAAAACTAATATTTATCGCACCTCTAACACAGAGGAGACCTTTACCAAAGTTCATAGACAAACCGTGTAAACCAAAGTGGTGTAATTAGCATCCAAAGTCCAACAAGAGAAAATTATGTCTGGCAAATGTGGCGTGTACTCGAACTTCTTCCTGACGAAGAAAATTAGGTTGAGTTATTACTCTCGATAGAGGAGATAAAAAAAATCCTCCAATATCTCAACAAATTGCTGTACCCTCTTGATATTTCCATAACTCATTCTAGATCCAAGGTTTCGAGTCTCAATCCTCGTGTCCAAGAAAAAACGGAATAAGACACCAAAACCAAGAGTATTTAACTCGAGGATACGACCCCATCTTTAGAGCCCAACGTAGCCACGTCCCGGCCCAAAAGAAAGACTGCTTTAAAGGCGAAAAACAGAGCGCGCAAATTTGAATGAATAATTTTAAGGATTAATTTGAATTTACCGACTAGAAAAATATAAAAAAAAAACGGATAACAAAGTTAGTGTAATATTAGAAACCTCTGATTTTTAGTTGCGTGCGATTCTATGTCTCACTATTTCGGTCGGTCAGTCCCTGTTTTGCTTTTTTCCGTTTTGGCAATAGCATCATGACTATTCTGCTGATTCTAACGAAATTTGAAACCCTTATGTTGTTTTACATTTTCTTTCGAACGATATAATTGCCAAGATCCTTCAAAGTTTACTCCGGAAATTATTAAAAGTTTTGAAGGTCGTAAGGTCATAAATCAGAATAAGTGAGAGCACGCAACTATGGTCAGCAGACCTTGTTTTTCTAAGCCTTTCCTGGGCGAGAAGCAGTTAAAAATGTCACACTTCCTCAATGCTTTTTGCTTTGTTCATCTCGCCTGGGCCATGCATATCTTTTACATGTCATTCACTTTACTAGGTCATTAATCCTTAAAAAAACTTTCTTGTGCAGGCACTGATCAGTGAACCCCCTACCTACCACCATGCATTTTGCGAATTAATTGAGCTATGGAACGCCTTCTACCACAGCTTGGAGAGGAAATTTGCATTCGGGTGCACCAGGAAGACAACATCTCTGAGGGCTTTGAGGAAAGCCTTCTCACTTATATTTTGGGCGATTTTTCACACGCACATGTAAACACACACGTATTGGTTTGTCGTCAAATTAACCCAGCCGCCCCCTCCCCCATTATTGGTTTGTCATCAGAATGTTCCCAACCCCGTCCCTCCCTCCTCCTCCCCCCAGGTCTGTGACCTTTTTCCGAGCAATGAGTTACCACTCAACTCTTTAATTTTTCACTCCGCCTCCACACTTGCTTTTTAATTCATTTATCGCTAAACCTCTCGGTGTGTCACACGTTATAAGATGATTCTCCATCCACACCATGGCAAACCATTCCAGGACTACGTGAGACAGTTAATAGAATCTCCACCGATCTAGTGAATGGTGTATTGAATGTGGGGAGTGCACTTTTTGGCGGCAGATGTAACCCAATTATATTATACTACCCACCAACCGAAGGTGTGAAAATCCATTACGTCGATTTTTGCTCCTTATATTCGTACTGCATGAAAAACAATCCATATCCCGTAGGATCACCTAGACGTTGCGTATCTGTGTGAGAAATTATGTCTATTCAAGAATTCACCGAGGGTGTAAATAAGACGTATTTCGTTATCGTGAAAGTTGATGTTCTCCTTACTAATGATCTGTATATTCCAGTTCTCCCTCAATCCATAGGTAGTAAACTTACTTTCACACTCTGCACCGCATGTGCCCAGCAAAACTCATGCGAGTGTGATAACTCTGAGAAGGAACGTATGATTTGCGGAGTGTACACAACCCCGGAACTGAAACTTGCCCTGGAAAAGATGTATAAGATCAAGAAAATTTACGAGTCTTGGGAGTTTGAAATGAGGGATGGGTTGTTTGCAGAGTATATAAAAACGTATATAGAAGAATAAATAGAAGCTTCTATATTCCCACGAGGAGTGGATGGAGAGAAGGAGAAAATGGAACATGTGAAAAGGGTGAATCAGGCTGAGGGGATAAACATACAAATAGGCAAAATCGAAAGTAATTCTGGAAAGCGTTTTAGAGCAAAGCTCTTTCTAAGCAGGTAAGGATTTCTTCCTGCCATTAGTTTTTCTCCATTGATCCCTTTCAGTTGATATATTACATTCAAAATGTAATTTTATAAATATTAACGCATTTTACAACGAATATGAAGTCAATAATTTATAAAATTTGAAGGCAATAATAGTAATAATAATTAGTAATGATAATAACAATAAAAAACAGCCCATCAATCCTGACCATATATACCTCCTTTACGGCCTCTAGGGAAAGTTCGCTCAGAGGATTCGGCAGTTTGAAAACGGTCATCTGTGGTTCGAACCATGATGTTCTAGAACTAGTCAAAAACAACGATTACATTATGAACTCTTTGGTTGCTGTTGGCAATTCGTACATAGCGAAAGTCGAGAATGCTGAACATGTAAAAGGTGAATACCACGTAACGAATCTTCCAATTGCACCATTCAAAAACGCCTGTGCTCGAATCAAGCATAGACTCGTTTGGTGACCAAATAATGCCATCTTCAATGCTAGGAACGATGACCCACAACCTCGACTTTCAGAATTCCTAGTTGATCTCAACCCTGCGAGATTTGTACGATACCGATGCGTATGGAGATTCATTCTGCTCTGGGGGTCCCAAATTCTATTCGGTACGTATTCAAACGACGAGTGGGGTGAAGTATATACTTCGTGCTAAAGGATTAACCAGTAACCCTCAAATGAAGGATATAATAACCTACGATACTATGAAACCCCTGGTTGGAGCTGATGATGGTAGAGAGAATGCTGATAGTCATATCCCTGTACCATTTATAGGTTTCAGAGCCAAGGAACACGGTCGAGTAAAAAATGTGAGAGGGGAGTTTACATAACATTTGCATTTGTCAGTTATTATGAACAATTTATGTATATATTTTTTTAGCATTTATAATATTCTCTGATTAATATGAATAAAATAAAGATGAAATAATACGCGCTATACTGCCAATGTTTTATTTTGTCTACCAAATAACTCATCACATTCATTTGATCTTGTGAGAAGGAGAATTCTTTCATCCTTGCCTCTTCAATCTTGGTTTTCATTATATTAGTGAGCTGATGGGAATACCATGAGACAAAGCGACATACAGGGGTTTTGTGTCGAATATAGCGATGTTCACTACTTTCTTAGCATCATTCACCATGTTAGAATGTAATATGCAGAAACACTTGTCCTCCCTCTAGTTTGACGATCGGATAGGCTTCCAACAAATAAAAACTGTTCCATAAGTTCGTTTTTCAATTTTTCATCAATGATTAAATCTTCTAAATCCATAAACTGCAGATTTTTAAGTAATTTTCCATTATTGTATTGGAAGAGGGTTGGACTGACCAACTATACGGAAATTCAATCCGATCAATTAGGTGTTCATGAATAAGTCGACGAAGATGATCGAAGAAATCAACCGTAGAGGAATAGTCTCGGTTGAATTTATAATTCGAATGTGAAAATGCCCCCTCCGAGAGTAGAATTCAGGACTGGGTGGACCACTTTGAGAACTATGGGACATTGAAGAACCTCAATGCAGCCAGTGACAACCGTCCAAGCCATTCAGGACGCCCCAGGAAGCGTATCGAGAGCGTGAGAGAGTCAGTTCAGCAGAGTCCAAAACGCTCTGTGCGCAAGCGAAGTCAGTCCCTCGGTCTTTCCCGTGAGTCTTCTAGGAGAGTGCTAGTAATGGGTGTAAAGGCCTACCCATACTAAATACAGACGAAGCAGACCCTTACAGCGTCAGACAAGGAGCAGAAAAAGGCTATGGCAGTCAAGATACTGGAGAAGATTCAGGAGACCCCCAACTTTCCTTAACCTCCTTTGGACCTCAGATGAAGATCAATTCCATCTTGAAGGAAAGGTAAACTCAAAGACAAATGTCTTCTGGGGGACCTCCAGACCAGATGAGGTAGCCACCAAGCCCCTACACTCCCATAATTGCACGGTATGGACTACAATCTCAGCCAGAGACATCATCGGACCATTCTTCTTCGAGGAATCTGGCGCGACAGTGACAGTCACCAAGGAACGGTATGTTGAGGTCCTCAAAACCTTTAAAAGGGAGCTGTAGACCCTGTTCCCGTCGCTTATAGGGAAGTTCTGGTTCCAGCAAGATGGGGCAAGCTCTCATACCTCAAACCTTTCCCGAGATTGGCTGAAAGAGAACTTCTTCTATGTTTTGTAGGTGTACACAACCCATAGAGACTGCACACAAATAAAACCCTTTAACTAACCAATGTGTCTATAATCATCAGAGGTTAAAACACAATGGCATCTATAATACGAGTACTATTGGTGCAGGTGTAAATAACCTTTAGTGGTTGCACGCATCACAGACTAATAATAATAATATTAATTTGTTTTCAACCGTAATTATTGAGCTTACAAATGAACATCGCATCTTCATCGCTTCAAATGATAAAGAAACTAAAAGCTTAATGCAAATTTAGAAGAAATTTGAACAATCTTTTCCCAAGAGGCCATCTTCATCAAAAGTTACTATTTGAAGAGCAGTTAAAAAAAATATTTTTTAAAAATAGAGAAACTATTTTTAATTTAAATAAAGGACATTCAAGACCTTTGAAAAAAAGCTAGGATCGAAGATAATATTAAGTTTGTTCTTCAGATATTAGCAGAAACCCTAAAGGCATCCCCCCAAATAAATTGTTCATTAACGGTTGGAATTATATCTTTACAAAATAGGAATTAGATACCAGCTCTTCTGAGTAGATTTTTCAACGCCTTTTACCATTTGTGCAACGGTTTTACGGACGTCAAAAACGATTCGTTGAACATCTCGTGGGAGGAGATGAGACCGGATTTTAAGTAAACCGATAGAATTTCTGCCAATACGCACCCTAAAAGGAACCGTCACAAACAATCGCTACGCTTCAGCCAACTGGGAACGCTATAAGGAAATCCTTGCTAGATTTGAACCAGCGGACCTAAGCGGAGAAAGCTAGAGAGCATCGACGAAGAGCTGGAGAAGATAACTTCCCACATCATCGAAGCGGATCGCGAAAGTGTACCGATGAAGAGGTACAAAACTCTCCCACAACCCAGATGGACCGAGGAAATGAGAGAGATCGCTAGAGTGCACAGGGAGGTGTATGAAGAAATCAGGAGAGAAGGTACAAATCAGGAAAGAAACTCGCTGCTACGATGCCTGAGTGAAGAACTAAAGCAGGCTATTAACCAGCGACAGGCTGAGAGCTGAGAGAACCTGATTAAACAAGTAGATAGTGAGGTGAGACCCTATGTGTTCTGGCGACTTGTGAACAAGTTAAAAGGTCTTCCAAGTAGAGAAAAGGCCGCATTAAGGAGGATGATGACTACTTGGAAGACCCGGCGGTTTTGGAGAGAGATTCCGCACATTCTGGAAAGATGTCTTCACGATAACACCAGAAGACAATGCGGAATTCGACCAAGAATTCGAGGGCCAACTGATTGAAGATCTTAATCAGATTGTGCATCGCACGCTCCCACATGCCTATTTCGATGAAGGGAGGGTTTGAACAGACCATGGTCGACCAACTACACCTGAAGACGTCATGATAGTCATAAAAACCTTTAAACAAAAGTCACCAGGCTGGACGTGCATCACCAAAAGTTTCTTGGTGTATGCTCCCCGGCAGATCATTCAGGGAATCACGAACATTTACAATGCTTCCCTGAATATGGGCTACTTCCCCGACGGTTTCAAGATGGCTAAAATCATCTTTATACCTAAAGGGAAGAAGCCCGATCAACTGGTGGACTACAGGCCAATATCCCTCCTGGAGATTATAAGCAAAGTCTACGAAGAGCTTCTAGCCAACAGGCTACAAGACCAGCTTACCAATCTGGAAGCTCACAGCCCTCAGCAACACGGTTTCTGCAAGAGAAGGGGGACTGAGATAGCCCTTGCCCTTCTCACCAAAAAGCTCGCCCGCTGTAAAGTTGAGAGGAAATACGTAGACGTAGTGATGCAAGATGTACAAAAGGCCTTCGATAAGGTTTGGCTAAGAGGTCTACAATGCAAGATCTTAGGCCTCCAGCTGAATCCAATTCTGGAAAGGGCTCTCTGCGACTACATCATACACAGAAAAGCCCAAATTTTGATCGAGGGCTACAGATGACCCGAGTTCGAACTTGGGGCGGGTGTTCCACAAGGTGGCTGTCTGAGTCTGCTGCTGTTACTTGTGTACACACTGGACTTACCTGATCCAGTAGAAGAGAACGTGATGTACCTACAGTTTGCAGACGATATCACACAGATCATCCCCAGTAACTACAAACATGCTGGATTTCAAGCGAGCCAGACATGTTATCGAAATCGATAACATCAGTCGATAAGAAAGAAAGTGGAAAATTAAGACCAACCGCCTAAAGTTCCAGATCCTTCCAATAAACCGCTAAAAACGTGTTGATGTTTTAGTGGACGGCGAAGTGTATCCGTAGGGAAATGAAGGCAAAGTCCTAGGTCTGCGTTTAACATCAAAAGGATACAAAGTGCACATTAACAGCAGAATCTCCCTAGCCAAAATACAGCTCGGAAAACTGCATAGATTTAAAAGCATCAGCTCCAAAAATCTTAAGAAGCTCAAAAACTGCTCTGGTACGCTCGACCTTAGTGTACCCGGCAGTAGTCATGCAGGCTGCGAGTTTCACCACTCTTAGACAAATGCAGAGAGTGCAGAACAAAGCAGCCCTGCTTATAGCTGGAGCACAAAGGATGGACCATATTCAATAAACAGATCTTCACGCAAGAGCAGGTCTGAATCCACTGAATATGGATTGAAGAAAAGATACTCCCGAACTTGAACCTCGACCTAGACATTACGAGAGCAGTTAGGGGACGCGCCATCAGGCAAGCCCTATTCCTGAGTGGAAGAAAATGCTTTCCGAGAAAGCCAAATTGAAATATATATATAAACAAGAATAATACAACCATCTAATTGTAATAAAAATGGAAGAAAAGGAGGCAAGTGCCCACAACTAAAACAAACCAAACAAAAATGAAATGATAACCTAAACACCGGCAAAATAAGGATTATAAATTGTTATTTAAAAAACAAAGAAAATTATATATAGCAAATAAAAACACTTGAAAGGCTTGAATGCCGCGACAGAGGAAAGATAAAAATTTATTTATTTAATTTAATTAAAAAAAGTATTTATATGTGTCAAAACATTGAATGAAATCCTAGAACCACAGATTTAACCCCTTGGGATTTTCTTTTTGCGGGGTCACTTGAAGAATATATAGTTTATTCATCACCACTTTTAAATTTAGATAACCTAAAACATCTTATCCTTGTGGAAATCAACATTTTTAAAGCCAAACCAGATGTTATCAAAAGAGTGGTGGGGTCGATAAGAAAAGAGCCCAAATTTGTATGGATAAGAACCTTGGTTAACATCTTTAATAAGGATCTATATTGTTTGGCAATTATAGATAGGGGAAGTGTTATTGTTACAAACTGATATTTGTATTATTAATGAGCATTTTTCTCTCATTAAATCAATATCAAAGCTATTGTCGCATATTGTTCACAAACCAGTTCAAATCACTTTGAGGTACCCTACACTTTAAGCACTGCTACTTAAATGCTAAGACGTTTAATCACAAACGGATGCGGAACTGCGGCTATTATACCCATCTCTCGCCCGATGCAGAACAAATGGGATTGAGAGATTATATAACATAACATAAATCAATGGATGACAAAAGCCGCAAGGGCCTATCAGAGGTCATCCGAGTCAACACCCGCGCCATAAACTGGATCCACAAGATTGCATCCCAAACACTGCTTAAAAAGGCATCACCATCGTGCCTTGTCAAAATCTAAATCATGCAGCTAAAATACACAATATCAATAATATAATAAACACAATTTATTAAAAAAAATCTCTTCTCTCCCAAATCTGCATCCAAGGAATGCGTTCAGAAATCACCTACAATATTACAATATGTGATTGATTTTGTAACCGCATATCCTAAATGCGTTAGTGTGGCTTATTTAAACAAGGTCTGCTGACAAAAAGTTGCGTGACCTCACTTATTCTGATTTATGACCACACCTAACATAACATACCCAAGCGTATCATATTATAGCCTAGCCTAGTATATCCTAGACTAGTATAGCATACCATACCATAGATTAGAATAACCTTGTATAGCTTAGCCTATTATAGCCTTGGTTAGCTAGCCTATCGTAGCCTAACACAGTATTACCTAGCATAGCCTAGCATAGCAGAGCATAGCCTTCCCTAGCCTATTTACTTTAGCCTATCCTAGCATAGCATATTATAGCCCTATCTAGCCTAGTATAGCTCAGCATAGCTTAGCATAGCCCTTAACTATCCTAGACAAGTATAGCCTATACTATCCTATTATACCCTAGTCAAGCATAGCTTAGCATACATACTATATGTATAACATACTATATACTATCCTAGCATAGCATTTGTAGCCTAAATTAGCATAGTATATCTTACCCTTGTATATTATATCTTAGCATAGCTTAGCATACTATAGGTTACAGCATAGTATAGCCTATTCTAGGCCTGCTTAGAAGATTATCGCATTTTATAGCCTAGTCTAGTCTAGCAGAGTATTCGCCGAATAGTTATGATGTTATTGCCAAAACAAAATTATTCCCGGGCTAAACTTGTGAGGACTTTGGCAATTATATCATTCCAAAGAGAATGTAAACAACATAAGGTTTTGAAATTTCGGTAGAATCGGCTGAATAGTTATGATGTTATTACAAAAAAAAAAGCAAAACAGAGATCGACCGACCGACATAGTGACATGTAGAGTCGCTCGCGACTAGACTCGCACACGACTAAAAATACTCATAGCAGAGCAACAAACAAAACGAACATTCATAATATCACAACTTTTCAAATGGTTATTAACATTTAAATTTGGATTGACATTTTCGGGACTCAGCCTGTATATACCTACCCTCTATATCTCTCTTGTGTTGTGGCAGGGGTGTGCGACGCCAATAGGATTAGTCTGGTCAATCACGGCTAAGGGAAGAATCCAAGAAAAAGATAAAAGTTCGAATGAAGAGAAAGAGGAAGGAAATCAAATTTGAAATTGTACTGCCACTCCTGTTGAGCCTGGAGGGTGTTTTTGAGACCTTTCGACCAAAGATCACCAGAAAGAAAGAGGCAAGAAGAACTCCAAAGATCAGCGAAGAGTCCCTCATTAAATATAGTGCTGCAAGAACGAAAAAAAAAGAAATCGAGAATAAAAAATGAAAACGTTAGAAGAAACCAGAGCACTCATTGAAAAGAACACAACAAAGAAGGTCGAATCCACCCATGGCTCTCAAACTGGGCGAACCTACCTGAAAGAGCAGAAGAACATCCTATTCTGCCTGGGAAAAGGATCATCAAGACAACTCAACACTGATTT
Organism: Ceratothoa steindachneri; assembly: GCA_963969495.1. Taxonomy (NCBI): domain Eukaryota; kingdom Metazoa; phylum Arthropoda; class Malacostraca; order Isopoda; family Cymothoidae; genus Ceratothoa; species Ceratothoa steindachneri. Next base: position 105,176,004 of record OZ018319.1, read on the forward strand.
GGAAAACAATCGTTATTAGACGAACCCAACGGATAAGACAACTAAAACCTTAAACGACTTTCTTACCGAAAGTGACATGCCTAAAAATAAGGCGCCACCAAATAAGGACTAAGAAGAAATTCCTGATAAGGCTAATAATCAAAGTGAAAGGAAAATAAAACAAGGAAATACGACAACGTAAATAATAAATAAAAATACAACAGAATTTTAGAACGCACAAGTGAGAGAGTCATATACTGAAAGCACAAACAAAAAACACAACAAACATAAGATTCAATAACAACAATAAAACCACAATCATACTCATAATAAAAGCAAAAAAGAAAAGTCTAAGGCTTGAACGGTTTAACGGGCAAAAGAAGAACATACAGAACAATTACACAACAACTAAACAAAGATGGCGATTGGCCTGACCCCCCAGTCTCCTTGTATCCCTTTTCAAATCTTCTACTTTCGTCTCTTTTTCAACACTTTATCTTCCTCTCATTATTCACTCACCCTTTGCAGACAGACCACTTACAAACAATACAATACCAAGCACTATGTATGAATATGATCCTTCTGCGGGTCCCACCTTTACATATTCCCGCCGCATGTGAGAAATGGTCTGACATTTGGGTATAAGTGACAAATATATCTCATACTTTCGCAAGATGTTCGTAATATGATAAATAGGATGAAAGGGATTTTATGTATGTTATATAATAACTTCTTTTTTTATCTCACGCTTTTGTTTGCTTTTTCGAGGTGCCGAGTATCTACATATCCATTTTTGGTCAACTAATGAAAAATCAAAGTGGATTTCTCTTAACTCAGAAATGACTTCTTTTACTTCATGTTTCAACAGCAAGAGACCTGATTACTAATTCTCCTCGAAAATGGGCTTCCATGAAGATCCCAGGTAGCTTCAGACTTCTCGAAGGCCAAAAATGCTCCATAATCAGAGCCTACGAAGGGAGATTTGAATGTGTATGGTGGATGCAAGGTGTGTTCCTGCTCATAGAAGGCTTATTGTTCAGACTAATTTGTTCAAAATGTAATGATCAGCCTGCTTTGAAGGCTCATCTCTTCTACCATCTCTTTAGTTGGGAGACGGGTGATGTATGAAGACCTGTTGTCTTGAAGAGCTTCCCACTAAAATCCATATATTTGTTATTATTATTATTACTGACACTATAGTCCGAACAACGAACTCTGTAGCGGAAGTAAAGGTGGAATTCAGGTGCCTTGATTGACGGAGCGGAGTTGCCTGGTAGCCCATTTCCGCCCTAATTCTTTACACGGAGTTGTGAAAGGTGCGACTAGGCGGTCCTAAAAGATATCAATGGTCAAACAATTTGACCGAATTTTGGATGTTACTGAAGTATATATCACGATGGACAAATAATAATATATGTATGCACGCCATCACTTGAGAGCCGACATAGAGAAGTATCTTTTACAATATATTTCTGCGTAGTAAATTTATTCTTGCGATTAAAATTTTGAATTAATATTTTTGCTTTAAAACCTTGTATTAGAAGAATCTGCAACATCTTTGAATTTACTAAACATCACTAACTCTATAATTTAACAAGGGAACTTTGGGAGTATTTGAATAATAATTTCATCTTAGTTTGGTTATGACTTATGTTTTTTATCAAAGTTATTTCTAATAATTCTTTTATAATATCAAAAAACAAAATGGTGAAGTTCAGAAATAAATATAAGTATCGAAATTTTGTGAATTTTTTAAAACCCAAAGAATTACAAATGGTGAAGTTCAAAAAATTTATTTTTATATATCTTCTTCTATAACTATATTTTAGCAACGTGATATTTTGAAAGGGGGGAAATTTAGTTTAGAGTTCCTTTTTAAAATCATTATAATTGTTCAAGTTGAGAAAATTTATAAAAATTTAACCATGGCTGCTTTTTTTTAGATTTTAAATTTTAATCTTAGTAGCGAAGGGCAAGCTCCTTCCGTAGGGAAAGTGGCGAAGCCATTACCTGGTTATTACTATTATTAAGTCCTTTAGTTTTAAATATTTGAAACAATCGCTTGAGAATTAAACGCTAAAACGGCTTTAAACTTAGATATTTTTTGAATGTCGAGTATCATATATGTACGAGGGGCGGTCAATAAGTTTTGCGAATCGGTAGGGCAAAACAGAGGAAGGGGGATCGCTGTTTGTGGGGGTATTGGGACAAGTTATGACAAGTCAGGACCTGCAGCCGCAAGCTCCTGCCTCGTCTATTTAAGAAGCAGTAGGTCATCGCAGATCGTAAGAAACAAATTTGTCAACATGGAGAAGGTTGAGCACCGCGCAGCGATCAAATTTTTGACCAAGGAAGGCAAGAATGTAAAAGAGATCCATGAACGCATGGTTGCAGTGTACACCGACACCGCTCTTTTCTATGCAACCATTGCTCGCTGGAATAGGGAGTTCCGCCATGGTCGTGAGTCCCTTGAAGATGACCCCCGTCCAGGACGCCCGCCAGACGTGACCAACGAGGACAATGTGGCCCGTGTGGAAAGGATGATCCTCGAAATTCGACGGGTGAAGGTCGAAGAAATCGAGCGAGAACTTGGAATATCACATGGAAGTGTTATCAACATCACCCACGACAATTTGGCCATGACCAAGGCCTCTGCCCGTTGGGTCCCTAGAATCCTCACGCCCCATGATTGACTTCAACGTCGTCAAAGTTCAGAGGAGCTGCTGCTCCTGTACAACCAAGACCCGGCGGGATTCGGGTCACGCATAGTGACAGGTGATGAAACGTGTGTCCTTCACTGGGATCCCGAGACCAAGCTTGAAAGCATGGCCTGGGAGCACAGGGGTTCTCCGACCCCCCATCAAGTTCCGGACCAAACCCTCAGCCGGGAAGATCATGGCCACCATCGTCTGGGATTCTGAGGGAGTATTGATAGTGGACTATGCGCCTCGTAGAAGGACCATCACAGGCAAATATTACGCCGATGAACTAGCTGGGTTGAAGAAGTGCATCAGTCAAAAGCGGCGTGGCAAGTTGAAACGCGGTGTCCTGCTCCTCCACGACAATGCCCCTATCCTATCCACAAGGCCAGAGTTGCACAAGCTGCCCTGCGCGAGTGCGGATTCGAGGAGCTCAACCATCCCCTCTACAGTCCAGATCTGGCCCCTAGCGACTACTTTTTATTCCCGCCAGCTCAAGGGTGCACTGCGTGGACGCCGGTTTGGGGTCGACGCCGTCCAGGAGTGGATTGAACAGCAGTCGGGATATTTCTGGTTGTCGGGAATTCGAAGCCTCAGGGACAAGTGGCGCAAGTGTATTGAAGTCGAGGGTCGTTATATTGAAAAATAATAAAACACTTTTCCTCATATCTCGTTTCCTTATATCCGAATTGCAAAACTTATTGACCGCCCCTCGTATCTTCTCCTAGTCAGCGACTAATTAAAGTTGTAAACGTAAGTTATAACTTCTCAAGGGTAGATTGAGTTTTAGGGTCAACCATGAGCAACCATGGTGCAAGTGACAACTAGTGTATTGAGTGCCCATCCGCAGCAAAATCTCCCCTTTCCCCTTGCTCTCTAAAAGCTTTCCCAGTGGCCATCATCGCTGCAACCTCAGTATCCGTATGTAAAAGCGGCCATGCATTCACAGGAAATACGACCTCTCCTCGTCGCACACTGACACTTCATTCTTGTCTTTAGCTAAGAACATCTCTAACAACTTCTCTCGTTCTACCCCTCCCTCACTCTTTCATCAGTCTCTCTTGTTGACAAAGCAACTCTAGTTCACGTTTCTCCTCTCACTCAACCCTAGATGACTCTAACAGTCTTTCTCATCCTAAGGTTGCTCTCATTAATCTTATGCCACTTCCATTAATCTCCTTTTGGACTATCCGAAAAGCACTTCTTTCTTTTTGCCACAAGCAAGGCTGATGATCCTGTTTGGCGTCCATCTGTACTTGCTCGTCTATGCGGTTTCTGCTTAAAAATCAGAACTTTTCCTCTCTTTAAAAACAGGCTTTGATGCAGCCAATCACTAAGAAGGGCAACCTTTCTGTTCTTTCTTATTATCGTCCTTATGCTCTGAAATGTATCGTGTCCAAAATCTTTTGAATTACTTCTTCCATATATTTAAACAGCTTATAAGTCATAGTCCCCTACATGATGGCTTCCATAAAACAAGATCAACTGGTGATATACATCCATGAAAGATACTGGGGAGTCATACGTAGTTGCCTTAGCATTTATAAGGCTTTTGACAGGGCATGGTGGCATCGTGGTCTCATATCGAAGCTCCCCTTTTTTGGCTTCCCTCATTTACTGTGCTCCTTAATTTCTAGTATCCTCTTCGGCTGATCTATCTCTGTGGTTGTCGATGGATCAGCCTTCTCTGATTTTTTACCAGGAACAGCGGTGTTTTTTCAAGAGGCTGTTCCTTTCCTTACACATTTCTTTCTTTATATCAACGATTTCCTCTCCTCCACAAATAATCCGATGCACTCATGTGCTGATGAATCACGATTTAACCACATATTTTGATTCTGGTTCCTCTTCTTTCATTCTTTCTCCTTCTCGTCTAGTTGTAGCTACTTAAATACATTTGAAGAGTTGGACAGGATTTCTCACTCAACTAAACCAAATTTTGTTAATTTTTATTCCTCAAAGACCAAATTTCTGCCCATCTCGCTATCAAGAAATCCTCACAACCTCATATCTTCTTTGACGATTGTGTAATCACACCTCGTGACTCTCAGAACTTACTCGATGTCACTATAACGTCCATTCTTTCCTCCAAACTCCACACCACAGGAATAGTTAAATCTGCTTCTAAGAAACGGTGTCCTGTTAAGATAATGAAACCTCTTAGCTTCTGAGTAGTTGTTTCGTTTATACAAGGGGACTACTGCGTCACTGTATGAAGTACTACTTTCACATTTAAGGTGGCTCTAGCTCTCTATCAATACTTGGCAGAGTTGAATCGAAAGCAATCCATCTTATAAACCTGCCTCCCCTCCCTCGCCCAATGTCGGTTCAATTTCCCTTTCTACAGGTACTACTTTGAGTTATGCTCCCATAAGCTGGCTGCTTGTCTGCCCCCACCATAGCTCGACCACACAATACTTGGCAAACTGTTAATTCGCATGCTTATTGTTTGTAATATTTAGAACGTTTAATGTCATATTTTTCACTTTACTGGGCCTAAATAGGCATGGAAATGAAAACGGAATGTGTAAAAGAGGTGCAAAAGACGACCCAAGAGAGAGAACTTCAGTTTTTGGTGGTATGAGAATTTGGGAACTTATGGGTGACCCATATTTTTTGCCTGCTTTCCTTGTACACCAAAGTTCTCTCTCTCTCTCTCTCTCTCTCTCTCTCTCTCTCTCTCTCTCTCTCTCTCTCTCTCTCTCTCTCTCTCTATCTATCTATCTATCTATCTATCTATCTCTCTCTCTCTCTCTCTCTCTCTCTGTTCTTATGTATTTCCTTATAATTCTAATCTGGCACTTTTCAATACTCTTTCTCAAAAATTCCTCCATCCTCTGCCATGTCTTTCATTTCCGTTTCCTCTCTACGTGTTTCAATTTGAGTCCGGCCTTGAATGGGATCTGGTATGTGCCTGATTCCTCCATCATAGAAAAAAGAGAATCTGCCTTAATTATGGAGGTTGGGTAAGCTTTGAAAAGTTCCGTGTCCTGTTGGTTTTGAACGCAGCAAGTAGGCTCCTCTTTAAAGTACTCGACTAAGAAACTTTCCTCTCTCCGGTTTTCACCACTACACTAACTTCTCACAAATTTGCTGACGAGGTGCCCTCGCTGGTTTTCGCTTTTCCACGAGGTGGGTGTTGGCGTGATTGAACGCTAATACAAAACTGCCCACCACTTCATGCCCAACCAGGCACAAAGGTCACATTATTCCCCTGCGTAAAATTGTCCCTTCATAGCATTAGGCTACAGCGTTCATCCCTGGCAGAAGGTCCAAAGTACCCTACCTAATCCCCCCCCCCCTTCCTCACACATCTCTCATACCCAATATCATCTACTTCCTCCCCAGTCAGGCTTTCCTCTCCCAAGCACTCATTCACATAATTAAACTACCTAATTCGCTAATATTAAATTATCATTACTATAATAATGAAGCTGTTCGTCTGTTACACTTCTATAAGTTCACCATTTTTAGTTTTGATTTTTCTTTACAATGCGTCTGGGAGTGAAATTATTTTCCGTTCATTTTTTTCATTCTCTTTATCTACACTGGGCATCAAAGTTTTGACAGGCCTACAATGTAAATACTTTCCCTCTTGTTATTGTTATGACCATAAATATAATGTACATTTAAAATAATGTATATAAAAAATGATTCGAATTGCATTATTGTAATTTTTTAGGACAATGGTTTATTATTAATAATAATCGACAGGCAGAATTGATGTTCCACTCGACCACGCGAATCGAACCATTTGGGAGAATTCCTTTAATAACTGGGGTATATTTAAAGCAATGTGGCTAAATTTGCTGATTTTCCTTGGGAGGGACCAAATAAAAATAGCCACTCCCCAAAAATCAGTAGTAAAAAATAAAACAAAAAACAAAATTGACCAAGTAAATGCAAGCACAGGCTAAATTTGGCAAAATAAAGATAAGCTCTTTTTTTTTTTTGATTCGTGGAGAGGATAAGCAGCAGCTTGTTCATTATCTTGTTTTGCGGGGAAATGAGAGAAGAGGATAGGTGTTATAATTAAACCAACCTTAAATTGATACAAAAAGGAAAAATGAGTGAGTTTTCCCTCAAAATACTTTTTTCAGTGTGATTTCCTTGATAATACATTAAAGTTTACCAAGCGGGTATAATGAGAAGAAAATTAAAAGGTGAAGCGTAAGGGAGAAAACAGCGGAATCACTTCTTTTGACCCAACTTTCTGAGCTAGCATTATATAACGGGAAAGAAGCAGATGCCAAACGTACGATCTTACGAAATTAGTATTCCAACATCACTTTCACCATTTCATTTTCTAAATATATGCGAAATTATGCGAGTTTATGGAAGTTTGCAAGCTCTTGTTAAATAACGGGATAGTGAAATGTCACAAGTGGTTATTGGTTAAAATTAATTGCCGCTCTCTTTGATAAGTGTATAAAAAATATTGCACAATGTTGAAAAATTAGTTGAACATATTCGAAAATTAATTTACTTCATCCCTCCGAATTAAACAAATCTACCACTGTCGAGAGAGTAACATTGGTGTGTGGAGGTAGTTCGTTCTTGGTCTACAGAACTATCTTTGAAGTGAGGTAAATAGTATGAAAGTTTAGAATGATTAGCACTTCATCAAATTGCGTATTTTTCAAGTGTTCTCTATAATCTTTAATATGTGGTGATCTTTATTTCAATTGCATTATAGGCAATTATTACGCCTAAAAAATCATTATTATCAGAGAGTGAGTTTTCCCTCATTATCCAATAGGAGAGTATTTTCAAGTCGAACGTGTACAGAAAGGTGTTTGTTAGTGAGGGAATTTGCTAGTAACTGCCACCCTCAGCTCAAGCATTCCGATTGGCAAGATTTTGCAACCTGCCACCATATAAACCATTTCATGTGTTCCTTTATTTACTGCAATTTTCTACTCTTACGCTTCCTTCATTGCATCTAGTATGATGGAATGTCACGTCACGATAATAACATTGTTCATGTGAACTATTCTGTGTGTAACCACCTCGTAACGTAGGGTCAGAACTGCTGTGGTCCTACTACAAAATAGGCTTCCCGATCTTTTTTTCATCTCATGAAAACCTCCGTTGAAATTCTGGGCGCTCCAAATTCAAAAAGTTTGGAATGAGGGCAAGTTTCATTTCTTCTCTCTATTTTGTAATTTTATCATGCACTCTATCATTATTTTTATAATTTAACTTTTAGGATTTAACCATACCGACCTCTGATGTTGAAATGTGATTATTTTACAACTGTTGGCGGGGAATTTGAGATATCATTAACGTAACAGTATTATTTAAAAACTTTTCTATTATTAAATTATTAAAAACTTTATTATCACCAATGACTTAATGACAGCTTTAAAATGCACTGACCCACATAGGTAACCATTTTCAGCTGACATTTAAGGACTGGATGCTCTCCCGGCACCAATGGCTGAAAGATGATCTGCAACTAATATATCTTCCACACAATGTCACTTCTATTTTCACCATTTTCTTCATAGATCTCTTCTCACTTTTTTTGTTTTGAAGATACTCTCGTTTTTCGCTTTGAATAAAAAAATATAAATTCACTGGGCACCAAAAATGCATTGCTTTAAGCAGCCGCAATAAATATATTGATTTACTACAGAGATTAGATAAAGAGATGTCGACAAATAAGCTAAAGTCAAAGGGCGCAAGAAAAGGCAAGATTGAATAAAGAAACGTGTTGTTGTCTCACGAAATGTACTCGACTGTTGCTGAACCAAACCAAAATCCAGAAAAATAGGAGGATTTCTAGAATAAATAAAGTGCTAAAAACTTTAAAAAATAAATCGATAGAACGAAACTAATCTAATATTTAGAGGCATAGTAGAAAACATCGCATAGTTCACTCACACTATTGGAAGTAAAATTAAGACTACTATTTCTAGGATTCCCAACTATCAAACACCAGCGCTATGTAGTATTGGTACCAATGGTAATAAAATGAAAGACTACGGGTGAATTGAGTAATGTAAATAAATTATTCTATTTTTTCTTAAATAGGAAAATAAAAGGACTGAATCTTTTAAATACAATATTTAACAACAGTGGTCATTATTATTATTATCATTATTAAAATACGGCACAATAAAATCTATAAGTTGGAAACTTTAATAAAAGCCAATACCTCAAATTATGGCAATCATTATTTAGATAGTTGGCCCAACGTGATTCCTGCAATTCATTGAGGCCCGCCGGATGTTAGCTTCAGGGGAAAATTCTAAACAATGGCCTCCCATTCTTGTGTCAGTAACGCTCAGAAGATTCGGCAAATTGTGAATTTCCGCATCTAGCCCCATTTTCAAGGATAATTCACAAGCTTTTCATTCCCTCTCGAGCCCCGGTAGCATTTCATGTTTATATATGACATAGCCTGAGACCACATGTTACAAAGGGTGAATTGCAAATATTGTGATTTAAGAAATAAAAAACTTTCCTTGCGACTTCATCCTCATAGTAATTTGCATAAATTTGAGGCGGTGGTGCGGGAGGGTTCATGAAAGTTTCGAAACCTACATAGTTTACTATGCATCGGATTGTTTCCTCGTGCCCGCTTTGACCCCCTAAAATCCTCCCAAGCCTGATTTAGCAATCCGAGGCATCGAAGACCCATCACCCACCCTCTTTCTATCTTCAAACATCATCTTTTGCAACCCAATACACTCCTCACTTTAACCCAGCCACAAAATACCCCTCATCTTGGCCCCGCTGCCAACCCGGGTGGGGCAGAGAGGACATTTTAGAAAAATTGATAAAATCATTAATTTTAGCTTCAAAAATATTTATTGACAAAATGTGTTCGTATTTAATTAGCATTTGAAAAAATCAAGCGTGCAAAACAACATCCCTCATGTGGTGTCCGTTTTCATTGATGGGTTTCTGAGGGCGTTCTTGGAAGTTAGCATCCACTCTTTTCAGCTTTGCTCTATCGATTTGGTCGACTTCCAGGTGAGTAACTTCCTTCAAGTCATCCAATATACGGGTTTTATGCTCATAAACAAGTGCCTTGAGGCTTCCCCACAAGAAATTATCATACATGGACAAATAAAAAGACTGAAGGGGCCAATGAGTGTCAGCAAACCTGGAAATGAAGCAGTCACCGAGGGTGAAGAACGTTCATTGATGCTCTGGCTGTGTGGGCTATCGCCAATTCTGCTGAAACCACACAGGTCGGATAGGAATGCGTCGTAATTCAGGCACAAAGAACTTGTTCATCATCTCGATATAACGCTCGGAGTTCAGAGTAAGACCATTTCCATTATGGTCTTTAAAATAGTACATCAAACCGTCATTTTTAGGCTGAGCAGTGGCCAATAACGACATTTCTGTTAATTCACTATGCCATTGAGATTAAAATGAGCTTCATTACTCATTAACAAAATGAGGTTGTCATTTGCCTCAAAAAATGCTTCCATCTGACGTGCGAAGTTAAGCCGCTGTGCATAATCCCATGGTCTCAACTGTTGCACAATGACCAATTTTTAGGGGCAGAAACGCAGGTCTAGATTCCAAATACACCTTGCCGAATGATTCTCGATGCCAAGTTCAGTAGCATGCCTCCGAGTAGAGGGATTCGGACTGCGCAGCAAAGCTTGTCTGACGCGTTCCACATTTTGGGGGGTACAGAGCGTTCGTGGGGCCTCCACGAACCGATTGGTACCTGTCAGACATATGTCCCTTCCCTTGGGGCCGAGTAATAGCAATTTAAAAACCTCCGTCCTCTCTGCCTCACCCAGTAACAACCCCAAAAAGGGGGGTGTCAGCTGTAGTATGGAATAATATGCTGCAACTGACATTCAGACTGATTGCGTGCATCCTAGTTTCCATGCCTGCATGGGATCTACGGTCATATATCTTCCATAGAAAATCTTCCCTTCCTCTTCCCTCGTTTCATACAGATCATTCGAAATTTCTTCGTGATTCGGTCTGTTATGACAGGATCTTATGCAACTACGTGATGGTAAGAACAACATAGGGAAGACAAAGGGACCCATATTCCAACTAAGAAGAGGGTCACCACAAGGCGGGTGTTTAAGCGCCACCCTCTACTCAATATTTAGGGCGGAGATCCCACCACTAAATAATCCATCTAGTCTTAGACTACAATAAGTGGATGATTTAATCTCCGCCTTCTGTGTTCATTAGGGACTTCGCCGCCCCATGGTATTGGTGCCTTAACACTATTTTCATTATTCATTTTACATCCATTTTTCATTCGAATTAAATAACTCCATCGTCCTGTCTCGACCCACTAACGAAAATAGCTTAATAAATTTCGGTTAATTAATGGTCGACGGGTGGCGTAATTAACAGTCTCCGCTCCCAGACTTAAGGGGTCGGATTCCATCTTGGCGGTCTTCTGCTCCGACACTTTAATATAATATATATATATATATATATATATATATATATATATATATATATATATATATATATATATATATGCAGATACACCCACAAAGGAAAAGTGAAAAACGATTCCGAGCGCTTTCGTCTCTATTCTTAAAGACCTTTTCAAGGAATGAACAGGAGGCTGGACATATATTGCCTTAAATAGTGGAAGGAGGAATTAGACTACCCACTTCTGAACTTTAATTAGGGGGTAAAAAATCCTGAAACAACTTTATTTGAAATTTTATATATGCAGTGATAATGGGGTAAGATCTTAACATGAACAAACCAGTGCTAAGGTTGAAATTTGGGGACGCGTTAATGGACATACATTCTAATATATTTCTCGAAAAATAATTACTGCATTTTATGACTGGTTTTGCACTGTTCCATTTAATGCTTTGGTTATGAATGCACATATGTAGAAAAAGCGTGGATTGTTCACTGTGATTATGTACATTGGTTTGATGTTGCTTAACCCGGACATCTAGTTCTTTCCCGGTTTGTCCATAATAACATTTTTGGCAGTTGTTGCAGCCTATCAAATAAACAATGCCAGGTCGTGGGTGGTGAATTTTGACAAGGATGCGATAAATTGTAATCTCTTACTTAAAAATAACATTTATGTTCAGAGGCCTAAGTAAACGAGGTAATTTAATGAAAATATGGTTATAGGGTAAAACTAATATGTTTTGGGCCTGAAACTTAGGGATATTAACATTAGTTTGATAATAAGAAGCTTGGCGGACTTATAACAATGTTGAGAAAGTACAAAAGGTAGCAAAAATTTATCCCTATTTTATATATTCCATCGACTTCTTTGTAAAGGTATTCTGGAAAGACAATTCTAAGGCCACGCAAAAACATAGAAGAGAAAACACTTTGTCTGGTGTTATTTTGGTGGTTAGAATTAAAGTGTATAAAAGAGTCTATGGCGGTAGGTTTTCTATATATTTCATATTTAAAACAATGGTTTGTCCGATGAATATATCTAGGAAAGGGAGAATGCGATCTTTTTCAACCCGGGTCTACTGATTGCCGGTCAGATGCTCTACCGTTAAGCTACCAGGCACAGTGACTCTACCTCGCCCAAAGCGTTACCCCATCAAACCCAGTATTTCCATTATCTAGGAACCTCCAAGGGATTTTTATACCATATCTTCTTACTCGCTCATTCGCGTCAAATTTCTCTTTCTCTTATACTACATTGTTATCTGGTCTGCGATAGAAGGCTTCTTCTGCACCTACCATTCTTTCTCTCTTTCTGCAAATGGTTTTGAAAGGAAGAAAATAAATAGGGTGAAAAGCCCTGTAGTGGTTGTTACCACCCGCAGAACTCGTATTGGCTCTTTCTTTATCTCTCTCTCTCTCTCTCTCTCTCTCTCTCTCTCTCTCTCTCTCTCTCTCTCTCTCTCTATATATATATATATATATATATATATATATATATATATATATATATATATATATATATATATATATATATATATTGCCCTCGTTGGTTTTCGCTTTATATATATATATATATATATATAAAGCGAAAACCAACGAGGGCAATCTCCTGTAGAAAGTTTGTAAGGAGACATCTGTAAAGTGGTGAACATATGCATGGGAGATATATAACCGCAAGTCCTCCTAAAGGCATTGGGGTTGAGAGAGCATGCAATCCTCCAGATGTAAGCTGCAGCATGCTGGTCAATGCAGCAGCTGACACACCCTAGCATTTTTCTAGGTTTTAGGTGTATCAGGGGCTTTAGCCGATCCTCTCCACCCCTTGCGGGCTGTTATACATCAAGTTTCCAGTTTGGGTTTATCATGGTCGATTAGACATAGGATGAGGGGGGCGGGGTCCACTTCGCCTGTCTACATTTAGAATTAAAAAAACAAATATGGACATTATGTGTCTTACTAGAAAATAATTTCGCGCTCCAAATTGCTCAAATCTCAGATTTAAAACATCGGTACCAACATAAATTATAATTAGAGAATTTTATTTCATTATATCTCTAAAACAATAATTAAATCATTTATTTTTTTCTAGTTCAACTCATAAACAGCATGAGTATTTAGACCCGAGCGTCCAAAGACTACAATATCTTCCCCCCAAATCCTGCCAGGCTAATTTCTCGCCTTTGAAACCAAGAACAGAAAATTCTTTGTTACGGTTAATTAATGCAGACTGCTTCTCTTCGAACATATGTCCCTCCTTCCGAGAGGTTGAAAATTCCTTCGTTCGACATCAGATTTGAGGACGAGGAATTGCGGTAACATTTGTTCTCTCCCGCATTTTAAGGCTCGAGAATCGTGGTCTGAAATGAAGGATTCGAAATTAGGTCGAAGTAAATAAAATCCTTCTCCAGATTTTCTTTCGGTCTTGGTTGAAAACCATTGCCACCCGGTTGCAAATTGATTCAGGTTGCTAGTCAAAAACAAATGGTGAAAGGATACCCAAGTATAATACCATATTATAGCCTTGGCCAAAATTATGGGGCAGGTATGAAAAATTGAAGAATATGATTGAAACTCATTTATTTAATTAATATTTGATGTGTCCCGTTTTGCTTTTATAACTCCTTTTATGCGTTTTTGCATACTTGAGACTAAGTTGGCGCAGGTAGTTGGCTCAATGTTTTGCCACTCCATGAATTTAGGCTGATTTACTTTTTGAGAAACATTTGTGCACCCTCACTCTTGTGTCCAAGTGTGACTACAAATGTTCAATGGGGTTGAGGTCTGGAGATTGAGGGGGCCATTCCATCAACGTCACCCCTTCCTTTTCAAACCAACCCTTTGAGACTAGATGTGTGGCATGGCGCATTGTCTTGTTGGAAGATTTCACCATCTGGTATGTTATCATTGAAAATTGTACCTAAGGAGGTTGATAAACCTGGTCTAACATGCTAGTGTAAGTGTTGGAATTCATTCTGCCCTCACAAGTGAACAACAATCCTACACCTGAAGATGACATGCAGCCCCAAACCATTACAATGCCACCTACAAATTTGACTTTTGCCACAACATATCTCGGATCATAAGCTTCCCCAACTCTTCGACGAACATAAACAGCTCCAGGGGTTCCAAAGATCTGAGGAGAAATACAAATTTTACTAATATTTTTTTTTATTCAATAAAATTTTGGTATCTAATAAAAATGTGTACAAGAATAAGTAAATTGGTGGAAACTAATGTTGAAAACCTACCTCAAAGTTGCTTTCATCAGACCAAACAACTTTAGCCCAATCCTCATCAGTCCAATCTCCATGCTCTTTTGCCTAAGACAATCGCTTCTTCTTGTTCACCTGAGTCAGCCACGTTTTCTTTCTAGCCTTACATCCTTTGAGCCCAGCTTCTAATAACCCTCTTTCACTGTGCACCTTGATATCTTTTTGTTTGTTGTTGCCCGAAATTCAGCAGCTACATCAGAAGAGGTTTTTATTTTCCTATCAGCCAGAGATGTCCTTTTCAGCAACCTCTTTTCCCTCGAAGTTTTACACCTTCCGTGACCGTGACCATCACGGTTATTGAAAGAATTGGTCTCATTTTACCTTTTAAAGGCTGTTTGGACGCTGTTTCTCTAGCATTGCAATTTTCTTGAAATTTTGACTTGGGATAATCCCTCTCTGGAAAATGCAATGATTTGGGCTCTTTGAGCATCAAGAATCTGTTTCTTCGGAGACATTTTTAACAAAGAATTACCACTTATAAGTTAACAATTAGATAATCACTAAAATAATAGGAATAAACGTTAGTATCACACATTAATTTGCAGAAGGTTGCCCTGACCACTTATGCACAATATGCAAAAACCCATTAAAGCGCTTATAAGAGCAAAAAGGAGGACACATTAAATAATAATATTGCTATAATATACGCAAAAGTGTCTATTTGTATTATTTCAGGTATGAAATAAATGAGTTTCAATCATATTCTTCACTTTTTCATACCTACCCATAATTTTGGCCGAGGTTGTATGTAGTTCTTCAAGGCGCAATTCTGTGATAAAGGCTGCAAATCAATGTGGATAATAATAATTGTAGGGGAATCGTCACTCTCTCGTTCTCTCCCACTGGAGACACGGGACGGTGACCGCAAAGACATCCGGGCCCGGCACCGAAGGTCAAACTCGTAACCACAGCCCCTCGCCACTCGTCTCAATGAAAAGCCGAACGGTTTTAAACTGCAAGATCTCCCCTACGAGAGTATATTCAATTTCACCTCAAGTAGAAATTGGAGACGCATTTCTCTCAAGCTCGAAGGCCAGCGGGAGCCGAGGTAAGACTTGCTGAGAAAAACCGTTGGAATAAGAACCCTCCTGCGGGCGTCCACAACCCCCCCTTCCCTCCTCCTCCTACCCCTACCACAGTGGGGTGACGAGGTATAAATGACAAACACTTGGGAAAAACGAGGTAGAATACGTTAGTCTCCAGGCTACGAAGTCCCCGACTATAGAGGCCGGGCTACCAAGACTGGACTGGTAGAATACCTGAGTCGCCAGGCTACGAAGTCCCCGAATTGAGGCCGGGCTACCAAGACTGGATTGGTAGAATACGTGAGTCTCTAGGCTACTGAGTCCCCGACTATAGAGGCCCGGCTACCAAGACTGGACAGGTAGATTACGTGAGTCTCCAGGCTACGAAGTCCCCGACTATAGAGGCCGGGCTACCAAGATTGGACAGGTAGAATACGTGAGTCGCCAGGCTACGAAGTCCCCTGCAAGAGAGGCAGGGCTACCAAGGGGGCTAAGAATCAGCTCATCCTTTAGCTAGTCCCTGGTTATCAGGGAGACTCCTCCTATCCTGGTGCGTGCTAAAGCCCAGGGATAGTCCTCGCCCATGAGGAATTACGTAACGAAAGAGAAAAAGCTCCCCCACGAGCCCGTTACCCGGTGGTCACACTGAACTCTAAGTTAACTTGGTTTAAGGACCAAGTTCAACTTACTCTCGCCAGAGAGACCCCGCCTACCCTGGTGCCTCCTAAAGCACCGTGATTTTTCTCACCCTTGAAGACCCCCCTCCATTGAATACCGTGTGGACCCCCATCTGCCACACTCGCCAAAGTACCTTGTGATCTCGACCACCTCCAACAATCTGGTCGAAACACACGTCAAAGGACCTACCAGATTCCTGTGGTGTCTGGGGCTCATTGAGTTCAAGGTCAAACTCAAACCCGCCGCCAGAGCAACCAAGGTATTTAAACTCCAGTAGAGACAATTAGCCTATTTCTTGTATATTGAAGTGAGTTGCGAATAAGCCAATATTAGAGGGTCAAGTTAATTGAAGTCATTTTTGTGTAGTAAATTGTTAAATTTAAAATATAAGTTTATTTCGGGAATTCCTGTGCGTTTCTTTATATCCTTACGTGTTTGAAGTGGCTCTTCATTAACACAACAAAATTAGCACTCTAAGATCAAAGCCTACTTCATCAAAGAAGTACATCACGTTCCACAAGGTATACCACGACAAAAGGGGTGTCTGGTGTGGGGTGATAAAAAGGGGCATTATACAACAATAATAATATCACTACCACTACCATAAGGGAAGTTTGATGAAAAAAATCAATCCTGGATTTAATCCCGGGTGTCATAGAGATCTGGAGGTAGAATTATGGGCTTAACTCCTCAACTACCAGATCGCAATACCATAGAATGGTACTTTATTGAATGAAATTTGAATTTAATATGATGGTCTAATTCTTGCTTTGTACTGGAGAACACTAAAAGCATACAATTCAACAAAATATTGCAAATTGAATAAAATAACAATTCAATAGCTAAGAAGGATCAATAAATTAATTTGTAAATCAGTGATAAACGAATAAAAATCAGGCATAAATGAAACTAATAGAAGAGCTAATAAGATAAAA
This sequence comes from Ceratothoa steindachneri, assembly GCA_963969495.1. Taxonomy (NCBI): domain Eukaryota; kingdom Metazoa; phylum Arthropoda; class Malacostraca; order Isopoda; family Cymothoidae; genus Ceratothoa; species Ceratothoa steindachneri. Next base: position 105,192,968 of record OZ018319.1, read on the forward strand.
TCACCCATACACATCATTTAAATCGAAACTAACTAAAGACATGAAAAAATCACGTCACAATCGAAACACGATAATGATATCCTAGCGAGCATCAGTGTAAGAATGCTCTCAGAAAGAAAAATAGGTAAAACTTTCAGTGTGCTGTTGGAAAAGTTAATTCTTAATCCATCTGAGTCGTTTGATAATCCTGTTATCATTTATTGTTATCCTTCGAACCTTGAAGTAAGTGAAACGATATCGTTTGACTAAAGAGAAAATTCAGAATTTAACTTTACACGTTCTTCCATTACCCAAGCTTTAGTATTGACCTAATCAAATACTATATTCATATTTTATTTCTATATACGCTCTATAGTTGTTTCATTTTTGATTCCTCCAATCGGCTGGTTATTTCGTATGTTGTTGCCTCCAGCTTCTATCCGTTGTTTCTTGTTGTAGGGAAAAATTGAAAACAATTTTCCATTCAGACAATGAGGGCATTTTAAAACTATTGAAACCTTATTTATTAGTTTCCCATTAAATAATTTTTAGAGAATTTGTCTGAAGATGGCTTCCAATTTTGTATGCGACTATGAAGCTTTTCAAACTTTTCTATATCCTTTGATTATTACACTGGCCTGGGTTTCAAAACTTCTTTTTTTTCAAACTGATTTAGAATCATTAGTTTTCTTTGGTCAGGTCTGGTTTCTAAGATATGCTCGATTTATATTAGAACGTATATTCAAAAATAGCGCAATCATTCAACCGTTTATTACTTCAGTTTTGACACATCTAGTGATGAGTAACCATAAATAACCTATTTTACTCAGCTTTTCAGGTTTAGATTTGCATTACAATGGATTATACGTGTAAGAATCATCCGAATAGGTTTTGTTACATCGCCCAAGCTTTAATCAGTCTAATCAAATACTATATTTGTAATTTATTTCTATATACGCTCTATAGTTGTTTCATTTTCGATTCCTCCAATTGGCTAGCTATTTTGCTCTTCCAGACCGTCAAGCAAAAATCACGGATTTTGTGAAAAACGCATATCATGCTTACTTTGAAGGGAAACTAGGGGACCAGTATAAGCCATTTGCTCCCCATATTTGCTGTATAACATGTGTGGAAAATATACAGGATTGTAGTAATAAAAAAGGAAGGGTATGCCATTTGGTGTCTTAATAGTGTGGAGGGAATGCAAAGATCACGTCACCAACTGCTATTTCTGCATGAGAAATTTGAAGTGCATCAATTGCAAGAACATTCTTCAATACCACAATATTCCTTCTGCTATAAAACCAGTCCCACATGGCCCTGGCCTTACTGTTCCCTAGCTTAATGTAACCATAGGTTCTAGCTCTGATTCCGAGGCTACTGTCACTACCCATACAGCTGAGTTTGATGCATACAAGCCAGAAGAGGACGACCAACTAGTACCATTTACGCAAGCCGAACTCCACGACCTGATACGAGACCTGAACCTTTCCAAAGAACCTGCTCAGCTATTCGGTTCACGTCTTCGAGAGAAATGTATGGTGGCACCAGGGACAACATTCTATTGGCATCGGGACCGGGAGAATGAATTTAGGAAATTTTTCACGTTTGATGAAGCCTCTTTACTGGTCTACTGTAACAACATTGTTGACCTGCTCCACTTAATGGACCTGAAGTATGATACTATGGAATGGATACTTTTCATTGACTCATTTAACAGAAGTCTCAATGCAGTTCTTCTTAATAACGGAAATAAGTTTTAATCGATCCCTGTTGAACACTCAGCTGCAATGAAAGAAACCTGCAGCAGCATGGACCGTCTGCTGTTTGCTTTCAATTACCAGGAGCAGAAATGGCTGAACTGTGGAGATTTTAAGGTCGTTGGACTCATCCTAGGCTATTAAGGGAGATACACAAAGTATGCATGTTTTATGTGCATGAGGGACATTCGGGCTGAGGACCAGCATTATGCCAGAAAAGACTGGCCGTCAAGACAAGGATTAGAGCCTGGTTCACACAAGGTTCGGTCCTAACCCCCTGTTGAAGCGAGCAAAGGATCCGGTGGTACGGGGTGGTTTCTATCTACCCCTGGGGCACACGTTATTTTTTTAATAAGCGTTGCCCGATGCAGAGTCTATGTGGCAAGAGATGTGTTGAATTGTGCTTAACTGGGGCTAAAGAATTAGGAAGGGTTAGAATTTTGTTTTGTGTGGATGCACGCCTTCCTCGCCTTTGTGTAAAAATGGTCCAGTTGAGGTACATAAATTATATCCATAATGAAACCCGGGTTTGTCTTCATTTCAGCTCGAAACAGAAAATTTGATGGTCCGATTGAGATTCACTTAAAAAAAAATCTCCAAGGAACTACCAAAGAAGTCTTCTATTGGAATTAATTTTTAACAAAAATAATGAGCAAAAGATAAATGCTAAAAATTGATAAAAGATTCTACTTACATTTTTTTTATTGTATTATATTTACATGTTGATTTACCCTAAATGACTATTGATAGTCGTAATGTCAATGGATTCTCGAAAGGATTTCATAATCATTTAAAAATGTTAAATCTCATCCAAATAGCTCTGCTCTAGAGTAGCCATCATCAAATCTTAAAAAATTGGCATCTTTCTTTAAATTAAATCTGCATTTCCGACATTTTCGCAATAACGAATAGAAGCCAATAGAACAACAGTGGGTTTCTTGCCGAGTGAACTCATTTCAATCTCTTATTTTCCTTCTCCTCCAAAAGTTACTACCTTAATATTATCTCTGAAGTAATAATAATATAGCTATTAATTAAAATATTTAAATCATCATCTATTTTTATATCTTTACGTTGTTGAAGCCATTCTTCGACGCAAGTATGAACCTAGCAACAACCAAAAAATTTGTTCTCTGCCAAGAACTCAAAGTGTGCCCCCACCATTAGTGGCTTGTTGGCTTATTCAGTTTGTTACTCAACGGGTTGAAGCGAATATTATTTATAGCATTTCTATCGTGAGGCTCACATTATGGCAAGAACCGAACATTTTAATTCAGATATTTGCAATACCAGAAAGAGACTGAAACGAGTTTTGTAAAGAAAGTGTTGAGGTTAGAGGAACGAAAAGGAATGAACTACAGGGTGCATTTTGTGTGAATTCATACTTAATCCAAATGAGGGTTAATTTCAATGTATTCTGACGTGATAGACTATTTAGCTCGGTCGTGGCGCTTTTTTGTGGTTCCCTTTAAATCTATTAGACAGCCCGATAACTGAAATTTCGATTGCCAGCCACCCATTTTGTGGCTTTAATGAGCGGGTGGTGGAGTAGCTGAACTCTCTGCTGATTCTAAGCTTATAAGTAAACAAAACACTCCTACATAATTTTTTAGCTACTTTCTGATGGAGATCAGATGAAGGATCTTTTAAAGTTCCTCAGCTTGAGAATATTAATGCAACTTTACCGAAGGACGTAAAGTCTCAAGGCGACTCTCCTTAAGTCCAAAGTTACAAGAATTGCATGGTAGCTTCCTAGCAATGAGGACCATAAAGTAGCTGCTACCTGGAGGAGTAGTAGCACCCCCCTCCGGACCTCGGTACCCCACGAGAAATTGGGGCTCTGTTTCTGGTCGTCCTTTGCATGTCTTTATAAATCTCCAACTCTCTTTTTTTGCTTCTTCCGCTATCTTCTCCTTTCCCCCGTAATGAGGTGGAGGGTGTAGCAAGGGGCATGATGCCCCTGCGACAATTGACATCTAGAGAAACGGCAAATCATTTTGGCCTCAGTACCCTTAGTTTTGCACCTCCCCTGCCCCAATGCCTGCAATAGAAACTGTGGCTAAATTTATTCCCTTATTTTCGTTTCTTCATCACTTTATTTACTGATATCTCCTTACTAACATTCCATGTGATAGGGTTTCGTTGCTATTGCACTTTAAATCGCGAAAAGGATTCTACTGAATTAAGGAACGTAACCGACTGTATAAAATATAAATAAAGACGACAATACCGTCCAGAATAAAAACCGACGCCTTTATTATCCCGGCCTTGTCCAATGCAACAGAGGAATCGTTGCAAAGGGACCGCGTGCATGAAAAGGAAGTACCGCCCTTACCAAAACAAGAGCCCAAGCAATTTTTTAGGTATATAAATACTTGTAAGCCAATTTTGGAGTGCATCAGGCCCGATCAAGATAGCGAGGGACCCCTTAGGCACGATCGAAATCACGTGGTGAAAAATTAAATGAACAGGTTGGAAACAAGTGTATAGTGATATTTATTTAATTAGTCTGACAATAGAATGCAATAATACGTAATTTTTAGAGTAAAAGGAAAGAAAGAGTTGTATGCTACAAGATGGTGTGACCGACTTTTGCGTCGACGACAAGACGAAATCTAGGTATAACCTGAGCGCAAGTGGCACGCAGGGATTCAGCTGATATTTTCTTCCAGCATTTTTCCAATTTACACTTCAAAACTTTGACACTCTGAAGATATATAGTACATAGCCTCTACTCAGACCTCGATCACACTCCAAAGACCATCGAGATCTAATGTGGTGAAATGGGAGGCCAAAGCTCCTTTCCACAAAACTCCTTAAAATTTGCCTGGTACCAGTCTTGAACTTTTATTTGGTGTTTCTGAGATTACTTTATCTTGTTGAAGGGCTACACGAACATTTTCGGTTGTGGTATCCATCTAGAACAGGGGTTCCCAATCTAGGGACATGTACCCCCAGTGGTACATTTGTACTCTTTAGGGGGTACATTGGATCCGAGAGAATAACCACTACTGTAGAAAACATGGTGTAATCTCCATCCGTATTGCCCAACGAATTAGTCCGCTCTCTATTTCTGACGTTTATATTTTGGTGCGAGTTGGCAACCCTAAATCTCTATCACCTTAAATGCAGACGTCTGAAAGCAAGACAGGCATTCGGTAGCTTCCTTGTGTGTCCAGAGTCAAGGTGAGTATGTTTAAATGCCTTTCTTTTTAAACATCTTTATAATAATAATCTAAATGAAATAATAATTTGTTAATGTATTTTAATTGTTAATAGGTATATATTTAACAAATCTAAAGATTTTAGTGATGTGCTATGCAAAAATTCTTATTTTAGGACTAAACTTGATTGAAAAGAGTAGGTGCGTAATAATTGCTTAGAATTTAGCTTTTAGAAAGATTGTGCGTTCTTTATCATTTTGATAATAAATGATACGTACATGTATTTGTATGTGTATAGGGAAAGACTGTAAGTTTTTATTTCAAACACCTTTTTTTGAGAAATATAAAAGAGTTGCCTAAATAGTTGATTACACATAAGAAAAATTAAAAAACAAGAATATCCAAAATTTATATAAAGAAATATATATTATATTGCTTGGTAACATATCAATACAACACACACATACTCTTACCGCTCACTCTCTTCTCTCTCACACACACAGGCATTTTTAATTTAGAATTTAGATTATTTTCATTTATTATTATTATTTTTATTATTATTCATTTATTTATTCTATTCTTTCTAGCCCTCATGAAGTTAACAATGACGAGCAAAAGAAGGAAATACTTAGAGACCTACTTACAGTTCGGGTTTACATCAATAGTAAACAATGGCTTGGAAATTCTACTGTGTGTACTTTTTCAAAAAATACTGGGCAATGATTCATTGAAGCCAAGCCTTCTTCTCACTCGACATCTGAAGAAAGCTCATCCGAAATTCAAAGACAAAGATCTCGCCATTTTCAAGCGTAAAGAAGCAATGTTTAAGAAACAACGACTGGATCCAAGTGGTAGGTTTTTCCAACCTACCAGTGCAGCGGTGAAGGCATCTTATGAAGTTTCACTTCTGATTCCGAAACAAAGGAAAGCTCATACCATTGGGGAAGTCTTTCTTCTTCCAGCTGCAAAAGAAATGGTACGTTGTGTCCGTGGAGAGGAATCTGCAAAAAAGCTTAACTCTATCTTTCTGTCTAACAATACAGTTCAACGACGAATTGCAGAAATGTCAGTAGATATTTTTGAGCAAGTGATTAGTGAGATTTCTATATCTAAAAATGGGTTTTCAATTCAACTTGACGATTCCACAAATGTGACAAATTGTGCTCAGTTAATAATATTTGCTCGGTATGTGGGTAATGAAGGCATTAAAGAAGAGTTCTTGGTGAATGAAGCACTAGAAGCAACAACAAAAGGAGATGATATCTTCCAAATTGTAGATTCATTTTTCAAGCAACATAGTTTGAAGTGGGAAAATCTGAAAGGATGTACACCTGATGGGGCACCAGCTATGTTAGGACGAAGATCTGGTTTTAGAGCTCATGTCGTGGAAGTGGCTCCTAATGTGACATTAATGCATTGCATGATCCATCGGTTTGCTTTGTCTTGCTGATCTAGCCAGAGCGTTATCAGTGGTGGTCAAGATGGTTAACCATCTAAAAGGGAGTGCTCTTAACAGTCGGTTATTCAAACTACTGTGTGAATATTTTGGTGCCGATCAGAGTGCACTTCTATTCCATACTGATGAACGTTGGCTTTCCCGATGAAATGTTACAAAACGTGTCTATGAGCTTCATAGAAAATCGCTGGAATTTTTTCAACATTCCCACAGAGTCTCCAAGGAAAGGACATAACAGTTTGTGAGTTCGTTGCTAAGCTCAAAGAATTTCATGCAAATCTTCTGCTGTGGGAGGGGGGGGGGTATTCAGTTTAATACCTTGTCTATGTTTAGTACTGTAACAGAATTTCTAGATCAACCCACAATCTGAGACTAACAACATCACAAGATTAGCAACTGAACATCTTATGAAGCTGAAAGAAAAAACTGATGGCTATTTTCCAGGCCTTCGTGAAGATTAAGTTGTGTATCTTAGGAATCCTTTTATTTCAAATGTTCAGGTGCTGCAGGCTGGGACAGGTATGCAAGAGGAACTGGTAGAGCTCCAACATGGTGATTCTGCACGTGATGTGTACTCTTAGAAAAGTTTGTGTGATTTCTGGTTGTCGATGCGAAATTCATATAGACAGATTGCTAAACATGCTATTTGAGCACTATTGTTATTTCCATCAATATGGCTTTGAGTCAGCATTTTCAGTGTTGTTAGGAATCAAATCAAAATACAGATCAAACTCAAAACTCCTGAGCTCGATATTCGTTGTGCTCTTGCTAAAGTTTCCCCTCGAATAAATGAGCTTGTTGCGAGAAAAAATCCCATCCATCTTATTAGTATTGCTTAGTTTTGGTTATCGGTAGATAGTTTTTAATAGATTTGCCTATCATTACATAGTAATGATCATTATGGATAATTCTTGAAAAATATGTATGAAGGATCAAACTATTTTATAAATTACCAGTTTTGATGCATGTGATGCATTAAAACATTCTGTATACTATGTGAGTTTAGTCTATTGATGCTATGGATAATGATAAAACAAATGTATGTGATGCATCATATTTTAGGAATTATGTGAGGCTCGTGAGCTTTATTTATTGTTATGGATAATCATAAAAATATATGTGTACAGAGTAGTTTACTCAAACAGATTTTATAATAAAATATAAAAATTTAAATTTCATTGTTTTTCTTTTTCAACCTCAATTTTTAGGGGTATACAAGAAATTATAAATATGCCAAAAAGATTGGGAACCTCTGATCTAGAGGATGATTTTCTCCTTCAATTTGGCAAACTAAACATGTTCGGTGATCTTTATCCCCTTCAATGGAGATGAGAGGTGTTTTACGGACCGTTGATATTCGCGCCCCTCGCACTATCGCTGAAGCTCGCTTCTGTCTCTTTAAAGATATCCGCTGTTCGACCGGAATCTCATTTTTACTTTGTGCCCATACACGATAAATGTATGCGATCTGAGTGACGTGGAGTGTAAACAACTTCTCACCTGTACATAGAATTGGATGTTACGAGTCATGAAGGTGTCGTTAGAAGAGCATCTTTGCTCTTTCGGCTTTCTTCTTTTATGGTAGGGCTGAAAAGCAAATGTCCTTAGCTCTTTTGAATTGACAAAGTTTCGGATCATCTTTTAGTAACTTTCATATGGTTATATGACTCACTTTGCCCTACAAAGCAAGATGTCTGGCACTTTTCCTTCGATTTTTGTCAGATTTTGTTCATTGTGTCCTTGATGAAGGTTGGGGTGCTAAATGATTATTTTTTTTTTTTTTTGGGGGGGGGGAGTCCTCACTCTTGAAAGACAACGTTTGAAAGCTTAAAAAAAAAAAACATCTGCTCAGAGTGGGGTTCAACATTTTAAAAATATCGCCCGCTGTCTTTCCGCTTCTATACAGATACTCGATTTCTTCACATTTTTCAGTCATATTTGTAAATTGGTGTTGTTTTTTATTAACTTACACTTTGATTCACAAACCCTGAAAGAACCAGCCGAAAAGTGATTAATTAATGGTGTGTAGACATATTCTAAATGATTTGTAAAAAGCAATCTACACTTCATGTTTCCACCCTTTACAAGTCTTAATATATTTTCAAGACATTACACCTTCAAATCTTGAGATAACCTAACAATAAAATGAGTTTATATATAATAAAAATGAAAATTCAAAAATAACGGAGCCTCAAATATAATATATTCAATCCACCTTAAAGAATTAAGAAGTGAACTTTTAAAAAATCACCCGTTTATACAATTCAAAGAGGCAAATGTAATACCAATTTTAAAAAGGTCATAAAGACGTGTGTGTTTGTACAACCTCAGCATTAGACATCATTCCATAATAGGAAAAAGTTGTGCCTGATTTGGGTGAGGAGAAGGTTAGTCTCCTCCCTGAGTGAAGTCGGGCACACTTAGGATTTTGAGGTTTCTAGGCATGAATGGAATGAGCATTACAGTCATAGCGAGATTGCAATTAGGAGACCGAACCATTTAAACTCTATTTATTTTCAACAAATAAGATTAGGAAACTTCGGTGGTATTAATTGTGAGCAAAACTTTTGTGCATATTAGTGTTAGACTAATTTTATGCTATTTGAATGAAGCGAATAATTCTCTTTGAAATTACTAGTATTTCTACCAGTTCACTCCCTTTTAAAGAGGATAACTAAAGCCTTGAAGTTACTAAAACTCTTTACCGGCTTATAGTTCCATTGGAGGAGATCACAAATTAAAAGGTTTACCACAGACGCGTTCGGAATCGGAATATTCTCGACAGAGTACAAATAAGGACTTGCTCTTGCTGTCTTATGTCTCTCTATATCTCTTTAGCGTCGCTTCGACCCTTTTAAACATTGCTCCTCATTTGGGAAAAACATTCAGGCTGATCTCTTGCACAGGGAGAGAGACGAAATTAATTCTTGAAAGCAGAAATAGATCTTACGAAGACAAAGTGAAGTCTGACAGTTTACAGCAATTGCCCTGAAAGATTAGCAACAAAGCGACCAATTAATTGGTGTTTATAATACTAAATGGCTTCTCTAAAATGTGTATATTATGACTCATCATTTGAGTAGTCACTAGAAATAACGGATTCAGATCAGTAAACAAAGAATTTAACAATGCGATGGCACAAAATTTCTTTTTTTATAAAATTACACAAACTTGGAATAAATTGCATCCGAATGTCCTTGAGAGCACTACATAAAATATTTTTATTGAGTAAAAGCGATGAATCGTACTTCAAAGTAATCTTTAAAGAATTTAGTTAAGTTAATTCTTTTGCAATTCTACCCTCTGTTTTTTTTTTAAATTAACCTCGAATGGATCTTAAGATCCTTGCTGGTTCTTAACTCTGTAATAATTCCAGTACTATTTAAAGATGATCCTAGCTGTTTCCGCAAGTGAAATAGGCCAAAGAGGGGTCTGAGTATCTGCAACACTAACGAAATATTAAGTTCTGATATCTTATTCTAATCATGTACTTGATTGGGGACCCTTCACATTCAGTAAATAAACAGAAGTTTACAAATTGTAGCAACACTTTTGATTAAAGCAAGAATTTAACGCTATCCTAAAAATAAAGACTAACATAGTGTATATTTACATGCTAGAATAATCCTTCGTTTATGCATTATATTGTAAAACATATCTCTTTTTCTCATATGTCCCCTACCATAAAAAACATGATTGGCATACTTAAATTATCTGAAGTAGCGAAAATCAGACCCCGAGAAATTTACATCTGTTCCCAAAATTTCTGGTGGAACTAGGTCGTACACCCAGCATAAGTTTGTAAAAGATTATGGATCATTTTTCCTCCTTCAACGCTGATAACCTTTCCTACTTCTATGTTCAATACCTGTACTCTTTCAATGCAGATGAGATTTTCCAGCTTGATTAAAGGCAGAAAACCTAACTAAATCAGATCTCAATGTAACTGACAGCTTTCGTCGTGAGGCCGATGCTGGTCATCTTTTCATTCTGGTACTTCTCGGTCTCTCGGCAGCATTTGACGCAGTCCGCGACACTGTTCTTCAACGCCTTGGTGAATTCTTGAATTCCTTTAGAACATCCCTTATCTTGTTCCTCTCGCATCTTTCATATCGTAATCAATTTACTCATATTGGATAAGATATATGTATATATATATATATATATATATATATATATATATATATATATATATATATATATATATATCAACTGGCGGAGTTGCGTTTTGGGGTTCCACAATATTAGCACCTCTCTATGGTAGATCATTTCGAAAGTTGACAAATTTATATGAAAACTATACTCGTAATATTTGTTGAAAAGTCTGCTGCCTTTTCTGTTTATGGTGTCCAAATGAACTGAGTTTTCCATCCTAACATTGTCGAAAGACTACAGGATATTCGAAATGTGAATTAGTCCTATCTCAGGTACCTTGCTAATAATGACTGCAGTTGTAAATCCTTCAGTTTCCCTTTGTAAGTTTTGTGCCACCAGTCAGTTATAAATATTCACTCCTATACATACTAACCTCCTTCAGGTCAAATTATATCCTTTCGAAAATAGGCGAACTCAAACTTTACTGCACGATCTAAGTGATAATAAGCCAGAGATTTATTAGAAGGCAGGATTACTGCATTTTATGGTTCTAAATTAAATTTCAATGAATAAACCCGAGCATCTGTCAATTTAATCCTTAGACACACTGAGTTGTCATTTTCGAGGTCACTTATCACATACCACAAGCATTTATTCCGTTTGAGCCTATGAATTTGGGATTTCTGGTTCGAGTCTACAGAACTTAACATTTTTGTGAATGAGATGAACGGAAACAAAAGTTCGAAGTTGTACATAATTATATTGGTTTGAGCAATATAGCAACTTTTCTTCACTCTTAAAGGAAAGCAAATAGGAATTGAAAGAAGCTTGTTTAAGATATGTTGTAATCGTGAATTATTTTGTAAAAAATAGGAAAATTAAAGGGAAAAGTCAATAGGAAATACGTAAGTATAAAATATGTCAAGTGGAGAGTGCTTATAAATATTGATAAATGATAATTGCGAAGCGTATTTTTAGCATCTATATAATTAATGAGTGTTGCGCGTCATCATGATAATGGCAGGTTACTACTGTGGCAAAATCATTATTACAAAGGTAGTTTGATAGGCAATGGAAAAGGTATAAAAGAAGAAAGAGGCTGGTTTGCACGCTCCTTCTTCTTCTTCTTCATCTTCTTCTTCTTCTTCATCTTCCTTCTTCTTCATCTTCTTTTTCATCTTCTTTTTCTTCTTCATCTTCATCTTTATCTTCTTCTTCTTCATCATCTTCTTCTTCATTCGTCCCACCGACTCTCTCATTCGTCCCACCGACTCTCTTCATTCGTCCCACCGACTCTCTACTGAAAAGACGTGCTCGCTCTGTGCTCCCGCTAATTTCACTGTGCTCAGAATTTATCGTGCCTCTGCTACTGAATACTTTTATATATATCGCCTATTCAATATTCGTCGCCGTATTATAAAGTTCGATCTTTCAATAACCGTATACAGTATATTAGCTTGTTTTCTAAATTAGTGTGAATTAAAAAAAAAACCGACAATGCCCGTTATAAAGATCGAATGCTCAAGGTGCGCTGCTTCATTTAATAAGGAAATTTACGTTCCCTCGAACCTTGAGCAAATTAGAATATGTCGCTTTTGTATGTTGAACGAAGCGTTTGAACGCAAGTTGTTGTCAAGTGCGATCAGCGAGATCAAACTTGAATTAAATACCGTTGCAAGGGATGTGATCTCGGCTAACCGTAAAGTCGATGACTTAAATTCCAAACTAGATTCTGCTATTCACGACATGCGCGGGAGGGAAAATAGTAATAGAGATAGGCGGCCTGCAAATTCGAATCATCAGGTAATTGTTGACGAGCAACAACGAATTTTAAACTCGTTTAGGCCTCAGGATTCGCAATTTCGAAGTGTTAGAAATGGGGCTAGACCAACGAGGGATCAGAACTTCGTTTTACCCTGTTCGAACCCTTTCGCGTTGCTAACTCCTATCGAGGGGGAAGAGGAAACCGTTTTAATGGGAGACTCCTTAATTAGAAGGCAGGATCAGGAGTTTGCTGCGCGTAACCCTTCTAAGCGTAAGCGCTTTTGCTATCCCGGTGGCCGCATTAACAACGTGGCCGCCGAGATCGAGAAATTGGAAGATACGCGTGGTGAACGAACGATCATCACGATGGTAGGGGGCAACGACGTCCATAGGTATGACAGCACCCCGGAAGATATAGTTTATCGTGCCAGAACCATGATAGATACGGCGAAATCCAAAGCAACCAACGTGGGAATTATTGGTGTTCTCCCCCGACTTAAATCCACGTTGCGCCTCCAATCTAGAGCGATCTATACTAACGAATGTCTTAAGCGGTTGTGTCGAGAAACTGGTGTTAGTTTTTTTAACGTATGGGATTCATTCCAGGACCATCCGTCACTTTTCCAAAAGGACGGAATTCACTTAAGCGATGTGGGTAATAGTCGGCTGGGTAGGATCTTAGACGAGTCCGTACGTAGCATTTTAGGTAGGAGAGTTGCGCGGCCACGTGATGCCGGTCCGGCCCACGCGTGAAGGGGGCACTATCGACGGGGTGCAGGGAAACGGAACGGATCTGATTGTTATAGAAGAGTTAACGTAAAGCGCAAACTGAGATGCATATATGCGAATGTTCGTAGCATAAAAAATAAAATTGCCGAAATAAAAGCCGTTATTCTAGAGGGTGATTTCGACCTCGTATTCCTAAGTGAAACATGGTTAGACACTCATACGGGGATCAGTGTTTGCGAGTTCGATATAGCGGGGTACAAAATTCATTACAGAAATAGACAAACCGGTAGAGGAGGGGGCGTATTAATGTACATAAAAGAGGATCTAAACGCCATAACGATGGACTCGTCTAAGGATGATATGCGAAGTGATGCTTTATTAGTCCAGCTAAGTTTAGATGCTATAAATAAAATTAACTTAGTCGTGGTGTATCGTCCGCCTTGCCAATTGGAAAGAGAAGATGCTGCACTCTTCGATACGCTTACGTCTTGGATTAGAAAAGGGACCACATTAGTCTGCGGCGATTTTAATTTACCTAATGTTAACTTTAGCAACCTTACTTCTGATAAACCGGGGGAGAGGCTATTAAACTTTATGTTGGAGAATTTTCTCGTACAAAAAGTGGAAGAGCCTACTCGTGATAGCAATATTCTTGATTTAATCATGGCAACCGATGAGTCATTGTTAGAAAACGTACGTGTGGGTGAACATTTAGCTTCCAGCGACCATAATGCGATTAGATTCGAACCAAACACCTGCGTAGAAGTTAGAATGAGTTCGCAGCTCATCCCTCGTTTTGGTAGCTGTGATTTCGATATTTTTCGCGAAAGGATTAAGGATATAGACTGGGGAATACGATTCGAGAACAGGTCGGTAGGAGAGATGTACGCAGAACTTCGATGTACGCTGCTTCGTGTAAATTCTGATTTGGTTAAGTATGTGCGTAAGAGCGGGAAGTCGGTGAGAGCTCCGTGGCTTAGTCCGTTAATACTACGCTTAATCCGGGACTGAAATAGAAAATTTAAAATTCATAAAAACAATGGGTCAGTTATAAACCGGCAAAATTACATAGATTCTCGTAGGGAAGTTAAACGTGCGGTCAGAGATGCGAAGAGGAAGTATGAAATAAACCTCGCTAAGGATTCAAAGAATGAACCGAAACGGTTTTATGGGTACGTAAATAATAGGAAACCCGTAAAAGGATCGATAGGGCCGATCAAAGATAAGGATGGTCGTTTGACTGAAATTCCGACAGAAATGTCCAAAATTTTAAATGAGCATTTTACGAGCGTGTTTACTCGGGAAGATTCTTCCGAATTGGAATCGTTAATTGGGGAAGTTCGTAGTGCTGATAAATGCATATCCGGTGTAACTATAAATGAAGAGGAAATCCTTAAATTTATTAAGCTAATGAAAAAGTCGAAATCTCCGGGCCCCGATGGGGTATATCCAATTCATTTAAAGGAGCTTCAAAATGAACTCGTTAAGCCATTGCGTGAAATTTTCAATCGCTCATTAGAGGATGGCGTAGTTCCGTTGGATTTCAAGCGAGCAAACGTTACACCTATATTTAAGAAGGGGAATCGATTTGAAGCAACGAATTTTCGGCCTATTAGTCTAACTTCGGTAGTTGGGAAGCTTTTAGAATCTGTAATTAAAGATAGAATAGTGAGCCACCTCGAGGCAAATAAGCTGATTAACGATACCCAACATGGATTTAGGCGTGCGAGATCGTGCTTGACTAACTTGCTCGAATTCTTCCACAAAATGATTTGCGTGTACGATGAAAGCAAAGCTGTAGACGTAATATATTTAGACTTTAAAAAGGCGTTCGACACCGTCCCCCACCAAAGGTTATTAATGAAAGTTAAAGCGATTGGGGTGACTGGTAAGATTTTAAACTGGATTAGAAATTGGCTGAAAGATCGCTCGCAGCGGGTGGTAATAAATGGGGAATGTTCAGATTGGGCCAGCGTTAGTAGTGGGGTACCGCAGGGCTCTGTTTTAGGCCCTTTATTGTTTTTAATTTATATTAACGATTTAGATAAAGGCATACTTAGTCGGATTTCGAAATTTGCGGACGACACGAAGCTGGGCAATCGTGCCTATGTAAGATCGGATGTCGATAAATTGCAGGGGGACCTAAACTCGATTGCCAATTGGGCGGACAAGTGGCAAATGGAATTTAATTTAAGCAAATGCAAGGTAATGCACTTGGGTTGCCATAATTTAAGAGTAGAATATACCATGAAAGGCCAAGTCCTCGACGCGGTTAAATTAGAAAAAGACTTGGGAGTATTAGTCTCAGACGATTTTAAATTCTCGAAGCAATGCGCGGATGCGTGTAAAAAAGCAAATCGCGTTTTGGGTTATATCGCGCGTAATTTCACCTTCAAATCTAAGGATGTAATTTACCTTTATATAAATCCCTTGTGCGGCCACTTCTCGAATACGCTGTTCAATTTTGGGCTCCATATTTAATGAAAGATATCGTGCAATTAGAAAGAGTGCAGCGTAGGGCTACGAAATTAATTCCAGAGCTGAGGAATAGATCATACGAGGAAAGGCTCAGGGCTTTAGATTTGCCATCGCTAGAACGCAGAAGATTACGTGGCCAGCTAATAGAAGTATTTAAAATACTAAAGGGTTTCTCAAACGTTGACTTTCGCAATCTGTTCGAACTGGATCATAGGGGAAATACTCGTCAGCACGGGTTAAAATTAGTGAACAAGCGTTTTAACACTAGTATAGCCCAAAACTATTTTACATTTAAAGTTACTCAAAATTGGAATCGGCTACCCACCCACGTAGTAGATAGCACTTCGGTTAATATGTTCAAAAATCGTCTCGACGTGCATTTGAATAGTTTAAATATAACGTAGTTGAGCACTGTGAATTTAAACGTCCTTGGAGAGAGAGAGTTTGGAGCGGAGGTTTAAGGATATGAAATTATGATGACTAAAAACGATGCCGGCGATTCTCTGCATGTGTAGCTTAGATATCCCATTTCTTTTCCGCCTATCCTATAAGTAGTCTCTATCCCTAAATT
The DNA here is from genome assembly GCA_963969495.1 of Ceratothoa steindachneri. NCBI lineage: Eukaryota > Metazoa > Arthropoda > Malacostraca > Isopoda > Cymothoidae > Ceratothoa > Ceratothoa steindachneri. The sequence continues at coordinate 105,208,964 of OZ018319.1, forward strand.
AGCTTTTCACCACTAGCAGTCGAGTGGCTGCGGAAGATGAGAAGAAAAACTTTCTATCTCCCCCGACCCCTAGTTTGATTAGTTAAAATTGCACGATAATGTACACATGTAGATAAGTGTGTACAGTAGATAGTATTAAAAAAAAAATAGCATGTTAGAGATACACTCGTAGATAAGGGTGTATCGTAGTTTTTGATTTAGTGTAGCGGACTAGCCTCGAGCGGACCTTAGGGTCTTTGCTGGTCCTAGATTCTGTAGTTCATCTTCTTCTTCTTCTTCTTCTTCTTCTATTCCGACCTCCGAGTCCTGACTGAAAAGGCGTGTTATCTCTGTGCTCCTGCTTAATTCATCTGTGCCCCCAAATTTCGTTTTCTGAGTAACTTAATAATTCTAGATACTTCCTGCGCTCATATAATATTAGTCGCTGTATTAAATAGATTGGCCGTCTTATTCGCTGTGTAAATTTAATTTATCGTCATCCGTATTCTATAAATCAGTGTCCATAAATTTAAAAAATCGACAATGCCCGTGATCAAGTTTGAATGTTCGAGATGTGGGGCTTCTTTTAATAAGGAAATTTACGTTCCTTCTAACATCGAACAAACTAGAATTTGCCGTTTCTGTCTTTTAAACGATGCATTGGAGCGTAAGTTTGCTAACGCTATTAGCGAAATTAAATTGAAACTGAATTCCGTCGCGAGGGACGTTATCTCGACCAACCGTAAAGTCGACGAATTAAATTCGAGTCTTAATTCTACCCTTCATGATTATGCGTGGGAGGGAAAATAGTAATCGTGACAGCTGACCTACTCGTACGAATCATCAGGCAATTGTTGACCAGCAACAAAGGATTTTAAACTCGTTTGGACCCCAGGATTCACAATATAGACCCCAAGATTCGCAATTTAGGACCGTTATAAATGGGGCTAGACCATCGAGGGAACAGCATTCCACATTACCATGTTCGAACCCCTTCGCACTGCTAACTTCTATCGAGGGGGAAGAAGAAACGGTATTAATTGGGGATTCTTTAATTAGAAACCAAGAGCCAGAATTCACAGCGCGTAACCCGTCAAAACGAAGGCAATTTTGCTTTCCTGGTGGCCGCATTAATAACGTAGTGAGTGAAATAGAAAAATTGGACCAAACACGTGGCGGGCGTACGACCCTCACGCTGGTAGGGGAAAATGATGTCCACAGATACGACCGTACCCCAGAGGGAATAGTAAACCGTGCTAAGACTATGATTGATACTGCGAAAGTTAAAGCGGATAACGTAGGAATAATTGGTATTTTTCCCCGACTAAAATCCACGTTGCGTCTGCAGTCCCGAGCTATCTATACAAACGAGTGCCTTAAGCGCTTGTGTCTCGATACTGGAGTTAGCTTCTTTAACGTTTGGGATACATTCCAAGACCAACCTTCACTTTATCAAACGGACGGAATCCACTTAAGCGATGTGGGGAACAGTCGGCTGGGTAGGATTTTAGACCAATCAGTACGTAGCATGTTAAGTAGGAGAGTTGCGGGGCCACGTGATGCCCATGCGCCGGACTGGTCCTCGCTTGAAGGGGCAATGAGTATTGGGGAGCAGGAAAACGGAACCGATTCGGGTGTGATAGAAGAGTCCACTTAAAGCGCAAATTGAAATGTATATATGCAAATGTTCGTAGCTTAAAAAATAAACTTGCCGAAATAAAAGCCGTAATTCTAGAGGGAGACTACGATCTCGTATTCTTAAGTGCGACTTGGATAGATCCACATTCGGGGATCAGTGTTTGCGAATTTGATATCGCAGGTTATAAAACTCCTTATCAAAATAGACAAACTGGTAGAGGAGGGGGAGTATTAGTGTATATAAAAGATGACTTAAACGCTATAATGATCCACTCGTCTACGGCAGATATGAGAAGTGAGGCCTAATTAATCCAATTAAGTTGTAATGCAAAAAATAAAATTAATTTAGCCGTCATATATCGTCCACCATCTCAAATGGAAAGAGAAGATGCTGCACTCTTTGATATGTTTTCATCTTGGGTTAGAAAAGGGACCACATTAGTCTGCGGCGATTTTAACCATCCAAACGTTAATTATAGTAACCTAACGTCAGATAAAGCTGGGGAGAGACTAATAAACTTTATTCTGGAGAACTTTCTCGTACAAAAAGTGGAGGAACCAAAGCGTGATAATAATATCCTCGATTTAATCATGGTGACTGACGAGTCATTGGTAGAAAATGTTTGTGTGGGAGAGCATTTAGCCTCGAGTGACCATAATGCGATTAGATTCGAAGTAAACACGTGCGTAAGAGTAAAAATGAGCACTCAGCTCATCCCACGTTTTGGTAGCTGTAATGTTGATACTTTTCGCGAAAGGATTAAGGATGTAGACTGGGGAATGGGCTTCGAGAATAGGTCAGTAGGAGAAATGTACACTGAGCTTCGGCGTACACTCCTTAGTGTAAATTTCGACTTGGTAAAGTATGTGCGCCGTAAGAGCGGAAAGTCGATGAGAGCGCCGTGGGTTAGCCCACTAATATTAAGCTTAATTAAGGACCGAAATAGAAAATTTCAAATACATAAGAACAATGAGTCATTTATAAGTCGGCAAAATTACATAGATTCTCGAAGAGAAGTTAAACGGGCGGTTAGAGATGCGAAGCGGAAATATGAAATAAAACTCGCTAAGGATTCGAAGAAGGAACCGAAACGGTTTTACGGCTACGTAAATAGTAGGAAACCCTTAAAAGGTTCAATAGGGCCGATTAAAGACAAAGATGGTCCTTTGACGGAATTTCCGGCGGAAATGTCTAAAATTTTAAATGAACATTTCACAAGCGTCTTTACTGTTGAAGATTCGTCCGAATTAGGATCATTAGTTGAAGAAGTACATAATAGTCATATTTGCATATCCAATATAACAGTTAATGAAAAGGAAATTCTTAAATATATTAACCTGATGAAAAAGTCAAAATCACCCGGGCCCGATGGCGTTTACCCCACTCATTTAAAGGAACTTAAGGATGAGCTTGCGAAGCCGTTGCGTGCAATTTTCAATCGCTCATTAGAAGATGGCGTAGTCCCTTTAGACTTCAAGCGTGTAAACGTTACACCAATATTTAAGAATGGGAATAGATACGAAGCAACGAATTTTCGTCCTATTAGTCTAACTTTGGTAGTTGGAAAGCTTTTAGAATCGGTAATTAGAGATAGAATAGTGATCCACCTCGAGCTAAATAATCTGATTAAAGATTCCCAACATGGGTTTAGGCGAGCGAGATCGGGCTTGACAAATTTGCTGGAATTCTTCCATGAAATGATTTGCGTTTACGACGAAAGCAAAGCTGTAGATGTAATCTATCTAGACTTTAAGAAGGCGTTTGACACCGTTCCGCACGAGAGATTATTAATGAAAGTTAAAGCAATCGGTGTGAAGGGTAAGATATTTAATTGCATTAGAAATTGGCTGAAGGATCGTTCGCAGCGAGTAGTTATAAATGGTGAATGTTCTGATTGGGTCAACGTCAGTAGTGGAGCGCCACAAGGCTTGGTTCTTAGCCCATTATTGTTTCTAATATATATAAACGATTTGGATAATGGCGTATTTAGTATGATTTGTAAATTCGCTGATGACACGAAGCTGGGCAACCGTGCCTATGTAAGATCGGATGTAGAAAAATTACAAAAGGAGCTAAACTTGATTGTCAGATGGGCGGATAAGTGGTAAATGCAGTTTAATTTAGGTAAATGCAAGGTGATGCATTTGGGTTGCCATAATTTGAGGGTAGAGTATACCATGAAAGGCCAGGTCCTCGACGTGGTTAAATTGGAAAAAGACCTGGGAGTTTTAGTCTCGGATGACTTCAAAGTCACGAAACAATGCGCGGATGCATGTAAAAAAGCAAATCGTGTGCTGGGTTATATCGCGCGTAATTTCACGTTCAAATCCAAAGATGTAATTTTACCGTTATATAAATCACTTGTGCGTCCACTGCTCGAATACGCGGTTCAATTTTGGGCTCCATACTTAAACAAAGATATCGCGCAATTAGAAAGAGTGCAGCGTAGGGCTACACAATTAATTCCCGAGCTGAGAAACAGGCCGTACGAGGAAAGACTCAGGGCATTAGATTTGCCATCTCTCGAAGGTAGAAGATTACGTGGCCAGCTAATAGAAGTATTTAAAATATTGAAAGGATTTTCAAACGTTGATTATAGGAATTTGTTCGAATTGGATCATAGGGGAAACACTCGCCAACACGGATTAAAATTAGTCAACAAGCGATTTAACACTAGTATAGCCCCAAACTATTTTACGTTTAAAATTACTCAAATGTGGAATAGGCTGCCCACCCACGTAGTAGATAGTACGTCGGTTAATATGTTTAAAAACCGTCTCGACGCACACTTAAATAGTATAAATATAACGTAGTCTGAGCACAGTAAATAAAAAGCGTCTTTTGAAAAGAAGTTTGGAGCGGAGGAACAACAAGTAAAAATGATGACTAAAAATGATGCCAGCGATTTCTATTGCATGTGTAGTTTAGATATCCATTTTCTTTTCCGCCTATCCTATAAATAGTCTTACTATCGTAAAATTAGATTTTCACCATTATCAGTCGAGGGCTGCGGAAGTTGAGAAGAAAAACTTTCTATCACCCCCCCCCACCCCTAGGTTGAAGTAGTTAATATGCATGACAATGTACACATGTAGATAAGTGTGTACAGTAGATTATATATTAAAAAAAAATAAAAATAAATATATAGCATGTTAGAGATACACTCGTAGATAAGTGTGTATCGTAGTTATGGATTTAGTGTAGCGGACTAGCCTCGGGCGGACCTTAGGGTTTTTGCTGGTCCTAGATTCTGTAATTCTTTTTCTTATAAAGGAATTATTAGAAATAACTTTGATAAAAAAATTAAATCTACTTAGGTGACAACCGAACTAAAAGAAAAAATCTTATTCAAACCTTCAAAAATCTCGTTCTTAAAATATAGGGTTATGGATATATATATATATATATATATATATATATATATATATATATATATATATATATATATATATATATATATATATAGTGTGGGTGTAACAATACAGATAGAATTTATTCATTTCATGTTTTATAGAATATTGGGATTAATAATGAGTTGTGCAAAACAGATATGATAAAGACACTGAAATAGATATTGATATGTATATTGATTTATTATAATAGATCGAAAGCTGCGGGGTTTTTTTCATTTAAAAACAGTTTTCACGAATAAAATATAGATCTAACTAAAAATAATGCCGTCATTTATGATGGCACGGATACACTAGTAGAAAATAAAACGAGCCCAAAACACGCGTTTAGGGTATAATTTTAAATAAAAAAAAATCGCTGTTGCCGCCATTTGGCTCATTTCTTCAAGTACCTCGTTGGTCTTTACAGTCACAATTTATGTTGAATACCGATTCCGAATCAGTTCCAGGATTAAGGACTCTATCCGTCCTTCATCGCTTACAAAGAAGTGAAGAAAATTGTCTTCCGTCCATCCCTCAAGATAATCACATAGCCGATCTTTAATGTCAAGATCACTTTTCCATTTTTTAACTATTTCATGCCAAGCTTCGGTCCATTCAACATTGATGCCAATGTTGCCGATTGACTCTTACCACGACGGAGAACTCCTATCCCTGTTACTCCTTCATAGCACCTTTTCTTTCGGTGTTGTGAGGCAGGAAGAGTCTTGAGGTAATTTCTCTTATCTTCCTCCTCAAAATTAGGTTTCGTAAACTTCAAATTTTTTATTCTTTTCAACAAAGTCTCCTGATATTTTTGGTCGCGTGCACGCGAACCTAAAGTACTATCTCGGTTCATAGGTCTGTCGGGCGTATGGTAAACACTTTACTTTTCCTAGAATTAAAAAAAAAAACTACTATGGGTCGGATTTCCCCATTTGTTGACAGTTTTGCAGGTCATAAGTGGGAACAATTGACAGCATGCGCCTTAGGTCTATTGACCTCAGCCACCCAATCAATGATAAAAGTCGCATCCTTTGCTTCGCAAAATGGGACACCTCTAATGCGGTCAAGAACTCGTTTTGTCTCTAAATCGTAAATGATTGTGAGACTGAACTTGGCTAGAATTAAAATCATATGAATCAAAAATAATGAGTTTTATTCAGATTTTGATGTTGTTCAATTAGTTTGTCACTTTTAATCTATCTCTTCTTTTTTTATTCCTCTACAGGGGAGGGGGGATCTTGTACTGACATCCCGTAGGCTGAAATATAGTGGAGAGAACATAGCAAAGTTGATCCGATGCTATTTTATTAAGTTTATGAGTGTGGCAAAGTACTTGAATGAAAAGTAATAGAATACAAAGTGTAGGAGAATTGAGTTGATGAGTTGAGAAAGTTCATGTTTGGATATTGATTTAAACAGTCAGTAGGGAGGGCGCTGAATAAATTTTAGGTTTTTAAAGAGCTATTTTCGGGGGGGAATGATGTTTAGATTAAAACTTAGAATTGTTAAATTTACTTAAAAAAAACCCTTGTACGAGATGTCAAGGATACGCCGGTCTATTGGATCGAGAATAATCGAATATAGCACAAACAAAATTTCAGAAAATGTGCTGATGAACTCTAGCTGAAAGAATTTAAGAAGTGTTATAAAGAGAGTAGTCATAGTTTCGAGTGGATGGATGGTTGATGCACCAAGGATATGTAATATCCACCCTGGCTTTTAATTTATTTATACGTGCTGTAATTCGAGAAGGATATATTAAAAAAATAGTAGGACAAGTGACTTGATGTTCACGGTGATACGAGTAGTTCATTGGAAATGAAAGCTGTTTGTTTAAAGAGAATTTTTGTTTGGGGCTATTTTCAGAGCATCACGTTCCATTCTTCAGCTGTACAACATCTGAGAAAATTTAATCCAAGACATTTTTTATTTACGAAGAGAGGAAAAAAACAATACCAACTTCCTAGAGAGAGAGGGTCATACAAAAGTAGACAGAGAATATTTACCAAGAGGAACCGGCTCTCCTAATACTCCTAATACATAAACAGGTGGTTCCTATCTGGAGCGGAATAATTGATCTGATAGCCTGACATTTGACTTTCTTTTATCTATTTTGGATTTTATTTTCTTCATATATAGTTACTATAAAAAAATAGTCATCAGCTGATTTCGATAGTATACTACTAGTCAACAAAATTTAAGTTATTTCATGGTTCTGAAATGAAATGGTTTGATTCTAAGGTAATCGAAGGTGTGGAACTAGAATATGGCATCAGTAAAGACGTATCAGTTCCGGTTTTAAAGAACCAATATGTCTTTTACAACGAATATAGAACCAATTGATATATTATTGGTGAAGATTATTTTACAATGGATGTGAGTAAAATATTTTTGGAGGAGTCTTAATTATTATTTACGGAAAGAACGGTTGAGAGAACCTAAGTATGGTAAAGATACATAGAGAGAGTTTTTGGGGGCGGTGCTAATAGGTAACCTTGGCTCATATTGCTGGTATGAGAATTTCTTAAGTAACTTATCGTATAAATTACTGGTATAACAGTTACTCACACCCATTTTAAAATAATCTTCACAAATAATTTATCAATTGGTTCAATATTCAATGTAAAGGACATACTCCCTCAAAACTTAGGTAGCTACCTAGTTTATCAGTTCATTTGTGTCCTCGTTGTGATCGAGGCTCATATATAGGTACCACCGTTCTTTTTCTGGAGGCGAGGGTGTGTTCTCACCTTGGTATTAGCAATGGAACTGGCAAACCTTTGAACTATAAAGAAATATCAGCCATAAGTTTTCACATTATATAATGTAAAACTGATGTCACTCATGAAAATTTTAAAATCCTTGAACCTTGTAATAATGAAATCTCCTTTCGTATCTTAGAGTCTAGGTATATTAAAATATTAAAACCTTTCCTTAATAACGACACAAGTGCGGTTCCCCTCCTCCTAGTTTAAACACTTTCTCATCCACTTCGCTTACTTCCTGTCCCCCATCCTTAACTTATTAAATCGAGTTTTCCTTACGGAATTTGAAGGTTGTCTTGAGAAACAACTCTACATTGAGAAATGTGAACGAAAAGCTGGTAGTAAAGGACTATCTGTAGGGAAATTATCGAGGGGATTACATATTTTTGTTGAGCGCTGTTTTTCTTAACAAGAATACAAAAGCACGAAAGGGAAAAACAGGAAAGGAGTAGATAATGAGGATTATTTTAATGAGCACAAGAGCAACTTGCGATGTTGCTACTTATTTCTTCAGTGTATAAAAAAATGAAAAAACTGTTTTGATTTACTGCGGTTTGTTTGGGGAGAGAAATAGTTACTAAGTCACAAACTAACAAAGACCCTTGGATCCATTCTGAGGTTAGTATTGAAGGAAAAAAAAGAGGTAAGGTGGGGAGGAAAAATTAAAGAAAAGAGGTAGGTTTGGTTGTGGTTATTATTATACCGCAGAACGCTGATCCAACGGGCCATTTCCATTTATTATTTTGTTTATTTTTTCGTATTTGTTATTAATGTTGTCCCACTGCGGGATCTTTTTATTATTTTATACTTGTTATTGAGATACTATTTTTTCCCATTGCGGAGGAGGGGGAGGGGGTCAGTCTCTTATTATTTCACAATTTTCTCTTACTTTTTAGTTGTACTTTGGTACAGGTTCTGGTGTTGGGGAGGTATTTTTTGTATCCACCTCCATCTACCTCTGGGTCAAGAGCCGCTACAGTCTCCATAGGGAGAATAGCCTCTAGTCTTGCCCAGATGTCTTGACCTTTTTTTTATAGAGGTATGTGTTTAGTGGTTCAAGACCTGCTTCTTCATGGAGGCTCCTCGAGGTCCGATACTCATACCATTTAGCGTTGGTAATAAACTGGAGACCTCGATTTTGCACTCTCTTGAGTCTTGACATATTTGTTCTTGATGCCGCGTTGAGCGGAATAGCAGGGTACACCAGTTTTGATCTGACTAAACTGGTGTGCAACTTCTTTTTACTCGTTTTGCTGAGGTTTCTGAATCGGAGGAGTTTGTCAAGTTCAGTGTTAGCGTATCCAATCCTGGAGCTGACATGTCTCTTCATGCCAGTACTGGCAAGTTTGTAGCCGAGGACTGACACGCCTGGTGAGTAGTCAATTTCGGAATTTTCTAGATTGAGAGGGACGGAATGACTTCTCCCTATTGCGGTTGCTGAGAATTATGATACGTTGGTTTGTATTTTCCTGTGTTTCTCGAACCTGGAGATTCTTTTTGCTTCTGCTGTCGTGGCTCTGACCATCATCCTCGCAAAATTTGTTCTCCGAACCACAATTTGGGTAATATCGTTTGCATATTGGATGCTGTGAGTTCTTCCATCGGTTGGTTTAGGATTGTCTCTCATAAAGATGGTGTCGAGATTTGGGCTAAGGCTTCCTCTTTGAGGGACGCCGGACAAGAGTTCGAAGTCTTTTCATGTATACTTCTCGAAGGCGATGACAGCTTGCCTGCTGGCCAAATAGCTACAGAGGATCTCTTCGAAGTGGAGGGTAAGTCTTAGTCGCGAGGTTTTGTACTTCAGGCCGTCGTTCCAAACTTTGTCGAAGGCCTTCTTTACGTCTCTGCAAACGCCGTCGATCCAGCACTCCTAGCTTGAATGTGTATTCCGTCGGGTCCAGGTGACTTAAAGGACTTTATTTTGTCAATATAAAGCAGCACCTCGGCGCGTATTACCGTAATATTGCTTAGCATATCTGTTTCGTCGAATATTATAACGTCATACGCAGCGGGAATATATGTTACGTTTTCAATGGTGAGCGCCTCTGAAAAATATTTTGTTTATTATTTGCGCGATACCTCCAATCACGAATTTGATTTTTTTTTGTTCACGTAAGAAAAGAAAGCTTTTTTGTTGTTTTTACAGGACTTCGCAAGATGTATATCATGAGACCTTTTCGCTCGTTTGAACTCGCTTTTCACCAGACGTCTATACTGTCTATATTTTGCCGGGTTTTTTTTCGTTGGGAACTCGCTTGCATATATGAAAAAGTCTATTTCTTTCTTGACTAGCTCTCTTTACGGCCTCGTTCATCCATGGGTAGTTACTCTTTCGTTTGTGCACGCTAACCTTTGGGACATACTTATTTTCATAGTAAAAGAAAAATACTCATGAATGCTGTATACATCGATTTGGCGTGTATAAGCAGTAGTGTTCCTAACCAGTTTACACCTCCTATTTTCGAATGATATTCATTAAAATTGGGAATATTATTCTTTTTAGTTTTCATCTCATTAGATGCTATTAATTTAAAGCAAATTGAGTTATGATCACAAGACCCTATGTGCTCTCTTACGGAATCGTCTTGGACAAAGTTTTCCTACTTATGACCAGGTCTATCATATTGTGTTGGCGTGTAGGCTCCCTAACGGCTTGGTACAAAAAAATTTCATTTAGGAACGAAGTGAACATAGGCCCTCTGTGTCTGCCGTGTCATTTTCGAAGTCCCTATCGATAAAATTTAGATCGCTACGAACAACAGCCAACCGATTTCTCATAACATCAGTCGAAACCTCAAACAAATGATCGTCCTTTTCATTAGTCTGCCGCAGCAGTCTATAAACACGAATTAAAATTTCATTTCATTTGCCACTATAACAACCACCATAACTTCTGAGTTTCCTCTCGTTTGTGCCTTAATAACTGATGCATCCAAATTTTCGTTTACGTAGATTAATCACCCATCCGCCATTTCTTTCATGTCGGTCTTTTGTTAAAGAGCTTAAATTCCCCCGATACAATACTCCCCTATAAAGTCTCTAAAGACTTTGTGCATTAAAGAGGAAATGGAATTGTATCAGAATTGAGATGATAGTTAGTGATTTCATGTGAAAGGGTTCTAATATTCTTAAATTATTTTCATTGACAGTGTCGATAATAGAAAAATCATTGAAGGAGGGCATTTTTGTTGAATGGCTAATATTTATAATTTAATGGCGGAGTGTCCTGTTTTTTTAATAGGGGCTGCTGGTCTATGACTAATAATACCAAGGTGTGCAAAAATACGAGTATGTAATGTACGTTGCATAGATCTAATATGTGCCTAGGAGATTCAACGCGAAGTGTATTTATATAAAATTTAGGAACAATGAGTCAAGGTTTTATCTTTAATACGAAAATAGGCGTAGTAGTTTTAATGGGTTCTGAATTATTTGTCGGAAGTTGAGTTGTAGACGGGAAAAGTTGGGTTTAATATGACATAAACTATGGACCATAGGAGAACCAGCAGAGGTCTCATAGTAGGGTGGGTTAATATATATATATATATATATATATATATATATATATATATATATATATATATATATATTTCTCTCAAAGTAGCACGAGAGAATGATGAAAATGAATCCATTAAACCACATAGAAAGAGAAAACGGAATAATTTTTCCTCGCAGTAATATTTTTATTACCTTTTTTCGAAAAATCCGTGCAGGGAAGAGATTCGAACCAGGCACAGTGAGGCAGCGAGCACCGCTTTAATCTCAGTTAAAAGTATGCCGTTAGTACACTACGCATGAAGTTGAAAAATGGGGACCTAGGGTTAAACCTATTATTGAGAAAGGTAGAAAGGGGTTTGGTCAATTAGGTTTTATTGGATATCCATTCTGTAAAAGGTACCTGGACAGGAAGGTGACCTCGTTACTAAAGTTGATGTATGAGGATGCAAGATCAAAGGCGCGCGAAATTAATTTACAATAAAATTCATTTGAAAGTTCGGATGGCATAAAAACTAAAAAAATGCAAGACGGATCATGTATGTGTGCGTTCATGATGAATGGATGTGGAAAAAATATGCGTTGTCTGAGTTATACTTTTATCGAAGAATCGAAGGGAGCTATTATTTCTTTTTTCATGGGTAAATTTTATTTTGGGGTGAAGCTAATTGATGGATTTATTAAAGAAGCTTTACTGTCATTAGCATATCTGTAAAATATTAGCCGGAAGTGCAAATAACAAATGTCTAGCGCTTCCTCTCCAAGCGAAGACATAAAGAGTTTAGCAAAAGGGGCGGCACGTTGGAATATTTTACCGTTAAATAGAAAAAAATGTTCTGTGGGAAAACTTTCAGTATTTATTTAATATGTAACTTGTTTAGACTGTGAAAAGGGGATTTTAGGAAGAGGAATTTCTGAGGTAGAAAAAAATTAATTGTTGGGGGAGGTTACATCAAAACTGGTCATATACAGGTTACGGTAAATGGTTTCTAGTTCTTTTTTTCAAATGAAGGAAATTCTTAAGATAAGTTGGGGAATTAATTTAGCGGTTTTATACTTGGGAGGTTATAAGGTGTAAAATTAGGCCGAGGAGAATGTTTACTATATGTATTTTAGGGAGACCAATATTTCTTGAGAGAGAGAGAGAGAGAGAGAGAGAGAAGGGTCCTATTAACTTTATCCTCAATTCGAAGGGAGAGTTTTAAAGGATCTTCCTGACTAGAAACAAACTTGGGCGCATTTTCTAATATTAGGTGCATTTTCGGGATACCGTCTTCTTTGTTCATTATGATGCCTCATTTTCCTTTATCAAGAAGGGCATTGATAACGTTGTTGTTTAAAGAAAGGCCGCACAGCAGGGGAGGGGGGTCTCCTCCTTATTTAAAAATAATGGAACTGTGCGGAACCGTTTCAATTAGGAGAAGAATTCATGCGCCAGATTAGAGCGATTCAAGTGAAAAGTTTTAAAAGTTCTTTGAATGGGAAAGAGACTTAATGCGTCGCAAGGTCAGACCATATCGAGAAAACATTGCTTTGTATAAATATGCTCTGTCTCTATTTTATAAACCAATGTGAGTTTAAGAATGTTAAGACAATCTTTCTTTTTCCCTACGTGGTATAACCAAATATTTATACTTATTCACGTGTTACCTCTCGTGATTTAACCTATTTTATATATATATCATCCTGCAGGAAACAAGGATCACATACGCGATATGAAATGACATATATATATATATATATATATATATATATATATATATATATATATATATATATATATATATAATACAAGAGGAATAAGAATTGGACGCGAATGAGCAAATGAGACAAGAAACACGAAGGGTTTTTGTTAAAAGGCAAGCGAGAGGGACATTAGAAGAATCCAGAATCTTGCCTTTAAAAAAAACCTCCGGTTTCTTGTCTCATTTGCTCATTCGCGTCCAATTCTTATTCCTCTTGTACTATATGTATTTATATTCAGCTACACCATGTTTCTGCATCTTTCTTTCTGTCTTCAAATTTTATTTGAAAGACAAAATAAAAATGGCATAGCCCTATGGTGGTTGTATAATCACCCGCAGATCCTGTAGTTACTTTCTTAGTGTATATATATATATATATATATATATATATATATATATATATATATATATATATATATATATATATATATATATATATGACACGATCATCTAAACATTCATTGAGCTGCGGTATTCTCTTTGGTTCAGTGAAAAATGTCACTATAAATCCATAAGCAACTTTTAATCATCAGCTAATCATAAGAAAAAAGTATGTAATCATTATTATATTATATTTCCATATTCGCCCTAATTAATTAATTAAACAGCATATATATATACATTATATATATATATATATATATATATATATATATATATATATATATATATATATATATATATATATATATATATATATATATATATATATATATATATATATATATATATATATATATATATATATATGACATTTTTCACTGAACCAAAGGGGATACTGCAGCTCAATGAATGTTTAGATGATCGTGTCAATTTCATCCTGCAAGAAACAAGTATCACATATGCAAAATGCTATCAGGAAAAGGGAAGAAACTACGGAACTTCCAACATATTCGTCGTGGCAAGAGAAAGAATGAATATAGGTATTAGAGTTGGTTGGTATCCGGTAAAGAGAAAAATATGCTTTGTTGTTTATTTTGAAATCAAGAAAAGGCAATGAGTTGCTTAGTTCCCATTCAACTTCAAATGCAATGGTGGGGGAAATGTTGTTTAATTGTTCGAAGAAAAATCATATGTTTTATCATTAATAGGCCAATGTGGCACATATATAATCAATATAGCAGAATCCTATTATGGGATTAGGTAAGATAAGGGAAGGAGGAGGTGTTTCTTCAAGTTTTCCATGAAAAGATTACATAGGATGGGGAAAGGGATTAACCATACTGAGTACATTTTTCTGTCTGTAAAAACAATCATCTTCTTTGTCTAACCTAACATTACCCTTAACAAAAGTGCAAATTTAGTTTGTTTTTGCGTTACAGACAATGTGTTTAAAGCTGACGATTTATTATATTCAATGCAAAATTTGTGATTAAATATACGAGGGGGAGTCAAAAAGTTCTCAGATAAATGGCATAAAATTTTTATTTGTAATAATACTGTAATCATTTTTCTACATAAGCTCCATTAACATCTATACACTTTCTTAATCTATGAATCCAACGGTAAAGACCATCTTTGTAGAATTCACGGGGTTGTCTCTGGCACCAAGTAATGACCTGCTTTTTTGCTTCATCTAATGATTGAAACCGGGTTCCTTTTAGGTGTCCCTTTAAATTTGGAAACAGAAAAAAGTCAGAGGGTGCTAAATCAGGGCTATAAGGGGGATGAGCAAGAGTTTCCCATCGAAATTCCCGTAGCTGAGATCTCACAGCTTTGGACGAATGTGCAGGGGCATTGTCATGGTGGAACAAGATTTGCTTGTGGAGCTTTCCTCGTCGTTTTTTGGCTATTGAAGTTTTCAGCTTCCTTAAAACTCCTTCGTAATAGCTGGATGTAACAGTTTTTTGTCCTTCTAAGAAGTCTATTAAAATAATTCCCTCCGAATCCCCCAAAACTGTAGCCATTATCTTCTTAACGGACCTCTCTGTCTTGAACTTGATAGGCCCTGCTGCCCCCCTTGGGTGCCACTCTTTTGATTGATTTTTACTTTCAGGATCAAACTGATACACCCAAGTTTCATCTCCCGTTACGAGGCGCTCAAAAAAACTATCCTCGTTTGCTTCAATCTTGGTCAAAATAGCCAAAGAAAGGTTGGCCCTATGATTCAGCTGGTCTTCTCGCAACGCTTTTGGGACCCAACGTGCTGAAAGCTTGCTCAGGCCAAGATTTTCAGTTAGAATTCCAAATGCTGAGCCATGAGAGATTTCACATGCATTGGCAACTTCATCAATAGTAATACGGCGATCTTTATCCACTAGATTCCTCACAAGCTCGACATTTTCTGGGTTAATGGAGGTGGAGGGTCTCCCTTCACGTGGATCATCTTCAACTTCTTCTCTGCCCCCCTTGAAGCGCTTAATCCAGTCGTAAACTACCGCTCTACATGGCGAAGAGTCACCATAAACCTGTTGTAGAGCGTCAATAATCTTAACAGGCTTCCAATCAAGTTTAGTCAGGAATTTAATGTTCGCTCTTATCTCAAAATTTGCCATTTTATGGGTTCAAAAAAGTAACCTTTTTGAAGCACATCTAATACAAAGAGTCTCGACAAATTGAATGACGAATTTTGTAGGAATTGTTCAGAAGACATGAAAGTCGTGTTTGACCCTGTATTTACTTGTACAAAATCGAACATTTCAATAATCTGGCATTTGTCTGAGAACTTTTTGACTCACCTACGTACATTAGCGAAAGCAACAGATTCTCCATGAGAATGAAGGAACACAAATGCAGCATGTGCCGTGGATGTCTATCTTCTACCCTGTTCTTACAGATATAAAATGAAGAATATTCAATTGACATTAATATGGAAAAATAATTTATAATTCCCGCAACTATATACGAGGGGCGGTCAATAAGTTTTGCAATTCGGATATAAGGAAACGAGAATTGAGGAAAAGTGTTCTATTATTTTTCAATATAACTACCCTCGACTTCAATGCACTTGCGCCACTTGTCCCTGAGGCTTCGAATTCCCGACAGCCAGAAATCTCCCGACTGCTGTTCAATCCACTCCTGGACGGCGAGCTGGACATCTTCATCGTCCCCAAGCCGGCGTCCATGCAGTGCAGCCTCGAGCTGGTGGAATAAAAAGTAGTCGCTAGGGTCCGGATCTGGACTGTAAGGGGGATGGTTGAGCTCCTCGAATCCGCACTCGTCCAGGGCAGCTTGTGAAACTTTGGCTTTGTGGACTTTGACGACGTTGAAGTGGATCATGGGGCGTGAGGTTTCTAGGGACCAAACGGGCAGAGACCTTGGTCATGGCCAAATTGTCGTGGATGATGTTGATAACACTTCCATGTGATATTCCAAGTTCTCGCTCGATTTCTTCGACCTTCACCCGTCGATTTTCGAGGATCATCCTCTCCACACGGGCCACATTGTCGTCGTTGGTCACGTCTGACGGGCGTCCTGGACGGGGGTCATCTTCAAGGTACTCACGACCATGGCGGAACTGCCTATTCCAGCGAGCAATGGTTGCATAGGAAAGTGCGGTGTCGGTGTACACTGCAACCATGCGTTCATGGATCTCTTTTACATTCTTGCCTTCCTTGGTCAAAAATTTGATCACTGCGCGGCACTCAACCTTCTCCATTGTTGAAAGATTTATGACGTACAATCTGCGATCAGCTACTGTTTCTTAAATAGACGAGGCAGGAGCGTGCGGCTGCAGGTCCTGACTTGTCATAACTTGTCCTAACGCCCCCACAAACAGCCATTCCCCTTCCTTTGTTTTGCCCTACCGATTCGCAAAACTTATTGACCGACCCTCGTATGTTGACATGTATTAAATAAAATTTTGAGTAGAAGATAACTTAATTATTTTTTTTAAACCTCTAGCACTGAGAATAAGGCCCTGAATTATAACGACGCAGTCAAAGTGTTAATAAACGAAAGACTCACTCAGCCTCTGCTCAAAAATGTCTTCTGTGTGTCCTCAGGTTAAGCATCTTTTGTATTTATTAGTTTCTCAGCGACTGAAGATGAATGATGCCTCCGTCGATATCTGGTTTTGCAATAAATTATCCAATACTTTTGTTTCTTTCCTGCATATATATATATATATATATATATATATATATATATATATATATATATATATATACTAATGCAGGAAAGAAACTGTTGATATATCCCTCTCTTATTTTCCGATTTTTTTTTTTATCTTGTGCAACTTGTTTCCAATTCTTAGCATATTATAGAAGACGGTCTCTTCATCTTGTTTGTGGTTTTCATTTCGGTCGTCTTTTATCAAGTGTAGTCCAATCGCTAATTTTTCTCTTCCGTCTCTCGTCTTGGAATCTTATCTCATTGCCTGCTTAGCTTAATTTTAGATTTCTTATAACTTCCACAATATCCTGAACTTTGGTTTGTCCCCAGATCCAAATGATTGATTTTGTTACGCTAGGTTATCCCCATCCTACTGCGCTCATGGCATCTTTGTGTTGTTCTAAGTTTTAATGTTAGTTTGGTTGGTCAGGTTTGAAGTTTCTGCTTCATAGGGTATAGTAGGGATTATGCATTGGTTTATAATTTTCGTTTCAGGTGCATGGCCATTTTGCTTTTAAATTGGCTGGTTCATTTTCCAAATGTTTTCTAGACTGATTACTCTGGCCAACAAATTTGAACTTTTTTTAATCATCAGATACCTGAGCAAACTTTTTTCATGGCAATGTTCTCGCTAATTTCAAATCCGACTTTAGTTTTTATTTAGCACATCAGGTTTTCGAGATATTCGAAAATGCAATATGACCGCTATCATTGATAGAATGTAGCGTTTTACTCTGATTTCTTTGCCGAAACTGGTGATATATGTATGGTTGCATTGAGAAGTTGAACTGACATAAAATGATGCATTTAAATATAGAAACTTTATAATTTATCATTTTCTTTAGGCGTAAACATATGATAAAGATAAATAGCCATGTTTTGTTTATTCCACAAGCATCATAAAGTTAATGGTACTTATATTGCATGTATAAGAATGGTAAACAATGATTGAAGGGCTAATAAGTCAACACTCGAATTCATAAACGTTGTGCAAGGGATTTGCGTTTGAATTTTTTCTCAGGATTATCACGATACAACAATCAACAATGATCTCCCTTCATGCTCTCATTCTAAAATCCTTGATAGCGAGTTTCCATGGTCTTGATATCCTGGTGGAAACGTTCACCTTGATCGTCACTTACAGCTCCAAGATTTTGTGGGAAAAAGTCTAGGTGCGAATGCAGGAAATGTATTTTAAGTGATGTATGGCATCCCATTTCTTTATAAGATTTAAGAAGGTTTACCACGCCATCTCTGTATGCAGGTGACTTGTTAATGCCTAGAAAGTTTGCACATAATCACTTGAAGGCTAGCCATGCATTTAATTCAAGAGGAGTGAGGGTCCCACAAATATGCCTTCTTTTAGTTTTGCCGCGCTCGGTTGTGGAAATTTTTTGCACAGATATTGGAATCCCTGAGAATTGTACTTAGCCATTGCTTTCATGAAGTTTTTCATTAGACCTAGTTTCAAATGAAGAGGTGGCAGATATATTTTCTGAGGCTCTACCAGTGGGACAGAGTGAACACTGCTTATTTCAGATCGAAGTGGCCAGTCACGCTTGTCATAATGTTTTGCAGTGGCACGGCTATTCCACAGGCAGAGAAAGCAACAGTACTTCGTGAATCTTCCTTGCATACCCATTAGCGTGCCTATGACGTTTAAGAAGAATATCCATATTGTCATATGTCTCCTTAAGGTGAACAGAATGGCCAATAGGAATGGAAGGCTTTACATTGTCATTGTGCAAGAGGACAGCTTTCAGGCTTGTCTTAAAAGCATCAATAAAGAGACTCCAGTCAGACGCCTCATATCTCTATGACAAGGCTTCGAACAATCCATTTATATCATGACAGAAGAATGAACTTAAATCACGATTACGCTTTCTAAAGTAACTCACATGCACATTTTTCTCGAGTAAGAATTTTTCCTGTAGTTAAAATGCTAGAAGTTCTGCTTTCTCCTTTGACAGTAACAGATCTCTCACAAGATCATTCAAATGTTCCTGAGTAAATAACTTTGGCTCAGAGTTAGAATCATCATATTCAATATCCGCATCTAATGTGCATGCACCTTCAGTACTGCTATCATCACTGATATCATCAGGTACGAGGCCATTATCAGATGGAACTGGAACTGGCAAAGATACATCATGTGGAACTGGTCTGCACGCCGAATCCATGGTTGGATAAACAATTCGGTGCTTGTTCTTTACAGAAAACCCTTTTGTGGTCACACTAAAACATATCAATCTTCGAGATGATCTCTGGGCTCTCTTCATATCATAGGAACAGCAAAGGGCATTGAAGCTTTCTTTTTTTAATCCAGTCACGGAATCCATTAGAGCAGGAAGTACAAATTTGGTGTGGTGCCCATGCTTTATCTTGGTCACCCAGAGGGCAACCGAAGTAGAGTTTGTACATTTTTTTATATCATTTGTGATAGTACGCTGCTGAGATTTTGTTGTAAAATGCCCACATACATAGCACAATTTATCTGGATGATTTTTGCACTCTCCAGGCCTTGTTACAGCTTTGTGGAAATATTTGGAAGCTTCTTATGATCAACGCAGAAGGAGCAGCTTAGAAGATGCACATCACATGAGGAACCTGAAAGCATAAAACAGAATTATAAATAATTGCTCAAAATATGCATGCGTGTTACAAACGTAAATGAATTCTTCTCTAAACCCCTTTAACCAGCAAGAACTCACGAAGCATCTAGTTTGCTCATCTTAGCAGTACAATAACGATGCATGCAATAGAGCAATACCAGTAATATACTACATTTTATAATCGCAGGCGGCCATTTTGAATTTTTGGCATATCTTAAAAAGGGTACGTGCTAGAGTAAAACCGAAGGCAAAGTCGGATTCAACATAGAAAATGCATTTAGAAAAGTATAGTAAGGGCTCTGATGAAAAATGTGTGTTGATCAGTGTTATCTGTCGGAATTCCTGCTTTTTTCCGGATGACATTGTAATATGTTAATCTTGATAGATATTTTTGTCTACCATTTCAATTTACTAGCTGTCGATTGGGTTGTCTATCTATCATGTTGATCTTCGGTTGCTTTTTCATGACTTTTGTTTTTCTCCAGATTTAATTTTAGGTCGACAATTTGGCTTTCATGGTTAAATTCTTGAAGCATCGTTTGAATGTCTTCTAGGGTATCAGCTATGAGTAAAATATCATTTACTAATCTCAATGCCTTTGTTTTGTCAGTTTAACCTCCTGAAGATTTATTCTGGGCAGGACGTGACTAATTTTAGAGATAGTGTCTCCTTGTTTTTCAACTTTCCTTGAAAGATGTCGGAAACCTTACGAAATCTAATGTGGGATCTGCAATATTTATATATTGCATTATAATCACTCCGTTTTGTTTATTCCGATGGCTTGTTTTTTATATCAAGTCATTCGGAAATCTTCAATATGGATATAAATTTAATTGATTATATACCTAGTTACCATTTTTTTTACCGACCTCTTTCTATTTTGATAATCCGTAAAATGGAAACAAAATTCTTTAGAAAAATAATTGCTATGCAAAATCCTTTCAGCTAACAATGCACTTTTCCGCTTTCCAAACTCGTTTATTTGTTTCCAGGAAAAGGATAGATAGGCTGCTCATAGTTCATAACCGAACTTGGCTAGCAGGTTTTCATTTATCGTCGTTAATTCAAAATAGCAATTCTTACTTTTACAAAGAATTTGTTTCTTTTTCTTAACCAATAAAATAAAAAATGTTTCAAACAAATTTTCAGAGCTTTACAAACTTTCCGGATGACTTAATACTAAATACTTTGTCGGTCAAGGAGGGATTTTGGGGGCAGATGAAAGTTTTTTAAGATCTATGAACAGTTGCCAAACTTTTGTCATGTGCTGCTTCAAAGTAATCATGGGTAATATGTCGGCCAAACTTTGCTGGTCATGCAATCAGGAAAAAACAATTTCTATGCCTACTTAAGGTTGTTTTCGTGTTGAAAGACCTATCTTCATTCTAGGCAAAGCTTGCGAACATCACTCTTAATATAATCTTCAAGAATCTTCCTATAGTATTCTTTATTCTTTATCAAGTTTACGAACGCCTGTTGCATATAAACTGCTCTATAACATGATAAATCGGCTTTCATGTTGTACTGCGGGAAGTGATTTTGAAAGACCAGCCTTGATTACTTTTACGTAAAACATACCCGACATCATTTGCGCCGAATCCCCAATCTTCTTTTCATATGACCATAGCACACGGATCCAAAAATTGATAAATTTCTCCGAATGACCATTGGCGTAATTCAAACCGGTTTTCAAATGAATATTTTTCAATAAAGACAACTTTCTCGGACAATATCCCTGCATTTCTGCTTTATCCAACTTATTGGACAGTGTTCAAACTAACATCGACGTCTTTTCCTCCTATCTGATCGTTCATCTCCCTTCTCGTTATCCTTTGGTTATTTTTAACAGATATAAGAATCTTTCGTACTGTGCTGAGTGGAATTTTCCGAGGAGGACCCTAACGAGGGAGATTTACAGTTGCTCCAAATTTATTTACCTCTGCCCTTACTGGCGGTACTGTAGATTTAGAGACATTTAGTTCTTCGGAAATCTTCTTGTAGCTTATCTTAGATTTGAATTTCTAATTATTGTCGATCTGGTGTCGGAAGGCATGATTATTGCTTGCAGAATTTGACGCGAATTTGCAATGCCGAAAAAGGGTTGTTACAATATTTTAGAGTATTCTTAATTAGTTCAAATTATAAACTAAAGGTCCTAGAATCTAATTATGTGACTTCGAAGCTGTCAGAATTTTAAAATTATATAAATTAAACATATGAATGGGAAAATGATATCGTATGAATACTTTTGGCTTTGATTTTCCTAAAGATTGTTATTACTCCTTTATTTGTACACTAAACTTGCTGGAAACTGGTACGTGTGTATGGGTGTATCTGTCAATAGATTCGTCTCAATAACTCATGAAAATTTGTTACCCTTCAAGAAACGGTTCATGAACTATAGCAAAAAATTTTGCTTTTAGGTATGAGTATGAAGACTTTTTACATGAGATCGTAACATTGTATTTTTTTAGTCGCGTGCAGCGAGTCTATAAATTACTATGTCGGTCCGTAGGTCAGGCGGTCGAATGGTAACCACTTCACTTTTCAATTACTTTTTTGGAAATTTCATCGTAACTATTCGGCCGAGACTAACGAGATTTGAAAACCTTATATTGTTTTACATTTTCTTTTGAATTATATAATTGCGAAGGTCCTCTCAAGGTTAGTCCCGGAATTATTGAAACTTTTGAAGGCCATAAGTCAGAATAATTGATACTACGCGATTTAGATCTGTGGACCTTGTTATGATTTCAGGAGAGAAAATTTATTATAGAATATTTATTCATGAGGCTATTCTCCTGAATAGTGGGTTCTTTTTCCTAATATAGAAGCTAAATTGTGAGATAGCTATCTGTAGGATTACTTAAATTGTGAGATAGTTATCTGTAGGATTACTTAAATTCTGAGATAGCTATCTGTAGGATTACTTAAATTCTGAGATGTTATCTGTAGTATTACTTAAATTCAGATATAGATATCTATAGGATTACTTAAATTAAGAGATAGCTATTTGTAGGATTACTTACATTGAAACGCATCCTCCATAAAAAAAATCCATTGAGTTCCTGTAAAAATTGTATGCAGACTGAAACATTTCTTTTAATAAGAACTTTTCATACAACATCTTTTAACAAATTTCGTCCTTAGGATTAATTTATCCCTTCTTTCTTTTCTTTTACTTTCTATTCTATCTCTCTTGTGATCGGAGCAGTTTATTTGTTTCTTAATTATTATAAGTAATCTAGATGGGTAAATGGCAACGAACGCTGCAATGGTTTGCGGTTAATATAGCACTGATTACCACCTTCACACTGCATCTGGCTCTCCCAGGTGTGCCTGGTGTAGTTATAAGATAAGATAAGAAGAAATGGTTTGAGAGAGTAAAAGGCTAGAGTGTCCTTGCCCCTCCCCCGCCTTCCCTTCCCCAGAGTAAAGGGAGGAGTCCCGTCGAGAGAGCCCAGAGTCCCCCGCTTCCTCATTCGCTTACCTTCATAGACCGTAAGGAACCGTGGGTGGGACGTTTAACGAAATTGGAGGAGGACGGGGAGAAGAGGATGAAGAGGAGGAGGAGGAGAGATAGTATAGTGAGAAACTGGAGGAGACGAGACAGTTGCCTCAGGCGCTCTTGGCCCTAAATCTGAACGTGGTGCTAAAATCACGGTGTGTATCACCCACCATCGTTTGTATGCAAAGCTCGTTGGAAATGACAGCGGTGAAGTGTTAGGGAGAAAAGGAAAGAAGTTGGAGAGTTCTAAGTTTGCTTGGAAGTCCAACTAATCTCTAGCCATTGTTAGATAGTTCTAATTTTGATTTTTAGTCTAAGAGTAAGTAACTGAGTATCAGGTTAATGTTAATCTTGTTTTTGTGTTATGTTTTTGTGTTAATTGGTGTTTGGCGTTCAAACTGTTGTTAGTTTGTAAGTCTCTTATTGGTAAGTCTATTGTTCTTGTTTTCCTTTCATGTATTTGTTGTGGTTTAGTTCTGTAACTGTTTCTAGTATGAATGTTTTGGTTGCATTTTTCTTTTATTCGGTCTTCTTGTTAATTTGCTCGTTTAATTTGTAAGTCATTTTCTTCGTTTGTGTCTTTATCGCTAAGTCATAATTCAGTTTACAGCTAAAGGTTATCTTAATCGGTTATCTTAATCTGTATTTTAAGTTATCTACGTAAATATATCTTCCTCTCCTTCTTCTTCTCTGTCCATTACCGCCATGCTGCTTGGGAACAGTCGATGAGCTTCCCATCCAGCCGTTTGCAGTGTGAATGTGACTTATCATTGCGATACCAACCGAAGAGTAATCTATTCTACCTCAAATTTTCAACATACCTCATGAAGAGCCTAATAATTTAAGTTCTCTAATTTTTTTAGTCGCGTGTGGCTCTATATCTCACTATGTTGGTCGGTCTGTCCGTCGGTCCCCGTGTTGCTTTTTTAGGGGGGAGGGGAGTAATAACATTGTAACTATTCGGCCGATCTAACGAAATTTGAAACCCTTATGTTGTTTTTACATTTTCTTTCGAATAATATAATTGCCAAGGTCCTCCCAAGGTTTGCCAGGGAATTATTTGGAAATAATATCATAACTATTCGGCTTATTCTAACGAATTTTGAAACCCTTATGTTGTTTCACATTCTCTTTCGAATGATATAATTGCCAAGGTCCTCCCAAGGTTAGTCCGGGAATTATTGAAAATTTTGAAGGTCGTAAGCTCATAAATCAGAATAAGTGAGATCACATGACTTTGGTCAGCATACCTTGTTTTTACTAAAACCTTAACTACTTATTTTTTTTCGAAGGATGACTGAGGAAGTAGAGCAAAAGGAAGATGAAGTGTCTTCTTTCGAAGACCTGATAAATCTCGTCGGAACCAATGGATGGAAGAACTATCTCATAATCTTAGCAGCATCTATGAGTATGTATATTTACTAAGCTCTCTTTTAGCTTTCGTGGTCCATAAATGGGGGTTAATATTCGTAATTTTGAAAATATGGGTCCCTCCGTACGAATTATTTTCTGAAGTTTTCAAATGCTCATTTTTAGTATTTTATAACAAAATGCCTAAATCTTTTTAATGTTTTAAAGAACCCAAGTGTATTATGGTATGTCATGATAAGTCTTCTTTGTTCATGTGAAATTTGAAAAAGAGGGACGGCAAATAAAATAGTAGGAGAGATAGTAAAGAAGAGAACTAATGTCTTCTTTTAGGAAATTAAATATTACAGTTAATTTTTAGTTCGACCTGAATTATATAGAAATAGAGAGGTATTGCTAAAAAGCGAAATATTGTCTTTAGTCAGATATAAAATGTATATAAGTATTTGCAACCTGGATCTCCCATTTTCAACGCACCCGCCTCCACCCCCATTTCATTGTACAAAAAGAAAAAGTCCAACTTAGACCACTTCAATCATATGTTGTAGGCCCGAGGGGAAAATTAGCGAGCCGTTTGGAAATTGCAACCCCTCACCCCCCTCAATCGGGTAAATATTTTATTTAAAACTACCGGTGCCAATTGTGAAGTTGGAAAAAATATTA
The DNA here is from genome assembly GCA_963969495.1 of Ceratothoa steindachneri. NCBI lineage: Eukaryota > Metazoa > Arthropoda > Malacostraca > Isopoda > Cymothoidae > Ceratothoa > Ceratothoa steindachneri. Next base: position 105,234,186 of record OZ018319.1, read on the forward strand.
TTGCTTAGTTTTAGTCGCGCGCGAAGATATATCTCACTATTTCGGTCGGTCGGTCCCCGTTTTGCGTTTTTTTTGTTTTGGTAATAACATTGTAAATATTATGCAGATTCTAACGATATCTAAAAACTTAATGTTGCTATAGATTCCCTTTCGAATGGTATAAAAGCCAAAGTCCTCAAAGGGCTAGCCTGGGAATTATTTGGCAATAACTTCATAACTATTTAACTGATTCTAACGAAATCTGAAACCTTTATGTTGTTTTACATTTTCTTTCGTATGATATAATTGCCAAAGTCCTTCCAAAGTTAGTCCAAGAATTATTAAAAGATTTGAAGGTCGTATGGTCATAAATCAGAACAAGTGAGAGCACGCGACTTTGGTCAGCAGACCTTGTTATTAATGAAGTTCGCCGCAATAAGAATAGAGCAATTCTGTTTACAGTAGAAAGTCCTGCGACTTGTAACTTTTCAATTCAGCAATCAGAGATTTGAGCCCGGGTCTCGTTAAGCATTATGATAAATTTCAGAGACCAATTGCTTTAGGCGGCCCGGAGGTTCGCGAGCCGAGAAAATTTCCCCCCTGCTACTTTGGGAACGGGTGACACAGGTTCACCTCTTCGGGGCTTTCATAGGACTATTTAAAGAATTTCTTTGTCACAACAGAGTCCTGAAGAGCTCTGAAATCACGGAATAAATAATCGAATCCAGGGCCATGAAGGGGAATTTTAAATAAAACTTTTCTTTTCATAACGTGATTTATTGACATTTAGAAAATAATTATATAGAGTAACAATACACTGGTCTAATGAGGAATAGAACAAGTACAAAATGAGGATGTTATTGAGATTTTACTGTTCTCTTACATAACATTTCTCCGTATGAATTTAGCAAATTCATTAATATATTTAAACAACGCATTAATATATTTAAAGATGTCATTCTTCTGACATCACAAAAATCCAATGTGTGAATGACGTAGTCTCTTATCTCTTCACTACAATCTCTCGTTCTTCTCGCCACATTTCTATTTCTCATTTGATGCATTCAACGAATGGTAGCAGAGTGAAAACCTGCTAAGAATTTCCTCGCACTCAAAAAACATAGATTCAATATGGCTATTATGGTTAGCTAAAACTCACATAAACACTCACACGATAATTTCCTTCTAGTGACTAAACTTTGACGTAGTTGTGATGTTTCTGCAACTTAGAACACTGATCACGATTTATTTATCCTCTTTAAATAAGAGAATTAGATTTCTTGGATATATTGCATAATTTGATTGTTCAGTCGCTGGCCCCTAATGTTGTTTAGTTTCGATATTAAATTTTGTCCATCACAGCTTCAGCCAAAAGCAGGTCTTGACGCTGAAAAAACTACACACAGAAACGTTAATATGGTATGACATTCCAGAAAGATTTTCAAATTTTTATGTTATTTATTAAATGAAATGCTTCAGCTGCTAGAGATTGATGAAATTCAATCCTTCTCTTTGGACAACCTTTTTTTCACTCTAAGGTGGACATGTTTTAATAACATTCCGTTGAGATAGACGTCTTTTAATAACATTTCTTTCGGGTGTTCATGTCTCAATAACATTCTCTTGGAGAAAATCAAGTCTAGCTGCCTAGTTTTTATCAGTATAAACATTTTCTCAAACCTTATACATTTGTTACTTCCTTTATTTTCTAATGCATACATATATGAATAACTATTCTAGATAAGAAATATCTAGATTTCATCATCTATTAATGATAAAGATTTATATTTAACATTTAATGAACGTTCTCAAGAAGTTTGGAAAAAATAGATAGGGCACCATTTCGGTTCCTATTCAATGGATATGCTGAAATAAATGTAAAAGATCATAAATTATAAATAATTACGTGTAATTATACGTGCTTATCAGCAGCTTTGTTAAATGTAATAAACTTTAGAGCTAATTATTGCACAACACGAAATTTTCCATAGTTACCAAGGTTCCTTCGTAAAGGAAATAAATTTAACTAGATTAATTGAATTTAGGGCAATTAAGTTTTACTTGGGTTAGTTAGTTTTTCAAAATGACTAATTTAGTTGAATTGATCACTTTTTTCACGGAAACTTAGTAACTATTAAAAATTATCGTTTAATTTGAGTAATATTCTCAAATTTATCATATTTAGGAAATATATTAGTAATTATACATAAATGAGGTATTTTTTATAATTTATGAAGTTAAGGCAATATGTACCCATATGACATTTTTTATAGGATTTCCAAATGAATTCTTAGTCCGTCGCGTGTTTTACCATAGCACTAATGAAATCGCCATTAAATCCATTATATCAATTCTAGAAATTTGGTGAAAATTCTTAATTGTTTCCATATTTTCCTAAACGTTCTCTTTTGAAATGTTTTCCAGTCGTAACATTATTAATTGGCTGGCCTTAATTAAACGAGTTTCATTTATTTTTCTTTATGATTTTTATTTATTCAAACCTAATCAAATTCAGTACATTACAATTGATGAAACAAAAGTTCTACGGGACATACTTGATGGAGAAAGAAAATAACATGTACATTTGCTTATATAAAACTTGGGGCAGAAAAACGAAGTAATTTCTAATTACAAACTTATGATTTACTTAGTGTTTTCTAATAAAATTTTGAAATTACGAAAATAATTATAAAAAAATTACCAATTGACTAAACAAATAAGAGTATTGAATGCCTCCTCCAATTTTACTATTCGTTAACTATGAAAAATCCTTCGACTCGGCAACACTGATTCAAGATACCGAGGTGTACTATGTGACGATCTGGAATACGCGGTGTAACCAATTTTGTTGAAGACTCTGCGAGTTTCAAATAATGACATGCCCGAAAACGAAATTTGGAAATAAACTGTTAATGCCCCTAGCAAAGTTTCGGAGTATCTGGAGGTAAATAATGTTAAACAAATTTATTTAACTTTTTTACGAAATGATAACAATCTTTGAAGTAGATGTGGTTTATCTGAATTCAAAAAGGCTTCTAATGCCGTTCTACATAAAAGACTCTTCTAAAGCTAAAGTGCAGGGAATAGGCATAAGTTGTTAATTGATAAAGTTCATCATTGGCATGCATTGATCCATAGCGGCGCTCTTCAGTGACTAATCATTGTCCCCTTGACATGATTTCGATAAGAAATTATTATTTAAAATTTCAAAATGTCCTGAAGACACTAAACAAGGTAATAGGGCAAAATATCTCTCTGACAGTGAAAACTTGCTCAAGCAGTTGGATAGAGTGGACAAATGTTCGGAAGTATGGCAAATGCTAAAAGGATTTTGGAGCCTTAATCCTGAATGATCTTAAATATTTTTGACCAATGCAATGTACACTCATAAAAGGCGAATAGGCTTCTTTGATACATACCTAAATATTTTGTGCTTAAATCGAAAGATGCTGTTCCTGCTTTATATAAAGTGTTGTACAATAATAGGCCCCATACATGGAAAAGAATATAATATTGGGTTGAGGAATAAGTTCTTGCAGTTCTATGAAATTTATTCATTACCATTAACAATTTTAGAATAACTTCATTTTTAATTGATAACAATATGCAATTTAATCAATAATGTATTCTCCGTTGTTATTAACGACTTCTTCCCAACGTTCAACTAGTTTTTTGATGCCTCTGCAATAAAAATCTCTGGATTTTGACTCGAAGAATTCGTCTAACCAGGTTCTTAATTCCACATCAGTATTGAACGAAACGCCGCGCAAATTGTTAGAGAGCGATTGGAACAGATGGAAATCCTCGATATTCTGGCGAATATGGTGGATGCGGTAGGATTTCCCAATTAAGCGTTTGGGTGGCGTCTTCATAGTGGCAATGTGCGGACGAGCATTGTTGTGTTGCAAAAGACTCCATTACGTCGATAAGGTCGCTTTTCACGAATAGCTGCGGCGAGTCGATACATTTGTTAAGCGTAGAGTTCTGCATTGACAATCTCGTTGTTCGCAAGGAGCTCAGAAAGAATGATGCCTTCACAATCCCACCACACACACACACACACAGCATCGTCTTTCGTGGATGAAGTCCTTGCTTTAATCGCGTCTTTTTATTGTTTTTGTTTTTTTACTGGGGCTAAGCCATTATTTCGATGGTTCATGTTGACATAAACACACTACTTTTCGTCGCCAGTGATGATGCGGTAAAGAAATCTGTCCTTATATCCACAAGTAGCCTTGTGACGAGCAAGCAAACCTGCGGCAATCGTGGAGCGTTGGAGTTTATTGCTTTCGCTTAAAGCGTGCGGAACCCATGCACCGAGTTTTTTAACTTCAATCGATCTTCATCCAACTTAATGAGGCGATCAGAACGTTCTTCGCCATTAAAATTGAAATGACTGTTTTTGAAACGTGAAACACACCATTGAGCTGTCCTTTCTGATAAAGCGTTTTTCCGCACACAACACAAATATCGCGACGAGCTTTGGCTGCGTTTGCATTGTTCCCGTCTCGATTGAAAATGAATAACAAGTGTCGAAGATGTGCCTTTCTTTCAACTTGACATTCCATTTTGAGGGTACAGAACAAAAATTAAATTAACACAACTTTTAAATAAACCGCAATGACTTATTACTCAACTTCAAGAAGTAGCCTAAGCAAAAGCCTAATAGTCTACGCTGTCAAGAGACGTAGTCTAACCTTTGCAAATTTGGCTCTCATTATTAATAATTGTTTCTTAATATGTGCACAAATCACGTCAACAAAACCTAAATCAACACAACATTAAAAAAAAACGCAAGAACTTATTCCTCAACCTAATACAATTGGAACGCGGCCAGCATCGAGCAACGCAATTTACTTCTGAACTTAGAAATAGATCATGCGCAGACAAAATAGGGTTCCTCTGTTTACTCTTACTGGAAGATCGGCAAACTTATCAAAGTATTTAATACGCTAAAAGACCTTATGAATATATATTATGACTCAATATGTGAACGAGAAACGCGAGTGGCAACTAGAAATAACAGTATCGAGGTACTACACAAATGATTTAACACTGGGCCCTAAATTTCTTTTCTTATAAAATAAATTCTAAGCCTGGAATTGGAATAACTTGCAAAGGAATGTCTTGAATGCACTACCGTCAATATGCTTAAGAATAGATTCTATAAATTTCACTTGAAGTTATAACTTACAGAACTAAGTTGTGAAACTAATTCCTCTCTCCCTCTTTACCAGCCCTTCACCTCTAACTTCTCTTTTCCCCCTCTTTTTTTAACTAACCCCGAGTGAATCTAGGGTCTTTATTAGTTCGCAATTTTGTACTATTGCCACACATCACTGCAAAGCTTCAAGTTCTAAAAATTGAGGACATTTTCAAGACTCCTAAATCAAAGCAAAAGGGAATCAAATTAGCAAGAAATGTTTATGACAAAACAAAATTGTCGTAGAATGACCCTTGGTTTTGATCACTATACTCTTTGACACCCTTTTAGTAGCGGTATGCTTTAAGGGGCGTGAGTTACTTCTATGATGAAGTAGGCTTTGTTCTAAGAGTGCTATTCAGTGTTGTTTTTTTCTTAAGGAAGAGCTATTTTTAAACACATAAGGATAAGAGAAAACACCACAATCTACCAAAATAAACATGTATTTTAAACGAAACACTTAACTATTACAAACTAACAGTTACCACATTTCTATCTTTGGCATCAAAGATCCTTCAATGACAAAAACTAAACAAATAGGCTTCCCGTAAACATACCAATTGCCGATTAGTATTTTTTTCGCGACTCTATTTGATTAGCGTTAAACATTAAATTAACGTACTCTCGTCTACAAACACATATGACCTAGGTTCAAGAACAATGGTTTCTACTCTCCCTTAAAACTTGGGACGTACTAAACTTCTACTATCGCAATAGAGATATAAAAGTTATTTTTAACTTACAGGTAGGTATTAGGGATTGCCGGATGTCGCTGGAGGACTTATCTCTCGCTTTGAAGTGTTGAGGCCACTGGTTAAATTTTCGTCAATGAGGTATTGTTTGTCGCCTGTGACGGGGGTTGAATCTTCCCCGTAATTAAAGAACGGGAGCTCGTTGGGGCTGGGTTCTTCTCCTCTCACTCTTACGGAGCTTGAGATGTGAGAGTCGCTCGAGTGTGAGCGGCTTTGCTTTTCTTCAGTCGGACTTCTTTGCAGACTGCAAAGGCTTCTTTGGTATGGCACCGATATAAAGCTTGACTATTTTGGTTAATACGGCCCTGAAAGGGGGGATCGATTTTCTCAATCTGATCCTATCGTTTCTCACGGAAACAGTCTTTTATGGCTGAAGGATCGATCTTCACGAACTAACCCTTCTTCTGGCGTATCGACTTCTAATCTTCTAGTCTGGCTGAAAGATCGATCTTCACGAACTAATCTTTCTTCTGGCGAATCGACTACTAATAATCTTCTTGTCTGGCCGATGGATCGATCTTCACGAACTAATCCTTCTCTGGCGTATCGACTTCTGATAATCTTCTTGTCTGGCCGATGGATCGATCTTCACGAACTAATCCTCCTCTGGCGTATCGACTTCTGATAATCCTCTTCTCTTTCTTTGCGGGGCTTATTTATAGGCGGATTGCCGCCCCATCTAAAGAGGGAAGTGACCAGGCCACAGAAGCAAAAAGATGGGGGGGGGCGAGTGGTGAGTTAGCATCTGGGGAGAGCAAGAATTCCTGAGGTGGCACTGAGGTGCCCAAGTCAGCTCGCAAATTAGAGGCTCGCAACCGCACCGCTACTTGGCGTGCCTTCTGACTCGCACCGCTTTTTTCCCCATAACCACGGGTTTATGGGTCTCGTAGGTAATTCGATCGTTAGAGCGTCGTTTAAGGACCTTAGGTGGTCGCCTTAAAACAGATGTTAGCTCCAACTGCCCACAGCGGCGGGGAGATCACACATGGTAAGCATTTTCGCCGGCTACCTTTCCCACGCTTCCCCTCATAAGGGAGGGGGGCTTTAATGTACCTATACTCCTCCAGGATGCTTAATGTAGCCATTTCTCCACATTTACCTCCCTCCTTAAGAAAATAACGGGAGGGGGGGGGGGTTCCAATCCGACGCTTACAATAATATACATGGGTAACTTACGGAACATTATATTATACAATAAATTCTAGTTCACCCGGGAATGCCTCGATAACATTTCACCTGAACTTACATTAATTCCTATATTACTGTGCCAACTTAGGATCTTCTTACCTACCACTAGGGGGTTACTTACCCCTACTTACTTACAATTCTACTGATTTACACTTAACTTTGCTATAATACAATAGTTGGGCTGCTCCTTAATCGTCGACAGGGTTCCGACTTAACGAGTCGGCCATACAATTGCTGGACCCTTTTATATAGTGAATAGAGTACTGGTACTCCTTCAAGAGTAAACTCCATCTCAGGAGTCTTTCATTCTTACTCTTATTTTTACTTAAGTATGACAACGGTTTATGGTCGCATTCCAACTTAAACTCGCGCCCTATTAGATAATATTTGAATTTACCTATGGACCATATTATGGCCAAAGCTTCGATTTCGATATTAGCGTAGGCTTTTTCTCTACTCAACAGTTTCCTACTGACATAAGCTATGGGATAGGCTGTTTCGTCGTCTTCGTATTGAAGCAATACTCCGCCTAACCCGTCCTGACTAGCGTCCGTGCGAAGCCCGAAGATCTTGTTGGGATTTGGTAAGCGAGGAATGGGCGCAGTTACGAGTTTTCCTTTTAGAACCTCCAACTGAGTTATTGCATGGGGGTTCCACGTGACAGGGTCTGACGCTCTCTTTTTTAACAAATCATTAAGTGGGCCCGCAATGGAAGCGAAGTGTGTTACAAAACGCCTATAGAACGAGGCCGCTCCCATAAACGATCGGAGTTGTTTCTTTGTTTTCGGCCGGGGCATCTTGACTATGGCGTCCACTTTTTCTTGATGGGTAGTCAAGTGTTTTTGTCCTATTTTGAATCCCAGGTAGTCAATGGATTCGTAGGCAAAATAACACTTGGTCGGCCCGGCGGTTAGACCTTGCTCCTTCAATTTCTCCAGCAATGAGCGTAAGGCGTATAAGTGTGACTCCCATGTACGGGTAGCTACGTACACGTTGTCGAAGTAAAACGACACGTCACTTAGTCCAGCGATAATTCGCCTCATCATCCTATTATAATTGCTACCGGCTGTAAGTAGTCCGAAGGGTAGCCTGGTAAACTGTAACAGACCTCTCTCGGTCGCAAAAGCCGTCAGTTTTTTGGACTCCTTAGCGAGAGGTATTTGATAGTACGCTTTACACAAATCCAATTCGGTGATGAATTTAGCGTCTTCAAATAAATGGAGATTTTGATCTATTAGTGGGATGGGCTCGGCGTCGAAAACGGTCACTGAATTCAATTTTCGGAAGTCCACGCACATCCGAAATGATTGATCAGGTTTCTTAACCATTACTATGGGGGAGCAATAATTGGACTCCGATGGCTCTAAAATTCCCAATTTTAGTAAATTCCCGACTTCCTTACTGAAGGCTTCTCGTAGGTGAATCAGTAAAGGATATGGTTTGCTCCGAACCACTGAATTAGTTTTTAGTTTTATTTCATGGCTAAAATCCTTGGCACATCCGGGGTTTTCAGAAATGACTTCTGGGAATTCCATGAGCAAGTTCAACATTTCCGCTTTTTGTTGAATCTCTAAGTGGGGATTTATCTTTAAATCCATCCGAGGGTCTTCCGGGGTAGGTGAGAGCGAGGAAAGTTCGTATTCCTCGTCTTGTTCTACACACACGGTGTGTATGACTTGCAGGGGCGTACCTGGGTAAACGGCATCCATCGGTTCTTCTTCGTCTAGAAGGGTAATATTCTTTATGCACGCGCGGCGGTGATATTTTTTTAGCATGTTTATGTGATAGGTTCTTCGCCCTGTTGGGGTATCTATCAAGTAATCGACTGGACGCCGTGCCTCGATTACTTCGAACGGTCCCTTCCACTGGGCCCATAACTTATTATTTTCGGTCGGGAGTAATAATAAGACTTCATCTCCTGCCTTTAGTTTTCGAGCCTTTGCTTTCATATCGAAGTAGTCCCGGTATTTGGCTAAATTTTTCTCGGCGTTCTCTCGAGCTAATCCAGAGCAGTATTCTAGGCGCTCGCGCATATCCATCACGTAGGCGTAAGACGATTTGATTTCTTGGTCGAGCTTCGCGTTGGAAAATAATTCCTTAAGAATACTCATAGGACCTCGCACATTTCTCCCGTATAATAGCTCAAAGGGCGAGAATCCCAACGTCCGATGAGGTATTTCTCGGCAGGCGAAAAGGGCTGCAGGCAGGTATCTGTGCCACTGTGTAGGGTTGTTTTGACACAACTTCTTCAATATATTTTTGAGTGTCCCGTTTAATTTTTCGCAGATTCCGTTAGCGGATGGATGAAATGGACTCGTAAAAATTGGCTTGACTAACAGTAGTTTATTAAAATACTCCATCAATTCTGAGGTGAATTGGCGCCCTCTATCCGATAGAATTTCTTTAGGCAGGCCTACTCGTGCAAAAATTGAAATTAATGCTTCCGCGCAGGAAATAGTGTCAATCCTCCGTAGGGCCACGGCATCTGGGAACCGGGTGGCACAATCCACTAGGGTGAGGATGTAGGAGTGTCCTCCACTTGAAGGGGGGTGAATTGGTCCCACCAAATCAATAGCCACTTGAAAGAATGGTTCGGTTATAACAGGCACCTTTTGTAAGGGAGCGGGAGGTACCCCTCCTCTGGAGGGATCCTTCTGACACACGTCACATGATCGGCAATAGGCCACAATTTCCCTGGCGGCCTGGGGCCAATAAAAGTGTCGGAATATCTGCTGCGCCGTTTTGTTGTGCCCAAAGTGTCCGGCTAATATTCCATCATGCGCGGTATTCGAAATTCTTTGCGTGTATTCTTGAGGTACACACAGTGCTTTCTTGTTCTCCTTATCCTCCTCGCTGATAGTACGGTAGAGAAGTGAGTCTTCTACGATATACTGGATAGGCTTCTTTCCTTTCACTTGGAGAATTTCACCTTTAATAGCTTTCTCCCATAGAGGTTTAAGAGTGGGGCATTCCTTCTGAGCACTGGCGAAGGAAGTCAATTTGAAACCATTGTCTTCGAGGGTAATCCTAGGGGTCAACTTAGCAGGTTGCTCTTTCCTCTGGGCTTCTTGTGCCCGGGTGACTACTTGTTGGGCCACTTCTTGCTGGGGAATTAGGGGGTTTTGTCCGATTAGTACTGCGCAGAACTTAATCGGGGCTACTACCACGTCCGTCCAACCGGTGAAATATCTGCATTGTATATGACATCTCACGACGGGGAATCGATTGTCGCGTCCTAAAAAGTCGTGGACGATTGCGAATTTCTTATGGTTAGGGCTTACTGGGGGCAGCAACTTGTCGGATACCACTATGCACGTACATCCGGTGTCTCTGACTAAAGTGGATACTCGGCACCCATTAACAGTGCCCTCTTCAAATTGTAGGCCGCCTGGCGAACTTTTGTTGAATAGAAAGTTTACCTGTTGCTGGGGCACTTCGGATGTTGGCGCGGGGACGTAGGACGAATCAGCTTGTCCTGCTGGGATCGCGGCAGTCAGGTTTTGCACCTGTTGTCTCGAAGTCTCCCTCAGCCGGGAGTTCTGTGGGCACTGGAAACTCAGGTGACCTATTATCCCACAGGTATAACAAGTGACGGGCCTCCTTGGATACGTGCCGGTATTAGGGTATGATCCTTGTGGAATCCTAACTTCTTTTTGATTTTTTTCTCCTCCAAAATTTGGCTTATAAGTTCCTTTTGCTATTGAGAACTTAAAGGGCTTCTTCTGCACATGCCTGGGTGGCGGCCCATTTTTCTTTGGGGAGGGAGCCTTACCGCGTGGAGGTCAGCCTCGTCCAGACACTCGTTGAAGGTAGAAGCTTTTCGGTCCTTAACGAATGCACGGATTTCCTGGGGTAGTGTACTTAGTAACTGATCTCTAAGCATGAAGTCGACGACCGCAGCGACTTCGTTCTCTACCCCTTCTGACTCCACCTAAAACTGTAGGCTTCAACGAAGCTCAAAGCCAAAATGTTTGTATGTTTGTCCAGGTCTTATACGAGACTGCCTGAACTTCATCCTATATTATTCCGGGTTAAGGTTTGTTGCTGAGAGAAGTTCGGCTTTAAGAGTGGAATAGTTCACCGTCGCTTCTGGGGGTAAAGATACGAATATCTCTCTCATCCTACGATTGAGTAGCGGTAACAGTCTGGCGACCCCCATCTTCTTCTAGGTCCCAATTATTGAATTCAAATATTTTCTCAAAATGGGAGAGATATGAGCATAAATCTTCATCGTCCCTGTACTCCGGGAGTTTCATGCTGGCTGCTGGTGACACTCCTGTTCTGGATGACACTGACTGCACCTCTAACTCGTCTTTGCTAAGAGCTCTTTCGTGGGCCCTTATCTTCTCTCTTTCATTAGCTTCCATTTGCGTCTTTTCTCTTCTTTCATCAGCTTCCATTTTCGCTTTTTCTCTTTTTTCATCAGCTTTCATTTTCGCCTTTTCTCTTTTTTCATCAGCTTCCATTTTCGCCTTTTCTCTTCTTTCATCAGCTTCCATTTTCATTTTACGTTACTCTCTTCTTTCTTCTCTTTCGTTTCTCTCTTTCTCCTGAATAAACGAGTTCAGCTCGGTTCCTTCCAGTCCGAGGCTTTGACCTTGCTTCCGATAAAGGTCAAACAATGCCATCGCGCTTATGTCAGTCATCTACCTTGTTTTTAATCAAGCCTGACTTATTCCACCACCGAAACTTACTACTTGGCCTAACAATTACCTTTAGATGGCATCCACCTCTAACTTTACCAATTTCCCACTCGTCAAATATTCTATTATTCCTGGTGTTCCTTTTATGTGTTAGCTCTTCCTTAAATAGACACTGCTGGGTTCTTTCTAATATAAAACCTCTAGACCTGGCACCACTTTTATAATATGTCGTAGAATGACCCTTGGTTTTGATCACTATACTCTTTGACACCCTTTTAGTAGCGGTATGCTTTAAGGGGCGTGAGTTACTTCTATGATGAAGTAGGCTTTGTTCTAAGAGTGCTATTCAGTGTTGTTTTTTTCTTAAGGAAGAGCTATTTTTAAACACATAAGGATAAGAGAAAACACCACAATCTACCAAAATAAACATGTATTTTAAACGAAACACTTAACTATTACAAACTAACAGTTACCACATTTCTATCTTTGGCATCAAAGATCTTTCAATGACAAAAACTAAACAAATAGGCTTCCCGTAAACATACCAATTGCCGATTAGTATTTTTTTCGCGACTCTATTTGATTAGCGTTAAACATTAAATTAACGTACTCTCGTCTACAAACACATATGACCTAGGTTCAAGAACAATGGTTTCTACTCTCCTTTAAAACTTGGGACGTACTAAACTTCTACTATCGCAATAGAGATATAAAAGTTATTTTTAACTTACAGGTAGGTATTAGGGATTGCCGGATGTCGCTGGAGGACTTATCTCTCGCTTTTAAGTGTTGAGGCCACTGGTTAAATTTTTGTCAAGGAGGTATTGTTTGTCGCCTGTTACGGGGGTTGAATCTTCCCCGTAATTAAAGAACGGGAGCTCGTTGGGGCTGGGTTCTTCTCCTCTCACTCTTACGGAGCTTGAGATGTAAGAGTCGCTCGAGTGTGAGCGGCTTTGCTTTTCTTCAGTCGGACTTCTTTGCAGACTGCAAAGGCTTCTTTGGTATGGCACCGATATAAAGCTTGACTATTTAGGTTAATACGGCCCTGAAAGGGGGGATCGATTTTCTCAATCTGATCCTATCGTTTCTCACGGAAATAGTCTTGTATGGCTGAAGGATCGATCTTCACGAACTAACCCTTCTTCTGGCGTATCGACTTCTAATCTTCTAGTCTGGCTGAAAGATCGATCTTCACGAACTAATCTTTCTTCTGGCGAATCGACTACTAATAATCTTCTTGTCTGGCCGATGGATCGATCTTCACGAACTAATCCTTCTCTGGCGTATCGACTTCTGATAATCTTCTTGTCTGGTCGATGGATCGATCTTCACGAACTAATCCTCCTCTGGCGTATCGACTTCTGATAATCCTCTTCTCTTTCTTTGCGGGGCTTATTTATAGGTGGATTGCCGCCCCATCTAAAGGGGGAAGTGACCAGGCCACAGAAGCAAAAAGATGGGGGGGGGCGAGTGGTGAGTTAGCATCTGGGGAGAGCGAGAATTCCTGAGGTGGCACTGGGGTGCCCAAGTCAGCTCGCAAATTAGAGGCTCGCAACCGCACCGCTACTTGGCGTGCCTTCTGACTCGCACCGCTTTTTTCCCCATAACCACGGGTTTATGGGTCTCGTAGGTAATTCGATCGTTAGAGCGTCGTTTAAGGACCTTAGGTGGTCGCCTTAAAACAGATGTTAGCTCCAACTGCCCACAGCGGCGGGGAGATCACACATGGTAAGCATTTTCGCCGGCTACCTTTCCCACGCTTCCCCTCATAAGGGAGGGGGGCTTTAATGTACCTATGCTCCTCCAGGATGCTTAATGTAGCCATTTCTCCACAAAAATCAAACAATGAAAACTCAATTAAAAAAATAAAGACCCCCAATTTTGCTGAAGATAGACCAATTAGAATCGAATCCTTAATTATCAAACCATATAAAAGTATACCTTTACTCAGTAGCGACTCGATATTAACATGAGAGAATAGCATTCCAAAATTAAACTTAGGCAGTGGATGCAAAAATGAATTCTGAAGACGCAAACTTCGAGGAAGAAACGAGATTGTGGAGGTATCCCCTTAGAATAATATTATTTCCCCACCTCCTAAGACCGTACTTCGGGAGAGAAAGCGAGCCGTTACCCCCCCCCCCTCCCCCTCTTCCGACTTTATCCTCTTTTGACTCGTGGCCAGGTTTCCGTGAAATTCATATAGAGGCTACCCCCCAGCCGTCTCAGTCATCTCCCCTTTCCCCTCTCTCGGGTCGGGAGATTTATTTGTAGATTCGCTGGGAACCGCGTTTATGGCTCCCGCCGCTGTCACCCGTCTGGCCCGCTGATCCTTGCCTTTGACACCTCCCCGTAAGGAGACGCTCGGTTCGTCGCGCTCGATAACGAAGGTTAAGAAGGTTTCAATCTCTCTCCCTTTTTTGAAGAACTCTGGGTATATATGCACTCACTCCAGGCTGACAGACAGATTTGGTTAGACGCGACTTCCCCAAAAGGAGTGCAATTTAACGAGCGCTCTCCCAAGAAGTGTGAGTGCTGGTCGCAAGCCACGGAAGAGTTGGACATCACACCCCTGTCTTCGGGTCAGGGAGAAGAGTCTTGTGAGGCAATGTTAGCCTTTCTCATCCGCCTTCGGATCAAGGATTGGAGGAGTTGTACTCCGAAGTTCTTCTGGTGACCTCTTAGGACAAGAGGCCCGTTAGCTCGCTCAAGCCGAGTGTGGAGAAGTCTTCCCCCTCCCTTCTTCGAAGTTCGTTCGGTGACCCCTGGGTACAGGAGGCCCGCATCTCGCAAACACGAGTTCGAGAAGAGTAGCCCAACCCGCTGTGGGTTATGTGGCTACCACCCGTGAGTAATCAAGGTCACCAAGACCTTCCCCAAGTTGCCCCACCTTACCCTCGAGTTTCAAAGGAAGTAAGTCTCTCCTTACCCCCAATCTTCTATTATAACCATTCCCTAACCACGGTTGTCTAATTAGTATTCGGAGCTTAAGTCCGTCTTATTTATGTATCATTTATATATCCATATTTATTGCTGTCCCCTTTTATTTGGTGTGTATTAAAAATTTATTTTTGTCATTGTGTTTGTTATATTCTTTGGTAACGCAGCTACCGCTATCCATTCAAATCGTAGTCTTAGAAACAATAACAGTTGTCGCCTTGCTTGGCCTACCTCAGAGCCTGTGTGCGCATATTCACGTACACTTGGCCATACCTCGACAGAGATAATAAAGGCATAAACACGAATGACGGTCAGAGTATAACAAAGGAAAGTTCTGAAATAGAGATGAGCTGGATGTGTGGCAAAGAGGATTGGTAAATAAATCCTAAGTGTAGAGATTTATATATAAAGAGAGACAGAAAAAGACTAGGGGAGAGGGGCGGAGTTTCCATTAACCACGATCAAATTCTTGAGTTTTTGTTTTACACTCCATCGAATATCTCCACCTGAATCTTCCTCTTGGAACTATTTATATTATATTATATTATTTAAATATATTTATTTGTTGCACCGAATATATATATATATATATATATATATATATATATATATATATATATATATATATATATATATATATATATATGTCTCTGACGTAATAACCACCTGGCATAGATGTTATAACTTTCCTAATTTTTACAGGAACTATAAGAGTGAAGACCCGTGGAAAAGCCATTTCACCATTTGATAAAGGATGCATCGTCGCCTTTCATGAATGTGGTAAATCAACACATGATATGTCTACAGCAACAGATATAGGCATGAGGACTAGACGGAGAACAATTGCACGCTGTAAACAAGATGGCGAAGCCTGTTCATCCCGTAGCAAATGTGGTAGGCATAAAACTGTTGACGAAAGAGACAGACGCTCCTTGAAGCGTTTGGTCAAGAAGACTGGGCGTTGCTCGACGCAGTAGTTAACCAGCATGTCCTGTGAAGATCTAAAAACGATTTCAACAAGAACTACGCGTCGTGAACTGAAAAAAAATCCATTTGATCAGCTGCACCTCAATCAGGAAGCCACTTGTGACTGCAACAAGTCGAAAAAATTGCTTCAGTTCGCCAAAGAACATAAAAACTGGAGTGTAGAAGATTGGAAATGTATCGTGGTCCGATGAATCTAGGTTTACCCTCTTTCAGAGTGATGCGCGCATTAGAGTATGGCGAGAACCTCATTAAGCATCATTGGATCCATCATGCATCGTCTCCTCCGTGCAGGCATTTGGAGGTAGTGTGATAGTCTGGGGCTGTTTTACCTGAGCTGGACATGGATCTGCAACCCTCTGCATCAACAAGATGAAGTCCCGCGAGTATTTGCAGATCCTGAACGATCAAGTTCCCACGTCAATGGACTTCTTTTTTTCCTAATGACGATGGAATGTTTCAGGACGATAACGCGCGCATCCACCGGTCTAACATCGTCAAAGATTGGTTCACCCAGCATGAGGGAAGATTTCGGCATATTGTGTGGCTACAACAGTCCCCAGATTTAAATCCCATAGAGAATTTATGGGATGAGCTTGAGATGGACCTGGGGGCCTCATCGACTCTTCCATCATCATTGAACGATTTGGGTCTACAGCTGCTGGAATTGTGGCCGAAATTGAAGCTACAGAAGATGCAAAATATTGTAGATTCAATGCCAGATAGAATGAGAGTTGTAATTCTGTCGAGAGGAGGTGCAATAGCTTATTAAGTAATTATTACACTGAATGACCTTTATTTTTGCCGTGCAGTGTATATTAATCAATCAATTAAACCGCAAATAAAGAGCAAATAAACGGAATATTTTTTCTTCGAAAATAATAATTTTCATAAATGCGAAAAATCCGTGCAGAGGTGGGAATCGAACAGATTAGGAAACTTCAATTCCGAAAATTATTCTTTCCCGTTCAAGAGAGATACATACATGTACATTGTATATTCGCCGCGCGTTTAACTCTATTTCTCGTTTGCCCTTTATATTACCAATTAATTTCTCGCTCTTTCACCCCTCCCTTTCGGCCTACTGAAGAATGCCTTAAAAGATTGCCTATTCCAGAGAATTCCAATTCTATCGCTTTAATTGAGATAAAAGCGGTCGCTTGCTGCATTAGTGTTCTTGGTTCGATCCCTACCTTTGCATGGATGTTTTAGCAATTAGGAAATTGAATTTTTCTGAAGAAGAAATTATTCCGTTTGTCTTCTCTTTCCCTGCAGTTTGATTGTTTTATTCCCATTATTCTCTCGCGGTCATGCGAGATATACAATATATATATATATATATATATATATATATATATATATATATATATATATATATATATATATATATATATGCAAAGGTTGCTACACTCGGAAGGGAAGGGGGTTATATTTCGAGAGGTTTACGTGTGTGATAGAAAAAAGTTTAGAAAATGTTCCGTCAAATATACCTAAAACTTCTACTTTTCCAGTACATGTCATTGAAACGTATTTTCTATTGCGTGCAGGTGTGTCAAGATGGATTTAAAAAGATGATCGTCCACAGAGTCGCAGAAGCACTCAAGAACGGAGGAGACCTCAAATATCGACATCGTTCAAGTAGACCTCAAGTTGTCAAAAGTTTAGGCTGCGAGAAAGGCCTTCGAAAGTGTTCTAGAGCTCAAAATGACTGCGCTCGCCAAAAAAAAGAACATCTTGATTTCCCAGGGTCCAGGGGCGTCAAGGAGGAGGGTGGCCCGAGCTTCAGGTGCGTCGAAAGACCTCTGCTCGCCGATCGTAAGCGAGAACAGCGTCGGGTGTGCCGTCGTCGCCTTTTCAACGTCTTGAAGCTTCATGGCAATCGAATTCTCATTTTTTTTCGGGGAAAACTCTTCAGGGTCGATCCTTGCACCAACAAGCAGAACGACCACGTGGTAAGCTTCGACCAGGAAGTCTCTAGATCCGCTAAGTTTCAACGACAAAGCACTCGACCTCCGTGATGATGCTCGGCGTAGTGGCTTCGAATGGCGAGAAGATGTCACCGGTGTAGTTTGCGGCCGGTTAGAGGCTCATTGGGGCCGATTACAGGGACATTTTGACCACGAAAATCCTGCCTTGAGTGAGAAAGATTAAGAAGAAGGCGGACTACTTCTTTCAGAAGGACAGAGCCCAAGCCCACACAACCAAGACCATGAGAGAGTGGTTGTAGTCGAACATGAACCTCTGGTCGAAGGAATTTTTGCCAACGCAGTTGCCCGACCTAAAGCTCCTCGACTACAGCATGTGGTTGCGTGCCGAGGTCAACGCATGTTCATGCCACACACAAACAAAAGGGTATAAGGGTTAGGAACGATGGATTCAGTGAAAATCACATACACAGTGATTTACCAACATTCCAGAGGGCAGGGGAAGAGATAAATTATAATAATCCCAACAACAATGAATATGTCGTAGGGATCGTAAAGACATAAAAATGCAAATGAGACGAAAATGAGAAAGTTAGAGTAATATTAATATATAAAAGTCATATAAAAATGAATAAATACATAAGCATACATTTACCCAAAGAACATAAAACGGTGACAACAAATAAGGTTGAGTTCTATTTGGCTGAGTTCCAATTAATGGGATGATTATGCATCACATGGGCAAAGAAAGTAATTATGTTCAACTCATATGTCGTTGTATCTATGTTGATTTGCGCAAATAAAGACTTGCGGTGGCCATAATAATGCTGAGCACAAACAAAACATTCTTTAGATATGTCACCACTATCCTTTTGGTATTATGACCATATTATAAAATGACCTCAATATTTAAATATTTTAAGAGGCGAGTATGAAAGGTGGAGACATCGGAATAAAGCAGAACGATGGAATTTTTATAAATAAATGCACGTGGAGTTTGTGTTATGTAGAATGGCTTTTTTTAACGTCATTTAGAGAGGTGACTAGAAAACAAAGATTGTGACTAATTTAAATTTGTTTGGAAAACTCGGTATTTAAAAATTACGTGCTGACGAGACGTAATCCTCTTAGAAAATGCAGTGAGCAAAAATTCGATAACAAAATAGATTTAAATAAGATTATTATTAATTCTCCATATATGTATGGTATAAATTGAAGGCATTTATATTTCAATTTATTATTTATTTACAGTATATCTCAAATTGACTAATTGCCTAAACAAACACTTGTAAAAAAGCTAATACTTTTCATAAACTCTAATCTTTCCTTTATTTCGAAAACAACTCAACTTTTGACTCTAAAGTTTTATTGAAAATTTATACGACGCTGTATACCGAGCAGAATATAGATTTTATTTCAACATTTCAATTCACCCGGTTACCAATAATATTGGAATGAAATTTTCAAAATAAAAACTTGCATACCTCCATTAATAACAACGAAACATCGCTAAATATTTGGATAAAATTTCATCAACAGAGAAACGAGTAATTGAGCAATTCTACTTGAAAATTAGTAAACTAAGAAAAATGCTTGGAAAATAAAGTTACACAATGTTTCACAAGGAATAGAGATGCTTAAAAAAGACCATTTGATCCATTCCTAGGAAGTACAAATTTTATATCTAGGCTAACTCGTGCAGTACAATGTTCAGCCGAGATTTAAACTGTTCACAACTTCCGCTGAAGATGGTTCCATCTGTCTCAGATCTTATACGAGAAAAAGTTCCCGGAAACGCTAGTCCTAAATTGTGGTTAATCAAATTTGTAACCATGGTTGCGTGTTGGATTCATGTTCTATTTGGAGAAGAGCCTCGATTCTCATAACCGGCGTTGGTATTCTTTGTACCTAAGGGTTAATTTGGTGTCTCTGATCTGAGCCCGTTCTAGCCTTTCAATCTCTTCTATATGGAAATACCGAGAGGCTTCGTAGTTTACGGTTGCAACATTAAAGTATGTTTTCTACTTTGCCATTACTCTATTATCAATTATTTAAATATATATTCGTTTTCTTTACTTTTTAAAATGATTTTATTGCATATCTTCTTTTTCATTTTATATTTCCTTCTCACTTTGTTTATTAACTAGCGCTTCATCCAATCTTTTTTAAGACTTTTGAGCCATTGTCCCCAGAAAGTTTAAATAAAGCATCAATGATTCCATTCATTTTCCACCATAACTCTACCAAAACTTCGAGGTTTATTTTTAATTCCATTTTAACAGAATTTACGTTGCTCAATGAATTTTTTTTTACACATACATTTCTTTTTTGCCACTCCATCAATTAATTTCCTCTTTGTACACATTTTAAGCACTCCTGACATTGCAGACACTAATTGTATGCCAGGATGACCTATTTGCTTTTGCTTTGAGTCACCTCCGGAACCAATTAAGGTATTGACTGCTTGGAGTGAATTTTTAGGACGTAGATGTATGCTCAATTACTTTGAAGGATTGCAAGGAAAAAGATTGTATTTGAGGCTTTATTAACATAGAGAGTAAATGATTAATTAAACTATATTACTTGCATATGCGAAAGGATATTGCAATACATCAAAGAGGTCATTATTCATTTAAATGTAAATTGCTAATAAGAATTAATTTACTACTATTGCACTGAATATATTGCTTCACTTTAGGCACTGTGAAAAAACTGTAATTATAGGAATTGATAACTATACTTTTCACTCTATGTTAAAGTGTGATAACGCGCGAAGTGAATTAAATGTTCTTTGAATTCAGTGAACTTATAAGAGAAACGCGTGTGTGAACTTACTAGGCAATTGGAGAAGTAGGCTACTCCCAGTAGCAGCTAGAAGTTAGGCTGGAACTATCCATCGTTGCTCGGACATGCCGTGTGCGTGTGTGCAACTCGTGTGGGAAAGCAGAGGGCTGGACCCCGATCAATATTATAATATGGTTTTAGTAGTAGTGTATCTTAGTAGGACACTATTGAAATTTGGTGATTTTTTATGTTCATTCGCATTATCCGCGAAATTTGTGAAGGCCCATTCATAAAATTTCTGTAAAGATATATCTTAAATAATGTTTTTCATTCCATTCTTATAAATATTTATTGTAGCGCTTTCAATGACATTCCAAGGCACACGATTGCAAGTTTGTTCATTCATAATAAAATAAACTTTGAGCTATCGCAGTGCTAAATCTTTTGTTCACCCTCTTGTAACCATTATTTCTAGTAGGTCCTCAGTTATCAGGCTCAAATATTGAGTAATGATTTATATTAGTAAGCACGTTTAGAATTTTTAAAACTTCAACAAGCTGGCCGCGCAGACGCAGATTTTCTAGTGACAGTAAATTGAGGTTCCTCGGGCCTTCTGCGTACGATTTATTTCTAACTTTAGTAATTGATTTTGTCGCTGGACGCTGGACGTTTACTAATATTACAATTACTTGTCGCATATCCGACGACCAAGATCGTTATCTATGTTGACTCTGATTAAAATTTGACCACCCATATTATAATTCTATCGAGGGTATCATGTATTCCATTTTTTACTTCTAAACTTTCGTCATTTGCTCAGCGAATCTTTATAGAGTGTTATTTTACAAAATTCCACTCATAGGTAGAGATATGTGATTAAAAAAACGGTGGAAGTTAGCCACGATAAAGCTTGAATAGTGGTACGGTGGTCACCTACGACTTATATATATAAATATATATATATATATATATATATATATATATATATATATGAATAACGTTACAACCACGAGGAAAATGAAACAACGGAGAACTGCGAGGCCTTTCGACTAATGGTCCTTTACTGAGCAGTAAAGGACCATTAGTCGAAAGGCCTCGCAGTTCTCCGTTGTTTCATTTTCCTCGTGGCTGTAACGTTATTCATAAATTCCTCACGTTCCTTATTTTCGTGATTCAGTTATAAATATATATATATATATATATATATATATATATATATATATATATATATATATATATATATATATATATATATATATATATTAGTGTAGTTGGGTACCAGTCTTTCTTGAATGCAAATTTTGTTGAAGACCATTGTGTATTTTGCCTTAATTAATTTCCTTTGGCAACTTTCTCTTCTTCTAACTATCTTTTTTATCCATCTTGTAGATGGTGGATCACTTGTCCTGTATTCATCTCTTTTTTTAAATGAATGTGTTGGGTGAAAACCAAACTAAATTGCTAAGCTTTCGATCTTATTCGATCATCTTCGGAGCGTTTTGATATGTTCTTGCACCCTTTACCGATGTAATGAGTGGAGTGAGGATCTGACAGAGTGAAAGAAAACGATTTTTAAGGGGTATTTATTCCGCTTTGGTTAGACATAACGTTAGAGAAAATGGGCCGCTCCTGTGAGTGGAATTTTAAAATAGTTTTAATGTGCGATTCCAGATTGTCGCTTGACTGTTGATGGCCGGCTTATCTTCATTTATTAATATTGCTTCTAAGATGTTCAGCCTTGCTTTGTTGACCTCTTTTCTTTAAATAACCGTGTTATCAACGAGCATATCTCTCGTTAGGTTAATATTATGGACACTCTCCATATGATTATTAGACCCTCCGCTGTGTAGATCCATAGTCTCGAAAGTGTAGTGGCTGTCATGCCAATATTTTTTGAGTTATTATAAAGTTTACAGTTTTTTCGGGGCAGATGAACTCGTAAACTATGTTGGTTGACTTGAGATCCGAGGAGTTTAGGCAGCTGTTGTTTTTCATTTAAGAGATTGCTGGTTTTTGTTGTTTTATAATAAATGATGAGTTGGATTTCATCCGTTTGATTTTTAACCTTTATGTTACGGTTAATAATCTCCTTGATGTTTTTTTCATCTATTTTATAGGCCGTGGACATCTGATTTCTGTAATATACTTTGATGTTGTTGACTTATCCCCGATTACTTTCAGTTTTATGCGCATGTTTGTAATTGTTATTTAAAAATGATTGGAGTTGTTTGTCAATCATGCTGTTTGAGAAACTATTATTCACGGGTATTTGTTTTACTCGTGTATCTCTTGTTGGAAAAGTTCCCACATAGGCCAAATACACAATGATCTTCAACAAAATTTGCATATATATATATATATATATATATATATATATATATATATATATATATATATATATATATATATATATATATATATATATATATATATATATATATAGTAGGAATATGAAGACCCAGGTAATTACACTAATCATTTATTGGCCGGACGTTTCGGACCAACACTAGGACCATCTTCAGCGACTGTATCGACTAATGAGAAGGGGAAGGAATATTAACGATAACAATTAAAAGAATGCATTAAATAATGGCTAAAAAAGCGGATGAAGACACTTTAAAATAATAAAATTGACAATTATTGAGATTAAAGTAAAAACACAAATAAAATATATATAATTAATTAATACTATCCAGTGTAATTTTAAAATATAATAAAAAGAAGTGAAGTTATAACATAAACTGAATTGAATATCAAATATTAAAGGTAACTGGAGTAAACAATAAAATAACCTATTATATTAAATTATAAAAAACAACAAAAAAAACGAAAACAAATTAGAATGAATTAAACAGAGTGACTAACCTTTATCGTGGGAGTTGAGAAATCAACTAACTAAAGATATAAAAACATTCTTAAAAAAAATAAGGAACACAAATGCGACATGGGCCGTTGTAGTCTATTTTCTAGTCTGTTCTTAACATCTCAAATGAAGACCATTCAATTAACTTTGATAGGCCAAAATAATTTATAATTTACACAACTATATACATAGACGCCAAAATAGAATCGGCCTTGATGGGGGAAATTCCAAACTTCAATTTTTCCCATGGGTAATTTAACATTAATCCCTTGATAAGCAGAAGACCCATCCGGCCTTTGCTCAAATATATGGTTCCATACTAACCCCCTGATTAAATTCTGACTTGCAACTTTGTGTGTCCTTAAGTTAAGCATATTTCTGTATTTATTAGTTTGCTAGCGATTGAACATAATGGATTTGTCCACGAAACCTGATTTTACAATAAATCGGTCCAAAATACTGTGCTTTCTCTCCTGTATAGAGTGCACTACAGGTAAATCAATGCAAAGTTGAGTGTGCTTAAGGAATAATGACCACATGAATGTAGGTTACTTGGCTGGCTTTAGTCACACTCCTTAAGATTTTAGCTTCCAGCGGGTAACAGCAAATGCGATTTCTTCGAGAATGCATGCTGAAATTGAAAAAACGGTACGCTATACTCGCGCTCCTCCAGGCTGGGAGAAGTGTAGAGAAAATTATGAATTTCTTTAACTACTGACTACCTGATAAGTCTCAT
Source organism: Ceratothoa steindachneri (assembly GCA_963969495.1). Lineage (NCBI taxonomy): Eukaryota > Metazoa > Arthropoda > Malacostraca > Isopoda > Cymothoidae > Ceratothoa > Ceratothoa steindachneri. The sequence continues at coordinate 105,258,183 of OZ018319.1, forward strand.
GTACAAAGTGAAAGGCAGTATGACAAGGTTGAGAATAAGGACAAAGCGCTAACTGTCATGCACAGCAAAGTCCCGCACCACTAGTGCCCAGACTTGTTGCCGTCCATTTATCTCAACTGCAACCACCTAGTCTATTTCGTGTAGGGCGCTGTTGAGAAGGATGTTACAAAGGCTGCTCACAATGTCTTGCCACCGACATTGTAGAGGTAATGCCATCCACTGACAAGGACTCCATAACGAGGGCATTTCGAATGATTTCGCAATTATATATATATATATATATATATATATATATATATATATATATATATATATATATATATATATATATATATATATATATACAGGGTGCGGCAGAACTGATTTACCTTCTCCCTTCCGTCTTCCTCATTGGTGATTTCTTGTTTTTGAGGCGGTCTTTCATACTTTTCTTTCGTATATATACCTCTAATATAATATTATTTCATGTAGTTATCCTTGATAAGGAACTTAATAAAGTTCGAAAGTACTTGGAAACACCTTTTAATTTTTTTCCTGTGGGACATTGTATTCATATATATATATATATATATATATATATATATATATATATATATATATATATATATATATATATATATATATATATATATTGTATATCGTTCTATTTATGTATAAATTCTCATATTGATTCATTAGGTGCAAAGAACTTGTTTTCTTTTCCCGGGTACAATTTATATCGATTTAACTGAACCCCTCTAAAATATAGTTTCCGTTTAAATTCTTTTTTTTTATATTAAAGTCAAGTTTGGTTTGATTTGATTTGATTGCGATTGCCTCAGTAACTTTAAGTTTTCTTCCTATGGTTTGTACATGATGTTGAAGTTGTTTGAAATAACCTGAATCTTGTATTTGTAGAGTCAAAGAGATCTTCGTGGGTTGTCCTGGGTCCGTATCGATGTTGCTAGGTGTGTTTTTTCAAGCTACTCGTAAGAACTCGAACTGAGGACACCAAGCATAAGAATTAGTACAGTGCGTGGATGTGGTTTTAGTTTTATGTTCTTGAATATAATTTACATAAATGCTACTTTCATTGTTTTAAATAGCATTGTACTGTTATTATTTTATTTTTGTCTTTTAGTTTCAGTGGTTGTCTGTTGCAGGCTGGTTTTAAGTGACGTTTCTTCGTTTTTTGTTGCAGTTTATTTTTCGATTGCATTCTTGGATTCGAAATATAATTGTATCATTTTCTCTTTTAAGGCCGTTGCGTATTTTATGTACAAATTAGCTATTAGATTAAATAACTAGCAATAACACCATGTAACAAGATTTATATTATTTTTTCTTAGATTATATGATTTATTACTAAATCAGTGACGCTGATTTCACATATCTATTTTGTTTTAGCATCGACGTTTTTTCTGTTTGTCTCAATTATTTTTACATTAATTAGCAACATTGAGTCAAATCGTTCTTAAACATGTAGCAATTATGTAGCAATAAAATTTGAATAATTTAAAACCAACTAATAAAATACATAATTAACAAAAGACCATATACCGCGTGATTAATTGTAAATGGCATCGACGAGCAAACCTTTCCTTCCTGGGTTTTCTTTCATTCCTGAACAATGACACCACAATCTCCCATCAGTGATGAGTCCCAACAACCTCCATATCTCTTCTACATTAGAAATTATACTCCTCTTTCTGCACTCACATCGCATGAATTACTAAAAATCAATATGGCTCAGTGGCGGATCCAGGATAAAAAATTTGGGGTGGAGCTAAAGTGAATTCCTCCTTCTGCGGTGTCTGAGAAAGGGGCAATCAATATTAATAATAGTTTTCTTATGTAGCAGCAGTGCAAAAAATGACAGTGTATCACGCGGGAGTGGCCAATAACTCTATCAGATCCAAATAAAATGAAAGGTATAATACTGAATTTATTAATTATTTTTTAGATTTACCTGCATTTTTTCTATCTATCCTATAAGGTACATTCGATCACAATGGTTTAAATAACTGTTTTTATATATATTCCATATTATTACAGAACTCTTTCTGAATAGCAGTATACAAGCATGGCTTAAAAATGAAATATAAAAATAAACGGGTCTGAAATTTAGGGGGTTTAATCCCCCTCGCCCCACCCCCTGGATTTGCGCCTGATATGGCTGTGAGGGGGTAGCTTAGGTGACACTCGTCAACCCACGTCTTGAGACCGACTGACGAGGTTTGACAACGGTATTTGTAGTTCGTTGCTTTTCGATTGCCAAAGAATCCATAAATTATATATCAAAATGCACAGCCTCCATTTCTTGCGCAATCATTTTTTCTTGAGGCTCTTTGGTTCTTAGAATCCTTTGCTTCCCCCCCCCCTTCCCCTCCTCTATAAGCCTACCTTGTCTTTTGCTGCATTAGACCCTCAAGAAAAAAAAAATTGAAGATGTAAAAAAGCTTCAACGTCTACAGACCTTGCAAGCTGCTCTGTGAGACCCTGTTTAATTTATATATAGGATACCAACAATTGTGTCTTTCGAACAAGTGCCTCTTTTACGAGTATGACACTTGACGTTCCTGGTACCACGATTTATCGTGGAGTCAACTCAAATCAAGGGTTATATCGAACTAAGGTTCAGATCCATAAAATATAATTAAATAATGTGTATTTTATGGCACTCTCTTCAAGGCCATAGACCTTCACAAAACCCCTACTTGCCTGAATAGTAGGGGTTTCAGGGTAGATTTGGAGACACCCAGTGAGGGGTAAGATCGTATGGCAAAGGGCTCCAGCATTATCGAGGCAAATATAGATAAAACATGATTAACAATGCGGCACAGATGACTACGAGGAACGATCAATAGAAGGGCAGAGCCTAAGTGTAGAGTTATTATGGGGTGAAAGAAGGTTAGCGAGGAAGCCATGTAGAAGGGAGGTACAGTATTTAAAGTCTGCACCGAATAGGAAGCCGGTGCAGAATATGAAGCAGGGGAGTCCCCCGAGAGAAATCCTGGGAGGAGAAGAGCTCATTAGGCTGAAGTTTTGAACCATTTGGAGTGGTCGATAAGGAGACGCTTGGGATCAAGCAAGAAGTGGAGTTACAAGGCCGAAGGTGACAAAGACGTGAATGCCAATCTCAAAGATGTTTTGTATATTTATTTACTCAACCTTACGAGTAAACCTTGCAAATGAACGATCACCTAGGAATCGCCATACATTCTACCTTTAGATTTTTCTTTTTCAAAGGGCGGCCATCCGGAAACTGTGACCAAGGGAATAAATAAGTCGCCGTTCCTACCTTTAGGGAATATAGAAAATTTTGATACTTCAGCTTACTCTAATCCTCTTTAATTTGAGGCGAATTGCAAAGCTTACGCATTAATGATCGTTTTGATTGTGATGAAAAAAATCATTTTAAAATACAAGGAGAACTATCAATGAAAATAAACAACACTCGTACGATAAATGGCCCTTTCCTTTTTTTACAAGCAAGCCATTAATTCCAATGCAGTCCTTAAGTGACTGTTCAATATCATTGAATGCTAGCAAATTCTTTAAGCTTTTCATCTACGTAGATATTCGACAATTGTCTACAAGCAAATTCCACCCTGGCAGTGTGAATGTTATCATTTAGATAATCTTAAATCCGAATTAAGTCATTTAACTCGAGTAGGCAATGAAATGCGGATCTTTATTAGAGGTTTCTGCACAATTCCTACGTCCGACATCTTCGCTCGAGAACTTCCTAGATTAAGAAAAAAACTATTAAATATTAGGTTATTTATGTGTATGGGTAATACTATGATGAGTATCACAAGAACAAACCTGATGTGAAAGGCATGTAATGGGAGCCATTCGCCGTGTGATACTGGACCAATTAATAATTGAATGCTCAGATACAGGAAGAACTAACACCCCGTTACTCTCCCGTACACAAATATATATATATATATATATATATATATATATATATATATATATATATATATATATATTTATATATATATATATATATATATATATATATATATAAGAAATAATCAATGCTGTGATTTTGAGGTACTGCAATTGGCATTCGATTGAGTACTTCTTTGAGCCACACTTACACACTTCAAGGTTTGAAGAATAGCTTCCACAATGGATCTCATCGTGGGGGGAGGACTTGGCTTTGCATCCAATAGGTAGTCCATAATACATCTTCAATAGCCGCCCAAAACAGTCTTTTCAAGCCTGTGAGAAACCTGATTCAGACAAATGTCATTCTCACACAAATAACAAAATGAATGCATGAAATTTCTAGTTACCATTGGATTTATACAACATATAAGCTATAAATTTGAAAAAAATATTAATAAGATACAAATATACAGTAAAAGGTAAAATATTCAATGCCATGAATAGCTTTTTGGGATCCAAATTCCATTCCATGTAACCCTATTCACATTATGTTGTCCAAGTACCCATGGACCAAATAAATTGATAACCGTTGATGGTACGCAAAAGCTAAATCTAAAATCGAATTAAGGTGGCAGATAACATATAAAAGCATGATAAAATTAATATAAGCAAAAATTGTTGTTATACAGTGTAATTTGTACATGTCAAATGTGTTTTGATGGCTGTTTACTTTTGTGGTTTGATGGCCGTTTACTTCTCTGGTTTAATAGCATTTTACTTTTGTTTTGTTTTATGGCCATTTCCTTTTGTTGTTTGCTGACCGTTTACTTTTGTGGTTTGATGGTCGTTTACTTTTGTTGTTTAATGGCCATTTATTTTTTTTATTTGGTGGCAGTTTACTTCTCTGGTATGATGGCCGTTTATTTATATGATTTGGTTTCATTTTTTTTTGTAATTTGATGGCCGTTTACTTCTTTGGTTTGATAACAGTTTACTTTTGTATTTTGATAGCCTTTTCCTTTTGATGTTTGTTAGCCGTTTACTTCTCTGGTTTGGTGGGCGGTTACTTATTTTCGTTGAAGTCAGTTTAATCTTGTACTTTGATGGCCATTTACATTTTTTGTATTAGGGCCGTTAATTTCGTGGGGGTTATGGCCATTTACCTTTTTTGTTTGATGGCCGTTTACTTGTATGGCGTGATTGCCGTTAACTTTTGTTGTTCGATCGCCGATTACCTTTGTAATTTGATGGCCGTTTACATTTTTTGTTTGATTGCCAATTACTTTTTTATTTTATGACCGTTTGCATTTATATTTGATTCAGTTTATTACACTGGTCTGCGTTGTTTTCAAGGTCAAATATATAATACCTGATTTTAGTTCAGTTTTTGCACTAAATCTGAAAATCATGCTCATTTTACCCAATCAGGTCAGGTTTTTGAAATATGAGCACATACCAAAAACTCCTATATTTCCAAATATTTGTTGTGAATGAAACACATAATAGCAAATATTGGACCGATTTACTCACATAAGGTTTACAGATTATTTTTCAATAGATAGCATGAATAGTACAATGCACAAAATAAGCTACTCATGGATGAATGGTCTCTTCAGTGACCTCCAATTGTACCGCGCAGACACCACATCCCTCTTAAGGCACCAACAGTAGTCAGCCAGAAAGTTCACATCCCATTGGCCTTGATAGCATTCCTCCATGACACGGATGTCTTGGTGAAAGCGCTCACCCTGTTCTTCATTGAAGTCTCCGCAATTTTCTGGAAAATAATCCAGATGGAACCGAAGAATGTGCATTTTCACTGACATACACGCATCAAGTTTTCGGAAATTCTCCATTAGGTCATCAACCATCTTCTAGTACTGAGGACTTCTGTGGTTACCAAGGAAGTTTTCGATGACTAACTTAAGGGACAGCCAGGCAGAGAGTTCAGTAGGATTTAATGAATCATCAAAACTAGTCTTTTATGAGTTATCTTATCTGAGGACCGTCAAATATACCTGCCTTAAGCTTCTCCATGCTGATTAGTTTGAACTTGTGGAGGAGGAAGGCAAATCCTTAACCTTACCTGTCCAGTGCTTTTACAAAGTTCTTTATTAGCCCGATTTTTATGTGTAGGGGTGGAAGTAACACCTTGCTCGGTTCAACCAGAAGGTCGGACAGAACATTATGTGACCCGGGTTCTAATCCTTGTCTTGATGGCCACTCTTGTCTGACATAATGCTGGTCGTCAGCCCGATTATGCCACAAGCACAAAAAGCATGGATACCCACCTTGAAGTCCTAGGATGAGTCCAACAACTTTAAGATCTCCACAAATCAACCATTTATGTTCCTGGTAATTGAGAGCAGACAACAGACGTTCCATGCTGTTGTGAGATTCTTTCATTTCAACCGAGTGTCCAACAGGGATTGATGAAACCTTATTTCCGTTATTCAGAAGAGCTGCCTTAAGACTTCTGTTAGACGAGTCAATAAAAGTCTCCATTTCATGGCAACATACTTCATACCCATTAATTTCATCAGTTCAGCAATATTGTTACAGTATATCAGTGAAGACGCTTCATCGAACATAAAGAATTTTCTTAATTCGTTCTCGCGTTCCCGATACCAATAGAACGTTGTTTCTGGGAAAATTAAATGTTTCTCTCGAAGACAAGAACCCAGCAGCTGGGCAGACTCCTTAGATAGGTTCAGGTCTCGTGTCAAGTCTTTGAGTTCGGCTTGAGTCAATGGCAACGATCGGTCGTCCTTTCCTGGCTCGCATGCACCACACTCACCTGTATCAGTCATGCCAATAGATTCGGAATCAGAACTAGATTCGATGATGACATCCGGCTCAGGAACAGGAAGATCTGGTCGGTAACGTGATCTTCCCCTTCCCTCTCACCATTGGGACACCAAATGGCATACTCTTTCTTTTCTTATTTC